>JAHTLZ010000122.1:7410147-7438617 GCA_023846285.1 Phrynocephalus versicolor
GAGGGGCCCATGCCCTTGGTTTTACTCCTCCCCATCAAACCAACCCACACCTAAACCCCTTCACTCCTGCCCTCCCTTAATTCAATTTATCTTTTTTTATTATTATTATTGTTTAAAAGGGAAGGAGTTCAATAAACAGTATATAATTATTCCCTTTTACTTATTTTCTCTTTTTATGCAGTAAATGCAAAGTCTGTCAGCAAAGGAAGTGGGGGCAACACCTCCCCAGGGCTTTCTATGCTCCAAACCTGAGGGTGTCAAATGTACCCAAACAACCAACAGCCATGGGAGCACTCCCAGCACCAGAGCCACGAGGTGGCTTGAAAATGAAACCACTGCTGGCTCCCCAAAATGCTGTCTCTCCAGCAGTTGCAAAATGACAAAAGAGGCAATGAGGCAGCTCTCTAATACAGGACAGCCCAGCCTGGCTCCATTGCGCCACCATCCCCAGCCTCCTCCATGCTCGCCCTCCCCATAAGGGTAGAGAAAAACAGTGCAAAAGGAGCCACTTAAATATACCTCCCCATAGCACTTAAAGCATTCTATAGGCAGATTGCAAGTAATTATGCAGGCTACACATTGCTCTCCCCCACCATGGGTACTCATTTTACCGACCCCGGAAGGATGGAAGGCTGAGTGAACCTTGAGCCTCATAACTGGAATTGAACCCCAGGTCATAAGCACAGTGCAGCATTTTAACCATGAACCTCTATGGAGGAAAGAGAACTGTGAGGGCAGAAGTCTGTCTTCTCTTCCCACTCCCAAATACGCTGGTCCTTCCCATAGCAACACCTTAAGGACTCATGCTTGCAAATGTATTCTTTGAGCATGGAAATACACCATTATCATTAATGATGTATTGGTGTGGTGGTGATCATGAACTTCACATGTCCTTATTTTGTAAAGAAACACCAAAGTGTTGTAATTCATTACGTTCTTTGGTGGGTTCAATATGCCAAGGGTTTGGTGGGTTCAATATGCCAACTTTCTCTCCAGAAGGCTCCTCACAGTCACTTAAAACAATATAAATGGCCCCCAAAGACAATTATTTAGTATTAAAATCAAAAAGTGTTTTGCTTATATACCACCCCATACCACTTCAAATAGTCTCTGGGCAGTTTACCGTTTCATTACAGTATGCAGGCTACAGATTGCCCCCTCCCCAGCAAGCTGGGTACTCATTTTACCGACCTCAGTAGGATGGAAGGCTGAGTGAACCTTGAGCCTGCTACCTGCAGGTAGCCCAGTTTTACCTGCAGTACAGGCATTTAACCACTGCGCCACAAGGCTTAAAAACAATTCATCAAATAACAAAACAAGCAACATAGTTTTTAAAAACAAACATATCTACCTCAGCTCAGTAAATAGGTCTAGTAAATGTCAATTTAAAAGCCTGCCTGAAAAATCTTTGACTGCTAGTGGAAAGACAAAATGGAGGGGGGCATATTGGCTTCCCAGAACAGCACATTCTACAATGTAGCAGGTACAAGGAAAGCTTTATCTTCTTTATCTTCCGTGTTCAATAAGTGGGACTATAAGTGCACAATGGGACTGAGAAAAGGGCCTCCTGAGAAGATTCTAAATGTTTAGGAGGCTCATATGGGGTGATGGGTTCCTTGACATAGCCTGAACCCAAGGAGTATTAGCCTTTAGAGGTAATGACCAACATTTTGAATTGAGGTCAGAAACAGATTACAGTGAAGCTGTTACATGCTACCTAAAACTAACAACAGTCAGCAAACTCTGCAGCATTTACAACCAGCTGATGCTTCTGTTCACTCTTCAAAGGCAGTCTCACATAGTGTGTTTTTCAGTAATCCAAGGCTTGGAGATAAATAAGATTTGTGTCACTTAAGCCAGGTCAAACTTCTGATGTACTAGTTTTAACAGTGTAGGTGTGCCCCCAGCCAGTGCCAAGACCTGGATATGTGGGCTCTGTGCTGAATTTAGAAGCACACTCAAGCCATAGATCAGATTTTTAGGAGGAGAAAAAATTGAACTGGTACAGTGTGAGTCTTTATTCTCTAATTTACCTTTTGACTGATAAGCACATCGGTCTTGTCTGGATTAAGTTTCAGTATGTTGTTCAGCAGATTAGTTGTTACTGTGGGTGCAGTTTCTGCCTCTGCTTTAGAATTTGAAGAAACTTATGGTACCTCTTTGTCTCCTGGATTACACATATTTCTCCCCGTTCCTTTACCTATACATGCTAGTTCTTATTCGTATCATCAACCACTGGCAACAGTTTCCATCAGGGGCACCTGAGCAATCATAACCAACCTAAATGTTACCATATACTGAATACAGATTCATCTACTGTACTGTTCATACAGATACAAGGCAAAATGAAGCATTAGAACTTATTTTATAAACTTATTTTATAAAGGCAAAGTTAGACAATAGCTATACATATCACCCAAAAATTTCTGCAAATGATGGGTTTGTGATGTCCTGTGCTACCGCAATGAATCAAAGACTCTGGTTTCATTAAGAACCAGTAAAAATATTAAAATCCTTATCAACAAACAAACATCTGAGAGGTTCTATAAATTTCACCAATTTCATTTTCCTGAGTAGTTTAACACAATCTGTTAAGTTTCTGTAACAGACACTTTAGTTCATCAACTAATGGTAAAAACAGAATACAAAAAAATTCTGCATGGCCAGAGTTACTCAGAGCATGCTGGTTACAATACATCAAACCTGAAAGAAAGCAGTTTATGACCTGCAGTTCAACCAAACAAAACATCTATCTATCTATCTATCATCTGTCTGTCTGTCTGTCTGTCTGTCTGTCTGTCTGTCTGTCTGTCTGTCTGTCTGTCTGTCTGTCTGTCTGTCTAAAGGTAAAGATAAGGATTTCCCTGGCTCTTGTATGCTAGTTGTGTCTGACTCTAGGGGCGGCGCTCATCGCTCTTCTTTGTTTTCAAGCCAAAGAGCCGATGTTGTACCAGTCCATGGCCATGTCGCCAGCATGGCTGAACGCATTTCTGTGCATGAAACACTGTTTTACCTTCCCGCTTTTTATGGTGATACCTATTTATCTACTTGCATTTACATGCTTTCAAACTGCTAGGTTGGCAGGAGCCGGGATTAACAGTGGGAGCTGACTCCGCTGCATGGCACCTGGGATTCAAACGGCTGAGCTGCTGACTTTGCAGACAATGGTTTATATATACACAGGAGAGTCATATATGCTGTTTTGAAATAACTGAAGGATGAACAGCGAAACGTTTCTATCTCTCAAAAAAGACCGATGAAGCTGTTTGGATGAACAGCAAATCGTTTCTATCTCTCAAAAAAGAAGTCCAGTAGCCATGACTCAACTTCCAGATAAACTCACCTGGATGACTGAGAATCTTCACAAACTGAAGGACAGGTGCATCTATCTATCTATCTATCTATCTATCTATCTATCTATCTATCTAGCTAGCTAGCTAGCTAGCTAGCTAGCTATCTCTGCCTCTGTCTACCCCTCTCATTCCTTGCTTCCCTTAAAGCAAACACCTTCTGAGCCAGGCAAGTGTCAGGTAGTTACCCTATGCATGCCTGGCTCAGAAGGAGAGTGGTGGAGGGCTGAATCCTTTTGGGAGACAGCCCATTCTGTGCAAGCACACACACGGTGCTGCCTTCCATCGAGGTCTCCAGCCTCCATGAATGGAGAGTCTAGAGGAGGGAAGGCAGAGCCTTAGGTAACTCGAGTTTATTCAGAAATCTGTTTCCAGTATTTCCGCTCATAAGTCGTGTCGAGTCTAAAACTAACAATTTCCCGACCTTTTGTGAAACCCAAAATGTGCTGCTTCAGGTGTATGTTTCACTTTGTAGAGATGGGTATGAAACAAATTGTTTATTCATTTTGTTATTTGTTATTTGTTATGTTACATAACAAAATGAATAATGAACTGCCCACTCAAAGAAAACAAAATGAAATGAAATGGAAATTTTCATTTCATTCCATTTCATTTTCCATTTTCCATTGGGAAACCAGGGTTTCCAGGTGTGGGAAACCGGGGGATTTTTTAAAACTTTTTTTTTTTGCTGCCCCATACACCGATCAGCTGTAGTGGGCTTGGGGCAGCAAAAAAAGAACACATTAAAAATCCCACCTTTTCCCACACTGATCAAGTTACACAAGAACCACACATACAGTACACTAAAAATTATACAAAACAAAATGAAAAACAAAATGATTTTTAAAAAATCATTTCAAATGAAACAAAAAACAAAATGAAATCCTATTTTAGTATTTCATACCCTTCTCTATTCACTTGGCCCTTTGGTAGGACTGATCCTGCTTCAAAGTTAACTCTACCAAAAAAATTAGGACTTACTTTAGAGAAAGCATAGTAAGGGAGAAGCATGAATGTGCACTCTAACAATTTGTGTCTCAGATATAACATACATAGGACAAAATTGTTGTTATGGAGTGTTACATTGCTTCTGACCCATGGCACCCGTATGAAATAAAGGCACTCCTCCAAAAAGTCAAGTTGCTCTCATATCTTCTTGTATCAAGTTGATGTTATGTTATGTTTTCAATGTTTTTCCAACTGCCTATCATTATTGTCTTTCCAGTGAGCCTTGTCTTCTGATAATATGCCCAAAGTATGATTGCCGCCATTTAGTCATTTTTGTTTCAGAGTTGATTTGATCTTGAACCAATGCATTTGTCTCTCTAAGTGTCCAGCTTCTCCCACACCACATCATAAATGAATCGTTGTTTTTCCTTGCCAGCTTTCTTCATTTCTATACCTAGGACCAAACTGTTGTTGCTAGGTGCTGCCATGCCACTTCTGCTCCATGTCAAACCTATGAATTATTGGCCACCCTCCAAAATTTGGGGCCCCTGAGACCTGAGGACAATATCTTCCTCTCAAGTCAAGCCATGCCACGTTAGCTCTTCCTTTTCCCCAAATGCTGAGCATTATTATCTTTTCCAGTGTGAAGTATGTGAACTGCAAACACACAAATGTATTTTACTGGGTTGCATGTTTAACATCACTGTTTTATAAATGAAATCGTTCCATCCAAATTCATGCTTGAATATGAAGCCTTGAAATGAAATTTCATTGTAAGACCTCACACTAAAACAGTGGACTTTGATTAAATGATTTCATTTATAAAAATGGTGTCAGTTAAAAAATTCCATCACTGTAACATTAAATTATGTATGCACTAATTAATGGCCTGGGTAATATCGCAGTTAAATCTTCTGTATACTCAGAAAAGTTGGTAGTCCAACCACCCTTTGGAAGGAGTCCCACAGCCCATGAATATATATGTAGGTGCAAAAGGAATGCCTACGTGTTCTCCAGAAGAGCAACAAAGTTAGAATGAGTGACCTGAATATTTCAAAGAGGCTAAACTTATTTTGCCTGGCACTCATTTGAAGAGATATTTATACATCAGCAGTGCCTGGTATTAATAGAAGAGAGACAAGAGTTTGGAGAGGCTGCATTTTTGGATTACAACTCCCAGAATCCCCTGTCCAAGATGATCACTTGCCTTGGTAGCTGGCACTTCTGATTATTTTTAAATTTTAAAAAAATTAAGTTCTCCAAACTCTGGGCAAAGAGACCACCTCATTCTGCCATTTAGGGATGTGGTGCCCCCATTCTGCCATTTAGGGATGTGGTGCTCAGGTCACAAGCCATTTATACATTTTTACAATCTTCACCAGCAGAGCAATCTAAAGTGGGACAAGGGAGAGGTGAAGCAAGTTATCACTTGCCACATTCAAAGCTTTGCCACTCCACCAACCGGAAGCTGGGCAACAGGGAGGTGGGAGGTGGCTTTTTATTATTATTATGTGTGCTGTGAAGTCAGTTCTGATTTGTGGTAATGCTTGTAAGGGTTTTGTAGGTAGGGAGTACTTAGAACTGATTTGCTGTTCCCTTCTTTTGGGGCCATCCTGGGACTGTGCAGCTTGCTCAAGACCACATGTGTTACTTTCACATTAATGCTAGGGTGAATTATGCTTCAGTAATTGTTTAAAAAGCCTGCCTCCCTTTTAAAACAATCAGAAAAATTAAATTGTTTACCATTTCTGTGTCTTCTTTGCAATTAAAACCCAATCGTTACTCAGTAGGGCATTACTGCTCATGTGTGAAGGGATACTCTGGAATGCAGAACAATATTGCCAACCTAATTGTTTTTGACACTGACAGTATTATTAAAGGCCCCTTGCATATGATTACACAATGTTACCATCATCTCCATTCTAACCATTTAAAAGAGAAAAAAAATAGGAAGTGGCTTTTAATAAACTGTATAAATAAATGTCTAAAATTTGTCTAAAATCCCCACCCCACAAGTAGATTTTTGAAAGTGATTTGCATTTAATAGCCTCTAAGGAAATCTGATTAATGCTTTTAGTTCCCAGGTTCATCCAATTTAAACCCAAAGATTTTGACAAAAACTTGAATCATTTAAACCATATGTCTGCCCAGCACATTGGAAAAATCATTGCAGCCATGTTTTGGATGGCTCCTTTTGCCTCCAAGTACCATCCATTTAAAAATAAACACAATTTGGTTTGCTTCATGAGGGATGCTTTGGTTTCATCTAATAATTTTAGCCATATTCCTGTTTGTTCAGCACTGGTATAAAATAGGTTCTAACGCAGGAATATTCATGCATCATATTTTCTGTATTTATGATTTATTTAGCCCATCATGTTTGAAATGCAAATCTAACGGTTTTGCTGCAATTTCCTATGAAACAACTAGCAATGCTTTTATGTGTGTGGATGATGATACACACATCTATATTTATCTGGTTGTTTCTGACTTGCTGGAAAAAATAGGTTATTACAGATTATTGTAGGAACCTGATGTTGCATGCTGAAGATGTTAGAGGTTTATGGTGTTACTTTAAGAGAATATAAATTTTCTCAGGAAGAGTCAATCATTCATATTTAATTTAAGATAGATTTATACAACCATTTCATAACAGCATATAAGCTTCATTTCCTATTTCTGTGCACTGTTACAGCTACAATATTTCACAAAGTATCTTAATTGATGCAGTATGAGAAGTGTGTGTGTGTGTAGGGGGGAATATACTGGGTTAATAGGGTGTAGGACTTATTTATTTATTTATTTATTAGTCTTGTATCCCGCCCATCTTCCCACTGGGAATTCTGGGCGGCTCACAACAATAAAACCAGGTAATAAAAACACGGACAGAAAAACAAGACCAGGCATAGTAAATGCAGGGGGGGGCAAGATGGCGGCAAGACCCATGCATAATACAGCAAGGGGAAAGAAAAAAAAACTAATTAAGAAGGTCGCCAAACGCCTCCCTGAAGAGGTGGGTCTTCAGGGCCTTCTTGAAGGCGGGCAGGGACTCTGTCAGGAGCAGCTCACTGGGGAGATGATTCCAAAGCATGGGGCCCACCACAGAGAAGGCGCGGTCTCACGTACGTGATTTCTGTGCCTCTCTGAGTGTGGCCACCCTTAGTGAGTGCGCCTGTGCCAGTCTCGTGGGTCTGGACCCAGTTGACCTTTGAGAGATATGCTCTGCCAGGTACTCTGGTCCCAGGCTGTGGAGGACTTTGAAAGTCAAAACCAAGAGCTTGAACCTGATCCGGAGGACAACGGGGAGCCAATGCAAGCGAGCCAGGACTGGGGTGATGTGCCCGTATCTCCGGGCACCCACCACCATCCTGGCCGCCGCATTTTGCACCCGCTGTAACCTCCGGACCAGGGCCAAGGGCAACCCCACGTAGAGGGCATTGCAGTAGTCGATCCTTGAGATCACCAGGGCCTGCACTACTGTCCTCAGGGAGGACTCATCAAGGTACTGGTGGATCTGGGCGATCCTGCAGAGATGGATAAAAGCAGCCCTGGAAGCAGCCATCACCTGGGCTTCCAGGGAGAGGGCTGAGTCCAGGACCATGCCCAGATTCCTGGCCCTGTCTGTAGGCTGGAGGGAAACACCACCACCCCCAGCTTAGGGAGGGGGCCATTGTACCCAGATCAGAGCGCCCCAAAGAACAGAACCTCCGTCTTCTCCGGATTCAGCTTGAGCCGGTTATCTCTAGTCCATTCCCGAACGGCCTCCAGACACAGATCGAGGAAGCGAACTGCCTCCACTGCAGACGACGAAAAGGAGAGATAGAGCTGTGTGTCATCAGTGTACTGATGACAGCGAACTCCAAATCTCCTGATGACCTCCCCCAGCGGCCTCATGTAAACATTAAACAGCATGGGTGAGATTGCCGACCCCTGGGGCACCCCACAAGGGAGAGTCCAAGGGGCCGACAAATCATCACCCAGCTGAACCCGCTGAGTCCGACTGCCAAGGAAGGAATGGAGCCAGGCCAAGGCCTGACCACCAATTCCCTCCTCCGCAAGCCGGACCAGTAGGTTACCGTGGTCGATGGTATCAAAGGCTGCTGAGAGATCAAGGAGAACCAACAGGGAGGAGCTCCCCCTGTCGGCCTCCCTGAGGAGGTCATCCTGCAGAGCGACCAGGGCAGTCTCAGTTCCGCGAAGAGGTCTGAATCCGGACCGGAAGGGGTCCAGGATACAATTTACCTCCAGATATGACTGAAGCCTGACAGCAGCCACCCTCTCGACAACCTTGCCCAGGAAGGGAACAATGGCAATCGGGCGAAAGCTGGATAAATTGTCCAATGCCATGCCAGGTTTTTTAAGAGTGGGTTTCACCACGGTCTCCTTTAGACAGGCAGGGAAGCATCCCTCCCTAAAGGAGGCCGAGGCAATAGCGGAAACCCACTCAGGCATGTTCCCTTCGGTGAATTTAATAAGCCAGGCTGGGCAAGGGTCAAAGTTCGAACAACTGTTCTTAAATGACATGTTGATGCCTTGCATTTCTCTGACATATCTTTTTTTTTTCTCTTTGCCCGCCTTACTGCTCTTGGATTTTACTCTTATATTGTTATTGTTCTTGGTATTGATTTTATTTGTCTTATTTGTACGTTTTGAACCGCCCAGAGTCCCCCTGTGGGAATGGGGCGGTATATAAGTGTAATAAATAAATAAATAAATAAATAAAAGATGCCAAGTTTCTTTCACCGTTAAAAAGAGTGAACTAGAAAATCTGAACCACCAGAGAAACAAATGTTCAAGATCAAATCCAAAGCTAAAATGGCTAAACTGGGCCAACCATACTTTGAACTTCTTACCCCAGAGAAGTCTCACTGGAAAAGACAATAATGATAGGAAAATTGGAAGGGAAAAGGGAAAAGGGAAATCCTAAAGTGACATGGATTGACTTAATACAGGATAATATGTCCTTCACACTGCAAGACCCATGTGTGTCAACACCACAACATTTTTGGATGGTTGTCCTTAATCCATAGGGTTGCCATGGGCCTGAAGGAATGTGACAGCCCATAACAACAGCTTTGTTATACACATGTCATGCATATGTGATACTGAAAACACAAATTATGGTAGAAGTCTCATTGGTACTAGAATATTATGTTTTCTCTTAAGTGAGACCTGACAGCTTTGATCGAGTTTACTTCCAAGCAAGAATAGCACTACCAAATGGCAAAATGAACCAGATACCTGAGGCATCCGATTAGGGTGTTACAAAAGGACAGAAAATTATTAGTTGTTGACTATATATAATTTTATTGCCATGGAGGAGGGAGAAGTATTTCTGAATTGGTTTGCCTGATACACCAAAATAATATGTCTGTCTTTGGATACTGCACACTTTGAGTGGGTCGGCTAACAGGTATGTAAGTCTGGTTTATTGCCCTATGATGAATGAGAAAGCATTTTCTCACCCATCCATCCATTGATAAAATAACTGGGGAAAGTACTTTCAAATCTCTGTAAAACTGCCAAAAAAAAAAAAACCACCCTCGGCACACTCTTCTGGAGCTCCCAGACCAGTACAGAAAGGAGCTATCATCAAAATGTTACAGCAAGAAAAGTTCCAGAAAGATTCACAGACAGCTCTCCAGAAAATCTAAGAAACAGTCATATCACATAAAGAGGGGACCAGGAGAAATCAAGAAGCGACAAGGAGAAATCCTGAAGAAACAAAAGTCAACTAATGAAAAATTGACAAGATCAATGAACAGATCCTCGTGATGTATACACAACTACAAGATATTCAGAAAAAGACTACAAACAACCAAGAAAGAACTGAGAAGTTGGAAAACTGTGCAGAACAAATAGAGAAAATATTGAATTAACTGAAAGAAGAAAACCAGATATTTGCTCCAGTCTAATAAAAACCTATCAAACTCAGTGGCAATAATGGAGATGGAAAGAGCTTCAAGTATTCTTAGATTTCAAACCATATCAGAAAATAAGGATGACTTACCAGAATTGACCACAACTATTTTGGCAGATGCACTGGGAATTGAAAAAGAAGAGCTGGAAAATGAGATGGGTCAATTATATAGAGTTAATTCAAGTTATGCAAGAACAAATAATTACATGTACATGAAGTACATGTAACATTTGTGAAAAGAATAGCAAGCAATGAAGTTTTTAGAAGGGCTAGAGAAGAACCAATGCAAATCAAGCAAAAGGAGATTGTGATGCTGAAACAGATTCCTTGGAGAATAAGAGAGGCAAGGAAACAATACCAGTTTTAACTACCAAACTGAATGAAAAAGGACTGAACTTTAGTTGGCTAGTACCTGAAGGGATCCTGATTAACTGGAATTCAAGAAGATACAGACTAGATTCAATTCATAAAGCAAGAGAATTTTATGAGAAACATAAAGAAGAAGAAACACAAGATACAAGAAGAAATTAGAAAGCAAAGAGAGATAACATCAGAAGATGTGATTGAACAACAACAAAAAAGAAAAATCAGAAAAAGGATACAGAACTAGGGATGAGCACCTTACAAAAAACAACACACTGTTTTGTCATTGTGTAAGGTTATGAAATGAAGCAAAATGGCAGTGTGTCATTATGAACTGAACCAAAATGATGTTTTCAGTTCATTTCATCCAAACCGGGAAGCTGCCACCGGATCTCCCTTAAAGCAAGGGGCTGCGAACCTGCGGCTGTTTCCCGGTTCTTGCCACCACCTCCCAAGTGATTTTGACAGCTGTCAAAAAAAGCCAGGTGGAAGGCAGTGGGGAATCCCCCAGTAGGGGGCTGAGAGGGAAGCACTGATGTCAGCGCTACTCTCTCAGCTGGCTGCTGGGGGATTCTGCTACTGCACAGAGAGGCTGCTCCTGCTCTGTCCGGTAAGGGAATCCCATTTTAAAAAGCCTTGAGCCCACAACAATGGGTGGTGGACTAGAGGCTTTTTAAAGTGTCCTACCTGCAACCCGGAGAGCAGGATCGGTCTCTCCACCCCCACCTCCAGACCCTTGGAAGAAAAAAGCCGCCGATGCTACTGTCACCGTCACAGCAGCAGCAGCATTTAGACCATTTAGGACTAAAAGACTATTCATATGTCAGTTGGAAAATCTATTAATGTCTGAAAATTGTAAAAATTGTGAAAATTACTTCAACAGGCAGATTAAGTAGGAGTATTAGGAAAAACCATTGACATTCTTAACAGAGGGGTATTTGCAAGTGCTTCATTATCAGCACTTTGTAGGACATCAAAGTGTCTTATGCTAACCTTCAAATATATCCAATGAGCAGTATAATGATATCAGAAAAGAAGTGGCCTTTTGTAGCATCGCTACTGTTCTAGGATGGATTGGCTGCAGTAGATTTATTACATGGAATTCAGCTAACAATGAGAATAAGCAAAGACAGTGCTACTATAAATCAAAAATATAGTAACAGTTTTATCTCCTACATATGATATTGCTCGCCGCAAGGTGACTCCAGGTTTAGCAGCAACCATCCTTTATTTTCCCTCCCCAATCCCAACTGACCCAGTTGCACAGATAACCATATATCCACACTCACAACTCGGAAGCTAAAATAGCCAGACTATAATGGATAAGCAGTAGCCTGAACTGGTCGTCAACTGGATCAAGTCAAAACTAAGATGAGAGCGTACTCTTAGTTCAAACAGTTTGACATTTGTACTGGTACAAAAGAACTGTTCTGAAGACTCTTTCTTCCTCTTTGTCTGGCTTTCAGGAGAGTGAGAAGATGGACAGTCAGTTCCTTGGGGATGTAAAGTAAATTGATTTTAAAAGTGGAGCAGCAATGAGGGAGGCCATGCACCATTTGGTTCTCAACAAAGTAGTTATGAACAGCAATCCCCTTCTATTTCCCAGGAGACAATCAAGGAGGATAAAAACTACTACAAGTGCAGCAGTACAAATTATAATGGGCAGTCTTCAGGAAAATGCCAATTCTTTCTACAGTGATTTGGCCATGGTGTTTCACTAACACTTGAGGACAATATACCTGGGAGAAAAGACACCCAGGAGCCTTAGCCAATCACTGGCTTGAGATGAGTATGTTTCCTATGAGTTTACATCTCCGGTGCAAATGTTCTTCAAATAAATGTCTGGATAGATCTGCAATCTGTTGCAGCCAAACAAGTGGAGAGTCTACTGGAGTCTGAGGACAGGAGGTTCTGTTTGGCCCAAGCTTCCATGGATTGCAGCCTGCTTCTTCACATGCATGGTGTTGAGCCTCAGTGAAATGTCTGTCTACCGAAGTTCTCTTCCATGTACCTAGTGATGGAGACTCCACACAGCAGTCTGCACATGTTTAAGTCAATGTTGTAGGATTTCAGGTGCCACAAGACTTTATTGGTTATGTTGTTGCATGATAGCAAAAGTAACTTGACAGCTAAGTAGCGAAAGTCTTCTGTCTCCATGTTAAGTAAGGACCTGATTTAATGGGTCCGATGATTGTTGCTGGAGCGGCAGGGCAGAACAAAGGGTCAATGGCAGCGGCCATGTGCACAGGAGAAGCAGCAGCAGCAGCGGGTCTGGATCTGAGCCAATGGGCAGGCCTGGATTGAGCATGTGGCAGGGATCAACCCAGGCCTCTGGAAAAGCATGATGTGCTCCCAGGGGGTGGATCATCACTGAATTTAAGGGGAAGCAGGAAACAGAACACCCCCCTTTTCACAGCCAGAAGATGGAGCAATCCCAGCCCACCCACCCCCTATGTACATATGTGCTAGTTAATGAATGATTATTTAATTTGTATGTAACAACTTTAGGAGTGATTGGTGGTTTTATAGTCATTGGGAAGGATCCAAGTGGTTAAAGTCAGCAGGCAAGAACCTGTACTCCAGAATAATAGCTGACAAGGTCATGTCAGGCAGAAAAAGGCCATGGGCTGAATCACATGAGCTGAAGGCCTCAGGGAGGATTTAATATCACAGGCCAACGATGGGGTCCATGCCCCTTGGGGGACCAGTCAACAGAATAATGGACGTGGGTTCCTGGTGGGGTGGACACCCCAGGGGAACCTACAACAATGTACTGGGACCACAATATATGAAGTGTGATTTGGTGGGGGAGTACTGTATATCACTTGCCTAAATGTAGTGTTCCAAAATTCTTTTTCAGAGAAACTGAAACTCGTAAGACCAAGGGCAGCAGGAAATCATTAGCCAAAACAAACAAGCAAGCAAGCAAACAAACAAACAAAAAAACAAAGTCACCCCAAAAATGCCACCCAAAATTCAACAGAGATGTCCTTAATGAGGTTTTATGTAATCACAACTAGAGATGGGCACAAAATGGGAAAATAGTGTTTCATTTCGTTTCTGGGGTAGTTTTGTTTCATTGTGTTTGTAATAAAACAAAACAAAACAGTATACTCCCCTGGGTCCTAAAGGAACAAACTTACAGGGGTACCTTCCTCAAGTGCTTCCCAGTAACTCCCTGAAATCTGGAAAGGTTTGGGGGTCAGGGAGCTGAGTTATAAAGCTACAAAGGGGTACCCCTAGGGGAAAAATCTATTACAACTGGAAGCTGATTGGGTGAGCGATAGTGCCACCAACTCTTGGCTTCTGATTGATTCCAATTAGAAATATTTTTCCTAGGGGCACGCCCTTTGACATTTAATCACTCAGTCCCCTGAGCCCCATACGTTAACCAAAAAAAAAAGGGGGGGTTACAGGGAAGAGTCCAAACATGGTCCACAGCGATTTTGGTGCTGATTCATGGCTGCTGCTGTACTCTAAAATAGTACACTCCGATTTACCATCCAAAGGACACAAAAGGAAAGGAAAGAAGTTGGAAAGGAGAAGAGGACCAACAAACTCTAGCACTAGTCCTATCAATTTCTAGCTATAAGTGACCAGCTGGAATACAAAATGTTTTCAATGCAGATGCTGAAGATTTAGCCAATTATTTTCATATGATTTCCCAGGGCATTTCAGGAGAAGGTGACATTGAATAGCAAAGCAGAGAAGTCAGGTGGAAATAATAAATATTTTGTTTCTGAGTAATAATTCAGTGGAAAATGTGACATAATATGCAATGTGCCTGCCTGCCTGCCTGCCTTGATATATGTAGCTCTTCCTTTATTTGTTGCAGTATTTGTATAGTAGAAAGGTTCACAGGTGGCACAAACACAAATGAAAAAAATATTTGCATATGTTGAAAATTTAAGCATACAGATAATTAAAAACTTTGAATATCTTTTCTCTTCCATCCAGCTCGCCAGGGTGTTTATGCAATGGCTACTTCTGCACAGATAGAAGGGAAACTGTAACATCTAATATTCCTGTTCAAATGGCTGCACTTTTTAAAAAAATATTTGAAACAGTCACAAGTAAATACATATTTAGTAGCTTCACACCAAGTTCCCTCAGACTAACAAAGCTGCTTGGATGAGTAGCTTAAGGTTCCAATTTCCGATCTCACAAGAAGTCCAGTTGCCATGACTCAACTTCTCGATCACCTCACTTGGATGACTGAGAATCTTCACAGACAAGACTATGGATACATCTCTCAATGAGAAGAGGCTTTTCTTTTTTTTTAAAAAAAGGCACAATCAAATATGAAACTGGAAGGGAGACTGAAGCTGGTAGGATTCTGCCACTTGCAATATAAAATAGACTGAGAATGTTTCACATCTCTGATTTCTAGGCAATTCAGCCCATGTTCTTTCCTGCCACACTTTTAATTCATGCATTTCTTGTCCAAATATGAGGGCAAAAGTATGAATCTGTGAAGTAATGGGCAGCAACATCCTGTATTGTAGATTCAATTGCCCTAATCATGTAAAGGAGTGCATACACCAAAGGAATGTGGGCTCTGCCACCTTGTTCTGAGCCAATAAATTGCACCATCAATAAATCACATGGCTAACCATTGGGAGGAATATATTATTCCCCAACTGCTCAGCATCAAGGATAAGTTACAGCTGTAATTCTAAATAGCTTTGATACCCTTGCTTGGTGACTACATCGTTGTAATAAGCAGGCAGCCTGCCAAACATGCCTCTAGGGCTGTTATTTCTCTTTCAGCTATATCATTTTAATTTACATGGAAATTATCGATACTCTAAAATGCTACTTGTCCATCAAGCTTGTTTGTTTCCCATCTCCCTAAAGTGCAGCAATCCAAAACTGGACCACTGATTGGGTGAGCAGCCATAATAGTCTCCTCTGCTTTCCATTCAGAAGGCTCCTCTCATTCTGCTCTAACCGACCCAAGACCAGCTGTTAACAGCGGCTGTCCCTCTGTTAAGCTTCCCGGTTGCATACTGCATTTCCTCCATTATTTAGTTCTGCTGCAGCGTTTAGTTCTGCTTTCTATGTTGCTACATGCTGACAATTGTAATTATATTATACAAATATTTATGTACTTGGGCTGTCAGTCAGTGGAAAGTTGTAATCCGAGGCACAGATAGGCATCTCTAAATGGGGTGGAAGACTGACATCGGAGTCAACTCAAGAAGGCATATATGACTGCAATCACAAATGCCCCAATTCTAAGCATGGATATCAAAGAGCAGTTCACCCAGGCTGGGACACACACAAGCTGACAATGACGGTTACTTCACGTCCTTCCTTGTTCCAAGATTACGTTCGTTTTGTGACAACGTCGTTCACAGTCACATGGTGTTGTCTCAGTTCTGTCTCTGTTTCCATTTACCCATGAGTGTGATTGATGGTATCGTGATGACTGTTACTTCACGTCCTTGTTTCATGACAACAACTGTACTTCCCTGCCTCCATTTTCCCTTTTTTTGGCCAACCTTCCATTTTTCGATATTTTGATTCGCTGTAACTTTGCCTTTCATGCGTTAAGCAACAAAGTTCAAGGTTTTATGCCTTCTTCCCTCTCTGCAATGCATTGTTTACACCATTGGGATTGTACTGGAGAATGCAACTTCGCACTCCTGTCACTAGATGGAGAAAGCATGTGTTGTGTGATGAGCCTTACTTCCCAGGCACGTGTCTCAAAACAGGAACAGAGACAAGAGAATTCCCGAGGTCAGCGAGAGGTATGGCTCATCATGCTTAAATCCCAGTTCAGGGGGCATGATCATGACAAACTCCCACCATCATGGAATTGACGTGCAGTAACATTTTTTCATACTGGTGCCAAGCGGGATGATGAACAGCGATGAGAGGGACGTGAAGTAACCGTCAATGAAAGCAGTGCAGACGGCTGAGCTAGGCACAGAGAGTGGGTGTATCATTTTCCCCGTTGGCCATGGCTGGTCTGAGTGTAGTACACCCTAATACCTGCCTTCCTCAATGCATTCCTCCCTTCCCTGGGGTTTTGGAGCCACTCTGCTTACAAAGTGGTCGAGATGCACTTTACAACGACCTACCTTAATGACTGATTAGCAGGGGCCTAGCTCTCCTTACAGCCTTAAAGAAATAGCCCTGTTCTCCTGCATCCACTCTGTCTCCTGGGTTGATGAAACTCGGTCTACTTGGGTGTAGAAACTCTGCCTCCAAAGGCAGAAACAGTCCTCCCTTCTGGCAATTTGGCTTTGTGCCTTCCCTAGCCTGGGTGAGTACCCTGCAAACCTGCCTTCCTACCTGCAAGCCAGACTTCCTGCTTCCCTGCCTGCCTGCCTGCCTGCCCACCCCTCTGCCTACCTGCCTGCCTGTCAGGCTCCCGGGACTCCACGGCTAGGAGGAGGCCTTCCAGGTGCTTCTCGTTCAGACTATCAGTGGCTCAGTGCTTCAAGTTAAGCCTCCATGCCGATATGCATCCTGTTGGCCAGTCTCCTCGACTTGCCCAGGCAGCAACCTCGGCTGCCCCCGCCTCCAGTGCCTCTGGGCGGTAAGAGATGGAAAATCACTTGAGGAGACCAACTATAACAGGCGGTACATCCACTATTTATATTAGAATTGGGGGGCTCTGTCCTCCAACATGGAGGGGGCACTCCTGCCAGTTACAGTCCAGGTTTGGAAATCCCTTGAACAAGGAGGGGAGATTCCTTCCTAATAGCACTCCGGCTTCCAAAGGTGGCAGAAACAATCCCTCCCTAGAAAACTTTCCTTGCACTCTGGCTTTGCGGCTTCCCTGCGTTGACTCTTTCTGCTGGGTTGGCGGAACCTGGTCTCCTGGGTAGGCTAAACTGTGCCCTCCAAAAGCTGAAACAATCCCTTTCCTAGCACTCTGGCTTTGGAACTCGGTCTCCTGGGTAGGCAAACCTGACCTCCAAAGGTGGCTAAAAGTATGTGGAACTAACCAGGGTTTCACATAATTTTTTCTTTTCTTTCAAAGTTGTGTCTGGCTGCCATCGCTCACAGGCAAGGCAACTCGGTCTCCTGGGTAGCCTGAACTCTGGCCTCCAAAAGGGTTGGAAAAGTTGAAATCCCTTCCCTAGTAAACTTCCTGGCACGCTGGCTTTCCTGCGTGGACAGTGTCTCCACTGGGTTGGCAAAACTCTAGCCTTGTGTGGCTTCCAAAGTAGGTGGCTGAAACAATCCCTTCCTCAAGTTCCCTGCTGGCGCTCTGGCTTTGTGGCTTTCCTGCATGGACTGCGTCTCCACTGGGTTGGTGGTACTGGGTCTCCTGAGTTGGCAAAACTGTGGCCTCCAAAGTAGGTGGCTGAAAGAATCCCTCCCTAAACTTCCTTGGCTCTCTGGCTTCATGGCTTTGCTGTGTGCGTGCACTGTGTCTCCACTGGGTTGGTGGAACTCGGTCTCCTGAGTTCGCAAAACTCTGGCCTCCAAACTAGGCAGCTGAAACAATCCCTTTCCTTGCACTCTGACTTTGTCAGATTTCCTGTGGGGACTCTGCCTCCTGGGCGGAACTCAGTCTCCTGGGTAGGCTAAACTCTGGCCTCCAAAAGGGGGCATCATGGAAGTCACTCAGGTTGGCGCCCCATGGCATCCACTGCAGCAGCTTTTTCCTGCCAGATAAGCAGCTGGCCCATGTATCCTATCCTCCAAAGAAGGTGGGGTAAGTCACTATGGCCTCCAAAAGGCTGAAAGAAACCATCCCTTCCTGGGTTGGCTGAACTCTTGTCTCCTGGGTAGGCAAAACTGGCCTCCAAAGTAGGCGGCTGAAACAATCCCTCCCTCAAGTTCCCTGGTGCTCTGGCTTCGTGGCTTTCCTGCATGGACTGTGTCTCCACTGGGTAGGCAAATCTCTGGCCTAGTGGTCTCCAAAGGCGGCTGAAACAATCCCTCCCTCAAGATCCCTGCTGGCACTCTGGCTTTGTGGCTTTCCTGCATGCGTGGACTGTGTCTCCACTGGGTTGGTGGAACTTGGTGTCCTTTGTGGGCAAAACTCTGGCCTCCCAAAGGCTTTAAAATGTTGAAATCCCTTCCCTGGAAACTTCCTGGCACTATGGGCTCTGTGCGTGGACTGTGTCTCCTGCGTTAGAGATACTCGGTCTGTCCTACGTAGGCTAAACTCTGGCCTGGTTTCCAGGCAGTTCCCTACCCTATCCTCTGTAAGAGGAGGGTAGGAAATTCACTCTGGCCTCTCAACGGCTGAAACAATCCCTCCCTTCTGGCTTTGTGCCTTCCCTAGCCTGCGTGGGAACCCTGCCTGCCTGCCTTCCTACCTGCAAGCCAGACTTCATGGAGTTTTCAAATTCTGGAAAAATGGAGGAAAGGATGCGACTTCAGCTTAGTGTCTTCCCTGCACAGACTCTGCCTCCTGTGTTGGCATAAGTAGAGCCTCAAGCCTGGTTTCCAGGCTGTTCCCTAGTACCCTATCCTCTATTACCGTATCCTAACCTATCCTCTCCATTTCTATTTCTATTGCTATTACCTTAACCCTATTTTATTTATATTTTTATTCTATTTCTATTTTTACTTTTATTTCAATTACTAGCACCCTATCCTCTAAATGAGGAGGATAGGAAATTAATTTCCCGACCCTCTGGCTTCCCTGCATGGACTGTGTCTCCTCTGGGATGGAGAAACTCAGTCCCCTTAAGTAGGCAAAACTCTGGCTTCCGAACTAGGTGGCTGAAAGAATCCCTCCCTAAACTTCCCTGGCGCTCTGTCTTCGTGGCTTTGCTGTGTGCGTGGACTGTGCCTCCAATGGGTTGGTGGTACTCGGTCTCCTGGGTATGCAAAACTCTGGCCTCCCAAAGGCTTTAAAATGTTGAAATCCCTTCCCTAGAGAACTTCCTGGAACTCCAGCTTCCCCGTGTGAGCCACCTTTGCATTACTGTTCAGCAGGAAGTAGAGGACATCTAGACTCACTGGTACTGTGTTGGACGAAATGTTGCTGTTTGACAGACCACGGCCCTGAGAACTTCCCTGCCCCTGGCACTCTGGCTTCGTGGATTTGCTGTGTGCGTGGACTGAGTCTCCACTAGGTTGGTGGACTCGGTGTCCTTGGTAGGCAAAACTCTGGCCTCCAAAGTAGGCAGCTGAAAAAATCCCTCCCCAAGAAAAATTCCCTGGCACTCTGGCTTCGTGGCTTTCCTGCGTGCGTGGACTGTGTCTCCTCCACTGAGTAGGTGGAACCTGGTCTCCTGGGTAGGCAAAACTCTGGCCTCCAAAGTAGGCAGCTGAAAGAATCCCTCCCTAAACTTCCCTGGCACTCTGGCTTCGTGGCTTTGCTGGGTGCGTGGACTGTGTCTCCACTGGGTTGGTGGTACTTGGTCTCTTGGGTAGGCAAAACTCTGGCCTCCAAAGTAGGCGGCTGAAAGAATCCCTCCCTAAACTTCCCTGGCACTCTGGCTTCGTGGCTTTGCTGCGTGCATGGACTGTGCCTCCACTGGGTTGGTGGTACTCAGTCTCCTGGATATGCAAAACTCTGGCCTCCCAAAGGCTTTAAAATGTTGAAATCCCTTCCCTAGAGAACCTCCTGGAACTCTGGCTTCCCCACGTGAGCCACCTTTACATTACTGTTCAGCAGGAAGTAGAGGACATCTAGACTCACTGGTACTGTGTAGGATGAAATGTTGCTGGTTGATAGACCATGGTCCAAAGAACTTCCATGCCCCTGGTGCTCTGGCTTCGTGGCTTTGCTGCATGCGTGGACTACTGTGTCTCCACTGGGTTGGTGGAACTCAGTCTCTTGGGTAGGCAAAACTCTGGCCTCCAAAGTAGGCGGCTGAAAGAATCCCTCCCTAAACTTCCCTGGCGCTCTGGCTTCATGGCTTTGCTGCGTGTGTGGACTGTGCCTCCACTGGGTTGGTGGAACTAGGTCTCTTGGTTATGCAAAACTCTGGCCTCCAAAGTAGGTGGCTGAAAGAATCCGTCCCCAAATTCCCTGGCACTCTGGCTTCGTGGCTTTCCTGCGTGGACTGTGTCTCCTCCACTGGGTAAGGAAAACTCTGGCCTAGTGGCCTCCAAAGTAGCCGGCTGAAAGAATCCCTCCCTCAAGTTCCCTGGCGCTCTGGCTTCGTGGCTTTCCTGCGTGGACTGTGTCTCCTCCACTGGGTAGGCAAAACTCTGGCCTAGTGACCTCCAAAGTAGGCGGCTGAAAGAATCCCTCCCTTATGTTCCCTGGCACTCTGGCTTCATGGCTTTCCTGCGTGGACTGTGTCTCCTCCACTGGGTGGGCGGAACCCGGTCTCCTGGGTAGGCAAAACTCTGGCCTCCAAAGTAGGCAGCTGAAAGAATCCCTCCCTCAAGTTCCCTGGCGCTCTGGCTTCGTGGCTTCCCTGCGTGGACTGTGTCTCTTCACTGGGTTGGCGGAACCCAGTCTCCTGGGTAGGCAAAACCCTGGCCTGGTCTCCAGGCTGTTCCCAAGCAGCAGCAGCAGCAGCAGCATAGGTTGCTGCTGGTTCACCCTTGTAATCCACCTCCCAATCTTCCTCACTCCGGCCTCGAAGAGGCAGGAAATCCCGAGGACAAGGAGGCACCAGGCTGTTCCCTACCCTATCCTATAAATAAGAAGGGTTGGAAAGTCACTCTGGCCTCCAAAGGTGGCAGAAACAATCCCTTCCCTGGCACTCTGGGTTTGTGGCTTCCCTGCGTGGACTCTGCCTCCTGGCCGGAACTCGGTCTCCTGCTTTGGGGGAGAACGTGGCCACTGAGCCCTGTTTGGAATTTGGAAATCAAGCACAGCTTCCCCCACAAAGAGTGGTGGACTGACCTCCAGGGTTTTCTGGAGGGCCTCCATTGGCTCCTGTCAGCTGTCACTATCAGCTCCTTGGGATACTCCATCTGGCGATGATTCCCTCAGAGGAGGGGAACTTTATTGGGTTTGGAAGTTGGGGGAGAAAGTGAGAGGAGGGGCACTCATCCAGATGAGTGGGGAGGGGAAAGCATCTGTCTACCAGACTGAATCTCTGACCGCTAGTTGACCAGGGTGGCATTTGCTTGGCTTCACAAGGAGTGTCATTGGAGATGGGGACATTGAGAGGACAAGACCCTCATCCAGATTTGAGTGAGGAATGGAATACTGTGTCTCCTGCTGCCTCTGAGAGGTGGAGGGGAAATGGGATGGATAAAGGCTTCAAAACAAACAAACAAAAAAGAAAGTATAACAGGCAGCCAGACCAAGTAGGGTGGCCGGTTCAGTCAGCAGCTGAACAAGAGAAAAAGAGAATATTGCATTCTGCCCACTTTGTTTACATTATTGCATAGGATGCAGTCTTATGCTATGATATATTTATTAAATATATTATTCATCAAAAGTTTAAAGTGTTTTCTGCCTGCTCTGGGTCATTGTGGGACGCCCCCATGCTCTGGGAAGTCAAATAGCGCTAAATCGCGGTAGAAACGACAAACAACAAATGAAACGTTGAAATGAAAATTTTCAAAAAAAATTCACGACAAACGGAAACGGAACGAAACGGACCTGGTCCGACAAACGAAAAATCGAAACGTCATTTTTCCTAGTCGTGCCCATCTCTAGAGCTGATAATGAAAGTTTTTGATTAAGTTAATGTTCCCTCTCTGAATCTATGTTGTGGCATATGGCAAGATCAGGATAAGAACATTCTTTAAGGATCTGAAAGATAATCTATGAGAAGGAGAAGTTCTGCCATCAGCTTACAGAGTGGGTTGTTGCTGTAATTCATTATTGAACATGCCTGTGACATAAGGAGTTGCTGTACTTACTCTTCCAGACAAGGTGAAAACGCCTTAGCCCTTGCTGAGAAATAACTGTGAAGGTCTGCCTTTTCATATATTTTGGGGGTGTCAGTTGACAGGACATGTTGAATTAATGTTTCCTGGAAACCATTCAGAAGTAGAAGAAACCTGAGGAACCTTTTATTCCAAGGCCTGAGACTTTGGCTTAGTCTATACGTTTTAGATGGCAGAATGCTCTGTGTGTGTGTGTGTGTGTGTGTGTGTGTGTGTGTGTGTGTGTATGTGTATGTACACACACACACACACACACACGCACACACACACACACACACACACACACACACACACACAGTGGTACCCCAACTTAAGTGCAGCTCGGCTTAAGAGCAATTCAACTTAAGAATGGGAAACTTTTGGCGTTTAAATTGCCACCTTACAAATTTTAGATATGGGCTGCTTGATTTACAATTATAATTTTTTTATTTTTTTAACTTAGTTTTCCAATTTTTATTTATTTATTTATTTATTTATTTTTACAACTTATATGCCGCCCACTACCCAAAGGTCTCTGGGTACTCTAGATAGGTACTCTGACTAAAGAGTAGTTCGACTTAAGAGCATGCATTCAGAACAGATTAAATTCATATGTTGAGGTACCACTGTATATGACAGTGCATGGACAGATTTTTCAATAACATGGGGGGGGGGAGGAAGGAGAAGAGATTGGCACAAACCTCCAAATTCATTCCTCCAGCTCCCCAGCCTATGACCCACTTCCTAGCCAGAGTGCACCCTCCTCCTCCTCCTCCTCCTCTTCCACCTCTTTGGCCGTTTGACCAGTCCTGGCAGGAACACGGGCTTCTCTGTCCCACCTCGTTGTCTGAGTCGGTAAACACTCAAGGAGGTGAGACAGGAAATCCCCTGCTCCTGGCAGGGACGGAACAAACAGCATGCTCTGGCTGGGAGCTGAGGAGGTGGGGGATTGGGGTTAGGGTGTTGCCACACATTAACCTCTGAAAGTGAGAAATACAGAGTTTTCCTCATATATTCACCTGAGTGTTATAAAATTGAGAACTTTTTTTAGACAATAACCAAAATCTTTCATAGAATTACTCACTGACTGTGAAATAGTATTGCAGGCAATATTGAACTTTATACCAAGTCAATGTATTTTTATATCTATACTATTTGGGAGATTTTTTTTTTTAAATGGAGAATGAAATGTGAGGTGACAGCTAGAGTTTATGGGCTGCCTATTGTCTTAATCCTTAACAGCTGAAGATTCCTGATAGTGAGAACAGCCACCAGTGTGTATGGCTATTAATAATTATTTCAACAGAATTTTCAGTATATAAAACACATTATTTCATTGATGTTCATGAGAAATATTTTCTCAGTTAAATGGAACAAAGAGTAGGTGTCAATGGGAAATTTTCGCAATGGAGAGAAGTGAAAAGCGGTGTGCCCCAGGGCTCGGTCCTGGGACCGGTGCTTTTCAATCTGTTCATAAATGACCTGGAGACAGGGATAAACAGTGAGGTGGCCAAGTTTGCAGATGACACAAAACTTTTCCGTGTGGTAAAAACCAGAGAAGATTGTGAAGAGCTCCAGAAGGATCTCTCCAAACTTGGGGAGTGGGCTGAGAAATGGCAAATGCGTTTTAATGTAACCAAATGTAAAGTAATGCACATTGGGGCAAAAAATCCAAACTTCATCTATCAACTCATGGGCTCTGAGTTATCCGCGACGGATCAGGAAAGAGATCTTGGTGTGTTGGTGGACAGCTCCATGAAGGTGTCTCCCCAATGTGTGGCAGCGGTGAAGAAGGCCAATTCCATGCTAGGGATTATCAAAAAGGGGATTGAAAATAAAACAGCCAACATTATAATGCCATTATACAAAACAATAGTAAGGCCCCACCTGGAGTATTGTGTACAATTCTGGTCACCGCATCTCAAGAAAGACATAGTGGAACTGGAAAAGGTGCAGAAGAGAGCGACTAAAATGATTACCGGGCTGGAGCACCTCCCTTATGAAGAAAGGCTAAAACATTTGGGCCTCTTTAGTCTGGAAAAAAGGCGCTTGAGGGGGGATATGATTGAGACGTACAAAATAATGCAGGGTATGAGTAAAGTGGATAGAGGGAAGCTCTTCTCTCTCTCCCAAAACACCAGAACTAGGGGACATACACTCAAATTGAGGGCTGGGAGAGTAAGAACAGACAAAAGAAAATATTTTTTCACCCAGCGCGTTGTAAGTCTATGGAACTCCCTGCCACAGGATGTGGTGATGGCATCTGGCCTGGATGCCTTCAAAAGGGGATTGGACAGATTCCTGGAGGAAAAGTCCATCACAGGTTACAAACCATGATGGAGATGTGGAGTCTCCAGGCTTTGAACCGGGTTGCTTCGGGGGCCAGATGCAGGGGAGTGGTGTCGGGAGACAGATATCTAGTCTCATGCACTCCCAAACGCACCTGGTGGGGCCGCTGTGAGATACAGGAAGCTGGACTAGATGGGCCTTTGGCCTGATCCAGCATGGCTCTTCTTATGTTCTTATGTTCTTATGAAATGTATTTGGTGTGTGAGGGTTTAAATGCAAACAATAAAATGCCTAAATTGATAATAATGCAAGAGTCCTACTTGGTGGTTTAGGATGAAAGACAGTGATTTCCAGGGTTATTGAAGGAACTTGAAGGATGTGCAGATGGATAACACTGCAGGTAGGTAAGCAGGTAAGGGTTGTGCCAGAGCAATCTGCCTGAAAAGTGCAATATAGACAGCTGGAACCAAAAGCTTCTTAATCTCCAGTGCAGGCAGACAGACAGATAGGCAGGCAGGCAGGCACGCAAGTATGCACACACACACTTGTCTATTTCAAAGAATCTTGCCTAATTGTGATATGCCCCCAAATATGATAGCTTTCCATTTTTATATCTCTACTGTCAAATCTAAAGGGTTATTCTTTCTATTAAATCACACTTTGAAAAACACAACACAAATAGATACCACTGGGTATCTTTAGCTGGGTTCGGTGGATAAGGAGAATAAATCTTTTGACTTGGGATTTTTTTTTAAAAAAAACCACCCTCTATTATGTATGTCCCAAAGTAAAAGTGCCCATCAGCATTTCCCAGAGCTTGCAATCTTTGGAGACAAAATTTATTCTTATTGCAGCTCCCGTACTGGCAAAAATAGCAAAAGAGGAGAACAAGTGAGTGGTCAACACATGACCTACAATAAGGCAAATAATGTCACATGCCATTTTGCCTTATATTTTCAATAGATCTTGCAAAATTTTAAAAACAATATTAATTACTTCCCACTGCTTTTGGAGGAGAAAAAAAGCTTTATATCCATATGAAAATGACATCAAAATATGAAAAACAACAAGCCCACAAATACTTTAAAAAGCACTTTAAAAGTACTTTCCAAAGTAACTATAAAACGTAACTCAGTACACAAACATGGTAACTACAGTCCTAACTGCTACGTTACTTTTCAATTGTGTCTTCCTTATATTATCATTACCCCAAATATGCAGCTAGTTGCATGGACCCACATTGCTTGTAACTTATTAATTTTGAGCTATAGTTGAGATGTACTGTACCTGTAGGAAGGTATGTTATAATTTTGACTGCATCAGCTATGGACATACACATCCCTGTTGAGTTAGAAAGAATAATTAGCTGTGCTATCTGTGATTATGCTATGTATTAAGCATATCCCATTCAAGGCCACACAAAAAAATCTTGAAAAAATTATTTTAGGAAATGACATGATTAACTATGATTAACTAACTGTTCTGGCAGAATCAGTTTCTGCCCTGAAGAAGATGGTAACATTTATTAAGCTGTTACCATCAATATCTTATGCTAAGCTTTAAAATAATAGAGGCATTAGCAACACTTTATTCGACAACTACATCATTCCAACTCCTATATCTTGCAACCATAATTAAGGATGGGCACCAAATGAAAGATGAAACACTGATTCATCAGTCTGTTATGTAACAAAACAAAACGAAATTAAACAAACTGGGGAAGAAACATTTTGTTAGTAACGAAATGAGCCATCATTTTTTTTTTGTTTAAAATGAACCAATTCATTTCTCTGTAAAATGGCTCCCCAGGGTCCTGTACCCCAAACATCTCCAAATTGGGGTGCTTCAAGGAGAGAACTAAAGGAAGCTCCACTGTAATTTCCACACTGCTAGCTGCCTGGGATCACTATTTTCTAACACATAACATTGCAATTAGATTTTTTTTCTGGGGCACCCTGTTTGAAGTTGAATAACTCAGTCCCCTGAACCCCAAATCTCTCCAAGTTTGGAAGGCTTAAAGTGGAGAGTCCAAGGAAGGTACCCACCAAATTTGGTGCCTCTTGAACCCAAGGAATCCATTTTGTAGAGTAATGGATTGATTTGTTACTGGTTTGTTTCGTACAATGTTTTTTTTAAAAAAAACATTTCTAATGAAATGAAACGAATCATGGGGGAATGAGATGAAATGAAACAAATCTCATTTTTTCCATTTCGTGCCCAACTTTGACCATAATACTAGCACTAACTGCCATATTAAGGAATATTAAGTTGTCCATGAATGCTGAGCAATAATGAGGACATGATTATAAATGTGTTTATTTATTTATTTATTTATTTATATTTTTATACTGCCCGTCTGACAGCATGGCCACTGTGGTTGAGAGAGTTGTAATGGGATCACTTTATCCATGGATATTTACGTAGATTTTAAAATAAGTATTTCAATATATATGAAAAATTAAAAAGTTTTATATTAAAATGATAATATAAAAAGGTAAATGTTTTCCCCACATATGCATGCTACTCATGTCCAACTCTATGGGCGGTGCTCATTTCCATATTCAAGCTGAAGAGCCAGTGTTGTGCAAGTCCATGGCCATGTAACTGGCATGGCTGCAAGGAAACACTGCTTTACCTTCCCGCTTTTTACAGCAGTACCTATTTATCTACTTGCATTTACATGCTATCAAACTGCTAGATTGGCAGGAGTTATCAGCGGGAGCTTGCTCTGCTGCATGGCACCCAGGATTCAAACCACCAAGCTGCCAACTTTTCAGTCAACAGTTTTGGAGCCTTAGTCCGCTGAGCCACCACACCCCTTTCATATAGATAATAGTAATATAGAGCAATATTGAAACACAATTAAATCAACAATCCAACAGAGCACAGCAATCCATATTTAAAAACCCCCACAAACCACCAGTCATTAAGTAAAACCCTGCCTGAAGGGAAAAGTCTTTAAATGTTCAGATTGTTTTGGTTTAATCTGGTAAATATTTGCATCCCATACTCAACCATCTCTGTAGCAACTAACATGAAAAATCTAACAGAGCTTGCCTGTATGGCAAAAGAAAAGAAAACCACAACTCATTCGCCTATTGTAAACAGAATATCCTTTCAATCAAGTGGGAATACAGTATTTTGTTATGAAGTCTGCTCAGAAGATGATATGTGTGTGCTACCAGAGTGTAAAACTCTCCACTGGTTTTGTAGCGCCAATGGCTTTCATAATGTATTTGACTAAACTCGTTTAGCTATCCTGCGGTAACCTCTAATAGGCATTCAGCAAGTTGCTGTCTTAAACTTCCTGGATTGAACACAATCCACATTTTTACAACCGCCTTTATTATTTTAACACCCTGTTCGTACAAAAATATCAAGCTTTGACATCCTCTCCCATTAGGTGAATACAGGGATGCCCTGCCTGTAGATTATCTCTGTTGTTCAGTAATGTTGTGGTTGACTTCTGGTCCCTGGAGCTGTAGTGCTTTTTCCATTTTCCTCTGGTCACTTCGTGTTGCTCTATCAGCAGACCTGTCAGACTTCATCATTGTCTGTGATGTCTCACAGTAATCAACAAAAACTGCATTGTTCAGTGCAGTCACGTCAGTCTGCATAGGTCTGTGAAGTTCAGTGTTTTCTTCTGGCAAAGGTCTGACATGTTGCTTGTATCTCCAGTCTGGAAAAAAAATTGAAGGAGAGAGAGAAAAGAAAAAAAACAAGAAACAAAAAGGCTCGTCCCTTTTTTATGAAGACAGGAAGAAAGTGTATGTCATGCTTAGCATATTTAAAAAGCAGATAGATAGATAGATAGATAGATAGATAGATAGATAGATAGATAGA
>JAHTLZ010000122.1:7451432-7463080 GCA_023846285.1 Phrynocephalus versicolor
TTCTTTCTTTCTTTCTTTCTTTCTTTCTTTCTTTCTTTCTTTCTTTCAGCACTCTACTCATGGCTTGTATGATTTAGAAGCTCTATTAGATGGCACACTAAGAATTTGGGGAAGATCCTGCTTTCCACTTAGAGAGTGTAAAATGTATGGCATTAGTATGGTACAGCCTAAAGTGCACCAGAGTTGCTTCCAAACTCCATAAAATTTTTGGCAGAGAATTCTCTTGGTTATTTATGCTAGTGTAAATTGCGATGGTGCATCATTTCTAGTAAAAAAATTGCTGCTTCTAGTCCTCATTGCACAGCAAGTTGGGCAATTAGTGAATGACAGGAAATACCAGTGGTGATTTTTTTCACCAGAGGTTTTGCAACTGTAATTTATGCCATTGCCTGAACCTCAGCATAAATAATGGATAAGATTCTGGCCATAAATATCCTACAACTAATGCAATTAAAACCTTCATGATTGTGGAGTGGCTGCAAACCTATTGTATAGCAAAGCAAAGCAAAGCAAAGTGTTCTGCTTATATACTGCCCCATATCACTTCAAGTAGTCTCTTGGTGGTTTACAGTTTTTTAATTATAGTATGCAGGCTACACATTGCCCCCACCCCCAGCAAGCTGAGTACTCATTTTACCAACCTCGGAAGGATGGAAGGCTGAGTCAACCATGAGCCTGCTACCTGGGATTGAACCCCAGGTCATGAGCACAGTTTTATCTGCATTACAAGCATTTAACCACTGTGCCATGGGGTTCCTTAGCATATGAAAATGTTCTCATGGATGTGACGTCACCCCTTTCAGAGACTGAGTTTTTAAGGCACAACTGGGTTGATTTCAACATCCCACTGCTGTGCCACTAAATTGTGACGACACCTCCCTTTTACACACTGAATTCTGTGATGGAAATGGTACTGCTGCCACATTTTATTCACTTAATAATGCTGCCACCTTTTAAAATCGCCGCCTCATGAATTGGGACAGACTCAGATGAATAATATAAAAATAGTAACAAAATTTATTGAGAAAATAATAAATATAACAATATCTGAGGATGGTATGCATTGCCTTTAACATATAATAGATTTAATCAGCTCTACAATCCTCCCTGTCTTCAATAACTAGTAAACAGTATAGCCCTCACTGCCTGACAGAACTCTCACAGAGCAGTGCTCTTTCCCAGCACTCTCTCTCAAAACCTCAACTTAACTGAACTCCACTGAACTCTCTTAACTGCCTAGGCTCCACCCTTTTTATATCATACCATTCCCCGCCCTCCTGCTGGGATTGGCTGATGATTGGTATATTCATTAATCCTGTTTCCAGGGTTTTGTCACAATGGGCATGCACACACATGTATCAAACCACCATGTACAAGCACCTCTGAGAATAATGAAGGGAGCGCTTTCTTTATTGGATAAGAACGGACTGAATGCTACAAATGTTCTTATACTAAGCAACAGGACATCTGACAATAAAAATCAATCTACAATATTAACAAATCAAAGAAATGCTGATCCTCTCCATCTGAGGGCCACTGAAAATAAATGCACCTCTCTTCTAAAAGACTTCTTGGTGAAGATTTCCTTATATCAGCACAATTGATGTTGTGGAACATCTAGAGTTGGAGTTCCCAACCGTGGATCCCCAATTGTTCTTGAATTACAACTTCCAGTGGTCCTGGCCAGCGCAACTAGTAGCGAAGGCTTGGGGAGTTTTAGTCCAAGAATCTGGGGTCCCAAGGTTGGAAACCACTGAGCCAGGTGCATAGGTTAAGTGCAGTTTGAGCATCTTGCTGTAAGTCTGTGTGCCTATACTCTAGTATCTCGGCATGATTACAGAAAGCCTGCTGGCATGCCATGAGGACAATGAATTCCAATGAGTGCTGCTAACAAGCAAATCCAAAAACATAGAGAAGTTTGGGAGAAACGATCCACAGAAATGTTTACATTTTGAAATGCTTATCAAGTTAAGTGGTACTACTGAAATTCTAGTTAATTCAAATAAATTTGAACTCCTGAACAACTAAATTATGTGTTGCCTACATACCTCATTTGTGTTGCTGTTGGTAATACACAGCAGAACTTTGGAACTCTAATGACTCTGTCAGCCTAGCTGAATTTACAACTTAGGTTAATAGATGCAATTTATGTACAATGTCTTCTAAATTCCTGCAATATTTTTGATTTAGAGTCAGCACTATTTATGTCAAGAATAATAAATAGAGCAGAAGGAAGAAAAATTGTGATGGAATTCCTACACCTGAGTAACTTTACACAGAAAACATCTATATATCTTGGTTAAAAAGACATGTAGGCACAATTGAAAATATGGATCTATGGAGGATAGATACACCAAACTACCTTCATTGTTGTTACAACATACTAACAATGGTGATTTCAGAAAGATTGCAGAATCAACTTGTTTTTATAGTGGCATTACTTTTGCTGTCTGTATAAATGAAGGAGTAAAATTGAGGCATCAAAACACTACTCAAATAACACTTAAAAATACTTTGGTGTAAAACCCTGCAGAAAGGCGCATGGAGGTAAAAGGGGTTATTTTTAAATAGAGCAGATTTGGGTTGCTCTGCTGTTCCTTCTTGTGAAATGACAGGTGACGGGTTCAGCCTTGCAGCTTAATTTGTACTGGAGATTCCATAGGCAGAGGGACCAATTCTCCATGCTTAGGACTTCACACAATGTCATTCATGGCACTGCACAATGTTGTTCTTGTCAGCCATGTAAAGAGAAGCATGGACCAGAAAGATGTTGAATTGAGGTGGTTCATAAAACCCAGAAAAACCCAAGTAAACCACAAACCAGTTCATGATTTGCTTTTTTGGATTTGTGCCAGGAAAGATCTGGAATTTACACTGCAAAATGTAACTTTTGCACAAAAAGCTAGTCCACATACTGACTAGCATTACTTATTGATTTATGTATTTGGTACAGCGATCCTGCAAATAACTGGCTCCTGCAAATAACTGCCTCCACCCACATATCCATGTGTACATGTATGCACTCCTGTAACATAAGGAAGTCGAGATGGGCACGAAACGAAAATATAGTGTTTCCTTTCTTTAGTTGTTTTGTTTTGTTTTGTTCATAATGAATTTTTAAAGCAGTTTCATTATGAAATGAAACCCTATGCTCCCCTGGGTCCAAGAGGCACTAAAATGGAAGGGTTGTTTCCTCAAGCTCTTCCTTGTAAGACCCCCAAGTTTGGAAAGGTTTGAGGGTCAGGGGTTGTGTTATTAAGCTCAAAGGGTGATGCCCCCAGGAAAAAGTCTTTCTAATTGATTGAATTGAGATTAGGAAGCCAACCCACAGCGACACTAATTGCTCACCCGTAGGGGGACTATTGCATTTTCTGGATTCAATTAGAATGATTTTTTTTCCTAAGGGCACCTCCTTTGGAGCTTAATGGCTCAACCCCCAATCCCCAAACCTTTCCAAGCTTTGGGGGCTTACAGGGAAGAGCTTAAGCTCTCCTGACATTGATTCCTCAAGGATGAATCATTTTATTTCTAGTGGAAAAATGGCATTCGTTTCGTTTCATGACAAAGCACATCCTACCGTTTCGTTAAATTACGAAGTAGTTTGTGGCATAACAAAATGATGAAGCAGCATTTCATTTTTCATTTCATGTCCCTCTCTATAAGGAGGTTTACTGCATTCTCTCTGCTCCCACTTGGACTCAGTCATGAAACAACATATCTTGCTGCTATGGTCAGATGCCAAGAGAAATCTTCTTTTTAAGTGTGTCAATAACATGCTTTAGAGCTTTACTCTTTATGACTCCAGGCACTTCCAGCAGGGAACACTTCCCTGCCTGTGGCATATTATTGTTTTGCAGCACAGACATTATTGTGATTATGGAAAGGGACAAAACCTTTATGCTCCTGCTACACGTGTGTAATAAGGAACAGCAGGAACAACAGCATGGCTCATCGTATCTGGGAAAGTCTGTCCAGCCTCTGTTCCTGCCCTTTATCACTTTTCCTTTTCTCCATTCCTCTGGTCTTCCTGCCTCTCCTTCCCTTGGAATGCAAAGCAAGCACCTCCTGCTCCCATGTCCTTAAGCATGCTTTCTGAAGAAAGGGTTGACAAAGAGCACATGGCATTTGTCAGCAGGTGTCTGGCAACAGCTTTGAATCACATTAAAGCCTGTTTAACCCCCTGCTAGACAGATTCTGTAACTTGTGGTTGTTGTTTTCCACATCCACCTCTATATTAGAAAGAATATTCTTGGGCAATGATCTGTAAAATTCTCCTTGTGTTTGTGCTGGCTAATAGCAATAACACTTTAAAATCTTGGAAAGGGAGAATTTGTGTTGTAGAGCCTTGTTGTCTTAATGAGATTAAAGCAAATGTGCAAAAAAAAAAAAAAAAAAAAAACCCAGAAAATAGCAGCACTGATAGGGTTGGAAAATGAAACATGAAATTTACTCTGAAAAACAAAGGATGTACACATCAATAGAAAACATTTCACTTTTTCATGAATGCAATTGGTGAAACACAACTCTTGTAAGAAGCAGGTGGCAAACTACTGCAGTTCCCCAACTTTGCAGGAGCTAGAGTAAAAGTTATCGGTGAAGAACAAATTGTTGTCCTCAATTATTCAAATATATCTACTTCATATTGTGTATATCCCTGTTATGGGTGATATGTTGAAGTCTGAATCTATGACACAGCATGCAAAAAATCTGAAATCTGATGGTGGAGGTATCTTTCAACCTCATGCTACTAAATGGAAATTGTACACAGAAATACCGCATGACACAGAGAGTACATTATTGTTAATATCTTACCCACGTCCAAATGTCTGCCTATAATCACACACAATATAAATGTACTTAATTATTTGGAATGCTAAAGAGATGGCAAAGCTACATCTGGCATTGCACAAAATAATACTCATAAGTAGAGATGGTCACGACTTAGCGGAATTCCCGTTTCCGTTTCCGTTACTCGTTTCCGTTGTGCAACGGAAACGGTAACGGGAATTACTCCGCCAGAACTCGAACTCGAACCGACGAACGAATAAATGGGTCTGATTTGTCGTGGTTGTTCCTGACATCACGGCGATCCCGCGATGCCAAGCGGCACAGAAAAAAGTTTTTTTAAAAGAAAAAAAACCTGATTCCTGGCCAAAAAGCAGGCAGAAATATGCCTGCCGTGCCTCAGGGCACCTACCGGAGGGGTGGTTTCTGGAGGGGGGTCCCCGCGGCCTCCCCCCTCTCCTCCTGTCCCTCCTGGCCCTGGGCTGCGCTGGAGGCCAGCCGGGCAATGCATGCTCGTCGTCCCGCCAAAGTCGCCGCCGGCCGCCGGCCGCCGCAATTAAAGCAAAAGCGGCACAGAAAAAAAGTTTTAAAACTCCCCCCCCATCCCGGGCCAAAAAGCCGGCAAAAATATGCCTGCCTGAGTGAGGGCTCAGGGCACCTACCGGAGGGGTGGTTTCTGGAGGGGGGGTCCCCGGCCTCCCCCCCTCTCCTGTCCTGGGCAGCCGGACTCGAGTCGCCATGCTATGCGGTGCGGGCGGGGGATCCAAAATGGGGCGGCGACCGCAATATTTTTTTTGAAATCGTGGTCCAAAAACACACAACAAGCACCACAGAAACATGCCTCCAGGAGACCGCTTTCCCTTTATAGCGGGCCGACGGAGGCACCCACCCCACAGAGGTGCCTCCAGGAGCCCGCTACCCCCCCAAACCAGTATAACGACAGACGAAAAAACAAAAAATGAACCGACTAATTTTTGCAAATTTTCACGAAAAACGGAAACGAGCCGACACGGGCCGCCTCCGACACACGACAACACGAAAACGTCATTTTCCCTAGTCGTGCCCATCTCTACTCATAAGGATAGGTAAGTATGTCTGAGTCAAGCTGGTATTAGAAAGAAATGAGTATTTCCAAGAATTGTTTTACCTTCAACAGTGGTCTTTCATAAGAGATAGACTCATAGAATCATGGAGTTGGAAGGGCCTATAAGGCCATTGAATCTAAAGCTTCCCCCTTCATGCAGGAAATCAAGTCAAAGCAGATCTGCTAGATTTTTGTCCAATTTTTTTCTTTAATGTCTCCAGTGCTGGAACATTCACTACTTCCATTGGTTCCATTGTCAAACTGTTCTAACAGTTAAGATGTTTTTCTTGATACTTAGTTGAAATCTGGCTTCTTGGAGCTTGCGACCATTATTACATGCATGACTTTCTAGAATTACTGAGAAAAGAGCTTCTGAATTACTATCTTTCAAGTATCTCCCCTCACTCTTCTATCAAGTATCTCCCCTCAGTCTGCCCAGCTCCTGCAGCCTATCCTCATAAAGCTTGATTTCCAGTCTCCTGAATGTCCTTGTTGCCCTCCTTTGAACTTGCTGCAGTTTCTCGACATCCTTCCTAGAGTGTGATGTCCAGAACTGGATACAATACTCTAGATGAGGTCTAACTAGTGCCAAATAGAGGGGAAATAGTACCGCATGGGATATGGAGACTAGAGATGGGCACGACCAGGAAATTTTTTTTCCGAGTTATCGTTTTTCGGGACGGGTCCGTTTTGGCTCGTTTCTGTTTTTTGCGAAATTTTTCAAAAATTTGTTGTTTCGTGGTGTCATTTTTCGTCTGTCGTTATACTGGTTTAGAGGGGTAGTGGGCTCCTGGAGGCACCTCTGTGGGGTGGGTGCCTCCTCTGGCCCACTATAAAGGGAAAGCGGGCTCCTGGAGGCACCTCTTTTTTGGGGGGGGGTGCCTCCTCTCCTCACCCGCTAGGAAGGGAAAGCAGGCTCCTGGAGACCCCTCATGGCATGGGGGTCTCCTCTCCTCACCTGCTGCAAAAGGGCATGCATAGCCATATGGATATCCATACCAAGTTGCACACAGAGACACAGCAGACTGGCAGAGGCACCCCTCTTTTTGGGATGCCTTCCCTGCATCAGTCAGGGCTCGGGGGCATGGTTTGCATGGCACACATGCTGCCGAGCTGAGCCTGCAGGAGTCACCCAGAGCCACAAGTGGCGGACTGGCAGACTCTCTGCACCCGCTGTGTCTCACTAAGAAGGGAATTGTACTTGCATGTAGTGCAATGCAAGTACAGATCTGGCTTAGGCAACAGGGTTAGCGCAAGGGCTAGGGTTAGGCTAGTTACGGGTGAGGTTAGGGTGAGTATTGGGGTGCACCTCTGGGTGCCTCTCTGACCCACTTAGAAGAACAGTGTACTGGCGTATGGGTTAGGGTTAGGGTTAGGGTTTGGGTTCGGGCTACGGTTAGTGAGCTTTTTATGCCCGGTTGGCACATCCCAGAAGTCTCTGTGGTCAACCTGGCCAAGTGGCCATGCGATTGGTGGAATGGCTCCAAAAATTTGCATGGTCACTCCCATGGCCAGCCCATCATTGCGCAGGTGTAAATAAAATAAAATAAAATAAAATAAAATAAAATAAAATAAAATAAAATAAAATCAATGGAGAGAGGACAGAGGAGACATTTTGTTGCAAGAAAAACCCACTGCTACTGTAAAAATTGTACTAGGGGATTCTAAAATTAGAAATACAGAGGGATGGATTTGTGAGGAGCATGATAACCGTATGGTCACTTGCCTGCTGGGTGCAAAGGTTGCAGACATCACCAGAAATATAGATAGCTTGTTAGAGAGAACTGGGGAGGAGCCAGTGGTCATGGTACACATCGGTACCAATGATGTCGGGAAGGCCAAGCGGTCAGTCTTGGAAGCCAAATTCAGGTTGCTAGGTAGAAGATTGAAGTCCCGGGCTTCCAAGGTAGCATTTTCAGAAGTGCTACCTGTTCCTCGTGCAGGACCCGTCAGGCAGGCAGAACTCAGAAGCCTCAATGCGTGGATTAGGCAATGGTGTCGAGAGGAGGGCTTTAGATTTGTCAGGAACTGGAGAACATTTTGGGACAAGCCAAACCTGTTCAGGAGGGATGGGTTGCACTTGAATCATGATGGGACCAGATTGCTGGCACTCAACCTCAAAAAGGCAGCAGAGCAGCTTTTAAACTGATAACTGGGGGAAAGCCGACAGGAGCTGAGTGGCATCCGGTTCGGAACACCTCATCCTCAGGGAATGAGGTTGGAGAGGGTAGAGAATCACAAAGAGAAGACATAGCAGGTATAGGTATTAGCACCGGGAGAATAACGGAATGTGACAGTTCATCTACTGAAAATAAAAGCTGTGGGGCGAATAGAACAAGGCAGCAGCTGTTGTTGCGGGACCCACTGTACAGGTGCTTCTACGCCAATGCTCGAAGCCTCCGAGCAAAGATGGGAGAACTTGAACATTTGGCAGCTAGGGATAACATTGATATAATAGCCATAACAGAAACCTGGTGGAATGCGGAGAACCAGTGGGATACAGCAATCCCAGGCTATAAACTCTATAGAAGAGATAGAGAGGGGCGGGTTGGAGGAGGAGTGGCCATCTATGTCAAAGAAGGGGTGAAATCCAGCAGAATGGAGATTGACAGAGGGTCTGACTCCACCATAGAATCACTGTGGGTTAAACTACCAGGTCCAAGGAGTGATGTGATCATTGGAGTATTCTATCGTCCACCAGATCAAAACCTTGAGGGGGACCTTGAAATGAGGAAAGAAATCATGGAGGTGGCTAAGAGGGATAGGATAGTAATCATGGGGGACTTCAATTATCCCCACATTGACTGGGCCAATGCGAGCTCCGGGCAAGAAAGAGAAACTGGGTTTCTCGACTTGCTGAATGACTGTGCCTTAGAGCAACTTGTCACGGAGCCCACCCGAGAACAGGCAACTCTGGATCTAATATTGTGTGATACTCAGGACCTGGTCAGGGGTGTGAATGTCACTGAGCCTCTGGGGAACAGTGACCATGCTGCAATTACCTTTGCCATGCATGTTGGAGGAAGAGTGTCAACCAAATCAGACATAAAAACCCTTGATTTTCGAAGGGCAAACTTCCCTCAGATGAGGAAACTAGTTAGAGAGAAACTGAAGGGGAAGGTTAGAAGAATCCAATCTCTTCAGAGTGCATGGAGCCTGTTTAAAACAACAATAATAGAGGCCCAGCACAAGTGCATACCACAAAGAAAGAAGAGCTCATTTAAGTCCAAGAGGACACCGGCATGGTTAACGAGTGGAGTTAGAGAGGCTCTAAAGCACAAGGAGAGGTCCTTCAGTAAATGGAAATCCTCCCCAAATGAGGAAAATAAAAAGGAACACAAACTCTGGCAAAAGAAATGTAAGAAGATGATAAGGGAGGCAAAGAAAGATTTTGAGGAACGCATGGCTAGCAATATAAAGGGTAATAATAAAAGCTTCTTTAAATATGTTAGAAGTAGAAAACCTGCCAGAGAACCAGTTGGCCCTCTGGATGGTGAGGGAGGAAAAGGGGAGGTTAAGGAAGACTTGGACATTGCAGAGAAATTGAATGAGTTCTTTGTGTCTGTCTTCACGACAGAGGACCTTGAGCGGATTCCGCTGCCTCAGCCGCCCCTCTTGACTAAAGAATTAAATCAAATACAGGTTAAAAGAGAGGAGGTTTTAGGACTAATTGATAAATTGAGGATTAACAAGTCACCGGGCCCAGATGGCATCCACCCAAGGGTTATTAGGGAACTGAGAAATGAAATTGCAGATCTCTTAACGGTTATATGCAACTTGTCTCTTAAAACGGCCACAGTGCCGGAGGACTGGAGGATAGCAGATGTCACACCAATTTTTAAAAAAGGAAGGAGGGGGGACCCGGGAAACTACAGGCCGGTTAGCCTTACATCTGTCCCAGGGAAGATGGTGGAAAGCCTCATCCAAGAGAAAATCTTAAAACACATAAAAGAACAAACCTTGCTGAGAGAAAATCAGCATGGCTTCTGTAAGGGTAAATCTTGTCTGACAAACCTCTTAGAATTTTTTGAAAAGGTCAACAGGCACGTGGATTTGGGTGAACCGGTTGATATAGTCTATCTGGATTTTCAAAAGGCTTTTGACACAGTCCCTCACCAAAGGCTGCTGAGAAAATTGCACAGTCAGGGGATAAGAGGGCAGGTCCTCTTATGGATTGAGAACTGGTTGAGATCCAGGAAACAAAGAGTAGGTGTCAACAGGAAATTTTCACAGTGGAGAGAGATGAAAAGCGGTGTGCCCCAGGGCTCTGTCCTGGGACCGGTGCTTTTCAATCTGTTCATAAATGACCTGGAGACAGGGATAAACAGTGAGGTGGCCAAGTTTGCAGATGACACAAAACTTTTCCGTGTGGTAAAAACCAGAGAAGATTGTGAAGAGCTCCAGAAGGATCTCTCTAAACTGGGGGAGTGGGCTGAGAAATGGCAAATGCGTTTTAATGTAACCAAATGTAAAGTAATGCATATTGGGGCAAAAAATCCAAACTTCATCTATCAACTCATGGGCTCTGAGTTATCCGTGACGGATCAGGAAAGAGATCTTGGTGTGTTAGTGGACAGCTCCATGAAGGTGTCTCCCCAATGTGCGGCAGCGGTGAAGAAGGCCAATTCCATGCTAGGGATGATCAAAAAGGGGATTGAAAATAAAACAGCCAACATTATAATGCCATTATACAAAACAATAGTAAGGCCCCACCTGGAGTATTGTGTACAATTCTGGTCAACGCATCTCAAGAAAGACATAGTGGAACTGGAAAAGGTGCAGAAGAGGGCGACTAAAATGATTAGTGGGCTGGGGCACCTCCCTTATGAAGAAAGGCTAAAACATTTGGGCCTCTCTAGTCTGGAAAAAAGGCGCCTGAGGGGGGATATGATTGAGACATACAAAATAATGCAGGGTATGAGTAAAGTGGATAGAGGGAAGCTCTTCTCCCTCTCCCAAAATACCAGAACTAGGGGACATACACTCAAATTGAGGGCTGGGAGAGTAAAAACTGACAAAAGAAAATATTTTTTCACCCAGCGCGTTGTAAGTCTATGGAATTCCCTGCCACATAATGTGGTGATGGCATCTGACCTGGATGCCTTCAAAAGGGGACTAGACAGATTCCTGGAGGAAAAGTCCATCACAGGTTACAGACCATGATGGAGATGTGTAATCTCTAGGCTTTAAACCAGGATACTTCAAGGGCCAGATGCAGGGGAGTGGTATCAGGAGACAGATATCTAGTCTCCTGAGCTCCCAGATGCATCTGGTGGGGCCGCTGTGAGATACAGGAGGCTGGACTAGATGGGCCTTTGGCCTGATCCAGCATGGCTCTTCTTATGTTCTTATGTTCTTATGTTAAAAATTCTGGCCGTTTTAAAATAGTAATTTCCGCATGTTTCTGTGATGCTTTGGTGTGTTTTTGGACCACAACGATACGATTTCAAAAAAAGGATTGCGGTCGCCGCCCCATTTTCGATCCCCCGCCCGCACCGCATGGCATGGCGAGACGAGAGCAGCCCAGGAGGACAGGAGAGGGGGGTGGCCGGGGATCCCCCCCAGAAACCACCCGTCTGGTATAGGTGCCCTGCCCTGAGCCCTCACTCAGGCAGGCATATTTCCGCTTGCTTTTTGGGCCGGGAATCGGGGGTTTTAAAACTTTTTTTCTGTGTCGCTTGAATTGCGGCGGCCGGCGGCGAGTCCGGTGCTTGTTGCGAGCGACTAAGACAAGGATTTCCCCCACCACCAGAGCAGCCCAGGACAGGAGAGGGAGGGT
>JAHTLZ010000122.1:7467449-7481721 GCA_023846285.1 Phrynocephalus versicolor
GCGGCGGCGGCGTGTGTGTGTGTCGCCCCTCTCCCTGCCTCCCTTCCTGCTTGCTCCGCCGGGCAGCTCGCGCGGGCTTTGGCGGCGGCGGCGGCGTGTGTGTGTGTCGCCCCTCTCCCTGCCTCCCTTCCTGCTTGCTCCGCCGGGCAGCTCGTGCGGGCTTTGGCGGCGGCGGCGGCTCGCCTTCCTCCTCGCGCCATTTCGTCCCGCTGAAAGTTCTGTGTGTGTGTGTGTGTGTGTGTGTGGGACGCGGAAGGCAGAGATGGCTAACGAGTCGCTGCAGGTAAAAAAAGAAAAAAGAAACTACCCCCCTCCAAAAAAACAAAAAAACCACCCCTGACTTCTCGCTCCGACCACACGTGTGTTCGTGTGTGTATGAATGTGCGTGCGGGTGCGGGTGTGCACAGGCGGCGCGTTACCTCCTTGAGTTGGTGAAAGAGAGGGCCGCCCCTCTGTGGGCTGTGTTGGGGAGGGGGGCGGTGGGGGGCAGCACCCCCTGTGTGTGTGTGTGTGTGTGTGTGTGTGTGTGAAAGAAAGAGAGAGAGAGAGAAAAACAGTCAAGTCGGGAAACTCCCGTTGGGAGCGGAGGAAGAGGCAGAGAAAACAAGGAAGGGGGAAGGAGGGGGGGCAAAATTTTTTTTCGTTGTGCGGATTTTTCGTTGTGCAAGTGTTACGTTGTACGAGGTATGACTGTAAATATATTGTAGCTCAGGTTTGTTACCATACAATAAAAAAGAATGAAATATATTGTGTGCAACAACAACAACAACAACAACATTGTAAGGACCACCATATTTTGCAGAAAAGACTATTTGTTGAGGGAAGAATAAGTGCTAGTATTTATTATATCCTTACTCAAAACATAGCATATTGATTATTCCCTTCTGAACCTGAACAATACAGCATAGTCCACCTTGCCACCCCAGTCGTTATATAGCATATGCCTAGTAGCGTGGAAAAACTGAAAATAAGTTTTTAGATGTATTTTTGATTAACTTCGTGTTATATGAGGTTTGAAATAATGACACAAATGTTTACGGATGTGTGTGTGCACATATGTGAGACCTGTATACAAGTGAATAAACCCACCCAACTAGAGAAATCTCATTTAATCAACAGGTCTTGTTTTAATCTGAATTACTCAACAGGTGATCAAATGGATTTATTCTTGTGGACTTATTGGAGAGGGGGGAGGGAGGCAATCATCCCAATGTTGTGTGATCTAACGAGAGAAAGCCTGCCTGAGCTCATTGATATTCTATTATGATCTATTATGATTCTATTATGATCTTCTTTTTCTTCATTAAACAGATGCACAGGCTTACATGAAGAATTCAGGTTAGGGACTGAATTATACTTTCCTATGAACAGAAGTGGGAAAAAAGTGGTGAAATAAGCAGCTATAACACAAAGACACAGGGGAAACAGATAAGTTGAATAATAAGGTTCTGTGTTTTTTTTTAATGGAGCAACTGGAATGACATTTTAAAACAGAATAAGGAGACATTCATCCACTAAAGCTCCAATTAAACTTTGAAAAACTGAAGACCCAGGAGAGGGAACAAAACTTGAAAAGGGAGAAGATAAAAATTTCAATTACACTAAAAAGATTTTTGAGGTGACATTTGCTATCTGTCCTGCAGCTTCTGTGGCACAGGCAACATCTTTAAACATGAAAATAGAGCAGCAGAAGGAATAATTGCTAATTGAGTCTTTTAAAAGGTGTATACAATGAATTTGGAACTCATGAAGGTGAAGATGTAATAAGGGTTATTTAAAATATCTTAATGCAACACTGGGCTTTAAAGATGATGTGAACATGGTTTTGAAAATCTGTTTTTCTCAGTATCTGTACAAATATCGATCCACTGGTAAAAAAAAATAAAAAATCTTGGAACTGCCAGACTGGAAAAGTCTTTGAAATGGCCTTGTCCTCTGCAGGACAAGGTAAAAGCCAAAACGGAACAGCCAGAATGGTAACTTGTTAATACAAATTAATGTCAAAACTGGCAGGATGCAATGGACAGAGACCAAAACAATACTTTAGGTATCAGGCCCATAATATATTATTCCTTCATGAACTCTTTAATAATTCCACATCTCCCGGAAGAGAACAGAATGTCCCAGAACAGCAAATTCCAAGTAAACTAATCCAACCAAATCCATGATACACACATGACCAGATGAGGCAGATGCAACTAATCCCAAAACATCTCCAGGAGTCCCAATCCTGTAGCCAGTCCAGGCAGAATATATCATACAAAACAGCCTGGAATGTCAACTTCTGAGTATGGTCACTGGATGAAGTATGCCAGTCCACTGGAGCAACAAGACTTAAACTATACACAGGGACCACATTTCAGGCCCTGTTCCAATAAGAAAAATTTAATAGCAAGTAGGGAGATATTATGAAACTTGCATTTGTATAGGGCAAACCAAAGGCTACAGTCGCCACCGCACGCTACTGAATATGCAGACTAGAAAGCCACCCTCCAATTTGCAAAGCCTTTCTTTAGACAGCCTGTGTCCCTCAGCCTACCAAAGGCTTTGAAAGTTATCAGTTCAGGCTTCAGTTGATAAGAATCTGCCTCATTCCCAGCACTCTGCTGAATGGAGGGAAAGATGTGGAAGAGAGATGGAGGGATAGTAGAAAGAAAGACAACATGTGGCCCAACCATTGCTGGTTTCAGGCCTTCCCACTGCTGGTACTGTCCAGCAGACAACCCTGAGGAAATGTGGGTTTTAACAGTTGTAGAACCAAGTTGGTGTTTTGAAAGAGGACAAAGGAGTGTAGAGGGAAAGGGAGACAGAAAGTGGGAAAGAAAGGAGAAAGAAAGACAACAAAGATTCTACAACCTGAAGACTGTCCAACTCTGCTTTCAGCAGTGCATACAAAGCTTGTTTTCTATCCCAGTGGTTCTTAAAGGAATACCTGCATTACGTGGATGCAGCAAAAGCAACAAAGAGCCCTATGGCACCTTCAACGTTTAAATACCCATAGTTCAGGTCTGTCTCTTTTTGGCTCACCCTTGGTTCGGTTTGTACAAACCCAAACCGAGCCGAACCAGTTCAGGTTGACTTACCAGATGGCAGCGGTGGTGGTGGTGGTGGTGGTGGGCGATCCTGGCCTTGGTGGCAGGGGCTTTTTGAGGTGCTGGCTTGGGGGCAGTGCTTCTTTTTTTTCTTCAAGTGCCAACCGTGCAGCCCCTGGGGCTGGGTTGGAGCTGGTTTTATTTTTTTATTTTTAAAATTCATTTTAGAGTACCAACCACACAGCCACTGGGGCCGGGTTGGTGCTCCCTTTTTTCTTTTTCTTTTTCTTTTTCTTTTAGATTTTTTTGTTTTTGTTCTTAAAGCGCCGACTGCGAGTCCCCTGGCGTCAGGTTGGAGCTCTTTTTTTTAAAAAAAAATACTTTTTGGTTTTACAGTGCCGACTGCACGGCTGCTGAGTCCAGGTTGGCATTATTATTATTATTATTATTATTATTATTATTATTATTATTATTATTATTATTATTATTATTATTATTATTATTATTATTATTATTATTATTATTATTATTAAAAAGCCCTCAGTCAGGGGCTTTTTGAGGCACTGGCTTGGGGCCAGTGCCTCTCAACTGAGATGTGGTGGCTTGGGGCCAGCGCCTCATTTTTTCTTCTTCAAGTGCTGACCACGCAGCCCCTGGGGATGGGCCAGTCCTTTTTTTTTGTTTGTTTGTTTAAAAGTACAAAGCCAGGGACTTTTTGAGTCGCTACCTTCCCCCACCAGGACCAGGAGGACTGCGGTGAGGACAAGGTAGGAGACGTAACGAAAAATGAAGCAAATGAAATGGAAACTTGTTTTTTTTTATGGGTTGATTCATTATTTGTTTCATTAGCTAACAAAATGAATAACGAATAACAAAATGAATTAAAAGTTTGTCTTGTGCCCATCTCTAATCACTATTAGAGATGGGCTCGACCAGAAAAAAATGACGTTTCGAGTTGTCATTTGTTGGAACAAGTCCGTTTCGGGTTGTTTCCGTTTGTCATGAAATTTTTCAAAAATTTGTCATTTCCGTTTGTCGTTTGTCGTTTCCAACGCGATTTAGCACGAAGAGCATAGGGGCGTCCTGCAATCAGGGCCGGCGCTAGGTGTTTTTGCGCCCTGGGCAGGCGGGGGGCAGGCAGCGGGGGGGTGCGGGCGGGCGGTGGTGGCGGGGGGCCATGGGCGGGCGGCAACAGCAGCAGAGGGAAGGCGCGGGTGGGCGAGCGGCAGCGTGGGCTGCAGGCGGGCGGCGGCGTGGGCGGGCGGGCGACATCCAGAAGTGTCAGTCAAAACCTGGCCATGCCATTGGTGGAATGGTTCAAAAAAAAAATTGCATGGTCCCATCCCATGCCCAGGTCTAAAAAAATAAAAAATAAAATAAAATAAAATAAAATCAGTGCAACCTTTTATTTCTATAAAAAAAACCACTGCTGTTACTATAAAAAATCAGGCATTTAAAATACCTAATTTTCACATGTTTCTGTTGTGCTTTGGTGGGTTTTTGGACCACGATTTAAAAATAAATATTGTGGTTGCCATTTTGGATCCCCCCCCACCGCATGTCATGGAGACGACGAGGATGACCCCGCCCCAGCCTGGTGCAAGCAGCCCACGACAGGAGAGGGGGGGAAGGCCGGGGACCCGCCCCCCAGAAACCACCCCTCAGGTAGGTGTCCTCAGGCAGGCATATTTTCGCCTGCTTTTTTGGCCAGGGGTCAGGGTTTTTGTTTTTGTTTTTTTACTTTTAAAAACTTTTTTCTGTGCTGCTTGGCAATGGCATTGCGCGATCGCCGCGATGCCATGAACAACAATGATAAACCCGACCAAATTTTTCTTTTTTCGGTTCGAGTCTGAGTTCTGACGGCTTAATTATCGTTACCGTTTCCGTTACGTAACAGAAACGACAACCAAAAACGGAAACGACAATTTCGTTGAGTCGTGCCCATGTCTAATCACTATTCTTTCTTAGCTTCAGCTTACCTGGGATGCATCTAATTTCATCATGTGTCTGATAACATGGATCACATTCAATGAACGACCGTGTCAAACAAAAATTCATAGTGCTAAGGGTACAAGAAGGCCTACAGACATATGCTGTGCTGAAAATTACTCTGCTTTGGAAAAATATGTTAGGATATTGTAGTGTTGCTGCTCCAGGTACAGAAGGCCTCCTCTGTGGCTTCTCTCCGGTTGTGGAATGCTTTTGTTCAGAAGGCTAAGCTGTCACCCTCCCTCCTGTTCTTCCAGCATCAGATAATAGTCTTTTTAAAATAACTAATTGGGCAATTTATAATTTCATGGGATGGGCATTAGAGTGATTGTATTGTGGCTTTTGTGACTGGGTCCGTCAGGGTGGGTGCAGCAGAGAGGGCCTCCTTGAACATAGGTTTCATAACATCAAGAATCGTGTTACTGCTAGAACTCATGTTTATTAAGATGGGCAAATGGGGTGTAAGAATTGGTTGTGTGCCTTGAGACTCCCTTCCTGACAGCCTGCGAGGAGGCTTAGTTAGTTTTACAAGCCCTCCGATGAGTCCTGTACATGCCCTAGTCCACATTCCTGTCACTGAACCTGTACAGTCCACAGTCCATGGCAAGGGTTTTCCACAGTGATCCCAGACAATTGACACCCCAGAAAGAGTGACAACAGTGTTGAATAGTTACATGCTCCCATATCCCTGATATCCTTGCCTCTGGCAGCTCTGCCAAAAGTTCTAGTTCTGGTGCTTTCTTTCTCAGTGCCTCCTTCAGGCTGGGATGGGGCCTGGATATCTGCATGTCTAATACTAGGGATAGAGGTTAGTTGTGGACTAAATTATGGCATGCTTCCTCCATGCCTTCACCTTAAGCAGGCTCATCCTCAGCGCATTCCATATCCCAAAGAGTTTCAACCAAGAGCAGGCAGTCTTCTCCAATGGGTTCTGCCTCTTCTGCCACCTCTCTCCACTCCTCTCTGTCTGTCTCTGTTGATGGTGGTGAGTCCCTTTCTACTTTCATCTCTTCCTTTAAGCCATAATGTACAAAATTATGCAGGGCATGAGTGAAGTGGATAGAGGGACACTCTTCTCCCTCTCACAAAATACCAGAACTAGGGGACATCTACTCAAATTGAGGGTTGAGAGAGTGAGAACAGACAAAAGAAAATATTTTTTCACCCAGCATGTTGTAAGTCTATGGAACTCCCTGCCACAGGATGTGGTGATGGCATCTGGCCTGAATGCCTTCAAAAGGGGATTGGACAGATTCCTGGAGGAAAAGTCCACCACAGTTTACAAACCATGATGGAGATGTGTAATCTCCAGGCTTAAAACTGGGGTACTTCAAGGGCCAGATGCAGGGGAGTGGAATCAGGAGGCAGATATCTAGTCTCATGCGCTCCCAGACGCATCTGGTGGGGCCACTATGAGATACAGGAAGCTGGACTAGATAGGCCCTTGGTCTGATCCAGCATGGCTCTTCTTATGTTCTTATGTTCTTACATTCCTAATCTTGCCAATTTGAGCCACCTCACTGAGATGCAGCTCATTCACTTCCTTCCTCTCACCTGGAGCCTTCCTCTCCCTCTTAGTGTCCTGCCACCAGAATCTCCATCAGGTCTGCCATAGGCATGGGGCGAAGATAGAGGGCCCACCAGGGATGACTGGAGTACTCCCTTCACACTGTTATATGTTTTAAAAAGTCGGCATAATGATTTATTCTGGTTTTGGTTTGTTTGTTTTCCAATAACTGGTTGCTCAGACTTTGAGATTATTACCGGAGCAGGAGGTCTGTGGTCTACTCTCCGTGAAAGATGGATGCACATTGCAGCTGAAGGAAACAGTGGTGGACAAAGGGGGGGGGAATAGAAGAGATATTCATTTGTTTCTGAAGCACACTTTGACCCATTGAAAATGGAAGGCATGTGTTTATATTTATATAAGAAGAATATCATTCATCTTGAACCACAGTGAGAAGAATATTTACTTTTTATTCAGTCTATCGGCCAGAAACAGATGAGACATATTTTCTTCTTAGAGAGCTGGGCAGTCTTTCCCATGATGCAGTTGTTCATAGCTTATCCATACAATTTCAGCATCATTGCTCCTGACCTGCAGAGGAAAATGCCTGTGATTTTCTTTTCCCATACTCTGTGTTTCTTTTTGCCCATGTTTCAAAACCAGTAAGGTCACTGGAGATGCATGCTTGCTCTACATTCCTGGGTGGGTATACATTTTTGTTGTTTATATCAGATTCAGCAACATAGAGAGGGAAACATAAAAGGCTTGGGCTTTAGGGACAGCAGTTATACTGAAGTCAATGGAGCTTAACAGCCTGAATGGAAGCTTGTTTACTTGAAGCAATTCCTGCAGAGTTAAATGGGACTTAACTTCCTGGTAAGTATACTTATGATTACAAGCCTCATCTCATTTATTTCAATGGGAATTAAGCATATCTCTGGCTTCTGCCTGATGAAGTGTGCCTTATCACTATAACATTATTGGGATATATCAACTGTAAAATTAATACACACAACTTAGAGATTGCTAGGAACACAAGGCAATCTTTCCAGTGCCTCACACTGAGATAACTGCTAGAGGTTTTGTTTCCAGCACAAGGGTGAGGTAGTAAGGTTCACCCCACACACACACACACACATACACACCTCCTCACATCTGGCTTCAGCCTTCTGTGCAAAATATCCCAAGACAACATTAATATATTTTTCTTATGCACACCGATTAAAAAAAGCAGAAAATGTGGATGCAAAAAAGAGGCTGAGTTATCAAAAAGACACAAACCATTCATCCACTGGTGTACTTGCCAGCCTGTGTGAGAAGCTGTTTACAATTTCTGAAAATGTGACAGGTATGTGCAAATTGATCTTGCAAATGCACATAAATCTCTAATTCCATCGTCGCCATCATCATTATCAACCACAGCAGCAGCAGCAGCAGCAACAACAACAACAACAACAACAACATTGTCATCTTGCAAGGATATTGTTTTGTTTTCTTTGTTGCTTTCAAAAGCTCATGAGATAAAATATAGACCACTGTATATTTGTTTATTGTAATTTTTAAAGAAACCTATTATGTCAACTGTTATAAACCTAGTAAATTAATAAACAATTGGTTTCCCAATTAAACTGTACACTAAAACACCGGCACCTGTTTTTAAAGATATTCTATGTTGTATTCCTACCACCACCACCACCAGCAGCCCATGCTTAACACGACAGGCAGAGTGATTCTCATATGTGTGTGTGTGTTTTGTCGTTACAGTTGTGACCAACTCTTCATGACCCCATGTCCATGGAGCTTTCTTGGCAGGAATACTGGAGTGGTTTGCCAGTTCCTACTCCAGGTGCCTACAGCACGTGGTATTCCCTGGAGGTCGCCCATCCAAGTAGTAACCAGGGCTGAGCCTGCGTAGCTTGTGAAATCAGATGAGATCGGATGTGCTTAGGGCATCTAGGTAGTATTTAAGCATCTGTAAAAAATAACAGACCCTTATTACTAACTAGTGTGTGGTCTAGTGTGTATTTCATAGATCTGTGTCTTTTTGTCTATGTGTGGTTCTACTGATTTCAATTGTCACCATTTGTTTTCTGTTGTAAACCACCCTGGGTGGCCTTTGCAGCTGGATGGGTGGTGTAAAAATTGAATAAGCAAGTAAAGTAAAGTAAGTAAATAAGTTAGTAAGTAAGTAAGTAAGTAAGTAAGTTAGTTAGTTAGTTAGTTAGTAAGTAAGTAAATAAATAAATAAATAAATCTACTTTTAAAAATAGGTTGCGCATACAAAGAAATAAATGTTCCTATTATTTTTTGGACAAAACAATCTTCATTAAACATATACCTCTTGTTGGAAATATAGTTCTCCCACCAAGACTGGGAGCCCCATGCCAACTTGTTTATTTATTTATTTTCCTTGCAAGGAGGCTTAACTAATATTGTACCTCACTTTATTACATATCCACCATGTTACCACACTGTTTCTCTGCTTCTTCTCTCATGAGGAGAAGAAGCTGACAAAATGATCTGAGGAAACCTGCCTAAATGGAGTCGTGGATGATGTTAAGAGGCGAGTATCATTTTTCCAGCAGTCCAGGTATAACATCTATTTTTCTTCTCAATAAAGATGGGCACGAAACGAACAATTTTTCATTTCCGTTTTTGTTTTTTGTTTCGTTACACAACGAAATGACAAACAAATTTTGTCTCTAAAATGAAACAAAACGAACAGAAACACCAGAAATTTTGTCGTCTGTTTCGTTTTCGCTACAGCAATACAGTGAACTGCTTTAAATACTAAAACAAATGCAAAAAATGAAATAAATGGTAACAAAATGGTAACAAAACAAACAAAAACGAAAATGATTTTTTTTGCAAAAATTCACGAAAAACAGAAATGCACCGAAATGGACTGCCTAAACGACAAACGACAAACGAAATGCCATTTTTTTTTTATTCATGCCCATCTCTACTTCTCAATAATGGGTCATCTTTGTTCCTTTGGGGGATTTTTGCAACAGTTTCCCTGCACAGTGAAAAAAGAGAGAGGAGAAACAAAGCCACATACTCTGAATCTTTGGAGACAGTAGTAGATCAACATGGAGCCAGGGGCCTGTGAGACCAAGCATCAACAACAAAAATATTTGCTTCTCAAAGAACTCCACATCTGCATGTATGCATGTCTACCCTTGTAAAGGGAAAATACTAGAGACATTTTTGCACAATTTTTTTAAAGATAATAAAAAGCATGTGCTGTCTCAGTCTCATGATATTGCTGAAATCTCTTACTGGGGTTTTTAACGTCCTTGACAGGTCTCACTGTGTGAGCTTGCCTCAGCCATAAGTAAGGCATAGGCGAAACATTTCAGATACTTAGATGTGACTTATGAATCAACATCCCTAATAGAAACACTCGACTTCTTTAACAACCATACAGGCAACTTTGAACAGTCACTTCAGTTGTATTCAACATGAGTCATTTCTATTATATCACTGGAATTGTTTCAGGTTAGATTAGATGTTGCATAGAGGTGCTATTCACAGGCAAGCAAGCCTGTTAATATAAAGGTGAAAGAGGAAAGTGAACCACTTTCCCAACACAGAGACATTCACAGCAGACCTTTAGTTGTTATGGTAACATGCAATAGTGAAAGCCATATCTTTCTGGTGCTTTATGTAGCTATTTTGGTTAAGTACAATGTAATGTTCTTTTCTTTCTAGTACATGGAATCTGAAATTAGTTGTTATATATTGAAAAATACATCCTCTCATTGGTTTAAAATGAACAACACATGCCTTGCTCATATTAACTACTCTCCAGTTAGAGTCTCTCAAGATAAGAGGTTCACAATTAAGCGTTTAGCCTGCTTGGAGATGTTGGTGAAGAGAACCATAGAGATGAAGAATGGGACTTTGGCATATAAGTCTGGCTTGTATAGAAGGTTTACTCATTTTCTTTCAACATACAAACATGAGAAGAACCCTGATTAAATCAGATCAAAGATCTAGTTCAGCACCATAGTGGGCAAGCAGATCCTCCTGAAATGCTTGATGAATTACCTTATGAAGTCCTCTTGTCTTGTGTTCTTAATTATCCGTTGTTCAGAACCTTAATGCATCTTATGCTGGCAACAATATAAAGCCTTCATGGCTAGGAGCCTGTTCCATGTCAGGCAGCAAGCAAGCATCAGTGCTAGGTATTGTGAAGATTCTCAGTTATCCATGTGAGGTTATCTGGAAATTGAGTCATGACAACTGGACTTCTTTTCTTGAGAGATCGAAACATCAGTCTGACGATGCTGCTTGGATGAGCAGCAAAATGTTTCAATCTCATAAGAAAAGAACTTCCAGATATCAGTGCGATGTTGTCTTAAGCCAGACTTTATTCACAAGGCAGGAGGTTTGCATTGTTTAGCCCAAGCTGTTAGCCCAGTCTGAATAAGTCAATCAACAACAACTCCTACTACTCTTTCTGACCAAAGGCCTTCATGCTGGATACCAGTGATGGCGAATCTTTTAGAAACCGAGCGCCCAAGCTGTGATTCAAAACCCACTAATTTTTCGCAAAGTGCCAATCCAGCAATTTAACCTGAATTTAGGTGGCTGTGAAGGGGCAATGTCGGGTGCCCACGGAAAGGTCTCCAAGTGCCACCTTTGGCACCCATGCCATAGACTTACCCACATTGCTATATACAGCACAGCAGTATAAGAGAAAATGTCTAATATAAAACAGGTGACTATAATAACTCTTTCAGATGCTCATCACCAGTACAGTTATAATACCCTTCAAAACAAACATGCTGCTGACAATAATAAAACATTTTCATCCTTAGCAAAACAAGAATGCAGTTCCTTGGGTGCAAGTACAAATTGTGCCACAGCATATTGGAAAAACAACTGATTAACAGTGAACAATCCTAACACTGCTTCCTAGGAGGCACAGTTGGCATATAAGTGGATGGCAGGTGACAGGAATCTTTCTTTAGGTTCCATATAAAGGGAACAGAATAATAAATAATGAATTATATTTTCAATTTGCTCAAAAACACAGTTGTGTTCAGTAACTGGAATTATTCACTATCACCCTTCAAGATATGCAGAGGGCATCTGCTCTGCAAAAACTCTACAGAACTGTGAGAAATTCAGTACCTCAAAATATTATTGTCTTGCATGATTAACTTAAAGTTGAGAATTCCAAATAGAAAATTGTGATCTGAAAATGGCAGCCCTACCTTGGCTAGCATCTGAACTAGGGATGGTAAACAAATGAAAAACGGCATGCCATTTCAAAATGAAACAAAACAACGACGAGGTGTGTCATTACTTACAAAACGAATCAGCATTTTTTTACACTAAATGAACCAATTTGTTTCTCTATAACTCGACCCCCTGGGGTCCTAGAGACACCAAATTTGAAGTGATACATCATTGGCCTCTCCCCTTTAGGCTCTCCAAATTTGGAGTGATTAGGTGTTTTTTTGGGGGGGGAGTTATTAAATTTCAATTGTGGTGCCCCCTTTTGAAGCACCATTATCTGTTTTTACAAATACTGTTCCTAGGCAGCCAGCAGCATGAGTATTGCTGTGGACCTCCTTCAACCTTCCCCCCTTTAAGCACCCCAAATTTGGAGAGGTTTGGGGTATTGGGGGGCCAAGTTATTTGATGCCAAAAAGGGTGCCACCAGTAGAAAAACTCGTAATGTTAAAGTCCTTGAAAATACTGATCCCTGGCACCTACCAGCATGAAAATCACTGTGGACCTTCCTCAAGCTCTCCCCTCAAAGCACCCCAAATTTGGAGAGGTATGGGGTATGGGTGCCAATAGATACACATTAGATATTTTTGTTGGCTTGGGAACGGGGGAGTGGTTTTCTGCTTCTAGTGCCTCATGGCAGCAGGGTACAGGTTGTGACCTTGCAGATCCAGAGGTGTCTGGATGAGATAAATTACCTGGATCCATTTCAATCTGACTTCAGGCCTGGCTATGGCACTGAGATGTCACTGGTTGCATTAATAGATGACTTGCGCAGGGAAATGGATAAGAGATCTGTGTCCCCTTTGGGTTTGCTAGACCTCTTAGGTGCTTTGGACACTATAGACCATTGCATCCTCCTGATTCGTCTCTCTGAAATGGGAATTTGAGGTACTGCATTAAAGTGGCTCCAGTCCTTCCTGCAGGATAGAACACAGAAAGTGGTGTTAGGTGTTTCATGTTTCAAACCATGGCCACTGACCTGTGGAGTCCCTCGGAGTTTTGTTGTGTCTCCTTTTTAAAAAAGCCACAATCAGCTATAGTACACGTCACTTGCTGGGCCCTTGTAAAACAACAACAACAACAACAACAACAAGAACAAGAACAACCAGCCTGCCGTGCTGGACTGGATGGCTTGTGAAAAAACAATGCAACAAAATGAAATAAGAAACAATTATTTTTATATTAAAAAAACTTTGTTTCATAAGAAATGAAACAAAATGGGTGGGAAGAAACAAAAAATGAAATCGACTCTTTGTAATGAAGCAAATAACGACCTGTCACCTCTAAGAAAAATGAAATGAAATGAAATGGAAATTTCTGTTTTGTTCCGGGTCATTTTTGGTGCCCCGCCGTTGTCTCGTACCCCACTGGTGGTGGTCCAGTGGATTGGGGCTTCCAGAATTTTTTTTAAAAAGCTGACCAGCCTGTGCTACAGCTGTTCAGCCAGTTTTTAAAAATAAAATAAAATAAAATAAATAATAATAAAATAAAAAAGTAAAAATAAAAAATAGAAAACCCTGATCTGCCCTATGACCCACTGAACTGGCCCACGAGCACCAGACCTGACCCACGGGCCACTGAACTGGCCCATGGGGCAGCAGAAGAAAAAAATTATTTTTTTTTAAAATGATCTGACCCGTGAGCACCGGACCCAACCCATCGGCTGCTGAAGTGGCCCATGGGGCAGCAGAACAAAAACAAACAAACAAACAACATGGATTATATATGGATGAGTATAACAAAGTGTGGAATATTGCCATAAATGAAAAATTGACATGTAATTTAAAGATCAAGAAAGGAGAGTTTAAAAGTGATATTTTATGATACATGGGGTAGATTTATTGAATATGTGCTTGTAAGTGATAAAGGGAAAGCTCCTCCACAACAATCAATTCAGTTCTGGAAGGGAGGAAAATAAAGAAGATTTCTCAAGATGTCCTGCTGGTGGAGGGAAGCACTGTTGTTTTGTATTTTGTTTTAGCTTGTAATTTATGGGGATGAACCAAACCACAAATTAGAAAAGATCGTGAATCAGCCTGGGTCATAGTTCAGTTCATCCCCCCCCCCCCGCATTTTGGCAAAACAGATGCCTGCCCACCTCCTCCTCCACTGCCCCCATCACTTCCCTGTATTGTCCTTCTGCTGCCTCTGATGCTGCCTCCTCTGCCATCACCACCATCCTTAGAGACAGCAGGCCTGGCTTCCCTTCTCAGAGCCAGCTGTTTCTGCTTCTGTGCACATGGCTACATATGGGTTAGACAGCAAGTGCAAGCTCAGAAGCATGGCTCGGCTTCCTGGAGTCAGGCCCACTGCTTCTGTGAATGCACCTGCTACCCAGCTGACAGGTGGACACATGCATAGAGACAGCAGGCCCAACTGCTGGAAGGGAAGCCAGGCCTGCTGTCTGTGAGAACGGAGGCATCTACCAGGTGTTGAAGGCAGGACTAGGTGTGTGTGTGTGTGTGTGTGTGTGTGTGTGTGTGTGTGTGTGTGTGTG
>JAHTLZ010000122.1:7490889-7503460 GCA_023846285.1 Phrynocephalus versicolor
GATAGATTAGATAGATAGATAGATAGATAGATAGATAGATAGATAGATAGATAGATAGATAGATAGATAGATAGATAGATCTCTGCCTCCATCTACTCCTCTCCTTCCTTGCTTCCCTTAAAGCAAGCACCTTCTGAACTAAGGCTTCTCAGAGGAGCGTGGGGGCGGCGTAGGGCGATGCCATCGCCCACCCCCCTGCCCCCCTGCATGAACCTGAGGCTTCTCGGAGGAGCGGAGGGCGATGCGAGAAGCCCCAAAACCGCCCCCCCACATGGCCCCAAGGCGCAGGTACTGCAATCCCGCGATATAGTGGGACTGCAGTACCTGAACCGCAAAATGGCGGGGGGGGGTTTGACTGTATTCTACTTGCAAGCAGCAACCAAATTTAGGGCATGCGTTTAAAAATTAGGCAAAGTTCTTTTCCATCTGTATTTGCATGGATAACTGAAAGTATATGTGCTGGTCTCACTTTTTCACATATCCCTATCTATTTTAATAGGACAGAGTCAAAATCAAGTAACAGATGGCAATAGCAAAATACATGCTATTAAAGGAGGAACAAGGAGGCTGCCACACAATACCTATGTGAAACTTCCTTCATTAAGGTAGCTCAGCTAAGATGTAATAGTTTGATTGCCTTATATACCACAAAAGTCTCCTGGTGAAGTAAATTGCAAATTATCATGAAATATGAATGCAATCAGCCATATTATTTTACAACTCTGTACAGCCTCCCAGAGTTCCCCTGGGAAGATGGGCGGGGTATAAATCCAATAATAAATAAAATAAAATAAAAGTACCACTATTATGGAGCAAAAATTCAAATGAACATTTTGGGAAACATTAGGTTCTGTTTATATACTTGACACACTGTTTCTGTAGTAACTAAAATATTCCGTATAATAAATAATGCCCTATCATCTTTATTCCAATGCATTGTGGCTCTTCCTAAAGTTTTCTAGGTATCAACTGCCCAGAAATGTTCTTCTGTATGGTGGTGTTCACCATTCAGCCTGCCCACAGCTTCAGAGGCTGGTTCTTCTCTGAAGGAGGCACAGTGGAGAATGAACTCCTGATGCCTGCAGCTTCACCCTACAGAATTATCCATCCAGCTGTAGAACATACACCACTTTAGTTGTCATAGCTCCATCCTAAGGAATACTGGGAGTTGTAGTTGGGTGAGTTGTTAGGAATTATTATTACCCATTGTTTTATAGAATCATAGAGTTGGAAGAGACCTCAAGGGCCATCTAGTCTAACCCCCTGCCATGCAGGAACCCCCATCACAATATTTCCGACAGATGGCCATCCAGCCTCTGCTTAAAAACCTCCAAAGAAGGAAACTCCACCAACCTCTGTGGCAGCATATTCCACTGCCGAACAGCTCTAACCATCATGAAGTTCTTCCTAACATTCAAATGGAATCTCTTTTCCTGTAGTTTGAAACCATTGCCCTGAATTCTAGTCTCTGAAGCCATGGAAAACAAACTAGTTCCCTCTTCAATATGACATCTTTTCAAATATTTCAACATAGCTATCATATCCCCCCTTAGCCTTCTTTTTGAAAGGCTAAACATTCCCATTTCCCTAAGCCATTCCTCATAAGACAGTTCTTCCAGATCTTCAACCATTCTGGTCACCCTCCTCTGGTTACTAATAGCTAAATAAATCAGAAATCAAACTATATACCTTAAACGAAAATTAGAAGGCAGTCAGATAGGCATATAGTTCACCATTTGGATTGCTTTTGGTGTGAACATAAGAATATAAGAAGATTCATGCTGGATCAGGCCAACGGCCCATTTAGTCCAGCTTCCTGTATCTCACAGTGGCCCCACCAGATGCATCTGGGAGCGCACAAGACTAGATATCTGTCTCCCGTTACCACTCCCCTGCATCTAGCCCTTGAAGTAGCCCGGTTTTAATCCTGGAGATTACACATCTCCATCATGGTTTGTAACTTGTGATGGACTTTTCCTTCAGGAATCTGTCCAATCCCCTTTTGAAGGCATCCAGGGCAGATGCCATCACCACATCCTGTGGCAGGGAGTTCCACAGACTAACGCACTGGGTGAAAAAATATTTTCTTTTGTCTGTTCTCACTCTCTCAACCCTCAATTTGAGTAGATGTCCCCTAGTTCTGGTATTTTGTGAGAGGGAGAAGAGTGTCCCTCTATCCACTTGACTCATGCCCTGCATTATTTTGTACGTCTCAATCATATCCCCCCTCAGGCGCCTTTTTTTCCAGACTAAAGAGCCCCAAATGTTTTAGCCTTTCCTCATAAGGGAGGTGCCCCAGCCCAGTAATCATTTTAGTCGCTCTCTTCTGCACCTTTTCCAGTTCTACTATGTCTTTCTTGAGATGCGGTGACCAGAATTGCACACAATACTCCAGGTGGTGCCTTACTATTGTTTTGTATAATGGCATTATAATGTTGGCTGTTTTATTTTCAATCCACTTTTTGATAATCCCTAGCATGGAATTGGCCTTCTTCACCACTGCCATACATTGGGGAGACACCTTCATGGAGCTGTCCACCAACACACCAAGATCTCTTTCCTGATCCATCATGGATAACTCAGAGCCCATGAGTTGATATATAAAGTTTTGATTTTTTGCCCCAATATGCATTACTTTACATTTGGCTGCATTAAATCGTATTTGCCATTTTGCAGGCCATTCCCCCAGCTTGGAGAGATCCTTCTGGAGCTCTTCACAATCTTCTCTGGTTTTTACCACACGGAAAAGTTTTGTGTCATCCGCAAACTTCGCCCCCTCACTGCTTATCCCTGTCTCCAGGTCATTTATGAACAGATTGAAAAGCACCAGTCCCAGGACAGATCCCTGGGGCACACCGCTTTTCATCTCTCTCCACTGTGAAAATTGTCAAGATATGTAAAAGTTGATGAAACATATGTTATGTATATTTAACAGAATGTGTAAAGAGAATTGTAAAATGGAGGCAGTTAGATTCTGCAGTGTCATGATGGTAATCCACAAGTGTTAGAGATAAGTAATCACAGGCATGTTAAGTGATGAAGTGCAGGTGGAACTGATTGTAACATCATGATTTGTAATGGTTAGATCAGATTGCATCAGATTGTTAATTAGAGATTGCATCAGATCTTATGAGTGCTGATTTGTATAAATAGCACTAGCTTGCCATTTGTATTTGGGGACTGTTATGGTGAGAACAGTTCACCCCACTCTGTTTGTTATATTGTATATAATGCTTGGTTGTTATGCTGTGTATATTTTTGCTGTAAATATGAATATATGAGTTTTACTCTATTCATTGTCATTGTCTTTCCTGTTAGCCTAACTCTGCAACCCTTTATATCAATACTGACATTTTATCTACGTTACTGCTGCACTGCTCAGTGGCAAACATATTTAATTATATATTATATGTTGCTACCCATTCAGTAATAGAGTCTGCTGACAAAAATTTCCTGTTGACACCTACTCTTTGTTTCCTGGATCTCAACCAGTTCTCAATCCATAAGAGGACCTGCCCTCTTATCCCCTGACTGTGCAATTTTCTCAGCAGCCTTTGGTGAGGGACTGTGTCAAAAGCCTTTTGAAAATCCAGATAAACTATATCCACCGATTCACCCAAATCCACATGCCTGTTGACCTTTTCAAAAAATTCTAAAAGATTTGTCAGACAAGACTTACCCTTACAGAAGCCATGCTGATTTTCTCAGCAAGGTTTGTTCTTCTATGTGCTTTAAGATTTTCTCTTGGATGAGGCTTTCCACCATCTTCCCTGGGACAGATGTAAGGCTAACCGGCCTGTAGTTTCCCGGGTCCCCCCTCCTTCCTTTTTAAAAAATTGTTGTGACATCTGCTATCCTCCAGTCCTCCGGCACTGTGGCCATTTTAAGAGACAAGTTGCATATTACTGTTAAAAGATCTGCAATTTCATTTCTCAGTTCTCTAATAACCCTTGGGTGGATGCCATCTGGGCCCAGTGACTTGTTAATCTTCAATTTATCAATTAATCCTAAAACATCCTCCTTTTTAACCTGTATTTGTAACCTGTGGTTTGGTTTGTCCTATTTTTCTGGAGGCCACATGTACTTTCAGTAAGAGGTCATGCTATTCATGTGTTTTTGATATGCATGAGTTCTGACTAGATTGAAAAGTCTTTGCTTTAGTCAATACCAAATTCTTTATATTGCATAACTGTCTGGAGCAGCACTGGGTCATTGTGACACCTTTTCCAAAGCATCTGGAGATTGCAGGCTTGATCCCTAATGATTCAGGATCTAACTATCCTTTTTGTATGATTTCTCTATCAATTGTCATAATAAATACAACTGCATCTTAAAACTTGTCCTTTAGATAATGGAGCTTGTGGTTATGCCCTTGGAGAATGTTTAAATATTTAAATTGCAATGAGTTCAATTAATTCATATAATGAAATTAACATATATTGGAAACTTGGATGTCTTTTCTGATGGAGAAAGTATCTTCTACCTACACCATCACTTTAAAAGGAAGGGAGAATACGTATTCCTAAATCAAATCTTACTCCTATCCATCTTCCTGCTCTTTCTTTTCCAATTCTCCACAGTTCTCTGTTTCCCTTCTCTCTCCTTCCCTTCATCGCAGCCAAATTAAACCATTCTGATCAATAATTCATATTCCACACTTACCCCCTCTACAGGCTTATCCTTATATACTCTGAGCAAGTTACCATTTTTATACTGTCAACAGGTTTAACACAACCATACATCACAATTGTGGCTCTATAGTTTGAAAAAGCAGGCCCAGTTTTCCATATGCAATCTGAATCCCTTTGCACATTAATCCAGAATCATCAAAGCACTACAGTCACCCCCCGCCATTTCATGGTTCAGGTATAGCGGTCCCACCACATCGCGGGATTGCAGTACCTGCACGTCGGAGCCACGTGGGGGGGGCAGGGGGCAATCGGGTCACTCTGCGATGCCCCCGTGCTCCTCTGAGGAGCCTCGGGCTGCGTGGGGGGCAGTGGGGGCAATTGGGTCTCTCCACGCTGCCCCCCGTGCTCCTTCGAGAAGCCTCAGAGCTGTGGGGGGTGGGGGGGCGACTGAGTTGCTCCGCGTCACCCCCCATGCTCCTCCAAGAAGCCTCGGACAGATGCGCGATCGCCCCCTGCCCCCCGCCCCCAGGCCCCACCCCACCCGCTTCCGCATATCATGGATTTTCATGCATCGCAGGTGGGGTGGGTCCCTAATCCCCACGATTGGCAGCGGGTGACTGTACCTCTTAGTGAAAAGCCTTCTGTCCTTGGTTATCCTCTTGTGTACGTGTAGTGCTAGGGATTGTAGAGATGTGGTGGAGGCATAACGCAACTCTTCTTGTGGTATACTTGTTTACTCTATAGGAATAAGCACCATAATTGTCATGGCTGCCTCCTAAGGATTGTTAGGTTATGTAGTATGCTGAGATACTTGGAAGGTACCCTGAAAAGTAGAGGATTGAGGATTTGCAGTTTAATTCCAGAATATAGGTGGGCACAAAGAAAATAAAAGTTCATAAGAGGTGAACTCTCTAGCAGAGAAGAACAACTCACCCAACTACAAATCCCAATACTCCTTAGTAGAGATGGGCACGACTCAGAAAAAAAGTTTCGTTTTCGTTTTCATTTTCGGCTAGGGTCTGAGTCGTTTCGTTTCCGTTTTCGTGGGCTAATTTCAAAATTTTTCGTTTTCATTTCATTACGTAACGAAAACGAAAAAACGAAAACGAAAACGAAAAATTTTTCGTTTCTCCCCATTTAGCTCAATTGAGTGCTTTTCCAGTAACGAAAAACGAAAATTGGCTCGAAATTAGTCGTTTTGTTTCCGTTTTCGGTCCAGGTTGGTGCCGATTTTCGTTTTTGTTTCGTTTCCGTAACGAAAACGAAAAACGAAAACGAAAACGAAAATACCGCTAAGTCGTGCCCATCTCTACTCCTTAGGATGAAGCTATGACAACTGAATTGGTACAAAACTGATACAACTGTAGTACTGATATATACAAAATCTCCAACCTTTGCAGAAGCCAAGATACTAGGTAATACCTGCAGGTACTCTGACAACTGTTGAACAAGAAACAAACCAACTGCTATCTCTCAGTGTGTTGAGCCTTTGTCCATCTATCCCGGAAATAAAGAATCAAGGCACATTTGTGGGATTAAATTGGACCCCAATTTATTGTCTTAAATTCAGTCTGTCACTGTTGTTCTGTCCTCCCACAAGAGAGCCTGAAAGTACAAGTGGCTACATGATGTTCTCCGTCACAGCTATTTGGGAATGCTAGAGATTTGCAACAGTCAACAATCTAAAGGTATGGTGAGTTATACCTTTATTAAACCATTAAAATACCACAAAGCTAGCTTTCACACATTTTCACCAAACTGCATTTGGGATTGTGGAGCAAGTCCGACAAGGTCAAAACGCCACTTCGGGTAAATGAGCAAGGCACATATACAGACTCTGGAACATTGAAAGGGAATGTAAGCAGATTTTGTAATATCAAAATGAGCACTCTTTGATCTCATACTTACTAAGCAAGCTTTGGCCTATCAGAAAAAAACACATATTACAGTGGACCCTCATACAACAAACAGTTTGTATAACATAAAATCTGTACAACATAAAAAATTCCAGAGATAGGGGGATTTCCTTAACAGAATCGTCTATGGGGCAAATCCATACAACATAAAAATGGTCACGGTTAGGGATTACTGTTTTCAATGTATTCATATGGGAAGTCTGTATAAAGGAAAATTTGCTTAATGTAATTTCATTTGGATCAAATTAATTCCTTTATACAAGGTATCACTGTATAACTTTAACTGCTGATGGAGCACATAGTTTGCTCTGGAAATGCCCTTGTTTACTGCTGTCTACATAATCTGGCCTCCGTTCCTTGTTTGGAGAGATTCCCTGGGCCCACTTGCTAGATCATGGGACTCTCCTTGCCTTTGAAGGCAATAAATCTGTTTCAGATTCAGGTTGTGTTTATTATTTGACCCTTTGCAAACGCCTTGGCTCTAAGGACCACTTCCTCAATAGGGTGGTATAGAACAAACGGTAAAAGTTCCAAAAATCCATGGCCAGATATGCACGCTAGGTGTCTGCACTTTTTTCACACTGTTTTCTTTTTCATTGATCTGCAGAAAGTACCTTGAAAGCAGCATCTACAACTATGTATGGATATTTAACATCACCCAAACATATTGTTTCTTTGTGTTCTGTCCTGTTCTGGTAGCATATCTGTGCTAAAGATGAAATTCATTGTGCTGGATGTTCATCTTTCAGTCTGATTGTCACTAATGCTAATGATTAGTAGGGGGAAAGAGTTGGTTCACTTAAAGCTAATTTTCTCCATTAAAAGCAAATTTTCTAGCTCAATGCCAGGAGTTCAAAAATGAATTAAATATAGCCCCAAACTGCATCATTTTGGGGAGGCAACTAGATTGAGCATACCCTGGCTGCAAAGCACTAAAAGGTCTGCACAATTTTTTTCTCTGAGTGTACTTTTTTTTGGGGGGGGGGCAGTCCTCATGGCTTGCAGAAGATAGGCAGGGAGTACCAACTAGTATCACCTCTCGTTTGATTTGAGGAAGTGAGAATCAGGAAAATTGGGAACCTTAGCCTGCACTTTTAAACACAAATCTAAGTAAAGGGATGCATCTGTGTCATTTTAAAACAAGAGCCATTCCAGTCAAACTTCTTAAAGGCCTCCAGGCGCTAACCATGCTATACCAATGTGTGTGTTCTCCGTACTACAGCCATTGCCTTATACTCTGACACTAAACTGGAATTAGCACCTCAAACACTAACCTGGTTAGAGTAAAGTGTTTGAATTTATGCTTGTTCTCTCTCATTGAAGCCAATGAGGGTACATTCTTTCAATTCCTAATATTTCATCTGAGCTGGGCTTTCCATTGAGCTCTTCATTCCTTTTTTTGGGAAGATATTGTATATAATAGACTGGAAAAGACTTCCTTTGTAATGCAGGCACTTCAGAAACCTTTTGGTTTTTACCTTTGCTTAAAATGTACCGACTTCACACAAAAATACCAAGCTGTCTCACTCCACACCTGCCTTCTCCTTTAATCTTTTGTGGGCTTTATCCCATTCACACACTTCATTCAGAATAATTCTTTGTTGCCTCACTTCATTTATTTGGTCATGATAATACTAATACTAATAAAAGTTCTATTTATTATGTTACAATGGGGAAATGACTCCCAAACTTACAATAAAACCAGAGGAGTTTATTATATAATGTAAGCTCTTTGTACTACTAAAAATGTCATCACTTTTAATATACGAGAAACTGATATTATCAGACCTCATATTACTTGTCACCTGGAAATGCTTTAAGAGATTATTACCAGAGTTGCAGGCATTATGACTTGGAACTTATTTGAAAATAATACTATCTTGCCAGAAGATAATCCCAATACATGCGAGGGCTGATTTTTATTTCCAATTAATCTCCAAACAGGATTCTAGGAATATTAATTTAAGAGTACGGTTATTGTCCCGATGATGATTCTTCACCAATACCTTGATTCTTCTTTTATTTGCTGTATCATAGGATAACTACAGCTCTACTCACATTACAGTGGTACCTTGTATAAAGTAATTAATTTGTTCCAAATGAAATTATGTTAAGCAAATTTTCCTTTATGCAAATTCCCATAGGAATGCATTGAAAATGGAGTAATCCCATTATTATGTTGTATGGATTTTCACCATAGGCAATTATTTTAAGCAAATTTCCCCTATCTCCAGAATTTTTTATGTTGTACAGATTTTATATTATACAAGCTGTTTGTTATACAAGGGTCCACTGTACATAATATTACATTACTACTCACATATTACTTCCATGAAAATAGATGCAAAAGATTTTACACATGATTCTGAACTCTGAGTTTTTTTGTTTGCTTACCTATTTTATTTATTTTATTTTTACTATTATTATTTCATATTCAGGACCATGAATGGATCCCCTACATGTAGAAGAGGCTCTGCTTTGGTTAGTTACTTTCTATATGGTTCACAAAATTGGATGGAAGCAGGACTACTTCACTGCCCTCTATTAGAGATGGGCACAAAATGACAAACGACATGCTGTTTTGTCGTTTTGTTACAAACAAAATGGCAGACCACGTTTTGTGACAAAATGAAATGAAACACCTTTTTTTGCTGTAGAACCATTCATTATGCTGTAAAATGGCACCCTTGGGTCCTAGATGTAGCAAATTCCATGGGTCGCTTCCTTGTACTCTTCCCTTTAAGCCCCCCGAGTTTGGAGAGTTTGGGGGTTCAGGGGGCCAAGTTATTAAATTCCAAAGGGGATCCCTCCAGGAATCCATTTGTAAAAGTGCTGCTTCTTTTTGGGAGTGGCTTGGCAGTATATACTGGTTTGGTTTCGTTTCTCTTCAGTCCCTTGTGGACATTAGCACACATAAAAAAATGAAAAATGAAGAAGGGAACTCCTTCCAAATTAAGAATAAAGAGGACCTTGTGCTCTGTAGGCAGGCCCACTGCTGGCACTGCTGCTGCTGCTGGCAGTTGTTCCACCAAGGAGGAGGCAGAAGAAGGCCCATCAGGCACCACAACATAGGCCAAGGCAGTCAGGCAATCTGCTCCTGTACCCCCTGAACCACTCCTGTATCTGGAGGAATCACAGGAGTTGGTCTCGGACTCATCCAGAGAAGAAGGCGATGGTGTTGACGTGCAGCAGCAGTAGCAGGAAAGCATGCCCTCTTCTCCTTCCTCTGCTGCCAGTACACCCTCTCCTCCCAGAGCCAAGCAAGCACTCCCATTCATCCTAGGGGGGCAGTGGCATCGAGAGCCAGCACCTGCAAACAGCAGCCAGACACAGCAGCATTCATCAGCCTTGGAGCTCCTTGTGGGAGCATTTTTCCTCCAATAAGGAAGACCTTGGCCTGGCTACCTGCAAGGTTTGCAAGGCGCTGGTGCACAGGGGCAGCAACCCCAAGCACCTATCCTGAAGTGTCTTGAGAACACACCTGCAGAGATCCCACCCAAGGCTGCTGCTGTCACCAGTTGGGAAGAAGAGGGGAGCAGTAGAGAGCAGGGAGATGGAGGCTCCACCACCAAGTAAAAGAACTGCTGGCACTGCCACTGAGGGAGCAAAATACAAGCAGGCCACAATGCGCAGCCATTTCCCACACAGCATGAAGGCTTCCCCCGAGCTGTATGAGATGCAGGAGGAGCTGGAGCTGGCAGAGCATGTCCCCCTGCAAGACATGCCCACCAATTGTCACGCTTGATGGAGCAGAAGGAGGTGCTGGAGGGCATGATGTCCACAACTCCATACTGCCTAAAAACAGTGTAGCATGTGTTGCATCTGACTTTATTCATAGGTTTTTGAAGATTATGGGCATATTCATGAGTGACTGAGACTAGGATCCTGAAAAGCAGTAGGTCCTAAATATCAGTCAGTACCAGATATAGGCTGTAGACTGAGGTAAACCATCATATTGGCACTGTATCATTTTCCCCACAACAAACACTGTGTATGAAGGATGTTCTTTAAGATACTTCTTAAGGGAGGTAGACATTTGTGATGCAGAATTCCTCAAGGCAAATCAAGAGATACTCCAGATCAAACAATTGCAAATGTTTATCTATGAATTTATAAAATCAGTGACAATTCCTTGTGACTATCTATTTCATCAAATAATATTGATTCACCCCGCTAATTTGGAAGAGGTTATTTTACTTTATTTTTCCATTTTCTGTCAATCAACTTGCTTCTCAATAAAAGAGCCCCATATACCAGCTACCAGCAGCTGGCTAGATGGGACTAAGTTCCTGAGTGGTCAAGCCCCCTCAGCTAGCCAGATAGAGACACTGCAGATCCTGGAATACAGAAGCCTGGATGGAGGGAGAGGAGTGGTCTGATTACAGCTGAGGCCAAGGCCAGGGAGGAGATAAGAATAATGGAGGGGGAATGCTGGGCAGACACCAAGGAATACCTGAGACCAACAACGGGTGGTGAAAACAGATAGGCCTGAGACTGAGGGGGGAAGGGGGAAAGGACTCCCAAACAATTGGCTGTCAACTTTGGCAAGAGGCAAGTTCATCTGAGCAGTGCCTTCAAACAAAAGGGAACACCTCTTAATCCAGCAAGGCAAGGGCTCTCTCCTCCCCCCCCCCCATACCACAGGCTGTTGCAGTGACTTGGCAGCAAGGACCCTGAGAGACAGATGTGGATGCTAAGCTAGCTGGGGTTGGAACTGGACTTTGTCACTGGGAGGAGTTCAAAGGAGAAATGTTGGGACTAAGGGAGGGGATTGCCTGTGTGGTTGCCTCCTAGGAGTAAAGCAATTCCTGGTGAACAGGAGCACTTAGTGGACACATCTCTTAAAAGGACAGTGAATAAAACTGTTTTGTTTACCCAGACTGGGCGTTCTGTCATGGAGAGTACCCAGGGATCTGCCCACAAGCCCTTGAAAAACATAGCCTGTTTCACATCACCTTTGTCAGCTATGCTCGTGCACACATAACTGAAAGGAAGAGGAGAGCAGAGTTAATTTGGGAAGCCGTTGCCTCAAATTGAATTTAGCCAGATTGAAAGCAATAAAGATAGCTATCTATGAAGCAAACAAAACAAACCCTGTCTTGCAAGGAGCTAATTGGATGGGAAGGATGTGAGAACACACATAAGCCACACTGCCAAAACTTCTGTGCGTCCAGTGTATCTAAGGTTTTTATTTACTGATCGGAGGGCTTTGTACCCATATACGCATTAATATGTTTACAGAGTTCCCTTGACTGGTAAGCCTGGTAAAGCTAGGCTTCCTGAGTTCACACCAAACACATTCCTAAAGCCTTTATGAGATCTTTGATGTTCAGGGAAGGCCTTGCCTGCCACATACCTATCCTCTGGCTTATATTTCCCTTCAGTCACACACAGCCAGTTTTCAAACAATTCCTTCTTCTAATGACAGGTTATCTCTGACATAATAGTGGGTCCCTTAGACCAAAACCATGTACCCTTTTACCTGAGAATATGGTTATTACAGGCAATGGAAACTACTTCTCAATCAGTAGGTATAGAACCTCTTTTTTATAAGGCAAACCTACCTGCTCTTGCAGGGAACTTCCACACTGAAGTCTCTGAGAAAAGCCCAAATGCTTCTGATGTTAGCCAGCAGATGTGAAGAGAGAGAAGAATGACAATTAGAGATGGGCATGAAACAAAAATATAGTATTTTGTTTCATCTTGTTTCTTTTCTTTTCTTTTGTTTTGTTTCATTATTAATTTTAAAAATAATTTATGAAACAAAATAAACCAAAGCAGAATGATTTGTTATGCTATAAAATGACTACCCTAAGTCCTAGGTGAAAAATGAGCCTGCTACCCTAATTAGAAACTTATCTACTTGAAAATAGTAGTTCCAGGCATCTAGCAGTATGGATATTAAAATGGAGCTCCCTCAAACTCTTCTCTGTAAGTCCTCCAAATTTGGAGAGCTTTGGGGTTCAGGGGGCCAAGTTGTGTGTGTGTGTGTGTGTGTGTGTGTGTGTGTGTGTGTGTGTGTGT
>JAHTLZ010000122.1:7522335-7538104 GCA_023846285.1 Phrynocephalus versicolor
GCAGCTTTTATGACCTGTGAGGTGCAAGGATCCAACATACATGTGGGGGCCCTCACCTCCCCAAGGGTCCTGACCGCATCATCCAGCTGTAGGAGTTGAAAGTCATCCATTAATACAGGACAAGCAGAGCAGGGTGTTTTATTTACAGGCTCTAGATCAATAGCAACATCCAAGGTAGCCCAGATCTGTTCAATTTGCACAAAATGTTGTGCAACCTATTCACTGTGCAATACAGAATGGTCTGTGTTATCTGCCCATTGGTCAGCGTGTAGCAGACTTTTGATTATTCGGAAAAGCTGCAGTGCGTGATTTTGTGCCAAATCAATGGTGGTTGAGAAATATGGTTTCTTTGCTGCCTCCACTGCCTTGGAGTAAGCCTTCCTTTCACTGATTCTTTCTTTGTCTGTTACACATAAAAATCATCTTACAGATGGAATTTGTACAACTTGAAAGGCTTAGTCTAGCAGTGCCTCGTACATACTTCACATCAAATGCAACTGGGTGAGTTAAGTCATCCAGAGCAGAAAAATAAGTCTGGATGGCACCGTTCATTTCTGCAATAAAATCTTGAATGGAACTGAGTAAAGATGTGGGATCTCACACTTCTGCTCTTAGCCAGAAATCCATGGTGGTGGTGGTGGTCATGGAGACCCACATTATTCTTGTATGGATACATAATCTTCTGACAGAGCTCAATGGAGGGGCATTCTAAAAATAATTTCAGAATGCAAGCTCTGTTCACCACAGGGCCCATAATACTTAATGATCCTTTTGTAATGTATGTGGAAACCTCTGGTCTTAGTTTTGTCCACCACACCACAATGCACAGATGTATGCTGGGATCATATTCCCCTGAGTCCCTCGTTGCTACTGATACTTATCTTTATTTATTTATATATTCATTTGACTTTTATACCATCTATCCCTAAGGCTACTCTGGGCGTTTTACAATATGAAATCTCAACAAAACAATAGCAACAGAGTTAAATAATGAAAATACAAGCAACATATATACTATACATATATACCTTTCTGTCTTTGTTGCGTTAGGAAATATGTCAGAGTTCCTTAAGGTAACTGTTTGGCCATGGTATGATTAGGATGCTGTACTACGTAGGCTGAAAATTTCATGCAACATAGGTCATCCTATATCTCAGGGAAAAATTCTATCTATCTTCCAAAAGAAGTGAATTTTTTAAAAAACCTTTTAAATACTTTTTAAAAAGATATTCATGTTTGAGTGACCACAGCCTGAATGTGTGAACTCCTGTTCTTCCCATCAGTTGGCTATAAATATATCCCTGCAGGTTAAAGCATTCAAGGATCACCTTCATGGCTATTGTGAGAACACTCTGAATTAACATGTGTGATTAAAGATTGTGCATATCTCACTCTGAAATTATCAGCCTGACTGCCATGAAATCAGCAAATGAATGCAAGTGGGATTCTTTTTTTTTTTTAAACAGAATTAAAAATGAAGGCAAAGAGGTGCTTTTTGATAAGACTATCATATTACTGAATTGGCTGGATTTTACCAGGATTAGGTAAAAAATGTAAAAACAAAAAAGGGGAAAAAAGGCAAAGTAATATAGTTTCTGTTTTTGGGGTTTTTTTTTTAGGGTGCACCCAACAACAACAACAATGTACTGTCAAGTTGATTCTGATCAATGGTGACCCATTCCTGGTTTTTATAGATATGCAGCGCCCTGAAGTGGTTTACCAGGCCTTGGTTCTGTTACCTCTCTGAGACCATGCAGTTGCTCATAGGTCCTTTTAATTATAGGCCACAGCTATGCTCTCTGTGTTAACCATGGCTTGAGTGACTAGAAATAGTGGATGGGGGAGAGTGACCTTTTATAACTTCCGTTTCCTTGTATTTTGTAGCTTCGGTGCTCATGGAATGCTGTTCTCACAACATGTTAAATGAAAGAGGGCCTTATGAATCGAATGTACGTATATATTAACAGTCAACATTCAAAATGGGGAGTAGAACATATTTCTTCCTTTGGGATTGAATCAGGTAAAGCCACTTTTATAAATTCAAGAGAGGTTAGCTGCCTGCTTGAAGACATAACAGGCATTTCATTATCTCCTCAAAGTTCTACTTAGATATTCAGTGGAGGGAGCAGCAGTAAGCAGCTTCTCTATTGATGTCAATGTGATAAAAGATTTATGCTACAAAATGTGTGTATAAAGCATAGTCTCTGGTGAGAACGAAAAGCGGAATGATTTATTCCTGGGCATAATTTCAAGCGTCATCGGTTAGGTTTAAGGGACAAATTTGCCAATAGATATTAACTCCTACATTCTTTACTATACGAACAAGAATTTATTAAGTTACTGGCTGATGTGCAAAGTAAAAAGGAACAGCAAACTTGATTCCAGGAATGAAATTTCAAGTTGCAGAGAAGAAACCTGTGAAAAATTCTTCTTTAAATTGTTTTAGCCACCATCTGAAATATTGATGGTGCTGACGAATGCACTTTGCTTAAATAGGAGATGGCATTGGTTCCCTATTGGTTTATCTCGAGGTTTTAGATGCTTTTAACATTTAACAACATCTGTCAGCTTCTGTAGCCGGTATTTGAGATGACTATAGAATAGCCCAGTATTAGCAAATGAAATGGGCTGAAGCACAACAAAGTACTTTGTGTGCATCACTAGCTTATAGCCGTCTTCCATTCCACACATTGGAACAGATTTACTTCTTACAATGCTCAAAATCCATCAGATATTAAGCAGACCTGCTGTCTGAGGAGTTCTGGGTCCTATAATATTAACCTTTTTTAAAAAATGAAAATAAAAATGAAAATAAAGTTTCAAAATAATTTTGGAAGTAATTTGGGGGCTGCTTCACCTGGTAATTTTTGCCCTAACAAACAAAATGGAACAAAAGCAAATTAGAAGCTGAAAGGAACTTAATTCATTTGTGATGATGGAACTTAGAAAATGATAGATTTCTAATCCATGGTTTTCTCTTCTACAAGTTTCTTCCAATTTTGAATAATATTAGCTTCTGATATCACCAAATCTTCTCATTTTAATCAGGAAATAGCAACATTGGTTCCCTTTGTCCGAGTGTCCAAATAATGATTTCCAAAAGTTATGTACATCTTCTCAGCATATCCACTGCAGAATGAAGATGTGATGTCATTTGATTTCCACATTTTTTATTTCTAATCTATCACATTTTCAAAAATTAAAACTATTTTTGTTTCACATATAATTAACTCTAAGCCTATTGAAAAAGAAAAACTGGCCCAAATAATGAACACTAATAAATACACTAGAATTAAACATCCATTGAGGCATCATTGTATTTTCATTGACATGACCTTGCTATAAGTTTTTGCTTGATTGGTACTAAAACAGAAAGAACTACAGTGGTACCTCGAAATATGAATTTAATTCATTCTATGGGTCAATTCGTCTTAGAAAAATTCATCCTACAAGGCGCTGTTTCCCATAGGAAAAGTTACATTTGCCTTACGTGTTTTTCAACTTAAAGGCCATTCATCTTACATGGTAAAGCTGTAGTTAGCTTTTGATACTGGAAATAAATGTTTTATTTAATGAATGGCTGCTGCTAAATTCCAGAACTCCTTTTTCTGCCCCATGCTGTGAAGCAATGGAACAAATGATATTGTTCATATTTTACTGTCCTGTTTTTTTAGTGTTCAGTCCAGTGCTAAAAGTGCAGTTGTGAGAAAACTGTGCAAATGAAGAGCTGATAAAATGTGCAGTTGAAAACATGGGGATAAAATAGGTTCATATCATGTATTGGACAAGGGGGTCATTGGAATGGGGATGTATAACAACACAAGCATGAAGAAACAGGCAAGAGCTTGAAAAGCATTCAGGCTATACTGTGAACCAAGAAGCACATAGTCTTTATATGTGCCAGTTTGGGCAGCACATTTATTTATTTATTTATTTATTTATTATTAGATTTATACCCTGCCCATCTTCCCAAGGGAACTCTGGGTGGCTTACAAAGCTGATCAAGTCAGCAAATTCACAATACAAATACAAACAAACAAATAAACCAATACATATAATTAAAATCAAGCAGCATGAGAGCACCCTTTTGTTTCAAAAACCTCGCTGCTAGTACAACAAAACCCTAAGAGAAGGCGGTTGATGTCGGCGGGGGGGAACTATTAGGCTAGGTCACCAAAGGCCTCGCGGAATAGGATGGTCTTCACGCATGTTTCATGTGTCACCAGACACAATGCACAATTAACTTTCTTACTGAGCCAAGGGAGGATAAATGGCCAAATGTGTGGGGTATGTGTGTATAAATAAATAAATAAATAAATAAATAAATAAATAAATAAATAAATAAATAGCCACTGTGTGGCAGGTAGAAACTGGAGGCTGCCATGGGGGGGGGAGAGAAACACTGTTTAAGAGGGTTGGAAAGAAGAGCTTCTGTTCCCTGTAGATGTTCTCTGCCTAGGTGGAATGCTGGAAGATAAGGGTTCCCAGGCATAAAGGGAACCCCCACATATGCAAGAGGCTCGCTGGGAAGTCACCCCTCTGTATGTGGAAGACAACTGGAATTTACGAGGGATGGGGTCGCACTATTGTGCTCCTCCTCACCATGAGGTTATTTTCCAATCAGTTAGAATTCCTGAATAGAGCTGCACTGAGTTTTCTCTGTGTCTCTCCATTTCATTGGTTGATGACTAGGCAGGAAGAGATGCTCTCAACATCACAACACAAAACATTACTGGGGAGCAAACACTGTACTCCAGTCATATGTTAGCTGTCATAGCTAATTCTTACTTGAACTATAGAATCTAAATTAAATCTCATAAATATTGCTTAGATACGATGGGATTGCATGTTTCAAATAACACCTCATGCATGCCAGCTGAGATTAGTGTTTTTCATTAAAAAGAGACTGACAGATGAATCTCCTGACTTTGGTTACTATAATGACAATTCAACATAATCCTAGTTCTTGGCTAATACAAGTTCCACGTTTTTGTATATGGACAGCTTCCTAAACTATGATCAGCAATGAAAGTAAAATAAATCTTCATATCTCTCTCCCCCACTAACTGGCTGAGGTAAAAGGGTGTATTGAATATTAAACTGGTGTTTAACAGTCAAGGAATTTTTAAAACTAAAAATATAGAGCATGTAATATTACTCTTTTTGTTGCTGCTGATACTCTTATCAACTGCTTAAAAGTCTGTTTTGCTGCCATGAGTAGGTGCCACTGGAGCCCTTGCTCAGCAGTAAAAGCACTGTGTCCTTCCATTTACATCAGTTGAATCAGCAAATATCTGGAGAGTAAAAGAAGCAAAACATATAACTCACAACTACTGAAGTCCTCTTGAGGAAACATGCTAAGATGAGTTGAAATGGCTGCCAGTCAACAGTTGGCCATCTACAAATTTCACAAAAGGCACCAATAAATAAGTGCTTTAATAAGGTCATGTGAAGAGGCTCGTGTTCTTTTTGAAAGATTTGGAGATGTCTTCCCAAGATAATAAACAAAACCATAATAGTGTTGTACATTTGATGGCACATAATTACCCATATTTCTGGGATCTAATACCCTGATTAGAGAGACATAATTGCCCTGTAAGTATTTGATCTACTGGCAAAACCACAAGATAAAATAGCATGCTTTTATGTTTTACAAAAGATAAAACCTACAATGTGTCAAACAAACCAATCTTTTTCCTAACATATATATGGTACAAAACTGAACTGATAATTTTGAGGAAGATTACTAGTGGCAGCACATATCCCAGCAAACTTGAGAGCTTATGAGAAGAAATTCAGTCCAACAAAGAGAATATTCTAGGCAAGGGCAGGCTACCATCAGGCAGACTGAAGGAGTGGCCTCCAGAATCACATTTCAGGAGTCATTAAAGGGCAACAGATCCCTAGTTATTCAAGTAGTTCTTTTTTAGTTCAACAGTCAACAAAAGTTGTTCATGGAATATTCTGCTTCGTATGCCAAACAGCATGGCTAGCTGTGGCTTCCAGGTATGGGTGGTACCATTTGTTACTCTGTTTCAGACAACAAAGTGGCTTTAACCTGTATTTTTTTAGTAGAAATGGTTTTATTGGAATTAAATATTTGCATTCCCCTAAATAGGCCAAATTCCCTTCCCCCAGGCTAAACTGCAGGGGTGAAAGCCTCAAAACCAAAGAGAGGTAGAACAGCCCTCTCTATCTCCATGGCTTTCTTGCACCACTTCTTTGATAGGTAAGAAAAGCAACCGTCTGCACGGTGGGAAAAGCAAGATTCACTGTACTTCACAAAGGTTCATGGGAGACCAAGCTCCAGTGGAAAGTGCATTAATGGATTCTAATGAAAGCAGCCTCTGATGTAACTGATTTTTACCAAGATTCTCCTTAGCTGAATTGCTAAACAATTATTAAATAGCATTACATTATAAACTACATTATTCTCCAAAGAAACTGAAGGGTAAATAAACGAAAATGTACCTCTACTCTCTATTACAAATCCTCCATGCTACTGTCTAGGACATCCTCATGGTGCAGAGACATCACTTTGCCAACTAAGGTCAGGATAGTTAAAGCTATGGTTTTTCCAGTAGTGGTGGATGGAAGTGAAAGCTGGACTATAAAGAAGGCTGATCACCACAGAATTGATGCTTTTGAGCTGTGGTGCTGGAGGAGAGTCTTGAGAGTCCCCTGGACTGCAAAGAGATCAAACTTATCCATCCTGAAAGAAATGAACCCCGAATGTTCACTGGAAGGGCAGATTTTGAAGCTGAGGCTCCAGTACTTTGGCCACCTCATGAGGAGAGAGGAGTCCTTGGAAAAGTCCTTGATGTTGGGAAAGATTGAAGGCAGAAAATGAGATGGTCGGACGGTGTCATTGATGCAACCAATATGGATTTGACAAAACTCTGGGAGGCAGTGGAAGATAGGAAGGCCTGGCGAGCTCTGGTCCATGAGGTCACGAAGAGTCGGACATGACTGAACGACTGAACAACATGGTGCAGCCAGACTGAGAACTGGAGCTGGTTACACAAGCTGGTTATAACTCCTCTGATATAGAAGATCCACTGGCTGCTGATCTATTTCTGAGCACAATGCAGAATACTGGTTTTTAATCTGTGTGTTGTGTGTTGTGTCATTACAGTCGTGACAGACTCTTCGTGACCTCATGTCCATGGAGTTTTCTTGGCAGGAATACTAGAGTGGTTTGGCAGTTCCTATTCCAGGCGCCTACGACACCTGGTATTCCCTGGTGGTCTCCCATCCAAGTACTAACCAGGGCTGACTGTGCTAAGCTTCCGAAATCAGGTGAGATCGGATATGCTTAGCAGGCATGACCAAATTTGGCCCTCCAGATGTTTTGGACCACAACTCCCACAGTCCTTTTTCATTGGCAATCTAAGCTTAGAATTCTGGGAGTTGTGGTCCAAAACATCAGGAGGGCCGAAGTTTGGACATGGCTGGCTTAGGGTCTAAATGGCTTAGCTACAAGCCATATTTTAATAATCCATCTCAAAAATTTCATGAGCCTGTCTGGATGTAAGAACATCAGGAGAGACCTTTCTCTCAATCCCACCACCTTCACAGTTACATTTGGTGGGGACACTGATAAGGACCACCTCTGTTATTGCTCCCAAACTTTAGAACATCCTCCTAGGGCAGAGGTCTGCAACCTTTAAGACATAAAGAGCCACTTGGACCCGTTTCCGACAGAAAAAAAAAACTGGGAGCCACAAAACCATTGTGACATTTAAAACAAATATAACACTGCATATATTAAATACTCTGTTTTCTTCAGAAATTTTTCTCTTCTTGCCTTTATCCATGGCTGGCCTACCGGGGGGGGGGGGTCGAAAACAGGGACGTAATTAGAAATCACAGGGCCCCATAGCAAAATTTGCTATGCCCACCCCCCTCAAGCTCCAGCCACCCCTCCCCTTCCTTTCCCTGCAACCTACTCCAACCAAACACCCAAGCAGGCCTCAGCAATTTCTATGCTGCTTCCATAGGGCTGGGGGTTGGGGGTGGCTGGTCCTAAGAGTCCCTGTGAAAACCAACCAACCAACCAAGCAGCATCTGTGGTTCAGAGAACAAGTCCCGCCAGCCAGCCAGCCAGCCCCCACCCACCCCAACCCCTTTCTCGCCTCCTGCACCTTCCCGCCCCCCTTTCCACGTGGGGCCACCCAGGCACTAACCTCACCCCCTCACCCCCTTCCGCCGAGCTGGGGGTGGGGGTGGGGGTGGGGGTGGGGGTGGGGGAGAGAGAATAAAGGAAGGGGAAGGGGGAAGGAAGGGAGGAGGGTTTTCTCTCCTCCACATTGAACCGTCCTGTCTAAACGCTCCCCCCACCACACACACACACAACACACATACACACACGTTGCTTCTTCCCCCTCCCACCTGTCCCTTTCTTCAGTTGTCACCTCCGATATACCTGAAGAAGTAGGAGAGGAGAAGCCGAACCAACTCCATCCCCCACCACACACTCCCGAGATATTTCCCACCCCCAATCCACCCACCGTGCCGCTCTTGTGGGGCCCGGAGCCTTCAGATTTTTTCTGCCTACCACCCTACCTGCAGGGCGGCCTCCTCCTCCTCCTCCTCTTCCGTCCGCAAGCCCCAGTTGTTCTTCTCCTCCCGTCTTTTTTTCTCGGGGGGGAGGGGGTGGGGCTTCAAGCTCCTTGCGACGGTCCCTGCAACATGGAAGGCTGCCGTTCGGGGGGCACTTTCCACCACGCCTCCCTCTCTCTCTTGCTCTGAAGAAGAGGGAGTGCGCAGGAAGGTAGAGCGCGAGGGTGTGGTCATGCTTGGCTTCGGCCGCCTTGTGGGATGGGCTGTCCTCGCGAGATTCGGCGCCTCCCTCCTGTTGGTCACCTTCCCATCACTTGCAAGGAAGTTGCGGTGCAAGGAATAACTGTACAGAGAGGGATGGTGTTTTTAACTCCCGGAGCCGCGGCAAAGGTTCCAAAGAGCCGCATGTGGCTCCGGAGCCGCGGGTTGCTGACCGGTGTCCTAGGGGAAGCTAGACTGGTCCCATCTTTGCTATCCTTCTGCAAGGAAAGATTGTTCTCTCTAGACAGGCTTGTCCTTAATGATTGACTGCAGCCAATCTTTTAAAAAGTGGCCATAAATCTTTTAGGAGTTCTCAGGTTCCAGTGCTCCTTATCAAACAAGGGTGCAACAGGGACAGATATCTTTCAGAAACTTCTCACATTTTTCAGATTGTGCCCCACTTCAAATATGTCAGGGCCTCCCAGGGGAACATATGGCCACCACTGAGAATGTCTAGTCTAGGAGACAATAAACGGGATGGCTTATATATTGTTTCTTCTTAATCTATTTTTCATCATTTTCACATTTTAATATGATGTTATTAATTCTTCTTTAATATTTGAATAATTAATTATTTTTGCTTTTAATGTTGTGCTTTTAATGATGAAAGCTGTCTTAGGTAAAAGACAGGGTAAAAGTATTTTAAATAACTAAAAAAGATAGATAAGTCACTATCTTGGGAAGGAGACAAAATGGCTACCTCTGTTTCAAGTAAGTCTCGAGGTCGGACTCAAGAGTCTCTCATCATGATGTGACTTCATAGTTACTTTTGGCACACATGGGAAGTGATTTTACTGAAATGAGAGACATTACACCTGATTTAAACCTGCATGAAACCTGTGGGAAACTGCACTGAGCACTGAGTTTCCTACTGGAATACTCTAGCTGTAGCTGCATGTCAATTCATTCCATTTTTATTTTGTCTCATATTTTGACTTCCTCGCTTGAGACAAAGGCTTGATTACTTGAGATAAAAGTCTTCCTATACATAAATGTTGTGGTCATGCTGAGTTCAGTTCCTACAATTCTACAATTGGGGTGCCACAGCAAATATTAGGATATGGAAAGAATACAGATGGTTAAAACTAAAATATTGTGAGCTAGCAGATGGTTTCCTTGAAAGGAAGGCTGAAATATTGTAAGCCAAAGAGGAAATAAAGAGATATGAAACAGATGGATTAGACAAGGCCACATGTGGGCATTCAAAAACATAAAACAAGAGATTGGTCTGTTGTTACTAATGGGTGAACCAGCTGTGGTCCTGGAGGACACTTGGTCAGCTGATCCCCCTTCCCCCCAAATCCACCAATTTAGCTGTAGGAACACTTTCCTTCCATTCTCTGTGTGGTTTACAATTTATTTATGCAGGCTACACATTGCCAACCCCCCCACAGTAAGCTCAGTACTCATTACTCGACCGCCCAGAGTAGCCATGCAGCTAGATGGAGTGGTATATAAATTTAATAAATAATAAATAAATCATAATTTTATCAACTTCATAAGAAGGGAAGGCTGAGTGAACCTTGAGCCAGTTTCCTGGGACTGAATCCCATGTTATGAGCACAGTTGTAGCTGCAATACGATAGTTTAACCACTGAGCCATGTGGCCACAATAAAGAAAGAAAGGCATCCATTCATTAAATCTGCAAATGTGAAGTCAAAGGCACCCCTCTCCATTACTTTCCCTAAAGCAAACCTGGTTGGGTGTTTTGTTTTTGTTTTCACGTTTTAAAGAGAATCTGTCTTTTTAGTCTCTTTCTGTGACTTTCTCTCGAAGCATCTCCCTCACCCTCTAATGAATGAATGCATACAATGTTTCATTTTATGGAACTCCTGCTGGCAAGCCTATACCATATATGTTCTTAACAAAGTGATTGTTTTTTATCTTTTGAAGAGCATTTTGGCAAATCAATATTTCAGCCCCTGTGTAAGTGATCAGTTTTGTGGATGATCACTGGTTCTTTTCTATCCCAAGGAGAGAAACAATATAGCCAGAAAAAGACCCCATAAGACATAATGCAAGGTGCCTGTGTATATACAGTACTTTATTGCCCATTGGTTATAGAGTTAACAATTGGGGTTTCATTTACACAATCCATTCAGCATTCATACGTCATGAGAGAGAAGAGGAGAGCTCTTGATCAGTATTGTCCAGGCTCCGAGGAAGACGGCAACTGATCCGAAAACTTTGGACTCAGAGTACAAAGTACCAACTGCCTGGGTTCTCCTTTCATATCCTTTCTGGGCAGCTTGTCAGGTGAACATGCTCACTGGGCATTTTTCTGACCTTTTCTGGGTTGATGGCCCCATCACCCATGGAATGCTCTCAGTTGCAACTTTGCCATGCCTTTATCACCGACAGACAAGTATGCAATCCTCCTATTGTTGGGAAGACCCCTTACCAGGACCTTTCTTCTTTGAACACCCTTTGAATGCCAATACCAGATAAAGTCTGCCTGCCAACTATAGTTGAAAAGGTCAAGGCTCAAAGGTTTGAGCTCATCTCAGTGAAGAATAAGAGTTTTATAGTCAGGTTCCCGAAGTCCCATCATGCCTTTGTTTTGTCAGTTCATCTTCAGATTTGTCTCTCTCACACACACTGCTTCTTTATCTTATTCCAGGCCAAACATGCATATAACTTACATACCAGCATGCATCCATCTTACATTCATTATACCTGATAGATTGAATGGGGATGAACTTAAAAATGAATTGAGTTTTCTGACAAACATGGCCAACTTGTCAAAATTTGTTGATTATTTTTTGTCATACACAGAATCATCAATTTTTGAAGGAGTCACCCAAGACATCTGGAGGCACCAATATTGGAGAGAAGCATCCTCGTCCACTATAATCCCTCCAACATTGGTGAATATTGGATTTCCCGAACCCAGTTGCTAAAGAGCCTTTTCTTATGTGGCCGTACTTTGGGGGCGTATAACTAGGAAGTCAGATTTGCTTTATTCTTCCCCATTTCTAATCAAGATTGACAAGATACGAAAGTGCAATGTTCTACTAGAATCACGTTTTTGTGCAGATTTTGTGAAATACTAAGTACAGTAGTGCTATAATTCCATTTTTAGGTGCTCTGTGCCACCTGTCCAGAAACCCAATCATTCTGTATTTTATTGTCATGGGTTATTCTTAGTCCTAATGCTATTAAGGCCAAATTCTGTGACAGAGGGCTAAGGACCTGTGATGTCACAGGAACAGATGAAGGCATCATTATACACAAACAATTTTCTCCAGTGCTGCTTGCCTTGTCATTCTACCTGGAGATCCAGAGAAACATACCAATTCCTTCCAATGGGAAAGGGACAGGAACATGACTTTCCTCCCATTAATTACGCCGACTTCCAATTCCTTTAAGAATAAAGCTAGTGCCCTGTCACCTGAGAACTCTATTTAGTTCTCATTAGAGATGGGCACGAATCAAAAAAATTGTGTTTCGGTTTTTCGTTTGTCGTTGAGAGGTCCGTTTCATTTCGTTTCCGTTTTTCGTGAATGTTTGGAAAAATTTTGTTTTCGTTTTTTTTGTTTTTCGTTTCTACCTGCCTTTTGCCCAATTTTTAAAGCATTTCCGTGCTGGGGCGTCCCCCAACGCCCCAGACCAGAGAGAAAACACTAAAAAAATTGATGCTGGCAGAGACACAGTATAGACTAGGTACACAGGGAGGCTGCAAAGGCAGCGGCAGGCATTGCCCAGGGTGCAAGGCAGCTGCAGAGTGACTGCACTGCGGGGCAGGGGAAGGTACTCACCGAGAGGTACGCACACACGCACACAGGGAGGCTGCAGGACTGAAGCTAGAGTCGCAGACACAGCAATCCCACCCTAACTCCCACCGGGGACTACAAGGAGGACGGGGGCTGCCAGAACTTTTTATGTCCTCTGTGGCTGCCAGACCTGCCCAGTCCGCAACCTGGGCATGCTATTGGCTTAAGTTGTCCAAGAATTTACATGATCCCATCACATGGCTTGCCTCCATGTTGTGGCTGGAATGGCGACATCCATTTTGTCATCCTTAAAGGGAAAAGAAAAATACATTGCCATGGGAGAAGACAAAAACAAACATTTTAAGGACCCCAACCCCCTGGTAGGTAATAATTTCAAATAATTATTGCATTATCACTGCATTTTTATGGATGTCCAGGGCGTTTTAATACCCAAGAAATCAATATTAGGCATCTGGGAGCCATTTTGCGTCAATGTCCCCTAGCTCCCCTTAAAGGAAAAAAAAATACAGCGATCTAAGAAAAGACATAAATGCACATTTTAAGGACCCCAACCCCCCTGGTAGGTATTATCAGACAGTATAAATAATTATTGCTGTATTTTTATGGACGTCCAGGGCGGTTTTTAACATTTAAAACAGCTCATTTCATTGCGCGTTGCCATTAACAAAAATGAAACATAACAAACCCAATTTTCGTGGTTCTGTTCATTTCATTCCATTTTCATCACAATTTTTGTTTGTCATTTTTTTACATAATGAAATGAATAACGAATAACGGAAACAAAAAAAATGTTCGTTTCGTGCCCATCTCTAGTTCTCATGGTTTGTTTCAAAAACTCCACTTTTTAAAGCAGGAGTGGGCAATGTAATAAGATTTCGGGGCCAATTTCTACCCTTGGGTGTAGGCTTCAGTAGCAATGGTTCTCCTGCCATTTCCTCTCATATTATACATTGTCAAAACCTGATGGAAAAGTCTAGCCCATTTCTCATTCTCAGGTTTCCCTTCCAACCATTCTAGAAACTTCTGCCACTCTTTCAAAATTCTATTTTTCCTTACAGTTTTTCCTTCTTGCATTATTTGCATCCATTCATTTTGAAAAAATTGATATAGATAATCTTTCCACTTGTTGTATTTCCATTTTCCTTCATCATTCCATCCAGTTATTAACACCATTATTGCAGCTGCTTGCTCGGGGTGGGGGGGGGAGGGAAAAAGAAGAAGGGCAAACAACCTTTGGAAATTGTATAAGGATTGATACGTTGGAAAATGAACTGTATTCTGTTGGTCCTTAAATAATATATATATATATATATTTTAAAAAAGTAGCAATGCTTCTCCTTTAAAGTGGCCCATAGGGTCCCTCTGCAAAGATAATGCAAAAATATTGGAGAAAAGAAAGAATTTAGGATTGTTAAAAATGGGAGTGACTATGACCTGTTTTTAAAATAATGAAACCTCACTCCTAGACTTTCTGGCAGCAGTAATTCACTGTTCTGCTGACTTTTTCTCCCTTGTTGGGCATGGGTCCAGATGGGTCAAGAAGTCAAGGGCTGTCAAAATGGCCTTGGAGACTGAATTGCATTTCATGAGTCATGCCTTTCTTACCCAGAATTCATTTTTGCATTCATAGTGTTGATTCCTGTGGTTAGTTGATATATACTCTGGATACATGGTGCTGTTTCCACTGCATAAGAAATAGCATTTACAGAACTTTAGGAAATATTTGCAATAACAGCAAATCCCAGACCACCCTGTTTTCAAAATGTGATATATAGGTGTTATATGATACTCAGATGTAGTTCTAGCCATATAGCTCCAGTTCCTCCCAGTTCCCAATTAACATTCAGCTTTCTCTTTGAAAGCAGAGAGGGAGAGTTAGAGAGAGAGAGAGAGAGAGAGAGAGAGAGAGAGAGAGAGAGATTTCCTACAGTGCAACCTTTTGAAAAGAGGGCTTCAGCAAATGCACCACATGCAAGGTGAGGTTTCAATGTATGGTGTCAACAAATACGGCCTTCTAAACTCTCTAGAATCTGAGAATGATGTCAGATCACAGCAGGCTACTTTAGATGGCATGAAGAATGATAATCTCTGTACATGTCATCTCTCATGGGCCTGGTTTGAATTAGAACATAGCTTAAGCAGATGATAAATAGCACATGAGTGGTCTCAAAAGTACATGAGTTAGATCCGGAAGGCAATTGCTTATTTTTTAAATTATTATTATTATTTGAAACTGGCAGGAGGATGAAGCTGTTATCCCTTAATGACTATAGCTCTGAAGTGAAGATCACAGAAAGTAACTTGCAGACTAGGGTTGAACTGCAAGGACAGAGAAGAAATGACAAGGGATCAGAATGAATTTCCTGCCTAGCTGACTTCAAAACTTTCCCCATCAAAATGTGAACTTCTGCATAGCGCTATGTGAATTAAGCAGTGCAAACACAAATTACCTCTGCTTTCACCCTTCCACTAAAAGAAAAAAATGTGCAGAATCTCAGTCACAATTCTATGTAGAGATGGGCACGACTCGGGAAAATGACGTTTTCGAGTTGTCGTGTGTCGGAGGCAGCCCGTGTCGGCTCGTTTCCGTTTTTCGCGAAAATTCGCAAAAATTAGTCAGTTTGTTTTTTCGTTTTTTCATTATCGTTATACTGGTTTTTTTGGGGGGGTAGCGGGCTCCTGGAGGCACCTCTGTGGGGTGGGTGCCTCCGCCGGCCCGCTATAAAGGGAAAGTGGGCTCCTGGAGGCACCCGTGGGTGCCTCCTATCCTCACCCACTAGGAAGGGACAGCAGCAGCAGGCTCCAAGAGACCCCTCAACATCGGGGTCTCCCCTCCTCACCTGCTGCTGCTGCAAAATGGCATGCATAACCATATGGATATGCATACCATTTGCAGGCAGAGACCACCTCAAGCACCTGATCCCCTGGTACGAGTGTGTCGCACCTGCCATGTCCCACAAAGAAGGGAATCGTACTTGCGTGTGTAGTGCAATGCAAGTAGATCTGGCTATGGGCTAAGGTGGCTTAGTGCAAGGGCTAGGGTTAGGCTAATGACGGGTAAGGTTACGGTGGGCTATTGGGTTGCACCTCTGGGTGCCTCTCTGACCCACTAAGAAGACAGTCTGTGACGTATGGGTAAGGGGTCAAGGATTAGGGTTAGGGGGTTAGGGGGCTAGGGCAGGTTTTAGGGGGCTTTTTGGCACATCCCAGA
>JAHTLZ010000122.1:7538604-7558220 GCA_023846285.1 Phrynocephalus versicolor
CCACTCATTATGGGAAAATTTGCCTGAAGAGAAAAGTTTTCACCTGCTTGCAAAAGGACAACAAAGATGGGGCCAGCCTGGTCTATTGTAGGAGGGAGTTCCAAAGTCTGGGAGTAGCAACAGAGAAGGCCCTCTCCTGTGTCCTCAAATGCAGCTGTTAGAGTGCGGGTGGGGGAACCAAGAAAAAAGCTTATCTTGATGATTTGAACCCCTAAGCAAGCTCATAAACAGAAACACAGTACTGGAAATAGCTTGTTTAGGACTTTATAAATTAGAATCAGCAATATGAATTACACCCGGAAATGGTTCAGCAGCCAACTTTGTGCAGGCTGTCGAGAAATTATTCTTGCAGATCTGGTCCTCAATATTGATAAAAAGTATCTTGCTAACCAGAATAGTTTTTTTTATTCCTACAAAAAAGGAAACAAGTGAGAATTTACATTCATGCTACCGAGTAATTATAATGGATGAAGAATGGCCCCTGCAGGGACAGATATGGTTCCAAGACATTTAACAAATTAAATTATAAATCAGCCAAATTAAAACAAATTTGCAAATGCATGGTGCTGAAGTTACAGTAATTCTGAACCATTGGCAAAATTGTCCCTTATTTGCAAATGCATGGTGCTGAAGTTACAGTAATTCTGAACCAAAAGGGAAAATCAAGGATGGGAAGTAGACATGGGCACGGAGCGGCGAAATTCTCGTTTCTGTTTCCGTTTGTCGTTTCCGTTAGGTAACGATAACGGTAACGAGAATTACTCCGCTCCAGCTCGAACCCGACCGATAAAAGATAAATTGGGTCTGATTTGTCGTTGTCGTTCATGGCATCGCGGCGATCGCGTGATGCCAAGCAGCACAGAAACAAAATTAAAAATAAAAAAACCCCGATTCCCGGCCAAAAAAGCAGGCGGAAATATGCCTGCCTGAGTGAGGGCACCTACCAGAGAGGGGTGGTTTCTGGGGGGGGGGGTCCCCGGCCTTCCCCCCCTCTCCTGTCCTGGACTGCTTGCACCAGGCCGGGGGGGTCATCCTCGTCGTATCCCATGCGGTGGGGGGGATCCAAAATGGCAACCGCAATATTTATTTTTAAATCGTGGTCCAAAAACCCACCAAAACACCACAGAAACATTTGAAATTAGGTATTTTAAATGCCTGATTTTTTATAGTAGCAGCAGTGGGGTTTTCTTGCAATAAAACATCTCCATTGATTTTATTTTATTTTATTTATTTTTATTTTTATTTTTTTACACCTGCACAATGATGGGCTGGCCATGGTATGGGACCATGCAAATTTTTAGAGCCATTCCACCAATCGCATGGCCAGGTTTTGACTGAGACTTCTGGGTGTGCTAGAGGGCATAAAAAGCCCACCAACCCTAACCCTAACCCTAATCCTAACCCTAACCCTAACCCATACGTCAGTACACTGTCCTTCTTAGTGGGTCAGAGAGGAACCCAGAGGTGCAGCCCACTAACCCACCCTAACCTTAACGATAACCCTAAGCCTAGCCCTTACCCTAACCCCAACCCTAACCCAGATTCGTACGCAAGTACACTTCCCTTCTTAGTGGGTCAGAGTAGAGGCACCCAGTGAGGTGCCTCCAACTCCAGAGCCCACTATCCCTTCCTGAGCCTAACCTGTATGCCAGTATGCCAGTATGCTTTCCTTCTAAGTGAGTCAGAGAAGCGCCCAGAGAGGTGCCTCTGCCACTTACCCCCCAACCCTAACATAATGTATGGTACGCGGTGGCTATGCGTTACGCTTCCCTTCCCTTCTTAGTGGGTCAACTCAGAGGCACCCAGAGAGGTGCCTCCCAGAGCCCACTTACCCCAACCCCAACCCAAATGACAAACGGAAATGGAAACGACAAATTTTTGGAAGTTTCCACGACAAATGGAAACGACCCGAAACAGGCCCATCCCGACAAACAACAACTCGAAATGTCATTTTTTCTGGTTGTGCCCATCTCTAATGGGAAGTACATGGTCAACCAGATGTTTTGGACTGCAACTCCCACTTTCCTTTTCTTCTGGCTATTCCTTCTAGTACCCTAGGACCAGATTTTTATTTGTACAGGGCTTATTACGGAGGCTTTTCCAGTTTACCCATGCACATCTTGTAGTCATGTACATATAGTCTCTCTGCTTGGAACATGTGTTCCCCACAGCTGCCTTGTTAATCTCTAAAGCATTACCTGACAACCTCTCCTAATTGTTAATTATGAAGTGCAATTATTATTAATTTAGTATTTGCTTATGTTAGCAGTAGAATTGTGTTTGGCATTTACTGACATTTCACAAAGGGATAATGACAGGATGGCACATTTTTATATGGCAAGGAAGACAAAGCAAGGCAGAGCAGAACTTTAAGGAAAAAGGTGAGTAAGGAAAATCATGAGACATGCAGAAGGTAATGCATGTATGGTACATTATCCTGTCTCACAGTATATGTACTGAAGCTGATCCATGGAAAAAACAGGAAAAATGGAAATCCTTACACAGTGCTTGGCTGAACAATGGAATTCACCACCACATTTGTATTTTTCACTTTTTATGTGGATTCAAAATTAAGAAAATATAAATTGAGGAACAGACATTAACATAGTGTGAGCCAGGTGAAGTTGCTTAAAAATGCAGACTAAATGAATTATCCAGCAATTTTGGACATGACAGATGGATGAGCAATATGTTGGGTCCACATTTGGGTAAAAACATACCAATTGACAGCCACTGGGATTGAATGCAGACACAAATCCATTTTCTAATATTCTAAAATTCTTTGTTTTTTGTAAATCCCAAATGCAACAAAGCCAGACGGATAACCCATAAAATGGCAATTTCCCTGCACTGCTCTTACCCATCAGGAGGGGTAGTTATCTAGTAAAATCAGAGGTGATAAACTAATAGGAGTTATTTTTATTCTCATCTAGAGTTTGATTATTTGAATCCATGCATTTACTCCAAATGGGGCCATTCCAACTAATCTCAGTAGAGCATTAGAAATACAGTGTGCCACACCAAATAGAGCTCTTGGGATTTTAAACCATACTGCCTAAAGAGGGAGGAATGGCCTGAATTGTACTGATGCTGAGCCAGTACCTTGCTTGGGAAGACTCTTAGGCAGTTACTTCACGTCCCGTTCGTCCCTCCTTGCTGTCCTGAAATTTGTCTCGACCACGCCCCAGAGTATGACACTACTGCACCTGGCGCTGGGCTGGAGAATTCTCTTGTCACAGTTGGTTCCTGGTTCCTGTCCCGAGACAAGGGACCGTGTGGTAACAACTGTCATGCAACAACCAGTCTCCATCTAGTGATCAGCAGCTGAAGCTGCATTCAACATTAGTTTCCCTATGGGAAACACCATGCAGCGCAAATGTTTATTAAAGAAAGTACTGAAAATTCTGCCAGTGAACAAATGGAAACAGGGGCTGAACAGGGACAAAACCACGTGACTGTAAACAACGCTGTCACGGTACAAATGTAATCGCGGAACAAGGTAGAACATGAAGTAACCTGGAAGCAGGAGAGATACGTAAATCATCAGCCAATCCCCCGCCCTCCTGAAATTGTGACGACTCCTTCCTTTTCAACGTGTAATTGTGATGAAAATGTGAAGTGTAAGGAACCAAGCTATTAATCTTCACAGGATCCTCTTGATAATGCTGCCACCTTTTAAATGGACGCCTTAGGAACTGGGACAGACTCAGACGTATAATATAAAAATAATAATGATGTTTATTGAGAAAATAAATAAATACAATAATGACTGAAGTTGGTATGCGTTGCCTTAAACATCAAATAGATTAAATCAGATCTTCAAGCCTCCCTGTCTTTAATAAACAGTAACTAGTAAAGCCCTCACACCTAACCTGCCTGACTTAACTCTAACAGAGCTGTGCTCTCTCAGCTCTCTCAGCTCTCAACTCTCCTTCACAGACCAGGCTCTACCCTTTTTATACCAAACAATCCCCCGCCCTCCTCCTGGGATTGGCTGATGATTTACATATGTATCTCTGCTGCTTCCAGGGTGTTGTCACAAGATGTTATTTAAATAAGAGCTCAAGATTTCCACCTTTTAAAAATAAGATCTCAAGAATTCCACTATTGTCAAGAAGCATGGGACTGAAAAGGAAATAGTCTTGTTAGATCATGGACTGTTATGTTCACAGAAAAACAGCATGGAAATGCACACATTCAACAACAGACATACTGATCATCTACAAAACAAAAATTATTTATGCATCAATCTAAGGGAGCAATATTGAAGATTCTGGATTATTTCCATCCTTATAGAGGCATAAAATATTAAGACTCCTTGCAAATAATTAAAGTAATTCAAAACATTAATTAGTTATGAAGGAAGCATGGGAGTATATCACCAGAATGCTGTTTTTTTTTTAAAAATGTTTTAAACCTGATTAAATACAGTCTGTTCCTTTTAACATTTTTCTTACACATATTGAGCCTATGTTGTGGAGAAGGAACTCTGCATCTAATTCAGAAGATGCAAACGGGGGGGGGAGTGTTTTGCTAACATGTGATTCATTTTAGGCACCCAAAGGTGCAAGGGGAGAAGAATGAGAACACAGCATAAAGAGAAGAAAACATTTTAAAGCCACTCTGCTCTAAATCTACCTCTTGGACAGCTACAGCAAAGCTGCCTTAACAAGTTGAAAACAAGGCTGAACTCAGAATGTATTCCTCTCTCTCTCTGCCAGTTTCTCTCCTGCAACTCGTTCCATTCTCCAAAGGAAGGGAGGAAGGAAGGAAGGAACTGAATGGAAAAGGATGAGGGGAAACAGTTACACCAGGTGCGTTGAGGAAAGGATTCAAAACCAGTCACAAAAAGGCTGATTTCCTCCCTGCTGACTCTTGCATGAAGGGCTGAAGCAAATATACACTGGGAAACCTGATTTCCTGGATGAAACTTCACAGCAGATTCATTCACATTTTCCCTAGTGTATAATGGAAGATTTCATTCCCTATTTTAAAAATATGTATTCACACGTCTGTGGATCACTCCCCTTGACAGATCTGGCAGCACATGTTCTGGTCTTGGAAGGAGGGGCCAATTTGTCTAAAACCCTTCTCCTAAGAGGTAAGAGTTTTCTTATCGATGAAAACCATCTAGAAACAAGAAACAGGAGGGGGACGCCTGACTTATCAGGATGCTTAGGGGTAAATCCAAGCAGCATGGTGGTGGTCATGTACACCTTGCCTGTTGCTGTACAAAGGAGGCTGGGAATCTAGATACAGGTTTAGCCACCTCCCGTTGGCTATCAACATACTGAAACATATACCTCAGCCAGGCAGTCTGGAGTGGTGAGGGTTTCACTCCAGTCTACCTTTCCTACATAAAAGTAAGACTTCAGAGGCTCCCTGGCCAGTTTGCAGTTCGTTGGAATTAGAAGTACACACACATCCAAGAAAAGAGGAGCACAAGACAGCAAAATGGGCAGTGGGAAGCAGCAAAATAATAATAATAATAAATAAATAAATGGTGGCATGGCAGAAGATAGCAGTTAAAGCTTGTTCATCCATAGCCGGGGTCAAGCAACCACAGAAATGAATATGTGACATGTAGGTGGATAAAATGGATATAAATATCAGACCTGTTTCCTGTATCTTAAGCAATGTAAAGTACGATATTTTTCCATGTATAAGACAATATTTTTCCTAAAATTGCTAGCCTAAAAATTGAGGGTCGTCTTATTAGCTCTCTCCTCACCTGCCCCCCTTTGCTTTTTTCACAATAAGTTGAAGTAAATTAAGCTATCTGGAAGTTGAGTCATGGCTACTGGACTTCTTCTTCTTCTTCTTCTTCTTCTTCTTCTTCTTCTTCTTTTTGAGAGAGAGAGAGAGAGAGAGAGAGATAGAAACATTTCGCTGTTCATCCAAACAGCTTCATCAGTCTGAATACAGCTAGTGCAAATCCTCCATCTTATAGGCAGCTTTGACCTCTTGTCACCCTGGCCTGATTTAGGCTCATAAGATGAACAATGGCCTAAATAGGCTTGTAAGGGAGACAATAGTATCCTTAGCCTTAAGGTGAACAACAGCCTAAGGTGCTGAAACCTATCAAGAATGGGTCGTTAATGGGTTGTTAGCTATGGCCTTGGTGGTGAAGGCTTTTTGATTTGTCTCGTTACTTTGGAAAGCACAGCCTGATAAGTAGCAGATAGACTATGCCAGAGCCCACCACTTCTGTTGAGGGAGGGGTTTTCAATGTTCACATGAATGGCCTCCCTTACTCCTCTTTCAAACCACCTCTCTTCTTTGTCTAATATGTGTACATCCTCATCTTTGAAAGAGTGCCCTTTGTCCTTCAAATGGGGATGTACTGCTGATTCTGGTCCTGAGCAGTTGCCCCGCCTATGTTGGGCCATCCTTCTGTTTAATGGCTGTTTAATTTCTCCAATGTAGAGGTCTGAACACTCCTCACTGCATTGGACTGCATATACTATATTGCTCCTTTTATGGTTTGGTATTGGATCCTTTGGATGGACAAGTCTCTGCCTTAGTGTGTTTGTGGGTTTGAAATAAACAGGGATGTGGTGTTTGCCAAAAATCCTTTTAAGCTTCTCCGACACTCCAGCCATGTAAGGAATGACCAGGTTCTTCCGTCAAGTCTGGGTCTCAGACTGATCCCTTGTTCCTCTGGGATGGCCCACTGCTTTGTTGAAGGTCCACTTTGGATATCCATAGGCCTTAAGTGCTGTCTTCAGGTGCCAGTCTTCCTTCTTCTTGGCTTCTGTGGAGGTGGGATGCTCTCTGCTCTGTGGCTTAGGGTCCTGATGACTGCACATCAATGCGGTGGACCCTAATATTAGGTTCACTAGGGAAGACACCCAAGACAACAGGCTGGCTTTCCTGGATTGTGCAGTCATAATCAGACCTGGCCGTGGCCTGGGAGTAGAAGTTTACAGGAAACCCACCCACACAGATCAATACTTACTGTTTGACTCCCACCATCCATTACAGCACAAACTATTCAGACCGATGAAGTTGTTTGGATGAACAGCGAAACGTTTCTATCTCTATCTCTCAAAAAAAAAAAAAAGAAGAAGAAGAAGAAGAAGAAGAAGAAGAAGAAGAAGAAGAAGAAGAAGAAGAAGAAGAAGAAGAAGAAGAAGTCCAGTAGCCATGACTCAACTTCCAGATAAACTCACCTGGATGACTGAGAATCTTCACAGACATAAATTAAGCTATGTGCTTCTTCAGTGTACCTGAGCAGCAGCCTAGCTTCAATCAGATCACTCATCTATGTGCTTTTTCACCACAGCCCAATTTACATGTGAAATGTCTTCAGGAATCAGAACTGAGTGTTCATGCCTCTGGCAAAGTAGTTCAGTTACTCATCTTGTGAGTGAAATAAGCACACAGAGAGGAATTTCTGGCATGAGAGGTTGGGAGAGCAAACGGAGAGCGAACTTGTTTCTGACTCTGAATTCGCAGGAGATGGAAATGAGGTCATGGAATGGTTTAGGCTATTCTAGAACACAGATGGTAGAGGTTAGTTTTAAGAAAAACACTCAGCATATTTTGTTGGCTCTGGGATCTGTAGTACCTAAAAGTTACTTCACTCATTTCTCCTTCAGAAATTCTAAATTCAAAATACTGTTCTGTGAAAAAAATGTCTTGTAAATCTCCTTCCTTGAAGAAAAGCTGAACAGGGGCTGGACCTTTTCTTCCAGATGAGAGGCTGGGCCCACTGTTTTGGATGTATTACATCATGAAAAATATCTTCAGTCATTCAAGGTTGTTTATTTTATGCTATTTTATTTGACAGGAAGAGAGGAACAACCAAAAATGTCATCATGCTTGACATGATAACACAAGTCCTCCACTCTAATACAAAGGCTTGTTTTACCAATTCACTCTACAGCGGACATAGCTGAGTTTATATTTCTCATACAGCAGCAGTGAAGGTCCTGACATGAAATGACTGCCTTTTCAACTTCAAGCTTATTGTCCAGATTTCAGACTTGTTGCCATTAGAGATGGGCATTAATCGAAAAAATGGTGTTTAGTTTCATTTCGTTTCGTTAAGGAGTTTGGTTTGTTTCATTTCATTTTTTGTGAATTTTTGTGAAAAAATTATTTCGTTGTTTCATTAATTCATTATTTGTTTTTACCCACTTTTCCCCCAGCGCCCACTGAGCAGCCTCCTTCTTATCAACCCTCCCAATCGCCCCCGTGATAATGGGCTGTGGGAGGGAGGCGCAATGAGCAGCGGCTTTGAAGCCGTGCTGCTCTGGCTGCCTAAGTGCGGCCTCCTTATCTCCCCTCCCGATCGGCCCCATGATAACGGGCCACAGGAGGGAAGCGCAAGCGGGCCGGCTTTGAAGCCGCACTGCTCTGGCCACCTAAATGTGGCCTGCTTCTTACCTCTCCTCCCAGGGATGGGCTGAGGCTCGAGTCCACTGCATCTCTCAAGGGCACCGACGAGGTGCGTGCTCCCTCTGTGCAGCTCAGCGTGAAAGGACCTGCGGACCAGCACCAGGTAAGAGACATCTCCACCCCCCATAACGAAATCAACCTAATCGAATCAATTTTTCTCGGTTCGGTTCGGTTCGGTTTGGTGTGTGTTAGATTTGCCCCTAGGTTTGTTATTCATTTTGTTACATAACAAAATGAATAATGGATAATGAAACAAAAATTTCATTTTGTGCCCATCTCTAGTTGCCATACCAGAGGGAATCTGGAGGTTGATTCTCCATAGTACCTCCTGTGACAAGAACCAGCCTATGAAGCTTGTTCTCGCTCATCTCTAATACCATTATTCATTTTCCTCCCCCTCCTCACACTGTCCATGTTTCCACGATATTTCAGTGGTGCTAGATATGAATGAAGATCAGAAGAAACCGGGGGAAGGAGCACTTATGCTTAAACTTATCGTAGGTTAAAGCACTGAGACAATTCTGTAAGCACACACCAATATTTTCATGTGATTATGAAAAGTAATCTTGTTGTCCGGCTATATATTTGGTTAAGCAAGAGAAACTAAAAAACATTAATGTCATATTACAGTTTTTTAATGAGACTTGAAAATGCACTAAAATAAATCATAGATAATTTACTTTGCTAAGTGAGATGAGCATATCCTGAAGAAAGTGAGACATGGTGATGCTACATAGTAAAATCTGCCATACTAGAATATTAGTAGGTCTTAGATCTACATTACTTGAACTCATTAGCTTCCAGGCTCTTTGAAGCTATCCTCTGAAACAACGAAACTAATATATCTGAGTTTTAATTTCCAAATGTTTTTGATATCCCTCAAGTGAATGAGGGGATAGAATAATCATGGGAAGAAAACTGCTAGGTTCAAGGCCTACTATATTTATAGTGCTGCTCCCATTATGCAAACAGAATACCTTTTAAATGAGCATAAGTTGAAAACTCATTGTAGATATTATTTCTTCCAAACAAGTTGTGACAACTTACATCTAAAGTTACACCATTTGCATGGTGATACAACAGGATTATAGCCAATAGATCTACTCTGGCTGGGAGAGAATTTAGCCCAATATTTCAAACCTCCATTATAATTTTCCTCTCAAAATTCTTATTTTATATGTATTTTTCTCTAAATATGTATTCATAGATGACCTCTTCAAATGCATATTTTCAATGTATTTCTTTGTTTCTCTGGTTCAGGAAATCATCATCATATTAGAAGGTGGAAGAAATCCTGTGTATCATCAGTTCCAACCCTGCCCTGTCGAGATGACACATTGGGAATCAAACCCTCAAACTCCAGCTCCGCTGCTAGATGTCTAAATCACTGAGCTATCAGGCAGTTTTTTGTAGGCCATTCAGAAAGTGTGAAAGACAGCTCTGATTCACACGTGGATTCAAGAGGTACAGATCAAAGCTCAAAAGTCCAACAAAGCAAAACAAACCCACAACATTCGCTGATTATATCCCACCCCATAGCACTTCAGGAACTCTCTGGGAGGTTTACAGTTTAATTATACAGGCTACACATTGCCCCAGCCCCACCTCCAGGAAGCTGGGCACCCATTTTGCTGACATCGGAAAAAATTGAAAGTGGGCCGCTAGCCATCTACCTAGAAATTTGACCCACGTTGCAAGAAGAGTTTTGGCTGCAGCGCTGTACTTTAACCACTGTGCCAGGAGGCTCCTGCTCAAATCATGTCACACTGGAATGTACAAACACTGATTTTTCAAGCATCTATGCCTAAAATGTTGCACTCAGTAATACAAGCCTACTTGAATACACTGAATAAACATAGGCTGGGTGCTACATATTGTCATTTATATGGGTATTTGCTATAGGATGCTCTATTTGGTTGTGAGTATGTTGGCTGCAAAGTCGGCAGCTTGGTGGTTCGAATCCTGGGTGCCATGCAGTGGAGTGAGCTCCCGCTGATAACCCCAGCTCCTGTCAACCTAGCAGTTTGAAAGCATGTAGATAAATAGGTACCGCTGTAAAAAGCGGGAAAGTAAACAGTGTTCTGTGTGCAGAAATGTGTTCAGCCATGCTGGCCACGTGGCCACAGACTTGCACAACACAGGCTCTTTGGTATAGAAACTGATATGAGCAATGCCCCTAGAGTCAGACATGACTAGCACACATGTGCAGGGGGTAACCTTTACCTTTATCTTTTTACCCCTTTCCTGCAAGCTGAATACACCTCCCGATTCTAAAATACAATTATTTTGTTTAAGAACATTTGCCATTTTCTTCTTTTGCTTCTCTCTGTCAAGGAATTTCCTGTGCTGGGTGTTCATCAGGTGAAGCAATTTCTGTTGCAATGTATGCCACAGTTATACACATCTCTATTCAGATAAGACAAGAATCCCATTGCGTTTGTCTGTGTACACATGTGAATTTCACAGCCTCTTGCTTTTCATTTGAAGCCAAAACCAAAAACACTCTTTTTTTCCTCAAAGAAAAAATCTTTTTTCCCTACTGGGATTTCTTGCATGTTTTGTGATCTTAGTTTTTTCCTGTGGGAATATCAATCTGTGCAGCATTATTAGATGTGCAGCATTCATGTGCAAAATGTTCACCTGGAACGAAGATTGAGCTGCACAGAATTTGTTAGCCTTTTGTCCAAAAAAGAGAAGGAAGGAGAGAGGAAGGGAGAGGGGGACAGAGGGACAGAGGAAACATGCAACCAAAATAACTGAGAAAAACAAGATTTGGGTCTCATTTACATCAGAAGCCAAGAAATATCACTGATGTAGGAGGAAGCTCATCAAGATATTTTGGCATGGTGAGAGTTGGAAAATTGCCACAAGTTATACATTTTCCAAGTATTTTTCACACACCCACATTTGGTCTTATTTCAGGTAAGCATATGCAGGACTGGAGTTTTAGTGATTACACTGGAGCTTGTTTAATTATAAATATTAGCTAGAAACATCACTGTTTCATTTTCTTTAGAGCAATACATCTGTGCTATTACATACCTATGCATGACATTTAGTAACCAGAAAGGGGTGGGGTGGGGATGAATTCAAAAGCTAGACTTGACTTGGCTACATTTATTTATTTATTATATTTGTTTCCCGGCAAATTGGCCTAAAAGGCCACTCTGGGCCACTAACAACAATCAAACATGAGAACACAATAAATTAATACCAAAAAAAATGAAAAAGAAATAAACAGAGTCAACACCACAAGTAATCCAGTCAAAGTGATGGTGTGAGGCCTTATTAAATGGAGGTAAAGAATGGTACAAGATTCCCTGTCAGTTCATGCTTTACCTCATGCTTCTTCTTCTAACATTACTGAGAATTAGACATGGGCACGACCATAAAAAATGACGTTTCGAGTTTTCGTATGTCGGAACAGGTCCATTTCGGGTCGTTTCCGTTTGTCACGAAATTTTTCAAAAATTTGTCATTTCGTTGTTTCGTTTGTCATTTGTCGTTTCCACTGCGATTTAGCGTGATTTGACGTCCCAGAGCATGGGGGCGTCTCGCAAAATAATATTAAACTAAATAAATAATATTGTAAAATATTCTCCACTAGATAGAGGTTCTCTTGGCTTGCACCCCAAATGTGTGTGTGTGTGCAGGCAAATTGAAGTGGGGAAAATAAATGGTAGTAGTAAATGTAATATATTTTTAAAATACATCCAAACCTCCTCCCAGTCAAACCTCACCCTTTACCCAATATCAGAAAAAAAATCCTCACAAACTGCCAGAGGGAAAAAAAAGAATAAACTGCTATTCCCTTCAGCAGACAAAGCTGCAGAGAATCAAAGAAATTATTTTCTAAATTCAATTCCCTCCCTGCCTGCCTAACTTAAATCTAAAGCCTCCAGCCTCCCTCCAATCAGCCAGCAGCAGCCAGCCACACAGCCCTCCACCCTCCACATCCAAGACCCGACTGCGACTTCTGGAAGGTGCCTCGGCTTTTTATGCCCTCTGGCACATCCAGAAGTGTCAGTCAAAACCTGGCCATACCATTGGTGGAATGGTTCAAAAAATTTGCATGGTCCTATCCCATGCCCAGCCCAAATGGGCAGGTCTAAAAAAATAAATAATAAAATAAAATAAAATAAAATCAATGTGATGTTTTATTGCTATAAAAAACCCACTGCTGCTACTATTAAAAATCAGGCATTTAAAATAAATAAATTTCACATGTTTCTGTGGTGCTTTGGTGTGTTTTTTGACCACGATTTCTAAAGAAAAATTGTGGTCGTCATTTTGGATCCTCCCCCACCGCATGGCATGAGAGACAGACGACGAGGATGTTCCCCCCCCCCCAGCCTGGTGCAAGCAGCCCAGGACAGGAGAGGGGGGAGGCCGGGGACCCCCCCCCAGAAACCACTCCTCTGGTAGGTGTCCTCAGGCAGACATATTTTCGCCTGCTTTTTTGGCCAGGAGTCAGGGGTTTTTGTTTTTTTTTACTTTTTAAAACTTTTTTTCTGTGCTGCTTGGCATCACATGATCGCCGTGATGCCATTAACGACAATGAAAAACCCGACCCAATTTTTCTTTTTTCAGGTCGGGTTCGAGCTGCAGCGGCCTAATTATCGTTACCGTTTCTGTTATGTAAAGGAAACGATAACCGAAAACGGAAACGACAATTTCGCCGCTCCGTGCCCATGTCTACTGAGAATGTTAAGGTGACCATGATTAACAACATCAAACAAAACAAACCCAAAATTCAGCATGTGGTTTCTAATAAATGCCAACTATAAATCTTCTTAATTAACTTTAGCAATAATCTGGCCTTAGGTAATGAGAAAGATGTCATATGGAGGGCAAACCGCCATCTACCTGGGTGCCATCCCGCCCGCGCCTCCAACCTGTCCTGCCTTCTGATTAATGCCAGGTCGGTGCATAACAAGACCCCGCTCATCCTTGATTCTATCTTGGATGAGCACGCCGACCTGGCCTGCATCACCGAGACCTGGGTGGGCACGGAGGGCGGGGCTTCCCTCTCCCTCCTGTGCCCGCCTGGGTTCCAGGTTCAGTGGGCAGGCAGATCGGAGGGTAGGGGAGGTGGGGTGGCAATCGTTTACAGGGAATCCCTTTGTGTTAGTAGGTCTGCGACAATGGTGTGTTCTGGGGTGGAATGCCTCCATCTATCAGTGGGTCAGCGAGATAAGTTTGGCATTGTGCTGGTGTACCGTGCTCCCTGCAACCCAGCGCAATCCCTACCAGAGATCGCTGAGTTCGTCTCGGCTGCTTTGTTGAGTTCCCCCCACCTTCTGGTGGTTGTGGACCTCAACCTGCATGCCCAGGAGGAACTCTCTGGTGCGGCTCTGGAATTCATGGAATCCATGACTTCCATCAACTTATCTCAGCATGTTTTATGCCCCACCCATAGAGCTGGCCACACCCTGGACCTGGTCTTTTCCTCCATGTCGCCAGATTCACGTCTGGGGGTTGGGGGTATTTCGCCCCTGCCCGTGTCATGGTTGGACCACTACCTGCTAAAATTTTCCCTGTTGATCGCCCCCCCCCCGCCCCATGGGGAGCACCCATCCTACATCTGGGCCTACCCCCGTAGGCTCCTGGACCCCGTCAGGTTCATGGAGGCCTTCGGGGAGCTCTCTGGCGGTCTGGCAGACAATCCGGTCGATGCCCTGGTGGAAAGGTGGTTTGTGGGTTCCGCCGGGGCGGTGGACCGGATCGCCCCCAAGCGTCTCCTACGATGTCGAGGCCGCTCCTCCCCGTGGTTCACGGAGGAGCGGCGGTCGATGAAACAAGAACGTAGGAAACTGGAGGTCATATGAAGGGCAAACCGGACGGAAGTAAATAGGGCTGCCCTTAAACAGCTGACTGGCTGCTACCTTCGCACGATCAGGGATGCTAGAAGATCATTTGCCTCCCTGAGAATTGGTGAGGCCTCGAACCGCCAGGTGGAGTTATTCCGGGTGGTTCGGGACCTCTCCAATCCCAGTCAGCTGCGGCCTCCTCCTAGTGATTTCACTAGTGAGCAATTCGCAGCCCATTTTAGATCAAAAATTGAGGCCATCCTTTCCGACTTGCCCCCCAGCTGCTCTAGTCCACCCTTTGGGATCTCTAGTGCCTCACCCCTCCGCTCTCCCCTCCTGGACGAGTTTGGGCCGGTTTCCTCGGCGGAGGCCTCCAGAGTTATGGCTTGTTGCCGGCCGGCGGCCACTCCCTTCGACCCTTGCCCAGCTTGGCTTATTAAATCTGCCGAAGGGAACATGCCCGAGTGGGTTTCTGCTATTGCCACAGCCTCCTTTCGGGAGGGTTGCTTCCCTTCCCGTTTGAAGGAGACCGTGGTGAAACCCACTCTTAAGAAACCTGGCCTGGCGACAGACGACCTTTCCAGCTTTCGTCCGATCGCCATTGTTCCCTTCCTGGGCAAGGTTGTCGAGGGGGTGGCTGCTGTCCGACTCCAGTCATACCTGGAGGTAAATCACATCCTGGATCCCTTCCAGTCTGGATTCAGGCCTCTTCGCGGGACCGAGACTGCCCTGGTCGCTCTGCAGGATGACCTCCTCAGGGAGGCCGACGGGGGGAGCTCCTCCCTGTTGGTCCTCCTTGATCTCTCAGCAGCCTTTGATACCATCGACCACGGTAACCTTCTGGCCAGGCTCGCGGAGGCGGGAATTGGTGGTCAGGCTTTGGCCTGGCTCCGTTCCTTCCTCGGCGGCCGGACTCAGCGGGTACAGTTGGGGGATGTCTTGTCGGCTCCTTGGACTCTCCCTTGTGGGGTGCCCCAGGGGTCAGCAATCTCCCCCGTGCTGTTCAATGTTTACATGAGGCCACTGGGGGAGGTCATCAGGAGATATGGAGTTCGCTGTCATCAGTACGCTGATGACACACAGCTCTATATCTCCTTTTCTTCATCTGCAGAGGAGGCGGTTCGCTCCCTCGATCTGTGCCTGGAGGCCGTATTGGAATGGACCAGAGATAACCGGCTCAAGCTTAACCCGGAGAAGACGGAGGTTCTGTTCTTTTGGGCACCCTCATCTCGGTAATATTGCCCCCTCCCTAGTCTGGGGGGTATTTCCCTCCAGCCTACAGACAGGGCCAGGAATCTGGGTGTGGTCCTGGACTCGGCCCTCTCCCTGGAAGCCCAGGTGATGGCCGTCTCCTGGGCCGCTTTCTTCCATCTCCACAGGATCGCCCAGATCCGCCAGTACCTTGATGAGTCCTCCCTGAGGACAGTTGTGCAGGCCCTGGTCATCTCAAGGATCGACTATTTCAATGCCCTCTACGTGGGGTTGCCCTTGACCCTGGTCCGGAGGTTACAGCGGGTGCAAAATGCGGCGGCCAGGCTGGTGGTGGGTACTCGTAGATACGAGCACATCACCCCAGTCCTGGTCTGCCTGCATTGGCTTCCCGTTGTCTTCCGGATCAGGTTCAAGGTCCTGGTTTTGATTTTCAAAGCCCTCCACGGCTTGGGACCAGGATACCTGGCGGAGCGTATCTCCCAGAGAGCATCCGGATCCAGACCCACGAGATTGTCGCAGGCGCGCTCACTGAGAGTGGCCACACCCAGAGAGGCGCGGAAAACGTGTACGCGAAACCGCGCCTTCTCTGTGGTGGGGCCTTCACTTTGGAATCATCTTCCCAGTGAACTGTGCCTGCTGGAGTCCCTGCCTGCTTTTAAGAGGGCCTTGAAGACCTTCCTCTTTAAAGAGGCCTTTGGTGACCTTATCAGTTAGTTTTTGTTTTTGTTTTTGTTTTTTTGCCCCATTCCTTCCCCCCCTCTATTCGACTTGCCGCCATCTTGCCCTCCATTGCTCTTCGCTCGGAGGTTCTTCTACTTATTTTATGTGTGTGTTTTTTTAACATTGTTAGCCGCCCAGAGTTCCCGCCAGGGAAGATGGGCGGGATATAAGCCTATAATAAATAAATAAATAAATAAATAAATAAATAAATAAATAAATAAATAAATAAATAAATAAGATCCTCAGCATTCAGTATAGACAATGCTTGGATCTGATGAGTCAATGCTCTGACATGATGTAAGGTTGTTTTGGAAGCTCAGCATTTTAATTAATGTCAGTAGATTGCAAAAGATTATGTGCATTTATCTTTGCAAACACCTTGTTATCAAAAATGTGATATTTAGCCATATTAACTTTTAAAACAAAGGAATGCCTACCCGCACCCCATGCAGGCATTGAAAGATACATCTTATACTATTATTTATTTTATTTTAGAGTATTTTTACCCCGCCTTTCTCCTTGGAAAAGGTCCCAAGGCGGCTTACAGTAATGAGGGATAATACACAGTCCAGTACAATTAAGACATGTTCAAGTATTTGAGAAAAAGGAATTGAAGGACATCTTACAGCATTAATAGACAACATTACATTAAAGCAACACGGTTATAATTAGTCATAAACACAAAGTCTATGTGAACCCATAGATTCATATAAAATACACATGGTAGTCCATCATTCATGGAAAGCTTGCCTGAAGAGAAAGGTCTTTGCCTGTTTCAGGAAGGACAACAGAGATGAGGCAGTCCTAGTCTCTAGTGGGAGGGAGTTCCAGAGTCTGGGCGCAGCAGTCGAGAAGGCCCTTTCATGGGTTCCCACAAGATGTACCTGTGAGGGTACTAGACCACTGCTTCCGAACCTTGGGTCATCAGTAGAGATGGGCACAACCAGAAAAAATGACGTTTCGAGTTGTCGTTTGTCGGAACAGGTCCGTTTCGGGTCGTTTTCGTTTGTCGCAATAATTTACAAAAATTTGTTGTTTCCGTTTGTCGTTTGTCATTTGTCATTTCCACCACGATTTACCACGATTTGACGTCCCAGAGCATGAGGTTAGGGTTAGGGTTAGGGTTAGGGTTAGGGTTAGGGTTAGGGTTAGGGTTAGGGTTAGGGTTAGGGTTAGGGTTAGGGTTAGGGTTGGGGTTAGGGTTAGGGTTAGGGTTAGGGTTGGGGTTAGGGTTAGGGTTTGTGGGCTCTGGGCTGCACCTCTGGGTGCCTCTCACCCACTAAGAAGGGAAGTGTACTTGAGTACAGGTTAGGGTTAGGGTTGAGGTTAGGGTAAGTGGGCTCTGGGAGGCACCTCTCTGGGTGCCTCTACTCTGACCCACTAAGAAGGGAAGCATACTGGTGTACAGGTTAGGGGTAGGGGTAAGGGTAGGGGTAGTGATAGTGGGCTCTGGGAGGCACCTCTCTGGGTGCCTCTGACCCAGTAAGAAGGGAAGCGTACTGGCGTACAGATTAGGGTTAGGGCTGGGGTTAGGGTAAGGGTAAGGGTAAGGGTAAGGGTAAGGGTAAGGGTTAGGGTTAGGGTGGGTTAGTGGGCTGCACCTCTGGGTGCCTCTGACCCACCAAGAAGGACAGTGTGCTGACGTATGGGTTAGGGTTAGGGTTAGGGTTAGGGTTAGAGTTAGGGTTACTGGGCTTTTTATGCCCTCTGGCACATCCAGAAGTCTCAGTCAAAACCTGGCCATGCGATTGGTTGAATGGGTCAAAAAATTGCATGGTCCCATCCCATGGCCAGCCCATCATTGCGCATGCGCAGGTGTAAAAAAATAAAAATAAAAATAAAATAAATTAAAATCAATGGAGACGTTTTATTGCAAGAAAAACCCACTGCTGCTACTATAAAAATTCAGGCAGTTAAAATACCTAATTTTCACATATTTCTGTTGTGCTTTAGTGTTTTTTTTTACCACGATTTAAAAATAAATATTGCGGTTGCCATTTTGGATCCCCCCCACTGCATGGCATAAGACAGCCCAGGAAAGGAGGGGGGAAGGCCGGGGACACCCCCCCAGAAACCACCCCTCTGGTAGGTGCCCTCACTCAGGCAGGCATATTTTTGCCTGCCTTTTTGGCCGGGAATCGGTTTTGTTTTTTTTTTTACTTTTTAAAACTTTTTTTCTGTGCTGCTTGTTGGCAATGGCATCGCGCGAGCCCCCGATGCCATTAACGACAACAACAAACCCAACCATTTTTTTCTTTTTTTGGGTCGGGTTCGAGCTGGAGCGGAGTAATTCTCGTTTCCGTTATCATTACTTAACGAAAACGATAACCGAAAATGGAAACGAGAATTTCGCTGCTCCGTGCCCATGTTTAGTCATCAGCAATTGCACACAAAGTTTCATCAGTGTGGATTTACTTCCAGGCTTCGGACAAAACCCCACCACCTGCACACGGACAGAAAAGGCTCATATGCAGCAGAAGAAGAAAAAATAGAATGAATGTTAGTCCCTAGATGTTCTTTGACTAAAATTCCCAGAAATCCTGACAAAACACTAGGGGTGAAGGCTTCTGGGAGTTTTAGTCTAAGAATATCTAGGGACCCTAGATTGAGAACCACTGCATTAGACCAAAGAAACTCATAACATTGCTTTGGTAAGCAAACCATAAATGCCACAAGCAGAGACATTTAAAATGTCTTCTAACATTGGGAAATGATTGCTACACTCCAGATGTATTGACTGTCACACCAGAGACATAGTATACTTGAGTGCATGTTTAAGACTGTACATATACTCAGAAGTGAATGCCAGTGAACTCAAGATCAACCTCTGAATAAACATGGATAGGATCAAGCACCATGTTTCATTTCCTATTTTCCAGACAGGAGCAGTGTATAAATCTACTTGTAGATAATGGATGCTAGAACAGAAGTGCCTCAAAAATGTTAATTGCATTGGTGAGAACAAACATGTAAGTATTAATTACTCCACTGAAGTGAGGCAGTTGTTCATGGGGAAAAATGACTTGTCAAGCAATAAAATTCAAATATTTCCCCTCATGAATATAAACACAGTTCAAAACTCTGACAAGGTTATTTCAGCTAGAGTCCTCAGGTCAAAATGCCAGGAGTGAAAGTTCTTCACCCCTCACCTCTATCCATCAGCAGCTAAAAGTATTATGGGATTTGGGGAATCAAGTGGCAGGATTTCTCACCCAATGCATATGAGTCAGCACCTATGTGACAGCCATATGCAGTCTTCAGTCATTAAAGGAGATAGTTTTGTCTCTCTCCTCATAAAGCAGTCTTTGTCAGTTTGACAAGTGACTTTGTGCAGGGGTCAGTAAGCAAAACTGATACCTGAGGGTCTCCTGTCCTTACTTCCAATCCTCTTTCCACTTTATTTTTAAATAAAATATTTAACCAAACACACACACACACACACACACACACACACACACACACACACACACA
>JAHTLZ010000122.1:7566579-7593154 GCA_023846285.1 Phrynocephalus versicolor
TTATTATTATTATTATTATTATTATTATTATTATTATTATTATTATTTGGATTTCTATACCACACCATCTAGCAACTACGTCACTCTGGGTGGTTTACAAAGATACATAATAACAAAGCAAAGTACAATATGAAATAGCATAACAAATCCAAAATGTAGATAAAAAAACTGTGTGGTCAAAGTAGATAAGTAGAAAAGTAGATAAGGAAAAACTGTTTTCCCTATCATACAACTCTAGAACTAGGGGGCACTCCATGAAACTTTTGGGTGCTAGATCTCAAACAAATAAGAGAAAGTACTTTTTCACCCAGAGGATCACTGGTCTGTGGAACTCCCTGCCAGAAGAAGTGGTGGCAGCTGTCAACCTTGACAGCTTTAAGAAACAATTAGACAAGTTCATGGAGAACAGGGGTACCAATGGCTATTATTATGGATGCCTAAGGATAAGTTCCGGGTTGGAGAGATAGGCAGGATATCTCTCAATGCCATTTGTAGGGAATCATAAGCAGGTGAAGATACCTGCTTGGGAATACCCTGAAGCAAATTGTGAGCCACTGTGTGAGACAGCATGCTCTTATGCTCTTATAACTAAATCCACAACAAAATCAGTAACCAGCTGTTTTTTTTTTAAAAAAAAATCATTGCTGATATATTCAACACTCACAAACAAACTGTTCTGTTTCTAGGCTTTTAAAAGGGATACAAATATTTAAATTTAGAACACCTTTCTTCTCAGTTCAGTTGTTGCCATAGCACTGCTTATGTACAATATGCGTCTTGTAAGAGGCCAAAGCATAAGTTAAAGATGCTTTTCGGCAATTCTAATGCACAAGTAGATGAGTGAGTTTTATCGCTCTTCATCCTTGTCATTTAGCAAACAACACACTTAAATTGCTGAGCCACCAAATTACTTTTTGTTTGCTTTGATGTAAAAATATTTTTTCCTACCATACATGCTACATGGGGGAATTCTAGAAGTCCCGTGTTTCCAGTGCTGTATATTTCACATACCAAGTTATATGAGAACACCTACAGTATGTCTACCCAGATTAGGAATTTCTCAAATAAATAACTGATTTTTAAAAACCACTCGGAGGAGGAAGCAGGGTGGGGATTGTTGTCATGCAGCTGATGATTGCTTGGCTGCCAGAGAAGGCAAGGAAGGGTAGTCCAAACTCCTGTCTGGACTGGAACACCATAGGACAAGAAGGATCCAGGCAGTACATGCTAGTATGTGAGGGAGGCATCAACAGTAAAACCTTGGTTTATGAGTACCTTGGTCTACAAGTGTTCAATAAGCAAAAGTTGATTAATGACCAATTTCTTGCAAGGTGGGTGCCTGTCTCCTCTCATTTGCTGCTTGCCCACCCAGTTTGCAGAACAAATAATTCTCTCAATCCAAGATTTTACTGTATTTATGATTCTAGAGATCCCACCTTAAAAACTAATCTATATTTTAATGTGAGCTTCTGTGGAAAAGTCCACTTCCTCAGACATAATAATAATTAGAGAGATAACTTGGTAAGTACACGTACCATCAGAGATAAGTGTTTGTTTGTTTGTTTAGTTGGTTGGTTGGTTAGTTGGTTGGTAAGAAAATCAATGAGCATTTAACAATGGGGTGATAGCTTCGTTGACATACAGTTATAGTCTCCTGGAGTTTTGTGCTGTAAAGGGCACAAGAACCTCTGTCATGAATAACAACAGAAGAAGAAAAAAAGAATGTTAATTATACTGAAGAGGCTGGCCTTTTACAGTTGCTAATGACCTTTTCTTTATAGGAGGTTGTCTAGAGTAATTTACATATCACAATTATGATTTAATTACTCCTGGCAATGGGTGACCATAACAGCAACATGGCAATGAGTTAATATATTCTTTAGGTAACCTGATTGTGCCAGATTGTGTTAACTGATAGTGTCAGGAACAGAGTCTGGAACCTTCTTCATGCAAAGCATTTGCTGCTATCACAGAACTATGGCCCCTCCAAGAAGTACAAAGTCTAGTCATCTGGAAAGATCCTGGTTAACTTTACCTAAGTAATTTGTCAAATCCCACTTTGGAGCTTTCAAATGGAAATCATTTCCAGCAGAAATATACATAGTACCATCCAAAAACTGGGCAGAACTAATCCACTGCAGCCAAACTGCCAATAAGACAAGTTTCAGGACTTTATGTAAAATGCATGGCAGAAGCACTGCTGATGGACCTAATTATCACTGGTTCTGGAACAAAATAGAACAAGGATCATTAACTGCAAGAACTACTTACATAGATGGGAACCTTTGAGTGAGAAATAAAAGCACAGAGGAGAATGAGTCAGCATTTATAAAAGTGCTTTCCACCCTAAAATAGTAAGTGCACTTTAGAAGATTAACTAAGGTATATATACTGGTTTAAGGGTTATAGTGCCGTGGGTTACAACGAAGCCAGCTTAGTTTTATACGTAATTCACAAAAGATGCCAAGAACAATAATAGCCATATTGTCTGATAAAATAATTGGAACTATTTCCCATAGTGTCGATACAGGTACCACTATTCATAGAATCATAGACTAATACAAGACCATAAAGTTCAATCCCCTGTTCAATGCAGGAATACAGATCAATGGATATCTGCAAGGTGGTTGTCCAAGGTAATTCATTCCATTACTATACTACTCTAACAGTTAGGAAGTTTTCCCTGATAATCAACCAAAATTTTGTTTCTCGTTTTGTATCCCACACTCCAAGATGATTAAGAACCAATCCTGACTCTCCTGTTTATGACAGTCTTTCAAGTGTTTAGTTTTCTTTTCTCAGTGATACAAATCCTCACTTCTTTGAGTCTTTCTTCATAGGTCTTGATTCATCCTTATTCCAATTGGTCAGCATCCTTCCTGACCAGGACTGGTTGCAGTACTCTCAAGGGGAGGCCTAATCAGTGCTAAATAGAAAGGAACCATTGTTTCCATTAAATTGGCTGAGTGTTGTTGTTTTGTGTTTTAGGTTTCTCCGCAGAGTTTTGACTGGCAAGAAGACAAAAAAAATGTGCAAAAAAAAACCCACCAAACAGAAGCGAGGAGAGCCGGGCACTCACTCCTTTACAAGCGGATCTGGGATTTTTCACCCTCCAAGAGCAGGTACCTGAAAAGTGTGCTGGGATGCGCTTAGGTGGGCATGGCCGCACTTAATTTTCTGTAAACTCCGGAGCTGGTGGGGAAACAATTTTAAGCTCCGGAACTGGGAGCCATTTGCGGCGGAGTTTAGGGGTCATGTACAAATACCTTTGACTCTTTTGAAAAGGGTTGGTAATCAAACAACAACAAGACTCCTCCTAACATTTTGAAGAGTAAAAGATTTTATCTGGAATAACCAGATAAGAATGAAATGAAAATTTCCACTTGTTTATTTTTTTTTAAGGAAACTGTCAGATCCTGCTTGAAGAGAGTCCTAAAATATGTATTTTAAAATTAAAGCAGGTGCAGATGATAACACAAGGCTGGAGATGGGAGGAAAATGCCTTCGATTGGTAGTTCTTTATGTGCCTCCCAAGACTGAAGGATTGGAACATGTCTTGTCTTGGAAATCTATAGTATATCTTTTAGAGCTTCAAATGCATTTTAAAGAACAAAAATGGTATCAGGGGCATGCTTCAAAAGTGTACACCAATAAAAATATGGACTTCTGAATAAAATGTGCGTGCTTTTCAGATGCTAGAGAAATGTGTGCAGTCTTATCTGTTAGAAATGGTATACAAGCGTACATATTTTTTAAAAATACACTAAGATAAATATGAACATTTTGCCATCCCAGCTAGGAATGAAGGACCAAAATTCATAGGCAAGCACTGTTTTAAGGGGGGGGGGGAACCCCAAACAAGTTCAGTTACACAAAAATAAACAAGCTCAGTAGTATTTTTAAAAAGGGTGGGATTGGAGAGAAAGAAGGATGAGCTCAGATGTTGTTACATGTACCTGTATGACTCCTGCAGTTAACCTCAGTCCCAACATGGCGATATACAGGTATATAAGCTTCCTGAATGAGCATACAGAAACAGCATAGACAAACACCCTAGTCATTATATAAGCAAAATTAGGGAGCATAATATTCTAAAGCAAAATTGTTGGCACAATATTTTAAAGCTAAAATTGTTTATTCATTTCGGATATTATTTATTTGGATTGTAAACCCACCCAGAGTAGCTATTTGCTAGATGGACGGTTTAAAAGTTTGATAAATAAATAAATAAATTCCCACTGTGCCTCCTGAGAGAAGAGCCAGCCTGTTTAGCCTTCGGCAAGCTTCACAGTGCTAGGGTGCCCCCAAAAGAAGGGAATGGTAAACCACTTCTGAGTATGGGCTACCTGGAAAACCCTGAAAAGGGTCACCAACCATAAGGCAAAACAGGCTTGATGGTACATGTTTATTATTTGCTATCCAGCTGTACTACAGGTAAAATGGTGCTCATAACCTGGGGTCCAATCCCAGGTAGCAGGCTCATGGTTGACTCAGCCTTCCAGCCTTCCGAGGTCGGTAAAATGAGTACCCAACTTACTGGGCCGGGGGGGCAATGTGTAGCCTGCATACTGTAATTAAAAAACTGTAAACCACCCAGAGACTACTTGAAGTGTTATGGGGTGGTATATAAGCAGAACACTTATTTTTTTGCTTTAAACATCTCTCTCACCCTAGCAGGCTGTCCATGCACCACTGATCTATCTATCAATTCAAGTAGGGCAGTTGCACTACAATTGTCCCCTGTGATTTTGCAGTTCATATACCGGTATATAGTGGGACTGCAGTAAATGAAGGCAAGGGTCCCTGGGACAAGCTGTGTGGGCCTGTTTGGGTGTTTGAGGCCTCCTGCACTTATCCCAGTCCTGGTGCTGTACCAAGTGGCCTCTGATGGAGTGCCCAGGCAAGTCAGAGTCTCCCAGAAGTGGTTTCCGTCAAACCAGAAGTGCCTTCTGGATCACCTAAAACCAATTCGGGGACCACCAACAGGCTTTTCGGGACTGTTGGAGGCCCCAGAAATGGTTTCCGGTGAACTAGAAGTGACTTCCAAAAACCCAGAAGTCCCATCAAGACTGCCCAAAACCACTTCTGGGGCCTCTGACAGGCCCATGAAGCCCATCGGTGGCCTGGTCAGGGCAGTATCAGGCCTGGGGTAAGTGCAGGAGGCCCCAGATAGCCCCCCTCTGAGTCCCAATCCAATCCAGCATCCTCATATCATGGGTTTTCCTTTACCACAGGTTGTGTTGAGTCCCTAACCACTGAGATAAATGGGGGATTACTATATTTTTCCTTCTATCCCACATTTAAGCAACAGGACACAAGCCTAAGTGCCTTAACTAGATAGAGGGAAAGTATAAATTGTGAAAACTTTCTAGTGCCTTGATGGAGAGGAGGAGGAGTAGACAATCTTCTTCAATATTTTTCCAAATCAAATGAAAAACTCAAGGTAATCAATCTGGTACCTCCAAAATATGAAGGAGAAGGAAAGGAAAAGCAAACCTACTGGTGAGCAATAGAAGAAACATTTGCTAGAGATGGGTGAAGCAGGGACTCTGAGGGCACTAGAGAAGAAGAAACATACAGCTATGTCTGAAGCTCAGACAGCTAAGTTATAGCTATGTTCTTTGGTTATTGTCTTTAATGAAGCTCTTTGTAAATACAAATCAATCTCTTCAAGTGGACATTGGTCAGATTTATAGATTTCAAAAGTCCGCAGGTACATAACAACATGGGCCTTTTCAAACGTTGACAGCAGCATCTCACTGTACATGTTTATCTCTTTGCCAGCCACTCCTATTTATAAAATAATCACAACTTCTCTAAATTGAATTGTAATGGGTACGTTATTTATTGTGCATTGGCTTTATGGTAGAGATGAGCAAAGTACAGTCCAGCAGCCATGCACAGCGCGGATGTGCGCGCGCGCGCGCACACACACACACACACACACACACACACACACACACACACACACACACACACACACACACACACACACACACACACATGGGGGGGGAGAGAGAGCACCTCATCAGAGTCCCATTTACTGCTATTAATGCTTCTGACTGTAAATACAAGCCCAGACCAGCTGTTGGGCAGAACCTGGCCAAGACCTTGGGCAGCTGAATCTGAAGGCCATGAAAGAGTAGTATTTGTACAACAAAGGGAAGAGGAGGAAACTGCTGGTGGGATCTGTCTCAGAAGCTGGAACAGCATGGCTGATCTTGGTTGGTACCTACACTGACTGAGGGATGAGTGGCATTTGCTGCTCTATCTCAGGCAGCAAAATAGATTTCACAGGCTGGTAGAGAAAGACGAGGAAAGGAAAGGAAGATATTGTGTGCTTCAGTAATATTCTGCACCAATTATTCACACTAAATAGAAATATTGTTATTAGTAATAGGAATGCAAAATTGCTGACTCACTTTACATGTAGAAAAAAGGGAGGAAAATGTACCAAATCTAAACTAATTTGGGATACCAAAGAAAAAGGAAAACCAAATCTAAACTAATTTGGGATACCAAAGAAAAAGGGAAAAAAATCATAGGATTTATTTTTTAAAAATCTGATTACTATCCACTTGGAGAGATTGATCAATATTTAAAAAGAGCCTCATTAAAGACATTCACCGAAGAACAGAGCTATAACATAATAAAGAAATATCATTGCAAGAAGTGACAGAAGCAGTTACAAAGTTAAAGAATAGCAAATCACTTGGTCCAAACAGATTAATAGCTGAATTCGATTTTTTTTAAAAATTCAAGGATATGCGTGGGGTGTGGTGGCTCAGTGGACTAAGGCACCGAAACTGTAGACTGCAAAGTCAGCAGCTCGGCGGTTCGAATCCCGGGTGCCACGCAGCAGAGACAGCTCCCGCTAATAACCCCAGCTCCTGCCAACCTAGCAGTTTGAAAGCATGTAAATGCAAGTAGATAAATAGATACCGCCTTAAAAAGTGGGAAGGTAAAACAGTGTTTCCTTGCAGCCATGCCGGCCACATGGCCATGGACTTGCACAGCACTGGCTCTTCCAGCTTGAATACGGAGATGAGCATCGTCCCTAGAGTCGTACACGACTAGCATGCATATGCGGGGGGAACCTTTACCTTACCCAAAGTTACTATTTCTAATTAATAAAATTCAAAATGGGGAACAGGCTTCAGATTATTGCAATATGGTGTAAATTACCAAAATATCAAGCCCATATAAAATACGGGCTTTGAGTCTTATAGATATATATTTTAAAAATATCACAATGTAAAATTATTGACTTAAATACTGGCAACTTATATATACATAAAGAATACATGCAGAAAGATTAAATGGCCTTTATGCTAAGGAGATAAATCTCTGACTTTATGTGCAAAGTACTGAGTTTTACTTATAATGCAAGTAAAAGAAAAACCCTGACCACAATTTTATTGTCAGACGCAGAAAAAGCCTTTGATCTTTGTATACAGATTAAAATTGGTATACCCAAATACTCAAAACAAAGTATTAACATCAGTTCTTTTAATACTGATACATTTATGCTATCTAGAGGAAACTGTCAGGGATGTCCCTTATCTCTGTTCTTAATCAAAATTGTTTTATAAAAAACCTGAGAAAAATATTCAGTTCAGTCCTCCAGGGAATGAAAGTAGGTGACATTCCACATAAAATTGGTCTATTTTGGTGATAATATTGCACTTTTTACTTTTAATCCAATTAATCAAGCACCTGCCTTAATAAAATAACTTAAAATATATGGCCAAGTAGCAGATTTGGAACTTAATTATACTAAGTCAAATGCTCTTTGTATGAATATGTCAGTGAGCTCTAAAAATTAGCTTAGCTGTTTTACAGGATTAAATGCAATGTATTAAGTATAAAATATTTAAGTATTTATATCCCTAAAACTTTAAACAAATTAAGAAAACTTAATTATAATCCTTTATTGGTCAAACTCTAAGATAATATTGTAAAATGGCAAATTATTGTTTTGCAAAATTAATTTAACTTGTTCATCCTCTTCTAGTTTCATTTCTCCACATAACTATTAAGAAAACACAAACGTGAAAAAAATGCTTTCATTTTCAGACACATGGCATTTGAAATCTCTACATTGTTGATGTTTTTAAATAGTGGGGTGCCATGGGGAGTTTTTCTAATATTGAGAAATATCTTGATGTTTTCCACCTCTGTAATTTACTTCACGTTACATTGTAAATTGGGATTAATATAGAAATAGAGCAATTTTCAAAAGAACAACTCATACACTTTCCCCTGATTAAATAGATTCAGTACAGCAATTCACATACACTCCTTCTATTGTACCTTCTTGCTGCAATTAAAAATATCATTCATTCTTTTCTATTTTATGCAATGCAAAAAAGGTAGAAAAATAGTATGGAAAACTAGTTCTGTTGAGTTTTCTTCTTCTGCAATTCATCCTACATGTACTGTTGTATCCTTAGGATAAGAAATTACTATATTCTTGCTGGAAAAAATACATTTATATACTCTTATATTCCTGTCACACACACATCCCAATAATAAATTACTTACAAGCAAATTCAAGACTATTGGTCATACACAGTACGGTGGTTTAAGATTTGCCAAATTTTACATTTTATTTATATAGACAAAATGAAACACAGGAAGTACAAACACTTGTAGGTTTTGGACACCTTCTTTGTGCATATCTCAATATTCAAACAATCCTGGCAGAATGTTTATTTATTTATTTATTTATTACACTTATTAACCGCCTTACTTTCCCCATAGGGAACTCAGGGCGGTGTACAGACGTCACCCAAAGGGGACTCCCCAAATACAAAAAAATCTGCACAGCCTAAGCAATCAGAACCTAACAAAATACAATAATATAAAATACTACATAAAACACTCATACAAAAATAACTGATAAAATAAGCAATCACGCCAATTAACCAATACAAAATCAATGATGAGGTTAGATCTGACAAGAAACTAATCCGCAGAAGGGGAAAACCAACAATATCACAGTATGCTCAGAGGGCCCTGAAGCATTGCCTGAAGAGCCAGGTCTTTAAGGCCCTTCTAGAGGCAGGCGGTGTCTCCGCCTGCCTGATTTCGGCTGGCAGCTTATTCCAAGAGGCCGGGCCAACGACCGAAAAGGCCTGATTCCTGGTGGACGCTCTACCGGCCTCTCTTGGTGTTGGTACTCTTAAAGAAAGAGTAGACGAAGCTCTGGTTGGCTAGGACGATGTTTGTTTCTGGGAGATCCGCTCCACCAGATAGATAGGTCCCATGCCATGGAGGGTTTTGTAAACCAAAACCACGACCTTGAACCTTACCCGGGAGGCAACGGGCAATCAATGCAGGCGAGCCAGGATGGGGGGTGATGCGCGCATACCTGCTGGCATCGACCACAAGCCTGGCCACCGCATTCTTTACCCGCTGCAATCGCCGGGTAAGGGTCAAGGGCAACCCCATGTAGAGGGCATTACAGTAGATCACCAGCGCCTGCACCACCGTCCTGAGGGAGTCCGCGTCAAGGTACGGGCGAATCTGGGCGATTAACCTAAGCTGATAAAAGGCTGCCCTGGACACTGCCGCCACCTGGGCTTCCAGGGACAAAGCCAGGTCCAGGACCACGCCCAGGTTCCTCACTCGATCTGCCACCTGAAGGGTCAATCCCTCCAGAATGAAGAGAGGGCCACTGTACCTGTCCGGGGACCCACCAAAGAACATAACCTCTGTCTTCCTGGGGTTGAGTCTGAGCCCGTTGTTCCTGGTCCACTCCACAACTGCGTCCAGACAGTGGTTAAGGGCTTCCACAGCCTCCATTGCAGAGGTGGAATAGGAGAGATAGAGCTGCATGTCACCAGCGTACTGATGACAGCAGAATCCAAAACTCTGTATGACCTCAGCCAGCGGCCCCATATAGATGTTAAAGAGAATAGGGGATAACACCGACCCCTGGGGCACCCCACAAGAGAGTGCCCATGGGGCCGAGAGAACACCCACCCACCCACACACACACCTCTACTCTCTGGGCACGGCCACTGACAAAGGATCGGAGCCAGCCCAAGGCTGGACCATCAATCCCCACCTCGGACAGCCTGCCCAGAAGGATACCGTGGTCGACAGTATCAAAGGCCACTGACAGATCGAGGAGGACCAGAAGGGTAGAGCAACCCCTGTCGGCCTCCCTCAATAGGTCATCATGCAATGGGACCAGGGCTGTTTCCGTCCCATGCCACGGCCTAAAGCCAGACTGGAACAGATCCAGGACCTGAGTCTCCTCCAGGAACGACTGAAGCCTAACCACAGCGACCCGCTTGATTACCTGGCCCATAAAGGGAACATTGGCTACCAGACGATAGTTGGAAAGATCGTCGGCAGCCAGCCCTGGTGTTTTAAGAATGGGCCAGATCACGGTGTCCTTCAGGTGACCGGGCAATATCCTGTCCCTGAAGGAAGCAGCCGCTATAACCGTGGCCCATTCCGGCATGCTCCCCCCAACAGATTTTATTAGCCAGGAAGGGCAAGGGTCAAATGGAGAAGCCGCAGGCTGGCAGTGAGCCAGCGCCCTGGAGCCTCGTCAGGAGTCACAGGCCCAAACTCAACAAACTGTGGGGACTGGAGGCGTGCGGCGCAGGGGACACTCAGGGACAGAGTACTGGAACCGGAGTGCAGATCGATCCGGATGGCCTCAATCTTAGATTTAAAATAGGCTGCAAAGGACTCACTAGTGAAATCACTAGGAGGAGGCCTCCCCTGACCAGGATTGGAGAGGTCCCGAACCACCCTAAAAAGCTCCGCTTGGCGGTTCGTGACCTCCCCAATTCTCAAGGCGACATGAGATCTTCTAGCCACCTTGATCACCCTGACGTAGCGCCTGGTCTGGATAGTAACAGCAGCCTTACTAATAGTTGTTCGATCTTTCCTCCATCTATCCTCAAGCCTTCTTTCCTACTTCATCGCCCGCAACTCTGCTGCAAACCACGGCGAGGAGCGGGCTTGGCAACGAACAAGGAGCTTGGGGGCGATCCGGTCAACTGTGCCAGAGGCAATACCAAACCATCTCTCGACCAGCGCGTCAACCGGATCATCGGCCAACCTGTCCAGAGCATCCCCGAAAGCCTCCAGAAAGCGAGAGGGATCTAGAAGCCTCTGGGGACGGACCCACATCATGGGGCCAGGCTCCCCTCTGGGTGGGGCAGCAATTCCCAGGGAGAAAGTCAGCAAATAATAATCTGACCATGACACGGGGTGGGAGCGGAGATTTCCAACCCTCAGATCAGCATCCGCAGACCCGGAGGTAAATACCAGGTCCAGGGTGTTCTCGGATCTATGGGTGGGTCCAATGACATGCTGGAACAGGTTCATGGCTGCCATGGATTCCATGAAATCCAGAGCTACTCCGGAAAGTCCCATCCTGACTGGCATGTTGAAATCACCCACCACCAATAGGCGGGGGAGACTTCAACAGTGCCGTTGAGAGGAACTCCAGCAGCTCTGGAAGGGACAATGCTGGATCGCGGGGAGCCCGGTATACCAGTACAGTCCCAAACCTGTCCTTCTGACCCACCGATAGGTGCAGGCATTCTAACCCTGGACACACCAAGGTAGCAGCTTTGCTGACAGTAAAGGACTCCCTGTAGATAATTGCCACCCCACCCCCCTTCTGGCCCTCCGATCTTCCTGAATGCTGGCAATGAAACCCGGGGGGACAGAGGTGTGCGAGGGAAGCCCCCCCTCCTCGCCCACCCAGGTCTCAGTAACACACACCAGGTCAACATCAACATCCATGATCAAATTGTGGATAACAGGGATCTTGTTGCAAACTGACCTGGCATTGACCAGCAAGCGGGAAGAATCAGTGGAATGGGTGGGATGGTCCCCTACCATGTGACAGCAATTCAGGGGGTTAGAACGAGGGATAGGCCACAATTGCCTGACCCTAGTTCTTCTCACCCGACCAACCCCCTGAGTATTAGCGTATCGGCCTCTTGGGCCCTAGGGGCCACTGAGCATCTCCCATGATAAGGTGGATAAACAACAACAACAAAACAAAACAAAGGCTCTTTTAGGTAGCATTAATATAGTGTTCAAATCCTGTGAGATGCTAGCTCTCCTCTGTTCGGCACTGGACCAGCCTCATCTTGAGTACTCTGGTTCTGGACTCTGCCCGTCAAGAAGGATGCTGACACACTGGGCATCAGAGGAGGGCAACAAGGATGATAAAGAGACTGGGAAAAAGGTGCCTGAGGGGGATATGATTGAGATGTACAAAATTATGCAGGGCATGAGTAAAGTGGATAGAGAGGTCCTCTTCCCCCTCTCACAAAATACCACAACTAGAGGACATGCACTCAAACTGAGGGCTGGGGAAGTAAAAACAGACAAAAGAAAATATTTTTTCACCCAGTGCGTTGTAGGTCTGTGGAACTCCCTGCCACAGGATGTGGTGATGGCATTTGGCCTGGATGCCTTCAAAGGGGAATTGGACAGATTCCTGGAGGGAAAGTACATCACAGGTTATAAACCATGATGGAGATGTGTAATCTCCAGGCTTAAAACCAGGGTAGTTCAAGGGCCAGATGCAGGGAGTGGTATCAGGAGACAGATATTTAGTCTCGTATGGTCCCAGAGGCATTTGGTGGGGCCACTGTGAGATATAGGAAGCTGGACTAGATGGGCCTTTGGCCTGATGCAGCATGGCTCTTCATATGTTCTTATGTTTAATCCTAAAAATGTATGTTTATTGATGCAGAATTTTTAAAAAATCAGAATTTTTTTTAAAAAATGCTCTTTGAAATCTAGCACTAAAAAGAACATCAAATAATTATTAAAAACAGGACCACAATTTGTGAGATATCTTCTACAATACAAATAAATTATTAACTAGTAAGAATGTCCAAATTTTAATATGAAGATTAATTGTCAAAAACGATGAAACCAATAATTTAATAGCCTATTCAAAGTGTTGCTTTATTTTGTTTGAGGTTGGTAGATATTGAATAAGATGCCATTCAGCTATTTATTGTATGACTTCTAAGAGTATGAAACAGAAACCCTATATTACTGCCATGAACAATAAATGCCTAGATAATGTGTCAAAAACACCCACTGTAATTGCTTTGTGTTTGGTTGAGATGTATTTAACTGTAGAAAAAATGGAGATGTTTCTGGGATCATCCCTTGCTTCATGTCTGCTTGTCAATTCATATTTAATGCAACAAGTTTTATGGTTTATATTTGGTTAATTCAATTGCTTATGTTTGTGTTGCATTTTTGTTATTTAAATCACTATACAATTGTATAATTAAATTTTGAGTTATGTTGCAAACCACCCAGAGTAGCCCTCGGGCTAGGTGGCTCATCAAATAAACAAACAAATAAATAAATAAATGTTGGCAGGTGAATAAATAGGCAATATTTGCATTTATTGATGACACTGTTTTAATAATATGTGTATTAAAGGCACATTTATATTGTATTTTATAATATTGCTTCAATTATTGCTACTAATCTGCCATCTATTGTGGAATTGTATACCACACGAGCTAAAAAGAGGGCGATAAAAATATATACAGATTCCACACATCCTGGACATAACCTGTTTCCATTGTTACCCTCAGGGCGACGTTTTAGGGCATTGCACACTAGGACAACTGGAGATAAAGATAGTTTCTTTCCAAGTGCTATCAAACTGTTGAATAATTAATTTTTACTTTTCTTGCTTTTTAACTAATAGGTTATATTGTATTGTTGTACTGTGTTTTTATTGTTGACTATATGATTCTTATATTTCCTTTTATATGGAGAGCATATTTTACCAAAACAAATTCTGGGTGTGTCCAACCACACTTGGCCAATAAAAGTATTCTGATTCTGATTCTGATTCTGATATTAATAACATTATGGCTATCATTTTGAAAAAATATTGCACCTGAATCTTGTAAATTCTATGCCCTCCATAAGGTGTGCATTAAAACCCCAGTCATATTTAAGGCAAAGAAACAATGAAGACTCCTGGTTCGCTTGTTCAGTTTATTAAAATATCTTTGACATTTGTTGCATGATCAGGCCTCTTCTGAGTAGAGATGGGCACAACCAGAAATTTTTTTTTCGAGTTGTCGTTTTTCGGGACGGGTCCGTTTCGGGTCGTTTCTGTTTTTCGTGAAATTTTTCAAAAATTTGTCGTTTCGTTTTTCATTTTTCGTTTGTCGTTTCTACCCCCTTTGGGGGCAATTTTAAAGCATTTCCGGGGGCTGCCAGAGCTTTTTATGCCCTCTGTGGCTGCCAGACCTGCCCAGTCTGCAACCTGGGCATGCTATTGGTTGAAGTTTTCCAAGAATTTACATGATCCCATCACATGGCTTGCCTCCATGTTGTGGCTGGAGTGGCTGGCGACATCCATTTTGTCATCCTTAAAGTGAAAAGAAAAATACATCGTGATGGGAGAAGACAAAACCAAATGTTTTAAGGACCCCAACCCTCTGGTAGGTAATAATTTCAAATAATTCTCGCATTATCGCTGCATTTTAATGGATGTCCAGGGCGTTTTAATAGCCAAGAAATCAATATTAGGCATCTGGGAGCCATTTTGGGTCAATGTCCCCAACTCCCCTTAAAGGAAAAAAAAAAATACAGCAATCTGAAAAAAGACATAAATGCACGTTTTAAGGAAAACCCCCCCCCCGGTAGGTATTATCAGACAGTATAAATAATTATTGCTGCATTTTTATGTATGTCCAGGGCATTTTTTAACATTTAAAACAGCTCATTTCATTGCGCACCGCCAGTAACGGAAATGAAACTAACGACCACAATTTTCATGGGTCGTTTCGTTTCGTTCAATTTCCAGCTCAATTTTCATTTGTCGTTTCATTACATAACGGAAACGACAAACGAAAACGGAAATGAAAATTTCACCGAGTCGTGCCCATGTTTACTTCTGAGCAATGGGCTATTCTTCATATAAGATTATAGGCTTTGTAGATAAGTTCTTTCAGGTGAAGTATCCAGATGCAGGGAGGTACAGTAAGGAAAAAAGTCATGGATGTGGCAAGTTTGGGTCAAAATCGGGGCAACCATGGTAGTACAGGATTACAGGGAGGTAAGGTCCAGTGACATGGATGGTACAAGTTTCCTTCGGATCAGGCCAAAGTGATTGTAACTTCATTCAAGATCACAGTCACCAGTGAGATAAAATATGGTCAGAATCAGAAACATGCTTGACGTAAGCATAGATAGGATCAAGCCACATTTATGGTATGTTGGTGTAGGATGAGGGTCACAGGTAATATAAGTAGAGTCAGGATTAGAAAACCTCGTTAAAATGAGTTAAGAATATGATGAGCAAACACCTTAAGGATTCAGAGCCCCTTAATAGCAAGGAACAGCCAAGTAAACAATTAATGTGTGCTGAAAGACTTGTCTGAAAAAGCTAAGTTTCATTTTTTTCCCTTTGCCCTCTTGTTCACATAGAACTGTGATACCATCAAAAGGGTGGCAGCCAGGCAACTGCAAGAGCTTCATTTCCATACCTTTTGAGGGACAGGTCCAGCAGCATAAACTGCTACAATTGTTGCTCACAAATTCCGTCCTTCCAGTCTGCAATCAGCCTTCCCACTTCCCCTCATCCCCCTTCACTCCAGCCTTCCTTGGCTGCAGCGATGTCACCCCTCAGTGATCCACGTGATCCAATCTGCTTCTACCGCTGGCTCTGTTGCTCCCCTCATTCATTGTTCATGATTGCCAAGGGGTTTTCACATTTGCCCTTCTTTACCCCAGCTCCAGGCAGCGACTCCTATTGTGTTGCCTTGCTGCCAAGCAACCGACCCTGTCCATGGAACTTATTGATAATATATGGAGACTCAATGACAGAGCATTCTGTAATGGCTGCTGGGAGAGTCATGAATGCAATTCTCCATGCCATCTCCTGACAAGCAGCATTATCCAGACAGTAGACAGAAAGGGAACCTGACTTAAAATTTCCATTTGGAAGTAAAGGTACAAAAGAATTCTGAAGAGAGAAAAAAATTACTTACTAAAAATGCAAACAAATAAGATGGTTATTATAGCTTTAAATTCTGGACCTCGGGGCATTGTAACAAAATGTTTTTGATACAGTAGAAGTAAGTACAGTATTGATTACTAGAAAGAAATCTAGCAGCTTCTAAAATATCTATTCTTCTGAAGAATCGAAAGCTAACTTTAAGGAAAGTAGTCTCTTTACTGTCTTTTCTGCATCAGGCAAAGACCTTTCTCTTCTTCCATTCCTTTTAAACATCCTATCAATATAATGTAACTAATGCAACTACTTCTTTGGATAATGTGATATTAATTTTCTATTCTTGTGTCTACTTTTATAACAGCTGTGTCATTTTTAGCTTTTATGTGATAGATTTTGCTCTTTATGTGGCAATGTAAATTTGATTGGTAGTATTATATCTATAGCAGTTTGTTAGAATTAAATGTATTTTTGTTGTAACATATTATCATTCTGTTTTATAGACTACTTAGAGAATATATAACAAACAAAAAAAGGCAAGAGTGACAGCAATAATAATAATATGAAATAAACATCTATGGCTGCTTTTACACGACCTCTAAAATCCGCTGGCAACTTAAACTCAGATCCCCCCCAACCAGAGATTGTGGGGTTTTGTTCTGCTTCCTGTGTTCCCACCCTCCCGCACTCTATTGCTTCTGTCTGTGGTGAGGAGAGGGAGAAAAAAGTGCAGGCTCACTTCCTCCTGCCATCGGCAGCAGCTAATTGCAGGAGGACTGGAAGCCGTTCTGTCTGTTGGGGGGGGGGGACAACAAAAGCAAACAGAAGATGGAGGAGAGCCAAGCATTCACAAACAAACAGAAGGTGGAGGAGAGCCAGGTATTTAAAATCCGCATCGGAAATTTTTTTACCTCCTCGAGGCCAGGTACTTGTAAAATGCGCTGGGGCGTGCTTAAGTGAGTGTGGTTGTACTTGATTTTTTTTTTAAAGTCTGCAGCTGGTGGGAAAACAATTTTAAGCTCCACATCTGTGATCCCTTTGCATCAGATTTTAGGGGTCCTGTAAAAGCAGCCTATAAATAAATGCTTAAATTTAGTTTTGGTTCCAGATATGTAGATACAATATCTGGGGTATGCCAAAACCATTTACTCCAGATCCCGTGCTTCTGCAGTGAAACTCAGTTTTGGTCAGGGTACTTGGAATAAAATTCCTTAGATACCATCTTGTTTTTGATCATTGATTGGAAGGAACTGAAGGGGTGCCTACTTGGGCCACCTTTGTGCCATCACAGCTAAAACAGATCATCATTATCCCCATTATATAGGGATGTAGGTGATGCATCACTCTACACCACAAAACAATAGTATCATTTACAGAAGAGTTGTTATCATAATTGCAAAGTATGAATTTGATCCTTGAGGAAGGGTTCTTTCATAATGAGTAGAAGAGTGAACCCATAGACAAACCCTCCACTAATAACATCCAGGTCCTGTCTGAACCTAAAAGGGCAACAATTAAGCACTTCCACCACCTCATATAAAGGAATTAAAGTGCAGGAAAGGAAGCTAGGGAAAGAAAGAGATAGGGTGATGAAAATGCCTGGTAAACCTCTAGATAATTTCACCTAAATGTTTCTCACAAATGTTAAATAAGATGAGGGAGAAGGTATAGAGGTATAGCAGAAATCCAATCTGAAATGGCTTTCAGATAATGGATATAAAATAACAGTGCAGATCCACAACAATGCTTTTTTTCCTACTCACTCTGGATTCAGACCATTTTTCCCATTCATATTGGATACCAAAAACCTGCACCTATTAAGGAAAGGAAGCAGTTCTGCAACATCCTTCATTCCCTCCAAACACCTGACAGAACATCCAAAACAATTTCAGGGCCCAAAACTAGCAGTTCCTGATATTTGGTGGTTCATGGCTAGCTTCAAATGCCACAAAGTGTGGTATACCATGAAACACCAGAAACCACCCAGAAAAGAAATTGGTTTGTGGTTTATGCTGGTTAGGGCCTATCTCTGCTCCCTGACACCATCTTGCATACCTGCCACCACTGCTGCTGCTGCCATCATCTGGGGACATCGAGGTCATGGTGGAAAGCCAGATGGAGGGGCTGGGTGGGTGGCACTCTGCATGTGCCTGCTGATCAATGCTAGGGCTTCCCTGGCAAGGAGCTGGTTGATGGTTGTTTTTGGTTCATGGTTTGTTTCATGCCCTTCTCTAATCAGAATCAGTCCTATCCTGATTCTTCTGCCACCACTCTGCCATCCATATGTTTTTTATCCTTAGCCCAGTGATGGAGCTCAGAATGAACACATGAGAAATGGAACTCCACTCACCTTGATCCTCCTTTCATAGTTCTCTGGGTCAGCAGAAGGTGCTTGTCTGCTTCAAAAGCAGTACCCATTTCTTCTGCACCCATTCTTTCTGTTAAGCTGTTCCTTTCCCATGCCTCTGAACTAACAGCTGTATACCTCCCCATGGAAGAGAGGGATCTACCAGCCTTTTGTAAAAGTGCTATTTAATTTGGATGTGTGGGTTCCCCCCCTTTACTAGTGTGGTTTGAATTTCTTTTCAAGTAGAATATTTCAATTAATCACTTTTATTATTTTACACATCCTAATTTTATTTTACGTTTTGCTGTCTGGAGTTCCATTGGGGAGCATGAGTGTTCCATATCTAATAAGAAAATAAGCCTCTTCCCCATATATCCTGAGTATCACCTCATGACAGTATCAGGCAATTATCTAACCTGAATACCTGAAAGAAAGTGCTGGTCAGATTTTTAAATTAAACCTTACTACACTTTCTTTTCCCATGTATTGTGAGAGACTTCCAGTCTACTAAAATAACTGTTAAATATATATTCTTGGAGTTGTTGTTGTTGTTTTAAAGTCACCTAGCCCATTTTGGAAGCATAAAACAGCACTCTCGTTAGAATCTTTTCCCATTTAATTTAGCCAATGCTGAGCTGCTATATTCCAAAATTTTATGCTTGTAGGAGTGAAAGATGCATTGAGAGGCACTATGCCACTTTCCAGACCTTTTCAAGTTCAAAGAAGACTAAACATTGTAGTTTATAGTGCTCTCAGGATGTTTGCTTTCTTAAAAGTGATAAAAATTACCGAGTGGTCTGTAGTCTTCCAAATGTCTCCTAAAATGCCTCCAAATGTATTTACTGGAGCACTGTGGATGAAAATACCCAGTAGCATTTATAAATGGAAAGCTCTCTAGTGCAGATGTGTAATTTGAAAGCTGCACTCGGGGGAGGGAGGAAGAGGGGAGAGAGAAAAGAAAAGCACACTTTGAAAGATGAACACTGTGCAGAACAAAAGGAGACTGAAGAACGTCTTCTAACCGATTCCTAAGTAGGCTTTCCTAAAAGCAAATGCTTGGGAAAATCAGCACTTCCTTTCAATGAAAAGTGTCTTATAAGATGGATTGAGACTCACAGCTAACTGTTCACTGTGTCCCACTTGGCATCCCCTTCACAGTGATATGTATGGAGAACCAGCCCATTGCACTGAAGGTGTATTTATGGAAACTTAGAAGAGGGTGTTCCCCCCACTTACCAACTGAGTGGATTAATTACCTGCTCGGATTTCAGTATATTATGTCGAAAGTCCAAGTTGTGTTGTATGCTTAGGGCTCGGATAATAATTAGGGATAGGCACGAAACAGAAGAAATCTGTTTCGTTTCGATTTTCATTTCAGTTGGGGGTTTCGTTTCGTACAAAATGATTTTTTTTTTAAAATTGTTTGTTTGTTTTGTTTTTTTGTTATTCGTTCCACCAATGTGCCCAATGGGGGGGGGAAGTATGTGGTTTTTAGGTGGCTCCAATACATTTTTAAAAACCCACACCTTTTCCCCATGATCAGGTACATTGGGACAGGAAGTGTGAGCTTTTTTAAAAAAATTAGATACTGGAGCAAGCATCGATGGCGGCCATCAGCGCTTGGTTCTGTGGTGAAAAAAAGTTTTAAATGCACACGCTCCCCCCCCCAAATTGGACACCAGCGAGAGCCCTGAACTGACATCCCAACCATTTTCAGAGGGATCCTGCTGAGCTGTCATTAGCTGGACCCCTTTAAAAATGGGCCAGACTGCACTGGGGGAATCCCCAGGGGGCAACTGGGCCATTATTAAAGGAGTCCAGCCAATGACAGCTCAGCAGGATCCCTATGAAAATTGTCAGGATGCCACTGCAAGAGCCCCAAATTGGAATCCTGCTGAGCTGTCATCAGCTGGACCCCTTTAAAAATCGCCCTGTTACCCCCTGAGGATCCTCCCCCAGTGCCAACTGGGCCATTTTTAAAATTGTCCAGCCAATGACAGCTTGGCAGGATCCCTCTGAAAATGGTCGTAATGCCAGCGCAAGAGCCCCAAACCCGCATCCCAACCATTTTCAGAGGGATCCTGTTGAGCTCTCATAGGCTGGACCCCTTTAAAAATGGTCCAGTCAGCACCAGGTTGATCCCCAGCTGGTAACTGGCTGCCCTCCAAGTACGGATCAACTGGTGCATTTGTCCCTGCTGGTTGCCCCTCCAAGTGCTGATCAGCTGGCATGCAGGGCAAGCACCAATCAGGTGGCACGTGGGGCCCTGCCGGCTTCCCCCTCTAGCTGATCAGCACTAGGGAGGGGGCAGCCGGGGTGCACTGCTTGAAAAAAAATTAAAAACAAAAAATGAAATGGAACAAAACAAAAGTACCCACTTCATTATAATTTTTTAAGTATTTCATTTTTTGTTTTGTTAGGTAATGAAACAAAAAATGGAAAATGAAGAACGAAACAAAAAAAATCATTTGGTGCCCATCTGTAATAGTAATCTTCACTTATTTTGTACTCGCAGTTGGGCATTAACAAATAAAAAAATCCCACTCCCACAGGCATCTAGTTTTGGCATGTAGTTGCCTAGCATCATTTGGCATGTGGGGGGGGAGCCCTTGTCCATATGTGTTTCTATTTTAAATGATCAATCCTTCCCCCTTTTAGAGCTGCCCGGTGTCTGGCACAGGGGTAGGGCATGCAATCTTTTTGTTTCATTATACCAAATAGCTCTTTGTTCTGTCTTCATGGACAGATACTAAGAGTGAAAACAGATTGCACTGAAGGTAAGGGCCTTTTAAGTACTGGCCAGATTGCACCAAATTTCACCATGTGGACAGGCTGTAGAAGAGGGCTTTTGTGTTTTTAATCTCAGAACTCCCCCTCCCCTCAGAACATGACTGTGGTCAATTAGAAATCAGAGATGAGGGAAGATTTACTTTTTAAAGAAAATATACAGTCCCAGAAGGCTACAGCCAGTATGACTAGCAGCCACCTTGGCTGTGTGGTTGTATTATAGTTCAAAGGGAATCTCCGATCCCCACTCCTTTGGGGGAGGGGCGCGTTTGCCTCCCCAGCCCCGGTTTGGGCACGCTATCTTCGTGCCCATCCGGGTTTTCTTGCCAGGGGATGGGAGCCTATAAGAGGGCTCCCGTCCCTCACTGCCATTTCGTCAGCGGCGAGAATTTTGGCCCCACCCTCCCCCCTTTGGTTGGAGAATGAGTATAACTGGTCGCCTTTTGGGGCCGGATGGGAATTTTTGGTGGTTACTCTTATTGGCCATGAGTAGCCATGCGTTTTCGCCCATCCCATTCTCTTCACTGCGGGGGCGGGCTCCCTTCTTATTGGCCACTAACTTGGCGGGTAGTGCAGCTGGTAACCGTATTCTAGTGGAGAGCTAATTTGACGCCATTACGGCGCTTCACAGCCCTCGTTATCAGTCTATCCACATTGGCTATGTCAGCGGACAAATTAAGCTATTTTATGACTGGAGGCCTCCCAAGGGCTGTGCTGAGCTCTAGATTTAACTTGTTTGCCTAATTGAATACGGAGCTTCTTGGCTGTGGAATTTCATTCCACCCTGTTCCCAGCTTGCACTACGGCGTCAGGTCCCCTTCAGTGATCCTGACTTATTAGTTAAGAAGTTGAAGAGTTATTAATAAAGTTGTGGCCCGTTTGTACCAAACTGGAAGTTGTCTCGCCTCTTTATTCCGGGGCTTGGGGGGCAAAGACATTATACACTCTTTCTGCCACCAGCTGCCTGTCATCATAGTTCTGATCCTGCAACTGTGACCTGGAACCATGGACATATAGAAGTAGAATGTGGAGGATTTCTGTCCTGAAATTCTTCTCTTTCTGGGGGTGGGGGATAAATCAAAGAGACAGCTTAGTTGCAAACTCGAGCCATGAGGAAAGAGATGGGAGTGTAGGCATGGTGATAAATATGGTAAAGGATTATGCGTATTAACCATATTAACATTAAATAGTGCTTTTTCTGTGACAGTATTTGGTATTAATACAAACTGCAGAGCCTTCTGGAGCCAGAAATTGGCTTCATCAAGACAGCAGTGGAATTACACTGAGGTGGAATAAAATACCAGATACAAAAACCTTTCAATGGCATGTATTATTCTCTATTCTGTAGTCTTCTATTAAATGTTTTTTCTAGTTCACTTTCCAGTTCATTACCATATCAATACATGTGCGCTGTGAGTTGCATTTGTTAACACAACCCTATCAATATTCACCCCAAAACACTATCATTCCTAATGTGGCCCAAAATTTATGCTGCATATTTATATGACTGGAATACAATGCAGTCAGCTCCAGAAATGATGTAGTAGAAAACAGCTACTTACATCAGAAAACTATGGTAAATGCTCTACATAATTTTTTTCATTGCATTTTAATTTTTCCATATTAGTCCAGTGTGCTACATCTGCAGCGGAAATAATTTCAAGACCAGCCTGACTAAAAATTAAATATAAAATAAAGAGAGTTAACGGTCAGGATTCAGATGTAAAGACTGTGCAAACACTGCTTAGAATCAACATGTGATGAATGAATTCCATAAGGGGGACTCATTTTGTCCCTTCCGTCCTTGAATTTGTCACCATTGATGTGCATAAGGTAATAAATCTGGTTTCTTAAATGAATGAATACTTTTTCAGGCCAACAAAGAAATATATCATTCACCCTCTGGAGATATTTTTTTCATCCTTTGTTTATAGCATAGACATAAATCAGGCCCCTATTTTTCCTCCTGTACATGAGCTTCCTTGAAATCTAAGATATTCTGCTGAATAGAAGGCCATCTCTGTGGCTTGTTCCAGGATGTAGAATCCTCTTCTTCAGATGTTTAGGTTGCTTCTCTTCCTCTTGCACTTTCATTGACAATAGATAACCTGTCTTTTTAGGCAGGTTTTTAATAAATAAATTGGGCAAGATTAAGTCTCCGCTAGATACAGTACATATGTTCCTTCAAGGTGATTGTTTTTTAGTTTTTAAAAATTTAAGATAACTCTTTTAATTATATGATTGTTAATTTTATAACTTCTTAGGTTTTTAATACATCTTACTGCAATAATTCATCAGCTGACTTGAGACTCTACACAAACTGACTGCCTAGCTTGTTTGGAAGCTATGCTGTGATTTTCTTATGTACATATTTTTATGTACTAGAAAATAGAGATCACAGGCATGTAGCCACATGGAAATCACTGTGTAGCCTCTTTGGACACTTATCTGTAAACCACCAAAATTTGGAGAGGTTTGGGGTTCAGAGGGCTGAGTTATTACACTCATTAAGGCAAGTGCTTGTGGAAACCCCCCCACCGGGGGGGGGGGGTATCAAGCACTTTCCCCAATTACAAATTATTTTTCCTGGGGGATACCATTTGGAGTTTAATAACTCAGCCCACTGAACCCCAAACCTCTCCAAAGTTGGGGCGCTTACAGGGAAGTGTCCAAAGAAACTACCCTCAAAATTTGGTTCATTTAGGATCCAGGGATGCCATTATATAGGGTAATGAATTGTTTTACTTTGTTTTGTTTCATTCTGAAAATTCTTTTAAAAATTTGCTAATAACAAAACCAAATGAAATGAAATGAGAAACTAGATGATATGAAATGAAACACTACATTTCCATTTCATGTCCATCTCTAGTGGCCACTGTGAGCACTCCAGTGTTATCAAACAGTAAACTTCATCGTCCATATTTAGCACAGCCAATTGTAAGAATCCTAGGATTTACAACCTTGCAACATCTGGATGACCATGCTTGTCTAGACCTTTTCTTTTTAAGACATGGGGATATTTTATTTAAAACATACATGAATTTTTTTTAAAAAAAGCTGACTAAACTAAATAGAAAGCAAGCGAACAAGCAAACAACTGTTATGGCTGAAATCCAGGAGTAAGTCCCAGCTGGTATAGGCCCATTGAATCAATGGAACTTACATAGGTGTTGAGTCACCAAATCTCTATGAAAATGGGCCTATACCATCTGTGACTCACTGTTGGCTGTCAACCCTTGAATGGCAAAAAAAAAAAAAGAAAAGAAAAAAAGAAAAAGAAAGAAAGAAATTTACACTACTTTGTTTCAGACTCCGCTTCTATGGGTAATTTTTAACCACCCTCACATATGCTGTCTTTGTGCCACAGTGTTATTTGTGCTGAAATGGAATAGCAGAATGCACAAATGGTTTGGCTGAACTTTCGTGATCTTATAAATGAAAAGGCTAAGGTATGCTTGACCTGCAGAAAACAGACAGTCCTATTCCAAAGGACTTGTGGCTATGTAGCAACAGATCATATGCAATATCATGTTTAGATCTGAAGTCGAAACCAATAAGAGCCCCAAATAAGAAGTGTCAACAAGTTATATTTTGCTCACTAAGCTTGGTATGTTTCCTTACATTACTTCCAAGCCCAATGGAACTAAAAATAGTTCTGATCCCACATGACTTGATGATTAGCAGCTGCACATTGTACAAATCCAGGAGGATTCCATTGTTTTCATTCCAGGAATGCTAAACAGGTTTTATATACATTAAGATGTTTGATAAAACTCTATTAGGTCAGGATGATATCAAAGAAACTAGGAAGCCTTATTGAAGGTGCAGTATCTTGGAAGGTAAGTATTAGTCTAGTATATTCTGGGTTAAATATTTGCTGTTCTCAGCACTGTGAAGATATTATTTGAACTTTCTAAATAAAGTAGGAGAAATTAACTTCACCCCTGAAACAGATGGAATGTTGAAGATATTATTTGGACTTTCAAAGGACTTTCTAAGGAGCAAGAGGAAGACGTGCTCTAACCCCTGGCATAGGAGCCCTTACACCTCAATTTTCTAGCAGCTTGTGGCTTCACCTTTGAAATTGACAGGAGAATCTAAGTCCTGTCCTGCATTTATCTAAAGTTCTAGTATCCTTTGTTTACCCAAACCCAAGCTGCCCTAAGTAAATGCCTTGCGCCCAGGTTATGCTAAATGAGATAGCAGTTTGGAAGTTCTGGATAACTTGGTAATTTTACTTCTTTAACTGCTTTGAGTTCAAAGACGAAATACAAAGCCATAGGGGATTGCCCCAAGAATGCAGAGGGATGGAAAAATGCATCTTATTGTCTCATTCCAAGGTCTTATTCCAAGGAAAGGATTGGGGTGGGGGTGGGGAGTAATTCCTGTGTCACTGCAAGTGGTGGGGGTTGCTTTCCTGTGAACGTTTTCCCTCAATGTATCAATAGATATTTCATGGTTCAGAACTTATCTCTTCCATTGGGGTAAGTTTTTAGGTCTTGGTGATCCAGTCTTATATGTTGCGAGCTCTACCCACATTTGTGTGATTTTGGAAAAGACAGAAACTAGAGATGGGCACGACTCAAAAAAATAATTTTTCATTTTTTGTTTGTCGTTTTGGGGTCCGTTTCAGTTCGTTTTCGTTTTTTGGGGGGTTTTGCGCATTTTTCGTTTTTGTTTTCGTTGCAAAACGAAACGAAAAAACAAAGCAAAAACGAAATTTTTTCATTTTTGTTAGCATTCTTTTCGTTGGAATGTGTCTGCCATAACGAAAACGAAAAACAGGGCAAAATTTTTCGTTTCGTTTTCGTTTTCGTTTTGTTTTCTGGAAAATTTTCATTTTCGTTTTTGTTGTGTAACAGAAATGAAAAACGAAAATGAAAACAAAAATTTCGCTGAGTCGTGCCCATCTCTAACAGAAACAGATATGCAGCTAAATCCACTTGACTGGGTCATCTCAAGTAGATCCATCAAACCAATGGATGGACAGTGTATAAACATGTACATATTTCCCGTAGATGAGGACAACTACTTGTAGTCAAGCCATGGGCAGGATGTAGAAATGCAAAAAGAAGGAAGTCCACAGATGTGCATCCTTAAACACTACATAGTAGGCCAGACTAGGAAGATGTTGCTTCAGATTGTGTTTCATCCATGGAGTCATTGAGTCAGCTAGATCTAGTGCTGCCAGTATTAGTTCTTATCCCGAAAAATGCAAAAGTAGTAAATATTACCAAAAGCACATCCGGAGAATGAATACAGGAAGGAAATCTGGGTTCCTCCTCTTCCTCAAGCCATCAACTAGCAGGTATATGTGCATGAACAGTCAGTATTTTCAGCCAATATTTGCTCCTTTACATTTTATATATAAACAGTCCATTTATCTATATCTATATCTATATCTATATCTATATCTATATCTATATCTATATCTATATCTATATCTATATCTATAT
>JAHTLZ010000122.1:7593164-7610021 GCA_023846285.1 Phrynocephalus versicolor
TATATCTATATCTATATCTATATCTATATCTATATCTATATCTATATACAGTAAGCACCCATTTATTGCAGGGGTTATTGCCGTGATATGCAGATGCTGGGTTGAGTTGGGACTGGAGGGGGGCAATCTGGGGCCTCCTACACTTACCTGAGGCCTGGTGCTGACCTGAACAGGCCTCCAACGGGCTTCACGGGCCTGTTGGAGGCCCCAGAACTGGTTTCCGGTAATCCGGATGTCACTCTTATTTTTTCAGAAGTGACTTCCATTTCGCCAGAAACCACTTCTGGTACCTCCAACAGGCCTGGGAAGCCCGTTGGAGGCCCATTCAGGTCAGCACCAGGCCTCAGGTAAGTGTAGGAGGCCCCAGATAGGCCCATGCAGCTTACCCCAGGGGGACTTGCCTTTCATATACTGCGGTTTATATATACGGTATAACGTTAACATGGACATCTTTGAAAGGAGTGGGATGACATTGCCCACTCAGCACATAATAAAAAGGCGAGACTAGATTGTTGGGTTTAAAATTGGGCCAAAATTTTATTAAATCAATATTGTCATCATTCAAATTCCTCCTCATGCCAGGGGGCCTGCATGTAGTGCAACCAGGTGACTCGTTGGCATCATGTTGATTACCAACCCTCCTCTTAATTAAATGCATCTTGATTCAAGAAGTTGCTGCCCACCTGTTCAGTACCCTCTCAAACTCTCACTCTCAATTAAGCCCCTTGGCAGACCTCCTTTTGACTTCACTTAAAGCATTTTCTAAATTCTTATCTTATTATTTCTAATTCCTAATCCCACCATTGCTTTTACCAGAGGGCAACCTGTCCCCTTAAGGGTGTCTTACTATGGGGTGTACCATAGATTTCCTTACCTCTTGCACTACTCGCCAGTTGTGACCGTGATACAAGTGGTTTAAAGGTGTCCTTATATTAAAACCATCACGGCCCCAAGAGACAATGGGATGGGCGAAAATGACAGCCAGAGATTCCCATCCAGCCTTATGTGGCCAGCTAACTTCATTCTTCCTTCCCTAAAGCCTCCAAAAGGAATGAGGTTGAGAACAACTGGGGAAGCCCTTATAAAGGCTACCCCAGCTCAAGCCCCACCAGCCTCTGTACCTGGTGGGCTTTTCGCACCAGTATATATGGTGGTGGTGGTGGTGGGGAAGCAGCCCCACTTGAAACAAGTCCTGACAAAGCCGCCATTTTTCAAAGGGAAAAATTCACCTTCATTTACCCGTTATGACCATTTAGCCCAATGACAGGCAAAAGATATGAAGACAGATACATCTGGAGATCCACATACATCAAAAAGGAAACAGGGTCTGAAACAGCACAGAAAAGTTGCTACTGATTATGGAAAATGCCACAAATTGGAGTTAAGTGTCCAATTCCAAATTGAGGGATGGGGGCAGAGGAGGAATCTGCTAGTGAGCTTCTGAGATTGACAGAATAAATGAGGTCTCAGAGAGACACAGGAAATACTGCACCACCAAAGTGTAGTGTAGTCAAGTCAGCAAAAATCCTGTGGGATAATAGGATGAACCTATAGTAAAAGAGAAGCTAGAGCTAACAATTCAAGGTAACCACTTCCAATTGTCCGCCATCATTATTAAAAATAAATGGGGGGAAGGTAGAATGAGACACCTGAGGGGAAATATAGATGGGGGGGAATTACATTTGCTTTTTGTGATAGAAAAGAAAGAGAGACTGCTAGTAGGCTAGAAAGTAGGGATGCTTTATCCAGGATTTTTTTTCAAAGAACCATGTTAGTCTGTTGCAGTAGAAACTACAAACAATTCAGTAGCAACATTGAGACAATTACATTTTATTTGGCATAAACTTTCACAGGTTTATTTTATTTATATATTTTATTTTTGATTATTTTTATGCTGCTTTTCTTCTTGGAAAAGGACCCAAGGTGGCTTACATTAAGGAGATACAGTATACAGTCCAGTACAATTAAGGCATATTCAGCTTGAGAAACAAGGAATTGAAGGGTATCTTACAGCATTAGAAGGCTACATTAAAACTAACAATGGATAACATAATGGCAATGCAATCACACAAGGAGAGATATAAGAACAAAGTTATAGGTGGTTGTAAACACAAACTCTGTGTAGCCATGTATGGTAGATTTGTATAAAGACACAGTAGGTAGTCCATCATTCAGGGAAAGATTGCCTGAAGAGAAAGATATTTTCCTGTTTCTGGACAGGTAGCAGAGAAGGGGCAGTCCTGCCCTCCAATCGGAGGGAATTCCTGTGAGGGTGTCAGGATGGAGAGAAAGGCCTCTACTGATGACCTTAACACTAGAGATGGGCACGAATTGAAAAAATGACATTTTGGTTGTTTGTTTTGCATTGTGGGTCCATTTGGGTTTGTTTTTGTTTTTGTGAAATTTTTGAAAAAAATTGTTTTGTTTTTTCGTTTTTTGTTTTTACCCGCTTTTTGCGCGATTTAAAGCATTTCCGTGTGCGGGCGTCCCCCAATGCCCCAGAAAACACTAAATAAAATGATGCTGGCAGAGACACAGTATAGACTAGGTACACAGGGAGGCTGCAAAGGCAGCGGCAGGTGTTGCCCAGGGCGTAAGGCAGCTGCAGAGTGACTGCACTGTGGGGCACAGGAGGGTACTCAACGAGAGGTATGCATGCACACAGGGAGGCTGCAAGAGAAATCTCTTATTTCTCTCTCCTAAGAGCCAGGCTGCAGCCAGCAGGAACAGAGACACACACCTGCCTGGCTGACCTAAAGTAACGAGTCACAGAGACAGCAATCCCACCCTAACTCCCACCGCAGACTGCAAGGAGGACGGGGGCTGCCAGAGCTTTTTATGCCCTCTGTGGCTGCCACACCTACCCAGTCTGCAACCTGGGCATGCTATTGGTTGAAATTGTCCAAGAATTTACATGACCCCATCACATGGCTTGCATTCATCTTGTGGCTGGAATCCATTTTGTGTCATCCTTAAAGGGAAAAGAAAAATACATCACGATGGGAGAAGACAAAAACAAATGTTTTAAGGACCCCAACCCCCTGGTAGGTAATAATTTCAAATAATTATCGCTGCATTTTTACGGATGTCCAGGGCGTTTTAATACCCAAGAAATCAATATTAGGCATCTGGGAGCCATTTTGGGTCAATGTCCCCTAACTCCCCTTAAAGGAAAAAAATACAGCAATCTGAGAAAAGACATTGTGTGTCGCCATTAATGAAAATGAAACATAACAAACCTAATATTCATGGTTCTGTTCGGTTCATTCCAATTTCATCACAATTTTTGTTATTTGTTTTGTTACATAATGAAACGAATAACGAATAATGGAACTTTTTTTTTCATTTTCTGCCCATCTCTACTTAACACCCAAGTCAGTCCTTACTATGAGATTCAATCTTAGAAGTGACTAGGGCCCAGGTTGCATAGTGCTTTGTAGGTTAAGGTCAGCACTTTGAATTGTGCCTGACAGCTGATTGGCAGCCAGTGGAGCTGCTTTAGTATGGGTATAATGTGATCTCTGTACCCTGCCCCAGTCAGCAATCTGGCTGCTATATTCTGGACCCGCTGAAGTTTCGTGAGACTTTTGCTTAGAAGTTCCACATACAACACACTATAGTAGTCCAACTGGGATGTCACTAAGGCATGTGTCACTGTGGCCAGAGCAGATTTCTCAAGTAATGGGCATACCTGGTGTATTAGTTTTAATTGTGTGAATGCTCTCCTGGCCACATCTGTGACCTGGGCATCTAGGCTCAAAGATGAGTCCTGGAGAACCCCCATGGTATGCACCTCTTTTTTCAATTGGAGGTTGATCCCATTCAGTACAGGTTGCATCCCTATCCTTTGTTTTCCCTTTTGCACCTTTGTCTTGTCTGGGTTTAATTTCAGTGTTTTGATCCTCTTCCAGTTCATTATTGAAGCTAAACACTCATGTAAAATCAAAATAGCAGCTCCCTTAGAATCCAGAGATTACTATAGTTGGGTGTCTTACTGGTGACACATAACCCCCCAAATCCTGATAATCTCCCCCACTGTTTTCATATACAGTGGACCCTTGTATAACAAAGGGTTTGTATAACATAAAATCTGTACAACATAAAAAATTTGGAGATAGGGGAAATTTGCTTAACAGAATCACCTATGGGGCGAATCTGTGCAACATAAAAATGGGATTACTCCATTTTCAACGCATTCCTATGGGAAATTTGTATAAAGGAAAATTTGCTTAAAATAATTTCATTTGGAACAAATTAATTCCTTTATACAAAGTACCACTGTAGTTATTAAATAACATAGGAGACAGAACAGAACCCTGGGGGACTCCACAGGTCAGCGGCTGAGGTGTCAATCATGAGTCACCGAACACTACTTTCTGTGTTCTATCCTACAGGAATGATTGGAGCCATTTTAATGCAGTGCACCCAATTCCCATTTCAGAGATACCAGTCAGGAGGATGCGGTGGTCTATAGTGTCAAAGGCAGCTGAGAGGTATAGTAAAACCAAAAGGGACACAGATCCCTTACCTCTTTCCCTGCGTAGGTCATCTACCATGGGCAAGGATCCAGCGGACATGTGGTGGGCCTCATCTCCCCAAAGATCCTGACCACATCATCTGGTGGTAGGAGCTGAAAGCCATCCATCAATACAGGACAGTCATGGGGGTTGTTTTATTTACAATTTTGCCTGCAAAAGTATTATGCACATTGTTGTGCTATTGTGCTTATTGAAGTAGGTCAGAATGAAATGAATATAAAAATCATTAACAGTGTTGGTCATAAACTTTCAGATGACTTGTTAGCATAAATATTCTCTCTCTCTCTCTCTCTCTCTCTCTCTCTCTCTCTCTCTCTCTCTCTCTCTCTCTCTCTCGCTCTCTCTCTCTCTCTCTCTCTCTCTCTCTCTCTCTCTCTCTCTCTCTCTCTCTGGCTATGGAGACCCTTGTCGAGACACAGAATACAAAGAAGTGGTTTACCATTCACTTCTTCTGGAAGCATCCTGGTTCTGTGCAGCTTGCCCAAGACCACACATGCTCACTCTTCTCTCAGGAGGTACATTGGGGAATTGAACACCTATCCTCAGACTGTGCAGCCAGATATCTAAACCATTGAGCTATCCAACAAGAGGATTACTATATAGAATGAGATAAATAGCCCTTGTCTTTGTGCAAGGCTGTGGAGATAACAGTAGGAGCTCCTGAGCTATTCTCATAGGGATCTCATAGTCTGTGATGATTTCTCCATTCAGGCCTCTGGAAGCTAGTTCCAATCCATGCAGTTCAGTTCTCAGGCTGTGTGAATGGGCATCCATTAAAGATGTTTCTTATATCTTGTGGAATATATGTTGCATGCACGTGTTCTACTCTTGTTTTATAAGGACTGTCAAAAATTTGTAGGAAAGGTATCTGAGTAACAATATATCAAATCCCCAAAGTGCTAACATAAATTGGGTTTTTTTATCTCTTCTTTTGGAAAATCTCTTCAATCTCACACCAATGACAAAGATCCAATTGCCTTTCTCCTCCATTTTGGAAGCATCTTGGAAGTGAACTGCCACAAGTTAAGAAAGCATTTGCTGCAAATGCCTACGCAGACTTCTTAACTTGTAGGAATTTACCTTAAAGCTTCACATTGACTACACTGTGGCAGCAGGTGTAACCAATGTGATTCTGGCCAATATTTCAAAAGGCAAAATGCAGAGAGGGCTATAATGAGCAAAATTATACCAAATGAAAAATTCTCCACTCATATTAAGAGATGTATGCCAACAAGAATGCACTGGGGAAGGAAATACTATTTGGTGAAAAGAAATTATATGATGACTATTTAGATGATTTCTCTTTAGGGAAAGGCATGTCACAAATATTATTCTGAATTAGTAAGAAACGAGTACAAATTAGACATTTTAATAAGGAACAATGTAAAATCTTGTCTCTGAATTTAACACAGGGGAATATATTACTCTCTAAATATGCTTCATCATCTGCCAGTTGGCATAACTGCTTTGAATGTCTCCCCAGTGATTGTGAATTCAATTTAATCACTTCCATATTTTACGCATGCATATATAGCTCCCATTCCTATGTAGTCTGGGAATCCATCAGCATGAAATGCTTCTTGTACCAGTTAGTAACTGCTTGATTGTAAGACAAGGATACCTGTCATTTTGTTATGGTTGTATGTGGTTCTTTTCATCATTCCACCCCCCCCAAAAAAACCCAAATTAAAACAAAACTCAACTGTCAGTAGAAATCCATGCTACACAATCAAAAACTCTTCACACTGAAAATAAGGATATCAAAGAGCCTGGACTTTCTCTTTTGCTTTGGAAGGGGTAACAGAAAAGGTCCAGGCAAAATCAGACCACTGCCCTGCTCACAGGTTTACCAGGAGGAAGGCTTTCCGTGGTGCACCCAGGTTCAAGGCTACATTATTTATCCAATGTGCAACCTCTAAAATGTTTAACAAAAACATCTCTTTTTAATGTTTTGGTTTTATACCATTGGGGAAACCGTGTGAAATTCTGTCACTGTATATTCTGCAACACACTGATCTCATCTGATCTTGGAAGCAAACTGAATCAGACAAGGTTAACACTTCAACAAATTACTGTGGGAATTTCATTCCCCCATATTTCTGAACCCCCAAATTGGCCAGCATACAGAAGGCAGCTGAAAAGGCCTGGGGTCTGCATGGCCTGTATTTCCTAGCAACCCCAGGGCCGAGCAGGTACCGATGTGCTGAGCTAGGCTCAAGGAGGCAGCAAAACAGGATGGCAAGGATGTCCAGTAAACAGGATGGCAAGGCCAAAGGATATCAGGACACACCAGGGCCATCTGCTCTGTGACCCTTGACCCCATAGCTTCCTTCCCTGGGGTCTTCATCAATAACAAGCCAATATGGTCTTTGAGATAGGTGTGCATTTCCCTACCACTGAGGAATGTCTTCCTGTGACTATTGTTCTCTTATTAATAAAAGACTGGTCTTTCAGGCAGTATTATCACCACACACACACACACACACACACACTCACACACGCACACACACCTGCATGCAGCACAGAGAGAGAAACAGACAGAAATGCTGCCTGAAGACCAGACGTTTGCACCTCAAAACTCTGTGTCCGCGTAATCCATAATGCAACAAATGACCTCCAGGGTTCTTCTAATAGGATGCAGAAAGGATGCTGCCTGAATTTCTCGACAGCTACTGGCATAGTTAACAATTCAGGCAAAATGGGTCCCTTTTGTTTCCAGAATCATCTCAACCAGTAGAAAGCATTTCCTCTGTTCCTATTCTTAGCTTTTATAAAATCCATGTAAGTAAATATTTGTAACAAAAGGCCCACATATTCCAAAAGTATGTAAAAACACACTTTAGTAGGGATGGGCATGAAACAAAAAATGAAATGCTGTTTTGTCGTTTCATTATGTAACAAAACGAAAGGAAATGAAACAAAGCAGCAGCATTTCGATACAGAAGAAACAAAACAGTCTCTCTTTTTTTCACTAAAACAAACCATTTTGTTCTGTCTGTTAAATGGTCACTTACCTGCAGGTGTTCTGCTGCCACCACTGCCACTGAGACCACCCAGCCAGGCCAGAGAAGGTGAGTGGCTGGCAGGCCAGCCTAGGCCTGTCGCCGGAGCCTCCACTGTTGCCGCCAGAACCACTGCCGCAGCAACAGAAGAGGGCAAGGGGCCAGCAGACCAGCCTAGGCCTGCCACCGCCACTGCCACCAGAGTTGCCATGGCTGCTGCCAGAGCCCTGCCAGGCAGCTGGGCAGGCTGGCCTAGGCCCGCCACCACCACCACTGAAGCCGCCATCACCACAGTAGTAGAGGGTGAGTGGACAGAAGGCTGGCCTAGGCCCGCTGCCACAACGAGAGTCACCATGGCCACCACTGGAGCCCTGCCAGCCAGCTCGGCAGGCCGGCCTAGGCCTGCCACCGCCACCACCATCAGAGCCTTTGGAGCCACTGTGGGAGTCTTCAAAGCCACCGCAAGATAATGAAACATTTTGTTTTTGTTTTGTTTTGTACAAAATTTTTGTTGTAAAAATTTGTATGAGATGAAATGAAATGTGCCCCCCAAAACAGAACGAAATAAAACACTGGTTTTTTTTGTTTGTTTTTTCATGCTCATCCCTACACTTTAGTCAATGGGGAAGTAAACATAAATGAGTATATAGGGAGACAAAAGTGTACAGTAGGGGAAAGGGTGAACTAAAATACTATATGTAGAACATTCCAGGAAAGGGGGGGAATCCAGAATTTGGATAGAGCAGAAATACTGGTGGGGTCCTTAGGAACATAACAAAGCATGGCTCATTTTTCCCCTCTCTCCTTCTGATTCATAAGTAAGCTTCATTGTTTCAATGAAAATTGCTCCTAGGTAAGTGCTCAACTGATTAAACTTGAGGCAACACTTACAGAATCAAACTCCTAACCTCTGCCTGAACTGCCTACTAGCAGTTCAGAATGCCAGCCCAGTAACATACTTCCATGAGGAGGCAGGGCACATATTTGTAGGCCTGCAACCACCAGCTTCACAAGTTATCTGCTTATTGCGTATATAGCACAGAATATTTTGACTTAATATAGATTAACACTGGACCTCATTCTAAAAACAACACCATCATTTATCACTATCAGCAGTGTCTGCCTGGTCCTCTCGAAAGAGAAGCTGAGAGAGGGACTGTAATAATGTTGCTCTTTCTATCTTCTTGTCAGTTCAGTCTGAAGGGCAGTGAAGGTGTTTTAGCTCATTTGACTAATTTAGAGCCCCTGTGAATTGGCCTGAATTCCAAAGTTCAGTTCCAGTTCAACACCAAGTTCATTTTCTTCTGGGAGCTTTGAGTGAATACATTAAGGTGTGTCAACACAAATGATTCATTTATTCAAGGTAAACATGTTTGTTAAAAACAATAGCAATGAAAGGGGGTGCATACACAGACAGTCTTTCCTTGAAAAGGCAGGAGTGATAACAAATTAAAAACACCAAGGTATCAAAATGCAGTAAAAAGAAAGAAAATAGTGCTGGTCTGCATTCAATTGCTTAAAATAATCAGGGTGCATTTGGATGACTTGATTATGGCAATTATTGCATATTACCCTGATTGTCTAAAATGCCAGCTGTCATCAGAGAGCCTTTTAAATGCATGTAAATCCCACAGAATACTGATGGGAGCTCATGGAAGGCAAGTGCAGCAGACATTAAAATCACCATATGAATTGGTTATGGGAATCCATGTTAAGTGCATAGATAAGTGCTCTGCTTTCAATCATGCCTCCCCAGCATTAACAGTCATACACAGGACTGAAATCTCCAAAAAAGCAAGCACAAGAGGAAAAAATATTCTAGATTGTCAGCATATTGTTCCTACAGAGATCACATCTTTAGTCTGACACTATGAAATGGCAGAGGCAAAAGAAAAATCCACAAAATGAATTGCTTTCACAGTACAGTGGTACCTTGGTTTACAAGTATAATTTTTTCCAAAAGCATGCTCATAAACCAAAATACTTGTGTATCAAACCAAAATTCCCCAGAAGTGACTTCCGTTAGTGCCAGGCCTGGCCAGACTCTCCAGAGGTGCATTTCAGGCATCACTGGGCCCACAGAGAGTCCTGGAGGCCATTTCTGGTCTGCCAGAAGTAATTTCGGTTTTCTGGAAGGCACTTCCAGTCTGTGCAAAGACCCAGGATGCCCGGCGCAGGCCCACCGCACTCAGAAACCCATTCTGGGCAGCTCCTCACAGGCACACCACATGGCCTGGAACAAGATCCAGAGGCCTGTTCCAGGCATCACAAGGCCCCCATTGAGGTGAGTTTTGCTCGTAAACTGGAGCAAGGCTCTCAAATCAAGGCAAAATGTTACAAATAACATTGCTCGGTTTGCAAAATGCTCATTATCCAAGGTACTCGTAAAATGAGGTTGTTGTTGTTCAGTCATTAAGTCATGTCTGACTCTTTGTGATGGAGATTGGTCAAATCCATGTTGGTTGTTCCGATGCCACCATCCATCTCATTCTCTGCTGTCCTCTTTTCTTTTTGCCTTCAATCTTTCCCAACATCAGGAATTTTTCCAAGGAATCCTCTTTCCTCATGAGGTGGCCAAAGTATTGGAGCCTCAGCTTCAAAATAAATGGACAGTAAACCAAGGTACCACTGTACTAAAACCTAATTCTCCAAACACTCTTCAGCCCATATAACTGCCAAGCTTCAAGTTATATGAGTACCTGTTATTTTACTATACAGTGGTACCTTGACTTACAAAATTAATCCATTCCCAATGCATTTTCTTAATTCGAAATTTTTGAAAGGTGAAGCAGAGTTTCCCATATAAATGCATTGGAAATTGATTAATCTGTTCCAAGTGGGAAATCATCTCCCCAGAATGAACAAACACATTAATAGGCATGCAAACGACAGGAACTCAGCTCCTTACCTTTCAACTGTTTGAGAAATCCTCTGAAAAGTTCCAAAAAGTCTCCCAAACGGTGCCAAATATCCAAAATGGGCAGTTTGGAAAAGGCATTAAAAAAAAAAAGAAGTCCCGGTTCTCAGCTTTCCTGTTCAGAATGGCTCGTTCTTCTTCCTAATTGCAGCACTGGAGTTGTGTGGCCACAAAATGGCAGTATTGCTATTGCAAACAAGCAGGAGCTATTTTGAAAATAGTTCATATTTTCCTTTCCTTTTCCCTTCCGTAACTCAAAAAGTCCAGTCGAGTTTATTGCAGCTATAAGCCCATAAATTGTTAAAAGAGATGCATAAAATACATAAGGCATAATATAAGGGTGAACAGTGTTCATACATCAGAGCTCATTGTACATGCATCAGGATATCAGGAGTATTCAGCAATGAGTAGGTTGCCCAGAGTGAGTCATCTTACTCCCCTTTATAGCTGTCCTGCCCGTTTTTTTTTGTTGTTGTTGTTGTTTAAAAATACCGTATTGAGAAATCTCTCCACTTGCAAAATTGTGTGGGAATCAATGTCTTGTAATAATAAGGCCATGTGGTGCTGCACAGGCTTATCAGCTAACTTCTGTATAATAAAACATAAGAATTTTTCCCTAGCTGAACTATGCTTTAGATCTATAAAGGCAGCACATAATCAATCGTCCATGAGTGGGGGCAGAATATTTCCTGGCGAGATGGTAGAGGATTACAGTATGAGCAATAGTTGTGTAATTACACCTGAATCCCGCTTGTTCATGGCTGATCAGATTTGAGCTGAATTGGGATAGCTTGGACAACAGAAATCGTGCATAAATTTTCCCTATAACCAAGAGCAAACTGATGTTTCGGTAGTTCGCTGGATCAGTTGGGGAGCCCTTTTTGTGAATTGGTACAATCATCACATCCTTCCATATCCTGGGGATAAATCCTGTAATGTTAATTGCATCAAAGTTTTCAGCCAAAATTTCGGCCCACCACCTTGGATACAATTTAATAGCCTCTGCCAGAATAAGATCAGGGCCGGGCGCTTTGCCCACTCTAAGCTGTGATATTAGCTCTCTTATTAATCTTGGGTCTGTAGGGGGCCACACTGGTTAGTGGTAAGGCTGAAGCTCAACAGATGAAGTGGGCATCTCAGCTAGGGTGAAATATTTCTTCAGGAATTGTTCCCATATTGGCGCAGAAATAGTCGCCAGTGGGTATTTCCTCGTTCTTCTATTAATGAGGGCCCAAAATTCCTGAGATATATTGGGTTTAGAAGCAGCAATCAGAGTCTGCCATCATTTTTGCTGCCATTCACGTTTGGCCTGCATTAGGGTCTGTTTATAAATTCTTTGGGCCTGTATGTAAGTAGGCGGAAGAGCCAGGTGCCAGAGGTTTTGTAATTTCTATAAATAGAATGCAAGAGAAGTCTTGCTTGTTTGCATGGAAGATTAAACCAGGGAGCGCCCATGTTATTCTGCATCCCCTTAACTTTTTGGGCAGGTGATGTTAAAAAAAAGGCGGTGAGGTTTGTTGTAAGGTGATTAAAATGTTCCAACACCATCGCAGGGTTGTGATCATCAGGGACCTCAAGAGGTGAATGGGTACTGATTTCATTATGAAAAAATTCCTGGTATTTATGGGCCAAGGCCTTTTTGACCATTTAATCCTTTTTATTTTGGTTGCTGAGGCGGTTTCCAGAGGGATTGGGTGGTTAAGGCTCTTCCAGGACCAGTTCAAAGACAGTCGGGTCACCAAGGGGAGATGGTCACTAAACTGCCTATTTTCGACTTTGTAGGAGGATACTTTAGTGGACAAATCGGCGGAGATCAACACATAATCGATGACACTATTAGATCTTGGATCAAGGTGTGTGAACTCACCTGGTATATCAGGCGGGTAGGAACCATTCAAGAGAACTAAATTTAAACGAATAACGATTTGATAAAAGGTCGCTCCTGCCCTGTTTGCACTAATGTCCTTAGAGATTCTCAGTTTAGCACGTTCTGCATCAAAATTATCCAAACATATAGGTGCCCACCATTTGGACTTAATTAACACTTCCCAGTTTGCAGCTATATGGGCATTGAAGTCACCACCAATTATATAGGAAGAATTGGGGCATTTAGTGTGGCATGACAACAGATGGTCTTCGAGCATTTCCCATCTTTTCCCAAGCTTGGGGGAAGATAAACATTAGTAATAAGTAATGAGGTCTTCCCACCGGAGATCAAAGCAGATAATGCAAAAGGGGGTGAGACCCTCACAAGGGTAAGTTTAAGATGCAACTTAAGGGAAATCCCGATCAGGAGACCACCTTTAGGGTGGCCACCAGCCAGAGAGGGGGAGGCTGAGAGAGTTAAAAGCTTGAAGCCATTTATATTGAAAACCTCTTCCTCCCACGTTTCATGCAATAAAATAATGTTAGTTTATATATTTCTGAAACTCTGGATCTAGTTTTCCCCCCTCCAACCCGCAATATTCCAGTTAAGAACTGACAATGATGGTTCTCCAATCATTTAGAGTTAAAATGAGTAACCTTAGGAATTAAGGAGGAGCCAACAAAAAAGTCCGTTCTTTTGCTTTGACGAGATGGAGTCTGTGTAGAGCAGATAAAGGTAGGGGTTGCAACAGGTATGCCAGGGTGCTGCATCGGTGGGTTCGGTCTGCAGGAGGTAGGTGCTTCCCCTAATCTATCCTGACGGAGGGTCAGTGATATCTTAGAGATGGCTTGGCTTGTGTGACCTGCCTGATCGTCGATCATGATGGGACTTCTGTTGGATGTTAGTTTGACAGGAGCCAAAGGAAAAAAGGAAGCACGCAAAATTGGTGAGGAGGAAGGACATAAGGGGGAAGGCTGTGTCTTCACTCCCATTCGATCGTCCAGCAAAGTAGACTCCAAATCCGGCATGGAGGAGAACGACTCTACCTCCGGCAACTTTGTGGGAGATTTGTCTCTCTTCCCTGAACTGGGGTGAGATTGCAGATCTATAAGCAGTGACTGATTTTGCTCCTGGGAGGGTGGAGGAATAACCTACTGAGGGGCTGTCATTGCCTTTGGTGAAAAGGCTTCATGGGAGGTGGAGCATCTGGGCTATTGGCTCCGCTGGGTGAAGGGATCCTTTTGGCATAGAAGTCTCTGTTTCAGGAGATCAAGTCTTTCAAGAATGGCCTGTTGTTCCTCAGGAGGTTGTTTACCGTAAGAGATGATAAGATTCTTCTCTTCGGCACTGTCCCATCCATTTACTGTTGGAACATTTCCCACAGTCTCTGGGGAAAGGACTCTTAAGGTCATGGGGATCAGGAAAGGTTCCCAATTGAGCAATTTTGGCTTTATATTAGGAGCAGACACAGTCGGCGACTTGTCCTTATTAGGTGAAGTTTTAACTAAAAGAGGTTTGACATTGCTGTCCCTGAAGACTCTTGTAGGAAAGACGTCCCAGAGTGCCATTGAGTCTTTCCGTCTGATCACAAGACTGGGGAGTCTAGGTGACTCAAATGAGAGCAGGAATTTCTTTGGCCAAGCCGCATCATTTAAAGAATCCACAGATATAAGGTCAACCTGAGAAAGTGGGATTTGTTACAGATCACGTAGATACCCTTTGGCCATCTTCAGGTTATTCCATTTAAGCTTTTTGGCCCCTCGGTAGCAAACAGTCAAACATATTTTATTGGGTTGGAGGATCAAGGATTGTGAGGACCTTTGTGTTTCAGGTTGCTTACTGCTAACTCTTTCCAAGCTGCTGGAGCAGGGTTCCTGGATTTGATGTTACTTTAAATCCTCTATAGATTGGGTGGGGTTTTGGTGCAGAACAGGGAGGTGAGTCAAAGCAGGGAGACGGGCTGAGAGGACCTGTGAAAGCTTATCCAGATACGATGACATTTCTTTTATGTTCTTGAAAATGCAGCACAAGGTCCTGATCATTAAATGTATTTGGTCAGACACTGCTCCATATTGTTGTGCATTTTGCTTTAAAGAATCTTGTTTAGAAGAGAACGAAGGCAGTGTCAAAGCATCTGAAAGGGGACCTTCCCGATATCCCCCCAGTTCTTTCTCCACCTTGCTTTCTCCCTCCAAAAGGGCCCCCGGGAGATGTTTCCTCTCATGAGTTCCAGTCATCAAATCGCCAAGCAGATGAAAACTGTTTTGTTTTTCCACTGCATTCCTCACTCCCTCCATGTTATGATCAATTGGGGAAAAGGAATCTATCTTGGGTTGTTTGGATCTTGGGGGGGGAGCTGTCCTCATCAGTAGCTCTTGAATGTTTGCCACGGCCCATTGACCCTAATTCACTGTTAAAGTCACAGAGTCTTAATCATGAGGGAACCTCCCCCCAGGATACTCCTAGATGATTACAAAATGCTCCGAAGTAAACCTTCTACTTGGATTTTCCTTTTCCTTTGAGCATTTTCAAGAGCAATGTCTTGTTTATCAAATAGAAGTAGAAAGTGGAAGAAAAAAGTTCAGCACACCATTGCTGGTACCAATCAGGAGAAAGGGGGAGAAGCAGTATTTTTAACCAAGATCTTCCATCACGCATATGATGGAATCCAAGAAGTTCATATCCTGCATGTATTAGTATAGGTTTGCAATTAAAAGTTATACCAGGATTTAACATGATAATGCCTAGATGCCCTAAGCACATCCGATCTCTCCTGATTTTGGAAGCTAAGCAGGGTCAGCCCGGGTTAGTACTTGGATGGGAGACCACCAGGGAATACCAGGTGCTGTATGCGCCTGGAGTAGGAACTGGCAAACCACTCCAGTATTCCTGCCAAGAAAACTCATGGACGTGGAGTCACGAAGAGTCGGTCACGACTGTATTGACACAAAACGCACAACATGTTAATAGCAAAAGAACTTGATGGAAAATTCCCACAAAGTGGCATAGATTTTTGAAAGATTGCTTGAAGCTTGAGGATTTCTCTCTTTCCCATGGACTTCTTTTTAATGAAAGTTATTCTCAAGAGTGATGTCATTGCATACAATAGGAAGTGGTGTTTGATGGAATATCTGATAGGATAAAGAGAAAAAGAAATGTATGCGGTGCAATGCATTGTTCAAAGTAAATTGAGCTTCTTATTTCATTGCTTAATGATCCTGTTTGTTCAATGCCCCAAGATGTGCAGTTTGGCAGCTACCACTGCCCAAATGATGTAATAAATGAATGTGAAAAAAATTGACTTGTAATCAACTTCAGAGAGCCATCTATAAGAGGTTAAGATTGCACTTATTTGTCTTTGGCTTTCTAGAGATGAGTCATAAATCTCTAACCAGCCCACAAAAAAGCACAGAGACTACTCCAGAAATTCTTCCTACAGTGTTCTCAGTTGTTAAGTGCCAGTAGTATTGGAGCCAACTGGGACCACTGAGATAAGAGAGACCTGCTTGAATTAATATTTGGGTATGGAGAATACAAAACATTTAAACACCCAACGGAAATGAAAACCTCAACCAGCCCAATGGAGATGAAGCATAGTGTCTTCAAGAAAGTACAAACTATCACAAAAATTGGATGATGTGTATGCAAGGCAGTAGGGGTGATGCCTCTGCTTGAGGCTGTTATAGTTTAATATCCAGAAAAAATGGCAGATGTGACTATAGAGTTACAGTCTTAGACCTGAGCACTATCACTAGGAGATGAAGAAAATAAACGACAATATTTGTTGCAAATTGTACCAGTTACGTACCAATTCCACAGTCCCATTGGAGAACTGCTGTTTATGCAACACAGTGTTCAGTGCATGTATTACTAGCAGTTACAAAAGAAACGCCTTACTGAAGGGGAATTTGCTTGTGACCTTGTGATACAGAACATAGTCAAACAGCCCGAAAAATTCACAACAACTATCAGATCCTGGCTGTGAAAGCCTTTGAGAATACATTGTGATAGATTCATAGAAAAAAATGTTTTACATACATAAATACACTATGTTAGAAAATATGCATATCTACAACATCCACATTTTTGTGTAGGCTATTAAAATGTAGTGTGAAGTTAGGAGAAAACATAATATGGGACACGAAACACAAGAAACTGAATAGAGTCCACAGTGGCAAAATTGCCTATACCCTTTCATGCGCCATTTGTGGGACTAAACATAGTAAGAAAACAAAGTAATAAACAGCCTGAGTGCTTTTCTTAGTATGTTTGTTTTCTGCTCTTAACCACAGATTCCTAACATATTCTTACATTGCTTTAATTTTCCCTTTGCTTTTCCCATTGCTTTAATTTTCCCCTTCAATGTGACTGAATGTCTGTGTATATGTGTATATATCTAAGTATGAATCAGTGTATCAACCTATGTGTGAAACTACTTATATACACACATATTGTATATAATCCTAGTTAGATGGGTACACACCATTAGATAGATAGATAGATAGATAGATAGATAGATAGATAGATAGATAG
>JAHTLZ010000122.1:7610031-7633265 GCA_023846285.1 Phrynocephalus versicolor
TAGATAGATAGATAGATAGATAGATAGATAGATAGATAGATAGATAGTCAATGAAAGGTAAGCATGGGACCCTGCATACTTATTTCTGAATGAACATGCTCAGGCTCTTGCTGTATAAAATGTTTAATTTTGGCCCCCTTGAAGTCATATTCCATTCCACTGTGTACTTCTCAAGGCGATGGTGTAACTTCAAATGTCCTTACTAAGTACTGTACCGCTCAGTTGTTCACACCCAAGTGTTCACTCAAAATTGATTTGTTTAAATTTTGCCTTAGCCATGCACTTGGAATTTGACAGATCAATGGAAACTCATGAATGAATTACAGCTGGAAATCACAATGCTGCATTTTTCACTTTTCTATCAATCTTTTGGCAGCAAAACTGCTACAGCTGAGGAGAGGGAGCCCCAGCTTCTATTATTATTCATGTGTGTTGACCTTAAATTGCCCCTTTCCCCAGATGGCCATCATCACTCTGTCCTGAAATGCTAACTGGCACCACTGGATGGGTTATGTCATCATGCAGCAATTTCCCCTAAATGTAGAACCACATGTAGTGTTTTGTGATTGCATTAAGTGGTGCCAAGATACACATTAAAGAAAAGCGAAGATCCACAGTTGGGAAAGAAAGCAAATGGATGCTTGTTATCTAGCAGTGTTTCCCAGCATGGCGTCTTCTGTCATGTTGTTTTAATTATGGATACCTACTTCAGTGGCATCAGTGCAAACAATGTTCCATAGTATGCTGCACTTTATTCATACAAGTTCCTGTGCCCAACTCTCATGAGTCAGTGGCTGAAATCATGTTGTACAGTTGCCTCTGTGAAAATGAGATTATGTCCCCAGCAATGGCAAACCATCACTAATTATAGGTGATGTGGGGATACACAGGACTCATACATGATGCAATGTAGTAGTGTGCACCGAGAAATCTCCAAAGGAAGCCTTTAATCAGTGGCAATTGGGTGAACATGATGACACTATCATTGTCACACATGCGAAGCTAGGAAACAGGTTTCCAAATCCTGCATGAAATTCAAGAGACAGGAAGCCTGGTTTTCTCAGAAACAAGTTCCATGTGGTAGAAAAATGCCATTAGAAAGTGGAGAAAATTCCAGAAAAGCAGCACAGTCACGACAGAGTGTATGCAGGAGAATATGAGAACAAGATTGTACAGAAAGGGGACAGAAACATATATTTGTGCTACAACTATATACAATGACTGATGCTCAAATATGCCACACTATTGGCTGGTCCATTATTGGCTGGTCCATGCAATTGGCTGGGCCATATTTCATTTGAAGGAGAAATTATCCAATTATTTTTCAGATATGGGACCCTCCGTTAGCACTGCTTACTTCCCCCCAACGCCCAAAGACACTTTTTATTTTGCTACACAGAAACCATGCTGGCAGCGCAGACGCCATTTTGTTTCCTCCATGTAATTGCCCCTTTCCAGTGCATTCCTAAGATATAGTGGCAGTAGTGGCAATTTTATTTCTTATTTATTTGCATTTATTTAAAATATTTCTATCCTGCCTTTCTTCCCCAAAGGAGGCAAGGTGGCTCACATCATAAAACAGTATTTATGCAACGAGGCAGTCCCCAAGCTATGGTGGAAAAATATTGAAAACAATTATGCCAAGGGACCTTCTGTTTCTAGGGGGCTACGCTCAATCACACCACTATTCTCTGTAGACTGATGGATAGTCTGATGCCCCAAGAAATTCACAAGTATCAGAGGTAGCATCCTTTGTGGTTTGCCCTCATCATACAGTATGCTTAGCTTTATTACCTCAAAAACATGTCATTTTCTTTTGTCTGTTCGTTTTCAAAGCCATCTAAATAGGTTCTGATCTGATCTATTTCAAATCACCAAGAGAGAGAACAGAGCTGCTAACACCACATATTGATCCTTCCTTATCTATTCCTTCCAGATCTTTCTGATCTGGAAGGGAATATATATTCTGTAGTGTCTCTACCGTGAGGCTTCATTCACTATTCTACTAATAAAAGAATAGTTCAACTGTAAAATAAGAGAAACAGCCCCTGACTGCTTCAAAGGTAGGGGTGGGGATGTGTGGCCCTTTTCAATCCATTGGATTACAACTCCCATCACCCTTAGGACCAGCCTGGCTGATTGAAGCTGATGGGAATTGTGGATCAACTTGTAACTAGACGACCACCATTCCTCACCTCTGTTGTGAAGGAAGAGTGACCGGACTTTAGAGCTAGAGAATCTATTATGGTTTTTTTTAAGTAGAATCCCAAAAGGCTCTTAAGGAGAACATAATTGTTTCTGAACTGGAAGGGATAGAAATGTATCCATATTTCTGAAACTACAGTTTCAGAAATATGGACATGCAGTTGTGGGAAAATGGGTCTCCAAGCACATCCTTAGGCTTGGAATCTGTTTTCACAAGGAATGAGAACATGGTTTCAGAGTCATTTACAGGTGGTACCTCATCCATCTGCCACAATGACATATCAGTAACATCTTGAGTACCAGACATTGTAGAATATGTAAGCAGCACAGACAGAGTGATTTTAAAAGATAGTGTTCCACAATGGTGGAAGAATAATCAGCACATTTTAGAATCACCAAAGCATGAATCATTTTCACTGGGCCTCAGTTACAACTACATTTTTGCAGATACAGGAAATAATGTAGAATGGAGGGAGTGCTCCTTAGGAATGATTCTATTTCATCAACCCCATACTTTAATTCCCCACATTCCTAGCAGCCTGAGGAGTTTTGAGTTACAGTACAGACATGTTTTAAAAACACTAAAAGGAACTATAAGGATAAACTGAAAAATCCCAGGAACAAAACTGTCTTATCTGATGTAGCTTCCCATCTAGATTAAAATATTTACATTTAGGCTACATAATTCAATATCTCTTACATGAAGATCATTATATGCATACCTAGGCTGTCCAGCCACAGCCTAAAATCTGGATTATCATCTAATGGGGTGGAGGTGAAGGGAAGGTGGTGGGTGGTGGGGTAAAAACAGAATGTATCAAATAGCATAGCATAGAATAGAGTTTTTATTGTCATTATGCATATGCAAGATATGCACAACGAAATTCGAGTGCATTGCTCTAAACAAGACTCTAAACACTCTAAATAGATCCAGTATATCAGAGAACTTGATCTTTGCAAATTTGGCACACATTTTATCTATACGTCTTTCCACAGAGTATGCCAAAATGAAGAGAGAGAGAGAGAGAGAGAGAAATAATTGTGTTTGCATTTTCCTCATCTAAGAGAATGGATTTAAGGCCCCCAGTGCAATCCTGATTACTCCATCTGGAAATCAGTACTGCTTTAGAAGATTGCCAGATACTCACTCAGACATGGACCTGCTGGTACAAATACAACAATAACTTGGTTTACGAGGTTTCCCTTGCACCAGCCCAGATAGACCAGAGTAGATTCTGCAGCCAGGTACCTAAACCATGGTGTGGACCTGAACTTCTAGCCAACTTCTTTTGTGAGCTTTGGCATCATTGTGTGTGAAGACAAAGGAAAGGATGTGACCTATGGGGCCACAGAATGAATCATCTGAGTTTCCATTATTTCATATGGAGAAATTTGCTTTAGATACGAGTGCTTTGGTTTACAAGCATGTTTCTGGAATGAATTATGCTCGTAAACCAAGGTATTACTGTGCTTATAGGATGTATACCACCTGCAATGCTTTCTGCTCAGGTTCTACCCTTGCAGCACAACCGAGGATGTGAAGGAATCCACAGGTGCTAGTTTTGTTCCGCAGCAGGCAAGAGAACAACAGAGCAGGCAAGGCAAATGGTTTAGAAGTGGAACATGGGGAGCCAACATTGAAAGCACAATGCTCAGGAAAGGACAGGTCAACCCTATCAGTACAGTTATAGAAATATGTTTCAGTCATATTTGATGGCCATCCATTAAAGGCCTGCACTTTTGTAGTGAATTTTATGAGGAGGAAGAAACACATACCCAGGCATATGACAGACGGATGAGGGAAATGTTTCTTGAGCTAACTGAACTAGTTAGACGGGCATGAGCTGATGTAGTCCTCTTGTGTACAGCTACAGTGAAAGCCTCATTAGAAGGCATTTAACTTCAGAAGAGCAGAGCTATAGTGACGAATGGCTATGGCAGAACTTTCTCATGGCAGAGCCAAATATAGAAGACAAAGGAAAGGATGTGACAAGGTTTACTGCCCAACTTGTTTGCGTTCTGAATATTACCCTGGTGTAGCCAACCTTCTGGCATAACAGGGAGAAGCCATGTGTTGATCAACTGAAAATAATCATGAGGCAAACAAGCTTGGCTGGAAAAGAGAGGAAATGTGCCTTTCTTTTCTACTTATTAGTTGTAATTATAATTTCACACAGTGTTTGCATGTGTGAGGCTGCAGTGCCTGCTGGATCACATTTGCCTGCATGAAGAGCGGAAAGCTATCCAATCCCATTAATTTCAAAGAGGATTTTTATAGGGATTTTTTAAAAAAGTTAATGCAAATTCTGGAACATTTTCAACTGGATGAAGATTCAAACCAAAGTTCCATTTGTCCATACAGGGGAAGAACAGTAATGAACAAAGAACTATTTGGAGCAGAAGGCAGTAATTCAACAAAATCATAGCCTGAAAGGTAAGCTCTGAAGAGAGGCTGAGGGAAAAGGAGAAAGAGAAAGGAATACCCCTGGCCATGCAGTTGTTTACACAGAAAATGCTGTCAAGTTACTGAAAGAATTGCAAAGCATAAATGCAAAACTCAAAGCAGCCAGGTGGCAAACTGAAATATTTAACAGGCACAATTGCAAGAAGGTGGATAGAATCTTTCTTTCTAGCATGCTGTTCTTCTGTATGCCAGCAGGTTTTTGCCATTGGAGAAGTGTCAGACATGTATTTGTTCCTGGTAATTATATATAACCCATGAAAAATGGTAAAATCATCAATAAAGGTTGAAATAGATAAAAGTTGAAAGTATAGACATTCAAAACTTTAAGCACATTGGAAAGTTAGTGTAGTTTTAATAAACAATGTTTGCTACAGTTTCAAAGCAACTAATTATTTCTCTCTCTCTTTTACATATATATTAGACATATGCCCATTTCTCAACAATAACTACAACTGGCTGAAATCCCACTGGGTGGAGTCGGTGATGTCATCACCAGTGCCAGATTGTTGCTGCTTAAAGGGTGCTACATCTAGGTAGAAAGAATGAATTGCACAGATATAAGATGGGAGCCTGTTTAAAACAACAGTAATAGAGGCCCAGCACAAGTGCATACCACAAAGAAAGAAGAGCTCATATAAGTCCAAGAGGACACCAGCATGGTTAACGAGTTGAGTTAGAGAGGCTCTAAAGCACAAGGAGAGGTCTTTCTGTAAATGGAAATCCTCCCCAAATGAGGAAAATAAAAAGGAACACAAACTCTGGCAAAAGAAATGTAAGAAGATGATAACAAAGGCAAAGAAAGATTTTGAGGAACGCATGGCTACCAATATAAAGGGTAATAATAAAAGCTTCTTTAAATATGTTAGAAGTAGAAAATCTGCCAGAGAACCAGTTGGCCCCCTGGATGGTGAGGGAGGAAAAGGGGAGGTTAAGGAGGACTTGGACATTGCAGAGAAATTGAATGACTTCTTTGCATCTGTCTTCACAACAGAAGACCTTGAGCAGATTCCGCTGCCTGAGAAATGAAATTGCAGATCTCTTAACAGTTATATGCAATTTGTCTCTTAAAATGGCCACAGTGTCGAGAAACTGGAGGATAGCAGATGTCACACCAATTTTTAAAAAAGGAAGGAGGGGGGACCCGGGAAACTACGGGCCAGTTAGCCTTACATCTGTCCTAGGGAAGATGGTGGAAAGCCTCATCCAAGAGAAAATCTTAAAACACATAGAAGAACAAACCTTGCTGAGAGAAAGTCAGCATGGCTTCTGTAAGGGTAAATCTTGTCTAACAAATCTTTTAGAATTTTTTGAAAAGGTCAACAGGCACGTGGATTTGGGTGAACCAGTGGATATAGTCTATCTGGATTTTCAAAAGGCTTTTGACACAGTCCCTCACCAGAGGCTGCTGAGAAAATTGCAGTCAGGGGATAAGACGGCAGGTCCTCTTATGGATTGAGAACTGGTTGAGATCCAGGAAACAAAGAGTAGGTGTCAATGGGAAATTTTCACAATGGAGAGAAGTGAAAAGCGGTGTGCCCCAGGGATCTGTCTTGGGACCGATGCTTTTCAATCTGTTCATAAATGACCTGGAGACAGGGATAAACAGTGAGGTGGCCAAGTTTGCAGATGACACAAAACTTTTCTGTGTGGTAAAAAACAGAGAAGATTGTGAAGAGCTCCAGAAGGATCTCTCCAAACTGGGGGAATGGGCTGAGAAATAGCAAATGTGTTTTAATGTAACCAAATGTAAAGTAATGCATATTGGGGCAAAAAATCCAAACTTCATCTATCAACTCATGGGCTCTGAGATATCCGTGACAGATCAGGAAAGAGATCTTGGTGTGTTGGTGGACAGTAGAGATGGGCACGACTTAGCGGTATTTTCGTTTTCGTTTTCGTTACGGAAACGAAACGAAAACGAAAATCGGCACCAACCTGGACCGAAAACGGGAACGAAACGACTAATTTCGAGCCAATTTTCGTTTTTCGTTACTGGAAAAGCACTCAATTGAGCTAAATGGGGAGAAACGAAAAAATTTTCGTTTTCGTTTTCGTTTTTTCGTTTTCGTTACGTAACGAAACAAAACCGAAAAATTTTGAAATTAGCCCACGAAAACGGAAACAAAACGACTCAGACCCTAGCCGAAAACGAAAACGAAAACGAAACTTTTTTTCTGAGTCGTGCCCATCTCTAGTGGACAGCTCCATGAAGGTATCTCCCCAATGTGTGGCAGCGGTGAAGAAGGCCAATTCCATGCTAGGGATTATCAAAAAGGGGATTGAAAATAAAACAGCCAACATTATAATGCCATTATACAAAGCAATAGTAAGGCCCCACCTGGAGTATTGTGTACAATTCTGGTCACCGCATCTCAAGAAAGACACAGTGGAGCTGGAAAAGATGCAGAAGAGAGCGACTAAAATGATTACTGGGCTGGGGCACCTCCCTTATGAAGAAAGGCTAAAACATTTCATAGAATCATAGAATTATAGAGTTGGAAGAGACCTCATGGGCCATCGAGTCCAACCCCCTGCCAAGCAGGAACCCCTTCACAATATTTCCAACAGATGGCCCTCCAGCCTCTGCTTAAATACTGTCAAAGAAGGAGACTCTACCACTCTCCGTGGCAGCATATTCCACTGCCGAACAGCTCTAACTGTCATGAAGTTCTTCCGAATGTTCAATTGGAATCTCTTTTCCTGTAGTTTGAAACCATTGCCCCGAGTCCTAGTCTCTGAAGCCATGGAGAACAAACCTGTTCCCTCTTCAATATGACATCCTTTCAAATATTTAAACATAGCTATCATATCCCCTCTCAGTCTTCTTTTTGATAGGCTAAACATTCCCAGTTCCCTAAGCCGTTCTTCATAAGACATCTCTTCCAGGCCTTCAACCATCCTAGTCGCCCTCCTCTGCACCCGCTCGAGGTTGTCAACATTCTTTTTAAACTGAGGCGCACAGAACTGGACACAGTACTCCAGGTGGGGTCTGACCAGAGCAGAATAGAGTGGCACTATCACCTCCCTTGATCTAGACACTATGGTTCTGTTGATGCAACCAAGAATCGCATTGGCTTTCTTGGCCGCCGCATCACACTGCTGGCTCATGTTCAATTTGTGGTCCACCAAGACCCCCAAATCCCTTTCACAGATACTATTCTCTAGCCAAGTGCCCCCCATCTTATATCTGTGCAATTCATTCTTTCTACCTAGATGTAGCACCCTACATTTCCCTCTGTTGAAATCCATTCCATTAGCTTTGGCCCAGACTTCTAATCTGTCAAGGTCCTTTTGGATTTTCATCCGATCCTCTAGGGAATTAGCAACCCCTCCCAATTTGGTATCATCTGCAAATTTAATTAGCATACTCTCTATTCCTTCCTCCAATTCGTTAATAAAGATATTGAAGAGCACTGGACCTCTTTAGTCTGGAAAAAGGGTGCTTGAGGGGGGATATGATTGAGACATACAAAATAATGCAGGGTATGAATAAAGTGGATAGAGGAAAGCTCTTCTGTCTCTCCCAAAATACCAGAACTAGGGGACATACACTCAAATTGAGGGCTGGGAGAGTAAGAACTGACAAAAGAAAATATTTTTTCACCCAGCGCGTTGTAAGTCTATGGAACTCCCTGCCACAGGATGTGGTGATGGCATCTGGCCTGGATGCCTTCAAAAGGGGATTGGACAGATTCCTGGAGGAAAAGTCCATCACAGGTTACAAACCATGATGGAGATATGTAGTCTCCAGGCTTTAAACCGGGGTACTTCAAGGGCCAGATGCAGGGGAGTGGTATCAGGAGACAGATATCTAGTCTCATGCGCTCCCAAACACATCTGGTGGGGCCACTGTGAGATACAGGAAGCTGGACTAGATGGGCCTTTGGCCTGATCCAGCATGGCTCTTCTTATGTTTTTATTTTCTTATGCCACTCTGTTTTTTTTTTAAATGGATTGTTGAGCCTTACTGATTTGAACGTATTTTGTTGCTGCTAATTTGGGGGAGTGTTGTATTCATTGACCTTTTTAGTATTGTACACTGTTTGGTACTAACTTAAAGAACTGCCTTAGCTCCTTTAAAGGAGAAATTCAGAATAAGATATTTTGAATGAATAAAACATTTAAAAAGGAGGACACGAGGCATCCCATTAGATTATATAATCATGTAATATAACAGTGTAAACATAACAGATTAGGATATTGGTTTTTTGTAACTGAAATATGTAAGACAATACAAGTCTTAAAACAGAGTTCTGCATATTTAATGAGGAGATTGAAATGTATAAAATGTGTTTATTCTGCAGACATATTGTTTTGTATAAAACATGTAAGTTATGTCGGAAATGTGGATAAATATGCCACATATAGAATCATAAGTACAGTTCAAAATAGCCTCATCTGAGTCTCATAATATGTATTTCTCACAATAAACTTTGAACAAGCATTTAAAATGGGCTCAATTGGCTCTTTAAAAGCCTCTTTATTAAGAATAACAATGCATATAAAACACGCTTACAATGAAAAAAGCTCCACCCATTAACAATGCACTGCCAGTGCTGCCCACAACAGATATGCAAAATAGCCCTCTTATCTGTATGCATATCTGCATCTTTTAACAGCATCAGTCTAGATATAGCAAAATTTACAGAATTAGCAACTGAATTTTCAAAAAAAAAATCACCACAAGGATATCAATCCCAATTTGAACCCAAATACCATGTGTAATTATTAATAATTATGCACTCTCAAGTTAATGCCTTCCAATGGGGACCCTTCCAGGATTTTCTAGGTACAAAGCACTCAGACATTGTTCACCATTTCCTTCCTTCAAGGACATTCTGAGACCATATAACTTGGCCAATGCACAAAGTTTGCCTCTTTTCTTACAAGGCCTAGTGGGGAATAAAATGTCTGACGCTAGCGTTCTAAATCAATAAGATCTGGGTAGTGGATTTCAATTTGGATTGAAAAGGCAGTTTCAAGGAGGGAAAATTCCAATTTTCCACTTTTTTTAAAAAAAATGTGAATTATGTGAGTAGTGTCTTGCCTAAGCTGGTCCAAATAACCCAGACTAATTTTATTTATTTATTTATTTATTTATTGTTGGATTTATATCCCGCCCATCTTCCCTAAGGGAAGATCCCCTCCCCCCTCTGTTTTAGTGTGTGGCATGTCCTTAAATCTATGCTGTCAGCTTTCTGAGTTACTCTGTTCTGGAAAAAGTATATGAGCCAAAAATTAGATAATTATGGGTAACAATTTAAGGCATCCTTTGGGAAGATCACACTTTTAAAAGCCCTTCAATTGATGTTTCTCACTTGGTATGTGGAAAAATGTAAAGCCTCAGGGTAGGTGCTATACCCATGAGCATAGCATAGGATGAAAACAATGAAAACTCATTTCAACCCTGTGGATTTGCTCTATCTTTAGATTCCATCCAAGAAATAACAGTCCAATCCACCACCACCCTAGTGCAAGGGAGCCACCACAGTTGTTAGGCAATCATATCAGCATCCAGGCTGTTGGAAAGAGGACATTTTGAAGGTCATTCATTCATCAGCCCGCCATAAGTTGGAAGCAACTCAATGGCATGTAAAAACAACATTTCAAGCTAGGTCTATAGTGGATGTGATAGAGCTACTTGGCATTGCCTAGCCATTACAAACAAGAGTAGATCAAAAGAATCCATCAAGTTCTTGCTAGCTGTAGATAGAACAGAGATGCCCTGTTAATTGCTTCTGTCAAACTTCTCTCCTTTGGACATATATATCTTAATAATCTTGCATTTTTCAGGTCCTGTGAGGCTGTTGCTTTTCTCTCCAGATTAGCACTAACAGCTTGCACAGACACTCAATAAGAACTTTGCAACCCATTTTATGTAAATCTCTACAGGATTGCCATCTGGCCTTGATGTGTTCCCATTCTTCATAGCCCTCATGACAGCTTCTTTTTCTCCAATGGTTAGTAAAGCTTTCAAGATGAAGTGGATCTTATTAAATTCAGGCATGCAGAAGAAGTCAATCTCAAATATCATCTCCTTGTAGTAAATGTAAACACAAGTATCTATGGAATAATGCATTTTATATCTATGTATGTAAGACTATCTTCTCTGGCTTATCTTCATCAACAAATGCTGAATGTTCCTTTAAATATACTGGTGGAATGTGAAAATAAATGATGGCTTTAAAGCCCTCAAAATCCTCACTATGCTGGACTACAGTAACACAGCGCTTACTACAAGCAGTAGAGATTGACATGCTGTAGAGCAGGAGTGCCCAAGCTTTGGCCCTCCAGATGTTTTGGACCACAACTCCCAAAATTCCAAGCCTAGATTGCCAATGACAAAGGAGTGGGAGTTGTGGTCCAAAACAATCTGGAGGGCCAAAGTTTGGACACCACTGCTGTAGAGTAACCCCCTGACTATGGCGGGGGTTAAGGACGCACCTTACCTGCAATAAATGAAAATCCACAATATGCAGATGCAGGTTGGGTGGGGCCTGGGGGAGCAGCAGCCCATGCAAGTGGCAGTGGTGGAAGTGACCCACCACCACCGCTTGCCTGGGCTGCTGGAAGACTTTTTAAAAAGTTTTGGAGCAACCCCAACAAGTGACTCTGGGGGATCAGATCCGCTACTGCCACTTGCCCAGCTGCTCCAACACTTCTTCGAGCAGCCTGGGTGAGTGACAGAGGGCGATCAGGTCTGCCATGGAGAGTTATGGTGGGGGATCAGGTCTGCAGCCGCAGCGAGTGATGGTGGGAGATCAGGTCTGCCACCACCGCTCACCCTGACTGGTCGAAGAAGTCTTGGAGCAGCCGGGCAAGCAATGGTGGCAGATGAGATCCACCACCGAGCTGGAGCCCAGATTTGGGGGAAGCTGAAAAAAGGTTTTAAAAGCCCAGACTTTTAAAACCCCTTTCCCCCTTCCCCACACCCCAGGATCCAGCTCATTGGGGCTGAGCTGGGGAAATAAAGGTTTTTCTCGCCCACCCTAGCGCTAACCAGCTGGAGCCGCAGCATGTACTGTGGTCCTATGATATTGCGGGACCGAAGTACGTGAACCGCAAAATGGCAGGGGGTTACTGCACTATCAGAAAAGTTAAAGGATCGACCAATGCAAACAGTGTGTGAAAGCTGGGAACTGTGGTATAGAGGGATTTGTCCTAACTGAAAGAAAACTCAAATAAATTAATGAACATTTTTAAAAAACTATAAGTTCAATGTACAGAGCAACAAATATTTATTTATATAATATTTATGCAAACACAATATTTATACAAATAGTTTGTAACAAGGCTAAGGCATCATAATTGCACAGTAGGATGCCAGTATCCACTGGGGATTGGTTCCAAGCCTTCCCATGGATAATGAAAACCATGGATAAGAGAGAATGCCCAAATGTCCCCAAAACTGCTGTTTTGCGATAGTAATGCTTTACAGCTTCTGTTTTGCAACAGTAGGTTACTTTACAGCTGTTGCTTGTGATAGTAGCTTGCTTTATGGCTGCTCTTTGTGACAGTAGCTTGCTTTGTGGCTGCTGAATTATTTATTTATATTTTCTTCTGCCAACCATGGATTACTGAATCACTGGATACGGGAGTCCTACTGTATTATGCCTAAATAAGTTAATAGCAAATATAGTTTTCTCTCCCCAAGTCTCCTTTCTCCTTTTCCCTATTTCCCCCCTTTACATCCTTTGTGGCTTTTGTTCCCTCACATGCTGTATATATAAGCAGTAGAATGGTTTTATCAGCTCCTACCATTTTTCAAGGTCTAGAAAAATGGGCAATTGCAAAGGAAGTCGATGTGCTCCGATTCAGCTCCAAAATTAGACAATACCTCAAATATGCAAAGTGGAACTTTAAAAGAAAAGAAGGCCAAATGTTTTCAGAACTCTTGAGGATGCCACAGAATAGGAAAGATTCTAGTGTGCTAAAAGGACACCTGGATGGTCAATGACGAACCTAGAACACAAGAAAGTATTCATAGAATCATAGAATTACAGAATCATCGTATGGTTGGAAGGTACTTTGGAGGTCTTCTAGACAATGCCCTGCCGAAAGCTGTCCAATCTTTTCTTGAAAACCTCCAGCAATAGGGCATCCACAACATTGGGAGGCAAGCTGTTCCACTATTTAATGGCTCTTACTGTCAAGAAATCCCTCCTTGTTTCCACGTTGGCTCTCTCTCTCTCTCTCTCTGATGAGTTTCCACTCATTGGTCCTTGTCATACCCTCAGGTGCAAATGAATATAAATCAATGCCCTCTTCTCTGTGACAACCCTTCAGGTGTTGGAAGACTGCTATCACGTCTCCCCTCAGTCTTCTTTAACAAAAGACATTTTTTTTCCAATTTCAAACAAAAGTTTAGGAATTTCATATATTTTCACTTTTAGAATAAGAATTTTACTGTCAGAGTATGTGCTATTTGATCAGCCAGCAGAAGCAATACTTATTGAATATATAGTTAGACAGAGACAAGAATTTTCTTAAAACCAAACAGCGATATTAAAAACTGTACAAAAATATATCACAGCACATCACAGAACTTATACAAAGTTCAACAGCATAACAGCATACATTACATTGACAAAATATATGGCAGAGAAACAAAGTGGGTGCCTTACTCACAGAACATTTTTATACATGTGTCTGTCCAATCATAAATGACATTACCTCATAGCTATTGCAACCCCTTGCATCAGCCAAAATTCATTATGTTCATTCTTAACATCTGCACTCCATTAGAAAAAACTATACATTGAGTCACTGTGACTTTGCACTTTTACAGACTCCATCTTTAAATCAATTAAATACACATCAGATATGTATAGAACATCCTGTCTAATACATGTATTTCACTAATATCTGACATTTACACTGTTTTGGAGAAAGGCGAAGACACTGAGAAACTTTTCAGGATGGTCAGGAATCAGGATATTATTTGAACTTATTTCTGAGCATTTTACCAAAATGGCATAATCCTAATTGAAAATACATTGTATTCCCCCAGAACAGTTTCCTTGACTGACAACCCAAGCTGTGTAGGACTGTCCTTGGAATAGATTATAAAGAGAAGATAACAAAGATAACAAAGATGAGACTTCAGCAGTTAGATTATAGGAGGGCCACATTTATTAATATTGATTTAGCATTATCGGTGAATGCAAGAGCAAATATTCTAACATAATACAGAAAACTGGCCTACAGTAAGAATAGCCAAGTTGATTCTGGACTAGGAAGTAGAGTAGTAAGGCACACTCTTCTGAACCCTACCAGTTGAGCTGTAGGAAAGACTTTAACTCGTACATCACGATAAGGAATATTTTGCTTTTTAATAATTGAATTATTTTCATTTAGTTTATTCCTTTTGCTCTAGAGATGGGCACAACTTAAGATGTGGGGCACCTTATGAATCGAGCACCACTGAGGGCAGGGGGAGGGGTCAGTGCAGCACCTGTGGTGCCACACGTCTTTCATTGTGCCCATTTCTAGAGCAAAAGGAATAAACTAAATGAAAATAAATCAATTATGAAAAAGCAAAATATTGCTTACAGCGATCTCAAGTTACCCTGAAGAAGCACTTGATACAGTGGCTAGTGTACGAACCTCTTTATAGACATATTACAGTCAGTTTACATATATGCACACACAAAATAATATTCTGGATTTCATTGTCATGGGGGGAGAGCAACAACATTGCTACTACTGCCTTAGAAATCAAAATTAAGCTGCCCAACTCAACAATATTTATAAATAAAAATATAACAGTGATTATATTCAGCTGTCATGTTTTCCAGCTTTCCACCCGCGTGGAAGGGGTAGAATCTCACTGTTGCTCCAAGTTATCCTTAGTAGAAAAGGCTGCCCCCTCCCTCCCTCTCTTCAGGCTTTCTAGTGTTTTTGAAGTGTGCAGTTTTCTGCACTTCCAATTTAACACCCCACTATCCATTTATGACTGTAGGGCATCATGGACAGCTGCAGACTGAAGATTCAACTGAATATTGGCAGGCTGCTTGCAAGGAAATTTCAGGTTGCCCGAGGACACAGCGACAGTCTAATTTGCCTAATGAGTAAATGCACTAGAACCTGGGTGTTTGTTCTTTAGTTTGTTCATGTTGATCTCTTCGGTAATGGTATGAAAAATTTCTGTTGGGTGCTAAAGTTTGCTTTTCACATTTGAACATAAGAACATAAAACCATAAGAAGAGCCATGCTGGATCAGGCCAAAGGCCCATTTAGTCCAGCTTCCTGTATCTCACAGTGGCCCCACCAGATGCGTTTGGGAGCGCATGAGACTAGATATCTGTCTCCTGCTACCACTCCCCTGCATCTGGCCCTTGAAGTACCCTGGTTTTAAGCCTGGAGATTACACATCTCCAATCCATCATGGTTTGTAACCTGTGATGGACTTTTCCTCCAGGAATCTGTCCAATCCCCTTTTGAAGGCATCCAGGCCAGATGCCATCACCACATCCTGTGGCAGGGAGTTCCATAGACTAACAACAGGCTGGGTGAAAAAATATTTTCTTTTGTCTGTTCTTCCTCTCCCAGCCCTCAATTTGAGTGGATGTCCCCTAGTTCTGGTATTTTGGGAGAGGGAGAAGAGCTTCCCTCTATCCACTTTACTCATGCCCTGCATTATTTTGTACGTCTCTTTCATATCCCCCCTCAGGCGTCTTTTTTCCAGACTAAAGAGCCCCAAATGTTTTAGCCTTTCCTCATAAGGGAGTAGCCCCAGCCCAATAATCATTTTAGTCGCTCTCTTCTGCATCTTTTCCAGTTCCAATATGTCTTTCTTGAGATGCGGTGACCAGAATTGTACACAATACTCCAGGTGCGGCCTTACTATTGTTTTGTATAGTGGCATTATAATGTTGGCTGTTTTATTTTCAATCCCCTTTTTGATAACCCCTAGCATGGAATTGGCCTTCTTCACTGCTGCCACACATTGGGGAGACACCTTCATGGAGCTGTGCACCAACACACCAAGATCTCTTTCCTGATCTGTCACGGATAACTCAGAGCGTATGAGTTGATAGATAAAGTTTTGATTCCCCCCCCCAATATGCATTACTTTACATTTGGCTACATTAAAACGCATTTGCCATTTCATAGCCCATTCCCCCAGTTTGGAGAGATCCTTCTGGAGCTCTTCACAATCTTCTCTGGTTTTTACCACACGGAAAAGTTTTGTGTCATCTGCAAACTTGGCCACCTCACTGCTTATCCCTCTCTTCAGGTCATTTATGAACAGATTGAAAAGCACCGGTCCCAGGACAGAGCCCTGGGGCACAACGCTTTTCACCTCTCTCCATTGTGAAAATTTCCCATTGACACCTACTCTTTGTTTCCTGGATCTCAGCCAGTTCTCAATCCATAAGAGGACCTGCCCTCTTATCCCCCGACTGTGCAATTTTCTCAGCAGGCTTTGGTGAGAGACTGTGTCAAAAGCCTTTTGAAAATCCAGATAGACTATATCCGCCGGTTCACCCAAATCTACATGCCTGTTGACCTTTTCAAAAAATTCTAAAAGATTTGTCAGACAAGACTTACCCTTGCAGAAGCCATGCTGATTTTCTCTCAGCAAGGTTTGTTCTTCTATGTGTTTTAAGATTTTCTCTTGGATGAGGTTTTCCACCATCTTCCCTGGGACAGATGTAAGGCTAATTGGCCTGTAGTTTCCCGGGTCCCCCCTCCTTCCTTTTTTAAAAATTGGTGTGACATCTGCTATCCTCCAGTCCCCCGGCACTGTGGCCGTTTTAAGAGACAAGTTGCTTAACCCCCATCACCTCTTCTCTTGCAAATGCAAGCCTGAGGTTTACAGTATCATTTTTAAGCAGTTCCATTTCAATCCCTGCCCCTCATGGCTATCTATGTAGATCTCAAAAATGGTGTGTTCTCACAACCAAGATTGAGATGCCACCTTGCCCCTGTGCAAAACAAACAAAAGCATATTACCGTTAAGAGATCTGCAATTTCATTTCTCAGTTCCCCAATAACCCTTGGGTGGATGCCATCTGGGCCTGGCGGTGACTTGTTAATCTTCAATTTATCAATTAGTCCTAAAATATCCTCTCTTTTAACCTGTATTCGATTTAATTTTGTTTTATTCCTTCAGTCGTAAGCTAGCTCTAAGGAGCTTTGAAACCAGTACCACAGCCTTCTGGCCTGCTTTCTCTTTCCTACAGTTCTCTGATTCTTAAGGGTGGGTCAACTCTACACATTTATAATATTTTTATAAATGTCCTGTATCAAAGAATTATCCATTTGATTCACATATAGCCAAATCTGGGATTCCTTGTTCATGGAGGTCCACAAGGATCTGGGTCAGTCCCCAATGCACACCTAGATTCTTTCTTTGCAGCCCCCTGTCTTATCTCTCCAAGCTCTATAATGCTGCAATTATAGTGAAAGAAGAGGCTTCTGTTTAATCATCCTACTAAAGTCCACTAAGTGCTGCTCTAAGGAAGGAAGCACTAAGAAGAGGAAGGAGGCAGATAATTTCTAATGCTGGAGAAGAGAGACACAAGGAATGTAGAGGACAGATTTGGCTGTTGCCAACACTCTTAGTGCTCTCAGACTGCCCCTGCCTTAGGTCTCTGGTGGAGGAGCCAGTGGTTGGGTGTTTGGTTCCCCACTGTGCCTCCTCTAAAAGGGGCTGAACTTGAGGTGCCATAGAACCATTCCAGCTCTGGAGTTTCAAAATGGTGGTGGTGGTGGTGGTTAAGCAAGAGAAAAGAGAGAACAGGGTGAAAATATAGTTCTCCATAGTGAAGGGCAAGCCTAGCAAGAGCAAAAGAAGCCCAGATCCAATTTATTAGAAATAAATTCTACAGGCAGGTGGCTTTCTCTATTGTGGAAGCCCATGTACTCAATGTCCTACCAGAGGGAACTTACCTTGTGTGAGTGGCTAGTGGAGAAATTTCTCTTCTCCATTGCATTTTAGTTGCTTTGTTTGCGTTTGATCTGTAATTGCATTCTCTGCACTGAGTTTATCTATTGTCAGTTTCCCTTTCTTGAAAACAATTGTGCATAATCTGCCGATAGGTTTTTATTACTGGGTGGACAGAAAAATGTAACAAATAAATAAATCAATATACATGATCAGGGGAGTTACATGTCAATATAGATTATTCCACGACTCTTGTGTCTAGTTTGGCTTTAATTTGGATTCTTTGTAAATTACTCATAAAGAGATTGTCAATGCTCATTGCTACTGTGTGCTAACTAAATTTCATGTCCTATTCTTGCTGAAGTATTGTTCTACAGAAAATGGTCATTTGGAAACCAGCCTTGAACATTAGTCTGCTGGTGATTTATTGCAATGGCTATAATAAATTATACGTGCAAGCTGCACATGTCCTAGCATAGCAAGAAATCCTTTCACAGCTTATTCTTCTGCTATAACATTTGACCCTACTAAGAATCTCAGGCACCATTGTTTAAAAATACAGTGAGACTCACCAGGCAGTCTGCCTAAGCAACTGTTCAATTATTCGAATTGCACGTGGCACTGTGGGGATGGGGGTGGGGAAATCTAACCAAGTAAAATGCCTTGCATCTAGTCAAAATCTTCTGGCTTAAATCCAGCTGGCAAACCCAATGAGAGTAGACCCACTGATTTAGTTGTTGAATGCAAATCCCATAAATTTTATAGATTTACTTTAGCTCTCTCTGTGTCTGTCTCTCTCCCTTTCCCTCTCTAAGCTCCTGCCTCCGTCTCTCTCTTATTCGGGCCTTGGATTTCTAGCATTCATTGTTTTGTTTAATCTCAGATAACATCTTCATGGATGTTAAAAAATTAAAATAACACATTGACAATGCTCCTGAATTTGCAGACCAGGGGACCACACATAGCCCTCAAAAGCCTTCAGTGCAGTCTCTCAGAGATGCTCAAGCCTATATTTTCCTCAAGCCTACCATTCCACTCTGTACTGGGTGTGGCAGAGTAGGCTTGGAATGATCAGGAAGTGCATAGGAATGATCGTTCTTGTATATCATCCTCCTCAGGTAAAATGGCCTTGCCCTATCCTGCTATATAGCTGATTTTCAGATAGAGGAGACATCCATAGGGTGCTGCTTAGGGGCAGTAATTCCCACACACTGTCATCCCCACTTAAAGTGAAAGTCTCCTCCACTGAACAGTTGAATAATACTGGGGACTTAAAAGAGTGTGTTACGCAGTTCTGAGGGAAGAGGAGTAACACAGATATAAACCTCCACTTCTCCTAATGCTGAGAGGAATGGGGAGGTGTGTGTGCATTAGGGATGGGCACCTTATGAAAAATGAAATGCTGTTTTGTTGTTTTGTAAGCTTACGAATTGTTTCATAACAAAATGAAACAACAGGCAGCATTTCGTGACGAAATGAAACAAAATGCTGTTTTTCTCATTTTAAGACGAACCATTTCATTACTCTGTAAAATGGCTCCCCTGGGTCCTGGGGCACCTTTGGTGTCTCTAGGACCCAGGGGAGCTATTTTATAGAGTAATGAATTGTTTCATTACTTTTTTGTTTTGTTCCAAATATTTTTTTGTAAAAAAAATTAAAACCAAAACAAAATGAAACACATGGGAAATGAAATGAAACAAAACACAGTTTTTCTGTTTTATGCCCATCCCTAATGTGCATATAGGTGTGAGGTGAAAGGTGTAATTGTTAGAGAGAGAGAGAGAGAGAGAGAAAGGGTATTTGCTCCCCAGTTCCTACAGACAACCTGGTACTAGGCACTGCCAGCTTTTCTTACCAACTACTCTGATTACCACATGCAGCCCTTGGGTGGCAGAATTATCGATGACCCCATTGGAAAAACATACAGGCATGATGATGAGCTGATTCTTCCCAGCCTTCCAATTCTGACAAAAACCCAAAATAAGATATATTTTTGTGTCAATGGCCATCATCCAAGTGCTTAGCATATTAAGTTGTGCTGAATCCACTGGGGTTTGGTGAGTCTTGGTCCTGCAAATTCCATTGATTAAAGTGGGTATACTCTAGTAGTAATTCACTTTACCCATTGCACATAGAGGAAGCACCGTCTCTGTGGGTCTTTGTTTTTCACCCAACACAAGCAATTGACAGACTCTTCTCCTGCAATGAAATCAATATAATATGCTGACTTAAATAACCACATGAGTAAATAATTGGTGAAACAAGGGCTTAATTAGTGATTTTTCGTCATACCTATTTTGGCACACATCAATTTATCTAACGTTCTTTACTCAAGAGGCCATTGAGAACTGGGACATCATTTTTGTCAGATAGAGAATCTGTCAAACGCCTCATTCTTTGGCTCTGTTCTAATAACCCAGCATTGCCTGTCAAAGTGCTACCTGACAGTAAAGCTTGATGGAGATTACATTAAGGATATTAATTACCAATTGATATTGATTTTTAAAACATGTTTACCACCAAGGGAAACAAATGTCTGTCAAGGATCTCTGCAAGATGAAATTTTAAGCATAATGAAAATGTGCAATATTTAGAGGAGTGATTGACAGAAAAGAGCTTTTAGAGGTTTTAAAAACTGCTCAGTTGGATTTAAGATTTGACCCAGCATATGAAAAAGATGATTTTGAAACATATAAAATAACTGGAGGAGCGTTTTTGGACCTTGCAGTAGCATATGAACTGGTCACTGTTTTATTTCAAAATCGAAGATTATTTGGTGAACTTCAAGGGAGAAGAATCGGTCACTGGAGAAGAAATCAAAGGAACAGTGTCCCGCAAAGTAATGTCCTGGCATGGTTACTCCTTAACATTTACACAAATGAACAACCAATATCCCTATACTCCAGGAATTTAATCTGTGCCAATGCTATTTCCTTGGTAGCTTTGGGGGGGGGGGCTTTGTAAAAAGTAAACATTCCCTCCAAACTTGCGTGCTAGTTGTATCTGACTGTAGGGGCAGTACCCATCTCCATTTTCATGCCAAAGAGTCAGTGTTGTGCAAGTCCATGGCCATGTGGCCGACATGGCTGAACACATTCCTGCACACAGAGCACTGTTTACCTGTAAACAGTTAAAGAACAGAAAAGCAGAGAGGAAGCTCCAAGACAGCTGGAAAGGCAAGGTTTGGAACATTGTCCTCTGCCAAAGTACTTGGATCAAACCCTGACCTGCAAAGAACACTTTCTAAACACCAGATAGAAAATTACCACCGAAATAACATACTTAGGAAACTAAACTGATTATGCATTGGTGTAACCAATGTCCTTTCTAATTTTTTGCCCCACTGTTTGGGTCTCTGTCCCATGTGCCCATGTGACCCCCACATGCGTTCTGTCACAACTGGAACAAAACAAGTTACTGCAGGTGTGCAGGGCAAGAAAAACCCTGTTTAGATGGGGCAGAAGTGTGTAGGTGCACACATGTGTACCCCTTAGAGGGAACCTTGGCCATAATATCTTTCCTTCAGGGACAGAATGGGTATAACAGGTGAGTTTTTAATCTGGGGAGGAGGAAAGGAGAATGTTACAAATTTTACAAAATAATACATGGTTTACAGAAAGTGGATATTGATTTTTTAAATGGGATGAATCTTATATCAGATTTTAAATTTGTATAAATCTTACATCATAAAATCAATCAAAACTGATTCTATTATTATCAGTATCAGGTCCCCCCGCCAAATAATAGTTAAAACTCAGCCTCAGAGCTGTACTTCAAAACAAAGAGAAATGTATTCAAAACCATGATCATGAAATGGCACAGTGCCTTCAAGTGCAATCTGGGGACAGGCACTATTCCTTTAAAATGTATGTTTTTACATACATTAACACAAAAGTTGAGCTATACAAAACATCACATGGACATATGGATATATCCAATTACATTAAAAGATTTTAAGTTACACTACATGAGCGTGGTGGCTCAGTGGACTAAGGCTCCAAAAGCTGTTGGCTGCAAAGTCAGCAGCTTGGTGGTTCAAATCCTGGGTGATAGGCCCAGCTCCTGCCAACCTAGCAGTTTGAAAGCATTTAAATGCACTTAGATAAATAGATACTGCCATAAAAAGTGGGAAGGTAAAACAGTGTTTCCTTGCAGCCATGCCGGCCACGTAGCCATGGACTTGCACAACACTGGCTGTTCAGCTTGAACATGGAGATGAGTACCGTCCCTAGAGTCGGACATGACTAGCACACATGTGCCAAGGGAACCTTTACCTTTATCTTTACCTTTACCTTTTAGATAGTACATTTTTATGGTTTGGGGCTGACTTTTGGTCAACTTCTTTTTAATCATCTGTTGCATTGATTAACTTCTGCATTTAATTTCCAGAATCAGACTCTATGTTCCATGTGCCTCTTACTGATACTGTACATTTTTATTAATACAGGTAAAACTCAAAAAATGAGAATATTGTGCAAATGTTCATTTATTTCAGTAAGTCAACTCAAAAGGTAAAACTAATATATGAGATAGACTCATTGCATGCTAAGTGAGGTTATCTTAATCTTTCCCTTCAAGTTGTTTTCCTTCTTCTGGATGCCCAGACTGAGTTTCTAATTGCACTGAATTCGAGGAACAGACTATTCAGTGTAATCTGTTGTATCATCGAACAGGCCAAGTCAGATGAACACACAATTTTCACATGCCCAATCTGTCTGTAATCAAAGCTTGGACCAATCTGACCACCATTTCCTTCTCTTTCTCTTTTATGAGAAGTATCTCTCAGACTTTGACTAGTATCATTTGCAGTTTTCACTCTATCCCCCCCCCACACAATTAAGTCACAGAAAATACAGTACACATGTAGGTAGGATGTATTGTGTGACTTGTACAAAGGCTAAACTTCATTAAAACTAATTATATGTCAGTTTAAATCATATATCTTAAAACTAATCAAATCATCTTCATTCTCTTCATCTATGTTGTGTTCTTCAAATAATTGTGGAATATACACTTCGTCAAGTGGGTAGTTGCAGCCATCCTTCAGATTAATGCCTCTGGCAATTTGCTTCTTCAACTCTTGTAGTGCCCAATTAACTCTATTACTGTGTTAAATTCCAACAAATAAATCATCTTCAGTAATAATGAAAAAGAATGAAAAGCAACAGTCACTGTGTGAAATCCAGCTATTCCCATCTCAGCCGAAATTTTATGTCATCCTCATTAGGCAACAGAGCAGACAAAAGCCCATTTGGCAAAGTTGCAGCTGTTGAATAGCTTCTTTTTCTCAGCTTATTTGCACCAGTTTTACTTAAGACATCAGACATTTCAGCTATGTGAGCCAACATTCAAATGTTTTCCTTTCACAGCTGCAGAATCTCTAAGACTTCCTCACCATAGCAGCATACAGTAGCAGTTCATCTAGGCATACACTTCCAGTCAATCTTGTTCTAGTTCTTTTCAATACAGCGGCAAAAATAACTTTTATTAAAAGTTCATAGTGTTCATTCTTGAATAACTTTTCTTCAAGTTGTTGTTACAGTCTTCAAAAATCTAGGATGGAAAATGCTCACACAGGTTGTTCAGGATGTTGGTATATATAAATCTTTGGTGCAGGAGGAAAATAAATAAATAAATAAATAAATAAATAAATAAATAAATAAATAAATAAAT
>JAHTLZ010000122.1:7636787-7650627 GCA_023846285.1 Phrynocephalus versicolor
TGAGGACCCTGGAGAGGAGGCACTCATCTGAAGGAACAATGAAACCTGACAATGTGGATAAAAGTCCATTTACTCTATTTAAAAATCAGCTGTAGGGACAGATATTTGCCAGCTTTCTCGGGAACATGGACCTTACCTCTAGAATGGTCAAATACATTATTAGTAAGCCTGGGGGACATTCATGAGTCTGCAAGCTGCAAGCTGAGCAACTAGCTTCCCCTACAATTGTGCTTTCCTTCTGCTCTTATAACTAAATCAAATGAAAACTTGTTCATAGCTCCGAGCTGTTTTTCTTCCATGAAAGGAATCAAATGCAAACTGTTCTTCGTATGGACACATTGCAGCAGGCAAGTTTAATAACTCCTACAAGCCGAGATTTCCCATAGGACTTCATATTTGCAGCTTCTCGAAATGCTAGGGGACATTCCTCACACTTAGAGGGCCGGCTGACAAAACACACCTAACAAAAAAAAAAATCAAATCAAATCACATTATTTTTGTAGTCTTTCAGTTTTTGAGCTTGACGGTCCTTGGTCAACTAATCAAGAATAGTGCTTGCCTTAACAGGCAGAGTGTCTGGCTAAAAACTGAAAGCTCAAGCTTAGTTTTGAACTCTGCTAGAAGAAACAGGAGGCATTATGTAAATCAAGCTATGGCCCCAGTCTCACTACCATCATCTGCACATCTTAATTTGATGTGTACAATTTTTTTAGGCAGTCACATGATGTTTGATGCATAGTTAGCGCCCTGACAACGGGGGAGTATTTTACTTCTCTGCATCCATCCCGACTTGATTACTGCACAACTTTTCCCTGTTATTTGAGTTGATTTTCTCTGTCACACTTACATATATTTTTAAAAAATTATTTGCTGATTGATTACTGGCATGCCAGCTTTCTAGTACTACTCTCTGTCCTCATGCGGAAGTGTCTGTTTTATTTCCCCATGTGTTATGTGTTTTCTATGGGAAATTTACATGAATGACCAATGTCAATAACCACCATTGGGTGTCACTGCTGTTTATTATTTTTCATGGTCCTCCAATGTGCCGGCATGCTGGTATGCCACCAATTCAGTAGCATAAACAATTACCAAAGCAGAACTACAGGAAGTGGTAGAAAAGGGGGTATGTATCAAATTGGTGCAAATTTTCTGGGGCCGCACTTCATTCAAGGTGTTAAAACGTGTGCATCAATAACAGAGTTATTTTAACACAGCCCCTAATGGTGGTACAAAATGCTGTGGTTAAAGTGCGCTTCCGGGGGCGTGGTCGGCCAGGGTACCAAAATACTGCTCTTTGGAGTGAAGGCACGATGTTTTTCTGCACAGTCTTTTGCAGCAAAAAGAGCAGCAAAATCATTGTGAGACCAAGTCCTATGTAAGCAAAATCATACTAGCATACAGCATTGTTCTTTGGTATTTAAAATACTTCACATTCATTGTCTCAGTAATGCTTACATTAGTAATCAACAAGCTAGGTCAAGATTAGGCATATGCATTGGCTGTGGGATTTCTTTTAAACAACCCCCCCCAAAGGAAGCATTTGTCCATTTCCATAGCAATCCAAAACAAAGGGAGAGAGGCTGACTGGTGCTCAAGTAAAAGCAGGCCTCTCTGAAGTACCAACTATTGTGATGGGAATCAGTGTTGGCTGTCACACTTGGGAATGTGCTAGGGATCATCGATCAATGTTTAATCCTTTTGATCTGACATACATACAAATGCTGGGAACCTGATCAAAACGATTAAACTAGAAAACCTTGACAAGAGTTGCCCTAAGTCAGAATTGACTTGGCAGCACACATATACATAAGGGGACATACATACAGAGTATATGTATCTTCCTTTTTTAATGTTTGTGAAAGCTGGACAGTTAAGGAAGCTGACAGGGAAAAAATGATTTGTTTGGAATATAGGTACCGGAGGGGAGCTCTAGAGATACCCCAGATTGCTCGAAAGACAAACAAATGGATCCTAGATCAAATTAAGTCTGAACTACTTCTAGAGGCACATATATGGAAACTGAGGCTGTCCTACTTTGGGTACATCATGAGAAGATGGGATTCCCAGGAAAAGACAATAATGCTATTGCTATCCATTTCCAAAGCAATCCAAATTAGAAGACAACAGGAAAAGAGGAAGACCAGATATGATTACTGAAATGCGCTCTACATAGGACTGCCTTTGAAGATGGTTCGGCGATTGCAACTGGTTCAAAATTGTGTGGCACAGTTGGTAAGTGGTGGGGCCTCCAGGGATCACATCACACAGATTCTGCATAACCTGCATTGGTTACCAGTTGCTGCCTGAGCCCAATTCAAAGTGCTTGTTTTGACACATAAAGCCCTAAATGGTTTAGGACCTAGATACCTGAAGGACTGCCTCCTTCCATAGGAACATACCCGGCAATTAAGATCGAGCCAGGGGGCCCTTTTGAAAGAGCCATCCCTCAAGGAGGTGAGAGGGATGACTTGTAGACATAGGACCTTCTCAGCAGCTGCCCCCAAGCTATACCCTCCTGATTGATATCCACCTGGCACCAACATTGATGACATTTCGGCGCCAGGTAAAAACTTTCCTGTTCCAGAAGTTTTTTAATTGCTACAATATAGACTGTGGGTCCTCTGATGACAATTTTAGTGTAATGATTTTAGTGTAAAGTTTTTATTATTGCTTTGATTATTTATTGATATTCTATTTTTAACTCTTTTAATTCTTTTGATTGCAGCCCAGAGATCTTTTGGGTAGTGGGAGGCATATAAGTTGTAAAAATAATAAATAAATAAATAAATAAAATATGAGATTAATTCTCCTAAAAGAGACCATGGACTTGAGTCTGTCACAGCTGAATAGGGCAGTTAAGGACAGGATATTTTGGAGAATGTTCATTCATGAAATGGAGATGACTTGACAGCACATAACAACCATCTGATATATGAGGGGGGCATCCAAACATCTGGCATAGCTTGGAAGTCCGTAGTAGTAGATCCTACAGTGATGACTCCACTTTTTAAAATGTTTACTAGGGTGTTTTCCAGTAGTCTTTTGAACTCCAAGCCCCATGGATCTCGTCCCAAGTGCATGGATCTTTGCATATGGTGCTATTCCTCTGCCTTTCCTGCTTCTTCTGTTCTGTAAAGTACATTATACTCTTCTATTACTTACAAAATTCCAGCCATTAAGTCTCATTCTACTGGGTTTGAGTAACACCTTCCTGCCCTTGAAATTGAAGCTCATCATGTTGTCTTCCCATGTTTGCAGTGCTGTAGAATGCACTCCTTTCACAGTGGTGCTCTGTTTCCACTCTCAGTGCTTTTAAAGAGGTTTTTGTAATGCATTTGCATGATTTTAGCTGCTTTTGTGTGGGGTTGGGGGTTGGTTTTACTTGATTTTATAGTTAGATTTGGTTTTACTTGTTTTATTCTTTTATGAAGTCTGTCAACCACTTTAGGCACTATTTTTAATGGCAATGCATGGGACAAATTTATTTATTTATTTATTTATTTATTTATTTATTAAATAATGCTTAATACACATATATAGAAGCATCTGAAACTCTATCTGCTTTGCTTTGGATTCTCCCATCCATTGGCAGGGTCCTACACCTTGTCTCAGTATTTGGTGTATACCCATCATGATTCTTCCCCAGTAGCTGTTCTCTTCCCCATCCTCTGCCATACCATTCTCCTTCCAGCATGATCCAGTTCGGTTTTTCCAGAAAACCTTTTTCCCAGCTCCTCTGAGATGAAGACCATCTCTTGTCAGAGGTCCTTTGTCGCATAAGCCCAGACCATGATCAAAGTATTCAGACTTTTTTCATTGACAGCATCTGTGCCCACCATTGTGATTTTGAAGAGGAAAGAGAGGTGGAAAATAAAACACAAGTTCCCCTTTACCCTCTTAGCCAGAGCTCACTGTCACAATATCCTCAAATCTGGTATCAAATATTCCCTCTCAGACTGATGGATTGAATTTATTTCTGTGCTGCCTCTCTTTGTATTGCAGAACTTGTAGTTGGATGACAAAGAAGGTTTAATGGTACCAGAGGTCCTTAGCAGTCCTGGCAAACTCTCTGTTGTGTTTTGTATCTTTTGCCAGGAAGATATCACATCTCCCAAGATACTGCAGGTGCTTTTTGTCTCAGTCTCTTAGTTTTCTACTATTGTATTCTTCCTCCCCAAAGGCATTTCCCAGCTGGAGATGATTTTTATCTTAGGGATTGAGAAGCCCTATGGCAAACTCCGAAAAATTCTAGCTTGTCAAAAATGCACCATTACTACATGTCTGAAAATATATGCTTCACTGCTACGCATTCAGTGCACATCTCCTTCAACTATGAGGAAAGTCTGTCTCATTCACTGCAGCTTTTCATTCAGCCTGCAGTACCAGCAGGCTAATAAAATTAATGTTGATCTGCATAGAGCTCCTACTTGCCAAAAAGGATCAATGGCACCTGGAGGGATTAAATTACCTGCTGCTTGGAGATGTCAGCATGCTCTGCATTTAAAATCTTTGAACAACATTTGTTATTTTAATCATAATGTCTTCTTTGCGAGATTGCATCTACTTTTAACTACAATTTAATGAGGATGCACATTGATTTCACTGATATTATTATGCCATTTACAGTGCCACACTCTTCAACTGTCATGGCTGCATATTATCTGAGACTGAAAATGGACTTCTATAGACTTCTCAGCCCTCAACAGAGGAAGACAGGTTTCTGAGAGGCCAGTATTTGGCATACCAACATGATGGGATGCTTGTCAGCAACAAACCTGTGAGTCTAATGGTTCCCAACCTTGGCTTCCCAGATGTTCTTGGACCAAAACTCCCAGAAGCCTTCCAAGGGTTCCTCAGAGTTGCTGCCCAAGAACATCTGGAGACCCAAAGTTGGGAACTACTAGTCCTACTGATCAGAAATGGAGGCCAGAAAGAATTGTTTATTAGAAATAAAGGTTCAAGAACTCTTTCCCTATAAAAGAAAAAGGCAAGAAGAGGAGAAACATTACTCTGGTTGCAGGAACACATCCTTTTAATGTGGCTTGGGTCTTTTTCAACATACCCTGCATCCTCCCAGAAGTACTGTATATACTCGAATATAAGTCTAGTATTTCAGCCCTAATTTTGGGTTGAAAAAAGGGGCCCTCAACTTATATTTGAGTCAATACTTTTAGACACTGAGGCAAGTGCTTGGGTCGGTGTCTAAAAGTAATTTTAAACATTGTGCACTGCTTCTCCTGACCTCCCCCCCCCCACATCACAGGGGAGCAGTGTGTGATGTTTAAAATGACTTTTAGCCACCAAGACAAGTCTTTGCTGTGGTGGCTAAAAGTCATTTTAAACATCACACACTGCTCCCCCAGCTCACAAAGGAGGCTCTGCCAGGCCCTGCAGCATTTCCCACCCTAGACTTATACTCAAGTCAGTAAGTTTCCCCAGTTTGGAGGGCGGCATTTAAATTAGGGGCCTCAACTTATACTCAGGTTGACTTATACTCGAGTATATTTTATACCATGTCATAGCACAAATTCCTAAAATGCTTAAGAGGGGAAAGGGATAGTAGATAGCTAGGTTTGGGAAGCAGACATGCCATTTTGTAGAAGTCTGCAAAATCTTTGTGTACTGTGCCTTAGTGGTGTGCCAGGCTGAAAAATAAAGCTTTGTATTCCATTATCTTGACGCTTGCCTTCTGATCCGATGACCGGGTGAGAAGGTAAAATGAAAACAATTAGATTTTGTCATGAAAGGCAAAAAGCTATTTTGAACACTAGCCTTTCAATACAGACTATGCCCAAAGCAAAATGCACAGTGCACTATATTCCTCAAAATCACATTTACTGTCACTGGTACAGAAACATGGACGGTATTATATTTATAGCAGCTTTCTCTTCACCTGGATTTCAGGTTTCTTTCTGCCTATAAAATCTTAACATGTGTTGCAGGGGAAAAAAACACCTCAGGTCCAGTGATGAATATAAGAAATGGCATTTGCATCTCTGTAAGAATTATACATTCTTACATTGAAGAGTTGGAGCAGGATACTCAGACAGGAATGGCGAGACCAATAAAATGAAAATGGGTAATAGAGATGGGCACGAAATGAACAATTTTTGTTTCCTTTTTCGTTTTTTCATTTTGTTACGTAACGAAATGACAGATGAATTTTGCCTCTAAAATGAAACGAAACAAACAGAAACACCAGAAATTTTGTCGTCCGTTTCGTTTTCGTTACGGCAATACATTAAACTGCTTTAAATGCTAAAAAAAAATCACAAAATTTGAAATAAATGGTAACGAAACGGTAACAAAATGAACAAAAATGAAAATGATTTTTTTTTGTAAAAAATCACGAAAAACGGAAACGAACCAAAACGGACCCCCTAAACGACAAACGACAAACGAAACACCATTTTTTTTATTCGTGCCCATCTCTAATGGGTAACAAAGAAAATATCCTGAAACCCACAGAATTAGGTTTGAGAGACAACAATCTGAGGAGGCTGAGCAAACCCCAGTCATGACAATAGGGTGACAGCTTGCTAGTGGGAATAATACTTACTTTCTATGCAAGAAAGCTGAGTTATGCTGTAGTAACATTCCAGGGGCCACCAGCCTAAAGTAACCTAATGACATTAATGCTGGATTTGAGGACTCAGGCTTTTAAGTCTTACATTCTAAACGTTTTACCACACATAACTTTGGCATGTTGTGATATACTGTATACCCAATGGCCTTACTCAGACTTCACTCAGGTATCTTGTGAAATGGGATCCCCACTTATATATTTTAAGTTGTTTGATTGATTGTTGTTGTTGTTGGTGGTGGTGGTGGTGATGATGATGATGATGATTTGTTTGAACAATTGTTGTGTGCATTTCAGCCTGCCTCATCTATTGTTGCCTTTGTGTGTGCATGCGCCAGAATAGGCAGGGCAGGGAAGTGCTGAACACCTGTTCAAATGAAAAACAAACTGGCAGTTTGTGGCCATCTCTGTACATAGGCATTAAATAGTAAAAGAGCTTAAATAACAAAAGTGATGGAAGGATGTCATGGGAACCTCTTGTAATGCCTACACAACTCTTGTTTTGGTGCTAAATCAATACCTTTCATTATTTTTCACTTTTTGAACATCTGTATGTCAATTGTTGTAGCCTGTTTTTCATCCCTGCCTGTTAATATATTTTTTGTAATTTTAAAAGTAATAAATAATAGTAATAAATGTTAGCTCCCCATCACCCCGATGTCATGCCATAATCTATGGTATTGTCCTGGCATATATTTTAAACTGCACATCCCTCATAACATCTGATATCTGTACAAGGCCATTTAATAAATGCAACATGTAATACATTTGTATACATTAAATAATATCTTTGGGTGAGTCTTTGAGTCAGTTATAAGGCAAATCAGGGGGTAGAGATTTAGGATGGGATTACACTCATCCTAAAAAGTGAGGTTCTCCACTAGTGTATGTTCCTAGATGCAATTCTGAGCTTGGATTCACATGTTGTTTAGGAATACTTTTGTATAGTTAAAGGTGGTACACCAGCTGAGTCCATTCCTGGAGATATCTGATTTGGCCACAGTGACACATGCCTTAATTATATTTTCTCTGGATTACTGCAATGCACGCTGCATTTGAGGAGTGTTTGGAAAACAATGCTGTCATTACAAGAAGTAAACATGGGTTTCTTAAAAACAAGTCATGCCAAACTAATTTGATCTCTTTCTCTGATAGAATTACAGGCCTGGTGGATGAGGGGAATACTGTGGATATTGCTTATCTAGACTTCAGTAAAGTCTTCTATAAGGTTCCCCATGGTATTCTTGCAAAGAAGTTAGTAGAAAGTGGGATAGAAAGTGCTACTGTTAGGTGGATTTGTAATTGGTTGACTGGTCACACCCAAAGGGTGATTATAAATGGCCACTCTTCAGCTTGGACAGACGTGACCAGTGGGGTGCCCCGGGGTTCTTTTCTGGGTCCTGTGCTGTTCAATATCTTTATTAATGACATGGAGGAAGGAATAGAAAGTATGCTAATTAAATTTGCAGATGATACCAAATTGGGAGGGGTCCCTAGAGGATAGGATGAAAATCCAAAATGCTGGGCTAAAGCTAACAGAATGGGTTTCAGCAGAGGGAAATGTAGGATGCTGCATCTAGGTAAAATGAATGAATTGCACAGATATAGGATGGGAGACATCTGGCTGGAAAATAGTACATGGGAAAGGGATCTGGGAGTTTTGTTGGACCACAAATTGAACATGAGTCAGCAGTGTGACGCGGCGGCCAGGAAAGCCAATGTGATTCTTGGTTGCATCAACAGAAGCAGGTTTGTTTTCCATGGCTTCAGAGATTAGGACTCGGGGCAATGCTGCCACAAAGGGTGGTGGAGTCTCCTTCTTTGGAGGTTTTTAAGCAGAGGCTGGATGGTCATCTGTCGGGAGTCCTGTGATGGGGGTTCCTGCATGGCAGGGGGTTGGACTGGATGGCTCTTGAGGTCTCTTCCAACTCTATGAGTCTATGATGGTTCAGAATTCCACAGCCAGGCTGCTGACTGGTGCTGATTTCAGGGAGTATGCAGCTCCCTTAACACAACAGCTTCATTGTTCTATTCTGTTTCTGGTCTCTGTTCAAAGCATTAGTTATTACCGATAAAGTCATATGCTATACAGTCCAAGCCGTTTGAAGGATCGTATTACCCCATATAAGCCTTCTTGGCTTTTAAGATCTTCTGGGAAGGCTCTTCGTTCCATAACCTTCCTAACCTGGTTTAGTGAGGAAACAAGATAGGGCAGTTGTGACGAACCTTCGGCACTCCAGATGTTTTGCACCACAACTCCCACAGTCCTTTGTCAATGGCATCTAGGCTCATAATTCTGGGTATTGTGGTCTAAAACATCTGGAGTGCTGAAGGTTCACTACCACTGAGATAGGGCCTTCTCAGTGGCTGCTCCCAGGGTTTGGAATGCACTGCTCTGGGAATCCAAGGAGACCTCCCCCCCCACACACACTTCTCCTTGCCCTTCCACTGTCAGACAAAGACTTGCCTTTTCAAACAGGATTTTGAGCAAGAAGCATCTGGCAAACACTCTAATGATTGACATATAAATATTTTAGATTCTTTTAAAAAAGTTTTGAAATGTTTTTACTCCTGAATAATGTTCAATTGTTGTTTCTAACATATAGTTTTATATGGCATTTCAACTTATTATTATTGTAACAATTATTTCAGTTGTTGTGAGTCACCTTGGGACCCCTATGGACAAACAGATAAAATAAAACAAAGCAAAATATAAAACACCCCCATACATTTTTGGCATACAGACACACCTTGTAACACAAATTTATCCAAGATACTTTCAGTTGTTGATGAATGTAGGCTCCAGGTCTTGAGCATGATTCGGTGCCTTTGCTTCATCTGTATTTCATCACAAACCACATTCAGTTGTGCATGCATGCATTCCTGTTCATTAAAATGGTGTTTGTGTATGTGTGAAAGTTAGATAGCCACACACTAGCAGTAATTTGATTTTCATTTTTATTTTCAAATCAAAGAATCATGTTATGATGCCTAGACAAGCAATTCTGTGATAAGCAGAGACAGAATAATAAGAAAAAGGATCACATCTTAGAAGAGTTGATTTTGTGTAGCTATCTCCTTGTCAGTTGAAATCATCCCAGCCAGACTGGCACAAAGAAAACATAAAATGAGTCTTAAATGAAACAACTGTCTTGGTTTAACTAGAGAGAATCTTGGGCTTGATATTCAAATTTTAACAGATTATTGCCACCTTTGAGTTCTCTTGATTCTCTTAGAATTAAAATATAAAACAAACAAATAAAAGATCCATAGACTTAAGAAAAGCTCACGGCAAATGAGGCTTGAGAGATTCTATAAAACATGAAACAGTGTGTTATAGCTCTGGCTAACTACCCTGTAAAATCTACATTATACATATCTAAGTCTCAAAGAAAATGCATAATAAAGCCTACTGCTGGTTATGGAAATCTAAATAACAGAACATTTCTGAGAAAGGTAAATGTTGACTATTTAATCACAACTCATTATCTAAATGCCTTCAGAAAATTGAATTCCACGACTTTTACAGCCTCTCTTTACTTTAGCCAGTGAGGTTTTTTTTTCCTTTTTAAAAGCTCACTCCATAAAGTTTCACATCCCAGTGAAGCAGAAGTACCGAGGCTGAAGCCATTTCTGGTTAATTTTGTGTGACCACTTTTAGGTGGTAAAATCCGAGTTTAGTGAGGGCTTTCAGATTTTCTTGTTCCTAGAACAGCCAACTGGTTGTCTTCTCTGTTCCCTTCCACAAAACCCTGGGGGGGGGGAGCGGACGGGGGAGATGAGCATAAGTCTGGCAAAGTATAGTGACCACAGACAATCTCAGACATGGCTGCTTGGTGAAAAATTGCATGTTTGCATTACCACCTAGGAAGAATAGGAAAACAGCAAAATAAAAAGCAAATGTGTTCTGCTTATATAGTGCCGCATAGCACTACAAGCACTCTCTGGGTGGTTTACAATTTAATTATGCAGGCTACACATTGCCCCCCACCCCCCAGCAAGCTGGGTACTCATTTTACCGACCTCAGAAGGGTAGAAGGCTGAGTCTGCCATGAGCCAGCTCCCTGGGATTGAACCCCAGGTCATGAACACAGTTTTAGCTGCAGTTCAAGCATTTAACCACTGCACCACAAGGCTCTTGTATAGAATTATTTAATATACCATATACAATGACTGCTCTGCTCTGCCTTGTGCGGAGCTGGGGCGTCTTTGCCAGCTGGCCAAAGGAGGCGCCATTTGTCTGCGCAATTTGTGTAGCTCATGTATGGGGAGTGTGCCTATATAAGGTCCTGGCGCGCTCCCCACCACCTGCCTGCGCAGTCGCCGGATCCCCCGCCCTCCCGCCACCTTTTATAATGTGATGGTGATGCTTTGCTGGTTGCTTTGGGGCCGGATGGGAATTTTTGACCATCACTCAAATTGGCCATGGGTGGTGGCATGTTTTCGCCCATCCCACCATTCACATGTTGGTGTTGGGCTTCCCCGATAACCGTCCCGGTCACAATTTGGTGGGTAGCGCATAAAAAATGTTAATCATCTAGGTCCCTTCTTTAATCTCCAAGTTGCTGGGCACCTTCAATTAATCAACTAGAGTAGGAATTAGCTAGGGATCAAAATAGTAACAACCCAACCACACTCGAGAGGGCTGCTAATGTTTAATCAAATTGGAGGATGTCCAAAGTACCTTTAAAGCATCCTGGCTGTGGCAGCGTAACAGGCCGCAGGAAATTTGCTGACCAAAGGGACCTAGAAATTTATTGTTGTCACCTTAACCTTGCGCTACGTCACAGGCCCTCCTAAAGTAACAGTTCTGTTATGTTAAAGTTTAAAAGTTGATTCCTGTGATTAATAAATTGTGGCCCTTGTTTAACCAAACCCAAACGTGTGTCGCCTCTTTATTTCGGCAAAGTGGTTCCTAAGTTTCATTCACTGTGCTTGCCAGTTCCTACTCCAGGCGCCTACAGCACCTGGTATGCCCTGGTGGTCTCCCATCCAAGTACTAACCAGGGACGACCCTGCTTAGCTCCTGAAATCAGGCAAGATTGGATGTGCTTAGCACATCTAGGCAGCTCACTTCTTTCCTTTACTGTCTTATTTATATAGAAATAACTCCCTATTTATACTTCTCTACATAAAATTCACTTGCATATTATGCTGTTCATTGTTCTTGCCTGCAGTTATCTTTCCCACTTCTTAGTTCATCTTGACTAGTTTTCTCTCTCACTTTCCTTTTATTTATTGGTAGATGGCATGCATAATCACTGGGCATACAGAAATATATCTTGGATGCTTTAAATTTCTCTCCATTACTCAAGCTCATTCAATTTCACCCATCATTTCCCGCATACTTCCAAAATTTGTTCTGCTGTTATTCAGTATCCTTAAGTCTTCCTTCAGTCCAAGCAATAAACCAGAGGAGACAGCATTATACTCATTGTGGTTACTTCCCACCACCCCACCCCATCCCACAGCTTTATGTAACTATTTCATGCTATATTCACTGAATTTCTGGTCAATATTTTCCCTCTTCTACCTAATGAATCTAAAGCTAGAGTATCTCATTATATTTTACTATTTTTTTCTTTAAAAAAGGTTATTTTCTGACCAGCTTCTTTTCTATCTATCTATCTATCTATCTATCTATCTATCTATCTATCTATCTATCTATCTATCTATCTATCTATCTATCTATCTATCTATCTATCTATCTATCCATCTATTGCATTTCTAGACCACCTGATTTCCCAACTAGGGACTCTGGGCGGTTTACACAAAAGTAAATAATCAATGATTAAAAGAAAACAAAACAATAAATAGCAATATAAAAACGATAGACTAAACACACTCCCCAGCAAAAGGAAGACTGAGGAGTGGCAAATAAAAACACCCAACAAGATAGGTGGGAACAAACATTACATCACCGACCCCCAAAAGCTTCCCTAAAAAAGCCAGGTCTTGAAATCTTTTTTAAAATGCTGTCAGGGACTCCATTTGGTGCATGTCACAAGGCAATTTGTTCCACATTGCAGGACCAGTCAGCGAGAAGGCCCGATTACAGGTGACTACCTTACGGGCCTCCCAGGGGGTGGCCACACAGAGTGAAAGTGCCAAAGATGCTCTGGTGGAACGGGCCGACACTGACCTTTGGGAGATCTGCTCTGCCAGATACTCAGGGCCCAAGCCATGGAGAGTTTTGTAAACCAAAATCAATACCTTGAACCTTATCCATGAGGCAATGGGTAGCCAATGCAGGTGAGCCAGAGTTGGCGTGATGCAATCAAAACAACCCGCACCAACCACCAGTCTGGCCGCCGCATTCTGCACCAGCTGCAATCGCTGGACAAGGGTCAAGGGAAACCCCATGTAGAGAGCATTGCAGTAATCAATCCTTGAGATGTCCAGCGCTTGCACAACTGTCTGCAGGGAGTCACCATCAAGGTACGGGAGAATTTGGGCCATAAGCCTAAAATGGTAAAAGGCTGACGTCTAGTTCACAGAATAGCAGATTATGGCTAAGGTCATTCACTGAACCTCTCAGCCACAATCCAGATCATAATGAAAGCAGTTAAGTAGATTTCTACAAGGTACAGTCATGGGTGGCTCATGACAAGGGCAATGAGGTACCCTACCTGAAATGTTGGGTTGAGACATTCATATCCATTCTGATCCATGTATTACTTCTGTATACAGTATCTGTTCATGTGAAATAACTCTATTGCTTTGCCCCAATCTGATACCTTTGCACATAAGTCGGACAGTTGGACTGTATTGTTGGCTCATTCTCATTGATGGAAGACAGAAGAATGATCAAATACTACGGGCTGGGTTAATTAATATTAGAACAGCATTTTGGCTTTTTTTTAAAGCAGCATTATGTGTTAGAAAAGCATTTTTGTTTTAAATAATCATTTTTACCCTTTGCTAATGGGAAGAAGAGAAAGTTTTAATTCATTTGGTCCTTTGGGAATGGATTTTAGTGCTTTTCCATTCATTTTCAAGGTTAGAGCTTCTTCTTTGGCAGTTTTAAATCATGAGTGTAACAAGCAAACAACCAAAAGTTCTGGAGGAGATTCCAAACAGGGATTTGACTTAAAAATAAAATAAAATCTAAGCCTGTATAAGACAGAAGTGATGACTTTTGGTTAGGAAGTCAGAGCATCCAGCTCAGAAGCATTCAACACAGTTTTAAATAGATTGCAGTAGAACTGAAAGAAAGAAAGAAAGAAAGAAAGAAAGAAAGAAAGAAAGAAAGAA
>JAHTLZ010000122.1:7652357-7686968 GCA_023846285.1 Phrynocephalus versicolor
CAAAAAAAAAAAAAAAAAAAAGTTTTAAAAGCTCGTGCTTTCCGGGTGCATTGGGGCGGAAGTGCCCTGGCTTATTTTTAAATCTCCTTTGTTTTTAAAAGAACAAGAATAATTCTCACCATCTTCTGCCACTGCCCCGCCTCCTAAACTCCGGAACCGGTGCTCGCTTTCTTAAATTCTCCCCCTCCCCCCACCCCTTACCATACCATCACAAAAAAGCAAAATAGCAACATAGCAAGCTCAGCGAAATAAACCCTCTTTTACCCCCACCTTGATTCGGGCTCTCCTCCTGGGGTTGCTGCCTCCTCTGCCTCATGGTCCCTCATCCTCATTGCCAAACGGACAACCTGCCCCTTTAAGGAACACAGCATTGTTCCCAGAATCCCCACCAGCTTCCCCCTCTTCTCCATACACATGCGTGGCGCGCACATACACACACACACAGCACAGAGGGCATGACTATGAGGGCAGAGGAGGCAAGCCTGGGAGATCCGGAGGAAAGGTGAGGCCAAGGGGGTGTACTTCGCTGAGCTCACTCGTTTTTCTTTTTTACGATGACACAGCAAAGGGGGGGAGGAGAATGTAAGAAAGCAAGCACCCAAACCTTGGCTAGGAATAAATCGCTTGATTTATTTAGGCATGCTTGACCCAGAGTTCCAGAGGTGGCAGTGGGAGGCGGAGAAAATTATCTTCTTGTTCTTTAAAAAGCAAAGGAGGTTTAAAAATATGCCGGAGAGCTTCCCTTCCCCAATGTGCCGAATCAGCGCCGGGAAAGCAGGGGCTTTTAAAACTATTTTTTGCCAAGCCTCAAGCCCGCCGCACTACAGCTGATCAGTGCTTGGGGCTCTGCCAAAAAAAGCTGCGGTTTCCTGCGCTGTTTTTCCCCCACAGCTCCAGTCCATTTTATCGCACGCCGCCACTTTCAGAAATGAACAGCACCGAACAAATTTTTGTTGGTTCTGTTCGGTTCAAGCCTGGTCCATCCAAATTGTCGTTCTTCGTTCCGTTACGTAACGGAAACAAAGAACGGCAACAGAAACGGAAATTTCACCATTCTGTGCCCATGTCTAGTGTACAGAGTAATGGGTGGATTCAGAAGACCTGGTTTTATTCTTCAATTCTGCCAGGGAAACTCACATAATACCAGTTACATAAATGGTTTCAGGACTATATCTGTCCAGATAGATAGATAGATAAAAAGATAGATGGATACATAGATAGGTAAGGGAGTGAGTGAGTGAGTAATGAATTAAATTCATAGTCAGCTCTCTCTATTCATCCATCCATATCTCCATATGCATTGGTGGTCCCACACTGGAATAAGACATGAGACACGAGTGATGGGGTATAAACGGGCCACACTTTATTGAACTGTTATTAACTTTGACGAAAACCAGCACACTGGTTGGGCCCCCAAGGTCATGTTTGACCTCCCCAACTACCATCTGATCTTACCTGGGTGAGTCGAAGACCCCCCCCCATTAGTGCAGTCTTAGGAGACTGCATACAGGGGCCGGTCAAATGTCTAAAATTCTCCTCGGGCATCCAAAATCTGCTAACTGGTAACCCTAGGCCTGGGTTATTCCAGTGCATCCTCCCCACAACACTGTAACCACTCAATCTGCAGCGTCATGAAGTTGGATAGGCTAGGATGACATTTATAAACAGACTCACTGACTTTTGGCCTCCGCACTACCCACCAGTGTGGCCGGTGCATGAACATATTAACTGCTCACCTAGAACTTGTAACCTATTTAACTAACCCACTCCCTTCTACCAGTGTAGGATAGGCAAAAAAAAAACCTACAACACCTAATGGCCAGTTCTGATGTTGTAGATAAAAAAAATTCCTATCCGGCCTCCAGAGGCAACCAGACAAACTGACACTGGTTCTAGGGTGGGTGGGAGGGGGCCGAATCTCCAAAGATACTGTGTCCAGGGGTGGGTGGGAAGCAAGCTTATATAGCCTGCTCCTCCCCCTCTTCCTATGTGAGACTTGCCACAGTCTTGCGTGCTTCTGGCTAGGGAGGTAAAGACATCCCATTGGATGGAGTAAGCCCATTGGCCACGGAATGACACTATCTTCCTTGAGGATGAGTGACAGAATGAGAGAGAGAAGTCAGAATTCATTCTGTAACTGACACACTCTGAAAATATATATACAATATAGCAATAATAATTATGCACATTAGATAATCACAGCCAGCAATTTTTAAAACCAGAAACTTCCTGACAATTATGGGCATTTCAGAAAATTGGAGCTTTGGCAAGATTTCTGGATTTTCCTTTTAAAGGCTATTTTTCAATTTCTTTTAAACTCACATACTTTTCTGCTGCACTGAGGAGCTTTGTCTCGTTGTGTAAAATAGCCTCCAGGTTGAATCAATGTTGTCAACACACTCTTTGATATCAAAGTTTCCATATTTGGTGGTCTCGGGTAGATGACGGCAACAGAAGGGTCTAATTGCCTGGTTTTTCAGGGGTCCTGCTGGGGATTTTCCCCCCAAGCCAAGCCAGCCTCAAAGTCAATTGTATATTTCCAGCAAATTGAACAATTGGCATAAAGCTGAGTTCTTTTTATCTGACAGTTACAGCTGCCAAAAGTGGAAAAGACCTTACCTCAGATTGAAAAAGTGAGCACAGTCATGTTGCCCAATTGTCTATTTCACCCTATTAGAGGCTATAAATGTGTAAGACAGGAAAATTAAAGATAATTTGCCACAACCATTACTGGACTGTAATACAAAGGAAATCCTTTATTGCCTCCATTTTAGACTTGACTCCTACCATCCTGAGGAAATGCAGAGGTCATCCATTTACTAATCCAGATTGTGAGGAAACGGTTAGGCAGAAGACAAGAAGAAATGGGGAATGGCTGGAGCTTCAGCTTTGTCTTGTCAGAGCAGACAGCCCACTATCCAGGGGGATTAATTGATCCATGAATTGGGGAGAAATCATTTACTTTTGAAGCAGAACCAGTGGAAGTAGGGGGGCATTTCTGCCTCAGAACTGGTCTCTGAAGCTCCAGAGGCTGCACATCTACATTCTCACTTTAACAATCTAGACCAGTGGTTCTCCACCTGTGGGTCCCCAGATGTTCCTGGACTGCAACTCCCAAAAACCCCTTCCAATACAGCGAGTGGTAGAAGCTTCTGGGAGTTGCAGTCCAGGTTGAGAACCACTGATCTAGACCCAAGGAATTGGGTGGAGCTGCTCTTCTATTTTTTTACCCATTCCTGTGCTATCATCCCTTTGTTTTTATCCTGACGTTCTGAAGCTTTTTGATATATCTAATTATGCTCATGTTCTTTCTTAACACCATTCTTACCTCTCTGTGTGAACAGTATTATGCATTGTCATAATGATACCATTCATCTAGCATATAAATCTTCCATTCCAGAAATGGAAGTTTCTCCCACAGAAGGTCCTATTTGTCATATATGTGTGGCTATAGGTATGCATGTGGCCATGCAAGAGAAATTTTATAAGCCTTCCTTTCTTGAAAACAAAAATGAATATATTTCCTTCCAGTATGGTTTCATTTTAATAACAGGAAACTTTATAGACATACACCCCTTCCTTCCTTTCTTTTGATAAGTTATGAATAGACCACAGTATACTCAGATAACACTTCCAGAAATAGAAAAACACAGCATACTTCAGCGTCACTTGGAACAATTTGTTTGGAACCTTGCTGAGCTTTTGTTGAGCATTTGGGCTAAATATAGCTCGACTTTTTTTCCTGCACCAGACTTACACATATAATGTTCACAGAATAATAGGATAATTGACTTGGAAGGGGCCTATAAGGCCAATGAGTCCAACCCCCGTTCACGGCAGGATTTCAAACTGAAGTAGAACCCCTTGTCCAGTTTTCTCTTGAATTCCTCCACTGCTGAGCTGTGTGAGGTTTCCATTATCATACTTCTCTTAACAGTTTATAAGTTTATTTTATGCTATTCAGCCTAAATTTGGCTTCATTATGTGCCCTGCACTCATGGATTGTTGGGAACAGATCCTTCCAATCCTATACATGACTACTCTTAGGGTATTTCAAAGATCTTTTTTTTAAAAAAAATCATTTCATTTTATTGTGTTTTGTTTTTTATGAGTTTTATGTATTTGTTTTATGTAACCCCCCCCCCTCTCTCTCTCTCTGTGTGTGCACGCTTATTTGGAACGATGCAATTTCGGCCAGCCTGGGCAGTTTGGAAGAGAGAGGCGTGATGGCCACCTCCTCCTCCTTCTTGGTTGCTTAATCTCTTTTGCAGAGATCGAAGCAACCAGGAAGAAGGAGGAGGTGGTGATGGGCAGTGAACACTGCTCTCTGCTTCACACTACAGCTGACTTTGACAGGTCTAACCTATCAAAGTCAGCTGGCATCCGAAGCAGAGAGAAGTGTTCGTAAGTCATATTATTCAGTTGTCGAAGCAACCGTAAGTCAAAGTACCACTGTATTTGTTGAAGATCATAATTCGGTTCCATTATAGGCACGTAATTTGTTCCTCTTTTTATATATAACTCTTTATTTACCTTTAAGGGTGCATTTCACCCCCCTTCAAATTCAGTTTAAAGCACCCCCTGATTAATTTCTTCATGCTGCAGCCAAACACATTTCACCTCTGCTCTTGGGAAGTGCCAGCCAACATTTTCCAGAAGTCCATCTTCTGGAAAGCTTAGCCCATGCTTCCAAGATCCAAATCCCTCAGGCAGTGGATGATATTTCTCTGCATCATTGCCCTAGGACTTGCAGGATTGGGTCAGCTGTGTTTGCTGGATCAAGCCCTGCTGATATAGCACCTGTCAGCACTCATGACGTTCACCGAGAGTCCTGAGGGAAGGCCTACTTAAGGAGTTGCTCTCCCTTTTGGACTCTGCTTCAGTAGCATGTGCATGTATGCCCTGGTGCCCTTTAGCTCAATTTTCTCTGCTCCAGTTCATGTGGCCTGTTCCTGCTTTGCCTTTCATACCCTTGTCCCTGCATGTCAGTCTCCTGCTCTAACAAAGTACTCCTGCACAGGTGGTCTGGTTCCATTCCTGGTGTGTTGGCTTCAGTTCCTGTGTTCTTATCTGGGGTGGAGGGAGGTTGGTTGGTTTGTCTGGATGTAGATTTGGACTATTCACCCTGTTTTGATGGTTGGGTCCTGATGCTTCTGTTTAGTTACTAAAGGTGACTGTGTACCACCTGAACTCTGGCATTACCTTTTCCTTTCTATTCCTCCTCTGAATACTGGTAGCATGGACAATTAGACTATCCAGACCCAAAGTCCTTTAGTTATCTTCCCAAATCTTCAAAATGTGATGTTTTCCCCTTGGGGTGTGTCATTTGATCCTGTGTGGATGAGAAGAAAAGGTATATGTGTGTTTTATGAGTGTATGGTAATTATGTGTGGTTTTTTTATGATGACTCTAACAACTATCATAAGTTAACGTGTGAAATAATAGGGACAGCTAGGAAGATAGAATTCAGGACCTTGGAGAAAGCAATGCAGTCCTTCCTTGGCTGGGCTTAGTGGCTTTTTAGGGCAGCATTAGTGAACCTATGGCACAGGTGCCAAAGGTGGCCATTGGAGCCCTTTATGTGGGCACCTAACATTGCCCCTTCCCAGCCACCTGTATTCAGATTAAATTGGTGCATTGGCACTTTGCAAAAAAATTAGTGGGTTTTGAACCGCAGTTTGGGAACTTGGTCTCTAAAAGTTTGGGCATCACTGATCTAGGGAAAGGAGGGGTATCTCTTATCCCAGCAAGACTGCAAATAACTGAAGCTCTTCAACTGATATATCTCAGAAGATCCAACCCCACCACTTACTAGTTATAGCCCTTAGAGAGCTCATTGCTATTTGCATGGTGTTAATCACCTTCAAAGCTGAAAGGGCTGGGAGGAATTGAAATAAGTAAGTGCAGATCTGGAAGCTGAGTCATGGCAACTGAACCTTTCTTGAGAGATTGTAATTTTTCACTCCTCATCCAATCAGCTTCGCCAGTCTGAAAAAAAGCTAGTTGCATGTCCTCCATTTTACAGTTCACTTTGACCTCATGTCACCCTGGTCTGAAATAGGCTCATAAGATGAACAATGGACTGAATAGGCTTGTTAGGTGGACAATAGTCTCAATAGGCCATTAGGTAAATAATGGCCTAAGGTGCTGAAACCCATAAATTGGTGGTGGATCTCCACTTGAAGGACAAAGGGCACTCATTCAATGATAAAGATGTACACATATTAGACAGATAAATGTGAGTAGTGAAAACCCCTCTCAACAGAGGTGAGGGGGCTCAGGCACAGTCTATGTGCCACTTATCAGGCAGTGATTTCAACAATCCCCAGACAAATCAAAAATACTTCACACCTCCACCACCAAGGCTAACAACTATGTATAATGTATAATGTTAATTAAAGGTAACAAAGGAAGGAAGCTGATGAGCAGGCAATACACTGAGAGAACCTTAAGCAAACATCTGCAAAATATGAGAACTGAGTTTTTTTTTTAAAAAATTGTCCTATTGGCAAGTGTTATCTAATTGAGAAATGATTTCTGGTCCTCAAACGCAAGATAGATATGGCCAAATCACTTTGACATTCAGGTGTGTCCATAGGGGATTTGGGAGCTGTAAATCTGAAGACCTTAAACTACTTTTTAGCAGTTTTAGCACTTTTATTTTTACATCACTTTAGGGGCAGTTTCCTTGTTCAGGAGGAATCTAGGTGGAGTTACAACTTCTAGCTTAGGCTCTTCTTGCAGTGAGCCACACTTAACTGGCTGTATGTGCTTCTCTGTCAGTTAGGACTCCGATAATGGAGAATATGGGATTTGTATTTTTTTTTTAAATGGGATTTAGTGGGTTACTATCTTTTACCATTAGTTCATTCTAGTTCTGAGTCACCTCTGAAGGATGCCTTTCCTCCAGAAAAAAGACACTTGAGTTAAAGTGCTGCTGGTAATGATGCCTTTGTGAACACAAACTGGTGGAGCAGACATGATAGAAGCTTTGCAAACACAGATAGAGGCTGACAGTTCCAGTACCATGACACCAGTGCTTTTAAAAACTCAAGCGGCATCAGTTCAGCATCTGAAAAACGGTGGTTTGCTCACACCAGTCCAATGCTGTTTCTCAATACCATTAATAACCAGCGCTTTGCAAGACTGAGTGGACAGTCATTTTTGGCTTTTTTCCACCTGCTGCAGATGTGGGTGAATCAGTGACTGTCCCAACAGGTGAAGTGATCTGACGCACTGAATTAATTAGCTATTAATTATTTTTATTCTCCTTGTCAACCAAGAGGGTACATCAAAGCCTGCTGAATAAGTGAAAGCTGGATTGTGAGACCAGGTGTTATGGAGAATATTTATTCCCTGCAATTAACCAGTTTTTCTTTCCACGGTTCTGTTTCCTCAGAGTTACATCCTTCACAAATCAAACCTGAAAATTTAGCCTGTGCTTACCTTCTAGTGATGCACTTAACAAATCATTCTGTTTGATTTTAAAACGGCAACATACATTATATAGCACAAGGGGTGAGATCCACAGACTATTACAAAATGATTGTACAGTATCTTCTTAAAACTCTAGTGCCCAATATATGAAATATTATATCTCTGAAATATTAAGAGAACAGTCCTATATACGACAAATGGCCAAGAAGGCATATCCTCTTGAGATCCGGTATAGCACAATGCTTTGTCCATGGTGTAAGGTCTGGCTTGTGGAAGGCAGACGATGCTCTTTTGGAATGAATGGAGCATTTGCTTGCACAACAAGGTCCTGAATGTCTGTGAAGATTCTCAGTCATCCAGGTGAGTTTATCTGGAAGTTGAGTCATGGCTACTGGACTTCTTTTTTTGAAAGAGATATAGAAACATTTCACTGCTCATCCAAACAGCTTCATCAGCCAGAAATGTGAAACCACTAGCACAACACGCAGAAGAATTGTGCATAGATTTAAGCAGGGCCATTCCCAGGCAGCTGGATATAAGTGAACTGCTAATATATCCCCAGGACTTTTTTGCTCTTGGGCTGGTTCAGAGCACCTGGCATCACATTCAAAGGCTTTTTGGAGATATTTCTCTTAGATCTTCCAAGCAGACTTATTGATTCAATGGTATTTACATAAGCATGTGTTTCTTATTTACCAATTGATCCAGTGGGTCTACTCTAGCTGGCACTAGCAATAAGATTCTGACCATAATATTTAACATCAAGCACTAAAATAAATAATTGTAATATTAACACCTCAAGTAGATGAATGTTCCTATACACTATGTGCTGGAGACAAAATGGAAAAAAAAATATTGTAAAACTGTGACCAAATTATCTCTCATTTTCTCCCAATTATTTAAAAACTGGAACACAATTACCCTTAATATGAATATCTAAGAAATAGAGTCCTTAAAGAAACTGACACAATCCAAGCCAAGGCTCTTGTAATTAAAGCACCATACATAAAGGAAGTGGTTGTAATTATGGGTAGCGAAGAAATGTAAGGCAATTAAATGATGAAATCTCTTCTCAATGACTTGCTGCTGATGTGGCAAAGATTCAAAGCAAGTCTGATGTCATTCTGGAATTAAGATGAAGTGCTGCTCATGGGGAGACAAAAAGAGATCTCATTCCAAAAACAACAACAACATGCCTTTAATAAAACACCAGTGGAGTAGAAAACATCTGCTTTTCCATGTGTACTTGCAGAGTTTGCAAAGACTGAAGATACATATGTGCAACCATAAGCCACAAGCAGCCCTTGGTAGTCTTCTGCACGGTCCACTGTAGTATAGACATTGTCCCCAGCCAAATTAGCTGTTATGTTGCTGTTGCTTCTGCTGCTGTTGTTGTTGTTGTTGCTGCTGAGATTGTGCTAACAAAGGGGCTATTATTCCAACACAATTATAAGACAGCCAGCCAAATGGCCATTGGGTAGGCTGCATCACAGTTTAAATGTAGAAGAAAGTGCATAGGAAGAGTCAACTCTGCATGCACCCTATTTAAATTGCACACCCATATGACCTAGCATCTTGATATTAGAGAAGAGAAGGCTCCCAAAAGCTGTTTTTACATGCAAGACAGGCTCTTTAAACCCCCATATCTTTCCAAATTGGTGTCAGGATATACCTTACAGAAAATATGTAATTTGGAAGAGGGAATTCCTCAGCTGCTTGAAGATCTCTGATTGCCACAGCAAGAGCTTTTCACATCTCTTATATTTTGCTAGTCAGTTTGCTTTAAGATTGGCTATAAAGAGGTAGACATGCCTTTTTTTTGAAAGTATGGTTGCTCAGGAATGAAGCTGTAATGAAGTGTTGGTGAACCTTCAGCACTTCAGATGTTTTGGGCCATAACTCCCACAGTCCTTTGTCATTGTCAATCTAGGCCCAGAATTCTGGGAGTTGTGGTCCAAACCATCTGGAGTGCTGAAGATTTGCCATCTATTCTAATGGAGTCGTACATCTGGAACATTAATATTACTTTCAGCTTGTAATAATTTGGTGACTATCCCACAAAATTAGATCCCAAAATGGAAGAGACGGGCAATTTTTAAGAGTTTTGGTGTACAGTCTCTCTCTCTCTCGTGCCTCCCTGAGAACTGTGGAGGCCTTGACATGCCAGGCAGAATAGTTCAGGGTGGTTCGGGACCTCTCCAATCCTGGTCAGCAGAGGCCTCCTCCTAGTGATTTCACTAGCAGTCTTTCGCAGCCCATTTTAAATCTAAGATTGAGGCCATCCGGGACTATCTGGACTCAGGTTCCACTAGTCTGTCTCCGAGATCCGATTGCGCTGCACCCCATCAGTCTCCCCAATTTGTTGTGTTTGAGCCTGCCACTCCAGCTGAGGCCTCCAGGTTGCTGGCTCATTGTCAGCCAGTGGCCTCTCCATTCGTCCCTTGCCCAACTTGACTGATTAAGACAGCCAGAGGGAGCATGCCGGAATGGTGGCTGTGATAGCATCTGCCTCCTTCAGGGATGGAATCCTTCCCATCCGCCTGAAGGAGACCGTGATCTGCCCCATTCTTAAAAGACCCGGCTTGGCTGTGGACTATTTGTCCAACTATCATCTGGTAGCCAATGTTCCCTTCATGGGCAAGGTGAGCGAGCGGGTTGCCATGGTTAGGCTCCAGTCATTCTTGGAGGAAGATCATGTCCTGGATCCATTCCAGTCTGGGTTCAGGCCATGGCATGGGATTGAGCCAGCCCTGGTTGTGTTGCAAGATGATCTCCTGAGGGGGGCTGACAGGGGTTGCTCTACCTTGTTGGCCATCCTTGATCTGTCAGCGGCCTTTGATACCGTCAACCACAGTATTCTCCTGGGCAGGTTGTCTGTGGTTAAACTGAGGCAGGTATTAGGGATCATGTTTTTTGCTGGCTCTGGTCCCTTCTCGACGGCCATGCTGAGAGAGTAGAGATGGGGTAGTGGTGTTCTGTCAGCTCCATGGACACTCTCTTGTGGGTTGCTCCAGGGGTCAATGATCTTCCCTATGCTCTTTAACATTTATATGAGGCCTCTGGCTGAGGTCATTCAGAGTTACGGAGTCTATTGCAATCAGTATGCTGATGACATGCAGCTCTATCTTTCTTTTTCCACCTCTGCAACAGAGGCTGCATGAATCCTTGACCATTGCCTGGCCACGGTAGTGGAATGGACCAAGGCTAACAGGCTCAAATTCATCACCAAGAAGACTGAGGTTCTGTTCCTTGGGAGATCCCCAGATGGGTACAGTGGCCCTCTCCCCAGCTTGGAGGGATTGACCCTCCTGCTGACAGATACAGTGAAGAGTCTCGGCATTGTTCTGGATCCAGATTTGTCCCTGGGAGCCAAGGTGGTGGCTATTTCTAGGGCAGCCTTTTTCCAGCTTAGGCTTATTGCCCAGTTTCGCCCATACCTGGACATGGATTCCCTTAGTAGTGCAGCCACTGGTGATCTGAAGGATAGACTACTGTAGTGCTCTTTACATGGGGTTACCCTTGACCCTTGTTCAGCAACTACAGTGGGTGCAGAATGCGTGGTGATTGGTGCAGGCAGGTTTGACTGTATATCCCCCCCCCCATCCTACCTTGCACGCATTGGATACCCATTGCCTCCTGGATAAGGTTCAAGGTACTGGTTTTTGTTTACAAAACCCTCCATGGCCTGGGACCTGACTATGTGGCAGAGAGGATCTCTCACAGGTCAACTTCATCCTGACCGACCAGAGCCTCACTATCCCTTTCGCTCCGGGTGGCCATCCCAAGAGAGGCCTGGAAGGTTTCTACCCACAATTGGGCCTTCTCAGTGGCTGCCTCGGCACTTTGGAACAAACTGCCCAAAGAGATTAGGCTGGTGGAGTTCCTGCTGGCCTTTAGGAGAGCCCTAAAGACCTGACTCTTTATGGAAAACTTTGGTAATGATTGCTGAGTGTACGACTGTGTGTCACAAGTTGGTTGTATTGTTTTATCCCAGCCCTCTTCTTGCTGGATTCTCTGTTTTTGTATTATCATTTTTATTGTTTTTATATTTTTATTCTTGTTTTGTTTACTATAGGGCTTGTGTTTGGGCAAATTGTTTTTGCAATCTGTTGTACACCACCCAGAGTTCCTGAGGGAAAGTTGGGCCAGTCAACAAGTGCAAAAATAAACAAATATAAATAAAAATGAATAAATGATCAAGAAAAGTGTTTGTGCATGTCTGTAACAAGATAAATATGCTAAGAAAAACTATATGAAACCCCAAAACAATGTTAAATGGTTATTTGGCTGTGCTGTTGCATTCATTAAGAGTTTCCATCTCCACCCCTCCCCCAATAGTTCTCACGTTCTGGGAGGTTTACAGCGGCTTGGTCTGCAGAGATTAGCTTCTTTCCTTTGTTTGAAATTACATGTAAAACCATTTTTATCATGGGATCTAGTTTACACTTCATTAATTTGAACTGATGTCTCTAGCAAATGTTTAATGCAGGTCAGCATTAAACCAGTACATGTCCTGCACCTCTACACCATAGTTAGAGATTTTGTCTGTGGAAACAAGGACATATAATGTAGCTCCCCCTCCCAACTAACATCCTATTTCTGAAGGGATTGAGGTAAACACAGTTGTAGAGGGTGATGTGAAGGGGACTCCCAGTCACCAGGATAATCAGGGCCATGTGCTTACATTTCCCCTCCCCACAGGCATGGCAAACTTATGGATGGAAAGGTTGGGGTTCACCAAACATCTCCAGCCCACTCACACCCACCATGGATACATTAATGAATGCTTGAACAGGGAAACTCTGCTGCTCTCAACAACCAATTCATTATGCACCTTTTGTGGAAATCAGTGGAGTGGCATCTTATTATTGTTGTTTTTAAAAAGCATAGCATGCATTGCACAAGGTGTGCACATCATCTTAAAATCTGTCCAATAAACACAATAGCTGCAAACCTAGATGAATCCAACCCAATCCAAAAGACTTTTAGTACCCCTGAATCCTATTAAAATCAAAGCCATTAGAGAATTGTGGCTAATCTAAATCCTACTGAATTTAATAGAGGTACTGCGCTGGATTTGGATGATTCTGGAGAAACCAAGTGCAACAAGACAATACATTTCTCAAGGACCTTTCCCCCCATGGTGCTGCATCGTCCTTTGCATCAGAAACAAGAATTATTCAGAAGAATGTTTCGAGTGCCCATAATACCTTGAATCCCCAAATATTTCAATTTTCCACAGACAACTCATTGTTTATGCAGAATGGTGTTTGGAATCTGTTTATTTTTTAGAAAAGGAGAAAAGAAATAAATGATTTGTCTGGAATAAAAAGCTATATTTCGAACGTGTGGGCGTAGGCAAGTGTCCCTACATTTCACACCATTATACATTTTATTTTCAGGCTACAAAATTTACAGTAAGACTAAGTTTAAAATTATTATGTTGGCATCACATCCGATTGAGCACCAGAAAGGCAGTTGGAACATCTGTTGTTCTTTTTAATGATCACTAGCATAGGGCTTTCTCACCCACCACCACAAATGAACTTCGGGGGCAATCATTAGGTGCTTCTCTATACGTAGTGGTTGAAATCAGCAAACGCTGCTCATGGACACATTGGACAAATTGGGTTCCTCCCCATTGGTTTCGTACAAAAGGCTTCCTGTTAGGATTCTGCCCCTGTATTGAAAGAACTCATTTAAATGAATATCAGTAAGGAAGATGGATAGTCAATGGACTGTTCGTGCAACAAGATCTTTACATAAAGAAGGCTGCTGGTATCAGTTCTGACAGTACACTCTGCTCACATCACACATCAATCTCCCCCCCCCAAGAAAACAACTAAAAACTGACAATTTTATTAATGTGTGTGTGGGTTTTTTAATGTTCTGCATTGGATTTAAACAGCAAACTGTGTGCACTTCAACTGTTATCACAATGTGGTCAAGAGGTCTGTGTCTTTCATCATTTACACACATTTGTTCATTACAGTATATTATCAGGCTAGTGAAAACCAGGGGTGTGGTATGGTAAGCAGTATTGGTAGTGCACCTAGGTTTTATATTATTTAACTTGAAAATATTTCTCTTCTAAGATTCCCCTTTTTCCTCGATAAAAATAGTGTTCACCAAACGTTGGTGGTGCGCACGCACTACCAGTCACTCTTGGCACCACACCCCTGACTGGAACGCTTGTTCTTGAGATTGTTGTTTTAAAAAGTATTACAAAAAAATTTCTATACAAAAACTATTTTCATAGAAATCTTGCATTTCCACAAATAAACCCGAACATTTTCCCCCTGTGTTTCAGGGGAAGGGAAAAACTGCTCAAGAATTTTGCTCATTTAAACAGTGTTGGCTATATTGAGGGATGCAGTCTATTTTTTTAAAGTTCTACACACTCCCTCCTTTTTAAGTGATCCATCCTATTTGCACTAGTAGCATGAATTCCCCAGCCTCCTGGGAGTTCAGTTTAGACTGAGAACAAGAGCTTTCCAACCCCTTTCAGATCAAAAAAACCACACACTTCCATTATGTTAGATATGCTCTTCCCTTCACAGTTAAACAATCAGGTAATTGCTCAGAAATAAGCAACCTAATGTACATCGTTTTTGTCTTTCACTGAGGGAACCCTGTCGTGTCATCTACAACACATCCCACTTCCGTTGGGTTCTTCCACAAAACAGTTCCAATGCAGGTGAATTAGATATTCTTCTACCACTTGAAAGGATTTTGTTTTTATTCAGGTCAGTGAAAGATACAGTCAAAATGCAGATAACATTTCCTCTATTCTTTCTTCTATGGGATGTGAAGGGGGTGGGTGGGAAGGGAGGGAGGTTTCCATTGTCATTGTTTTGACTTGATCACTGAATAAGCTCATATCAGCCGGGAGGACAGCCAAGCCACCCTCAGCCAGCAAAACAAAAGTCTTCTATGCTTGTGAGTACACAGGACAGTCTCTTTTTCCTCTACTAGACTTAAGAGCTATCATTTTCATAGACTTTCCTCTAGGAGTAAGTTTCTGTAGTTGTTAATCGTTTCTCCATCCTGTGGCAACAGATGAACTGCAGGAAGGAATCTGATGTGTCTCACCGAGACTGGTTTTTTTGTTTGTTTGTTTGTTTTGTTACCAGCCACAAAACTCACACAGCACTTTCATTCATTGAGGAATGGTGGAACCCATGACAAACGGTGGACTGCCCACACCCACACCCTCCCTCCCCCTTATAAACGTGGCTGACACGTAATGCTTGTGGTTTGAGTCTGGCCTTTGCAACTGCTTAGATCACAGAGTCTCTAGTTCATAGACACAGCGGCATGAGGTAACTCATTTTATTTTGCACAGGTTGCATATTTCCACAGGAAACATTCTCGCAAAAGTTGGCTTTGGGGGGGAGAAAAAAAGGAAAGGAAGAAAAAAAAATACAACAGTTTGTGCTTGGGGTAGTTTGGTGTCCCAGCTCTATGCCATGGTCTCTTTACCTGGCAATCTTCTGTCATTAAATGTGTGCATGTTGATAACCTCTTCCGTTTTCACAATAACGGGAGCCTGTGGCTTGTGTTTTAACCGGCGTTGGCACTTCAGAGACATCCTTAGCTCCTCCACCATGGCACTACAGAAGGACCTCTACAGGGGAAGTTTGCAGAATAAAATAAAAATAAAAGGAAAAATAAGGAAATCATTATTATTGTTGTTACTTCACAGTTTAAATTTTCACAAGGCTTTGTGATACTATATTAGGTTTTTTTATGTTTGTAGCAACACCAGTTTGACATTAAAGCAAATAGTCTGTAGATGATTTCCTCACTGCCGGTTGTCAAGCAGTGGTTAGATGGCCATCTGAATATAGATTTTCGACTGCATCAAATAGTTATGGTCCATAACACTGTCTTTTATACAGTGACCAAGCTCCAGTGGTGTACTTGTATATCCAACATGAGCAGAAGAATGACTTTCTCTTAGGGATGTTCTCTTGGGAAGTGGGGAGTTGGACTGCAATTGCTATGATTTGCCAAGAGCTCTGGGGAATACAGCCCACCACTCCAAATTGGCACACCTGTTTTACTCCATACATATTTACCTGCACCATCAGCTTCTCTGGCTTCAATGCTTCCTACCTGACCTTGCTCTCCATTAGGCAAGATAGAGGGTGTGTTCCAAAGAAGTATGCCTTCCAGGAAGCACCATGCAGCTTTTCTCCTTCTACCAAATCCACACAGAGAGCTGAAGCCAATGGTGTTGGTAAATAAAGTCAAAAGCCCTTCTCTAGGTATAGGTGTGTGGGCGTGCATATTTGGATTTGTGGGCAACAATTCTTGCAGTTATTGCAGAATTCTAGGATTTCCTGTACAAAACAATAAAAAAGAGCACCCCTCTACTTTCTCCCCATCCTCCTGCTACTGTAGCCCTCTGTAGTGCTCCATGACCTCTGAAAAGGGTCTCCCAGCTCTCTGGAGTATGTTTTATGGTGCCTGGGGCAGCTGAAGGAGGCACAGGGTTACTAATTCTATTGGAAACAGAAGGATCTTGCAAAAGTAGATGCACAAACTTACATGCACAAAACTTACACACACAAACACACACAGAGCTGTGCTATCCATAGAGCCTCTCCATATGAGTCAGGGCCATGCTTTATAGCTGAGCCCTTTCTCCTTAGACTCATTCCTCAGCACAACTGCGAGGGTGATGGGAATGTTGATAGAAGAAAGGATCTCAGTTTCTCCCCTCTAGACCCAGGCAGTGTATGGAAATGGCTAATACCTGAATACACGTTTTTGGATTTAAGGTACAGGTGATTTTTACCATACAAGACCCCCTATTTTTTGTTGAAGCCTGGGCCACTTAATGATATCCATAGCCTGATACAGATATGTCAAGATAATATATTGCCCTGGCTATGTACCTGTTAAAAGAGTCTTGTGGCCAACGGGTTCTTAACTGCTGTACAGCAGCCACAACTGTGCTCACAACCTGGGGTTGCAGGCTCAAGGTTCACTCAGCCCTCCATTCTTCCAAGGTCGGTAAAACGAGTGCCCAGCTTGCTGGGGAGGGGGCAATGTGTAGCCTGCATAACTACCTGTGAACCACCCAGAGTGTGTTTTAAGAGCTATGGGGCAGTATATAAGCAGTACACTTTGTGTTGCTTTCTGTAACAGGAGCTAGATTCAGTGGTCTCTAGCTTCCCTCCAGCTCAGCAGTTCTAAGACTCCCCCCTCTCTCTCACACACACACACACCTCCCCCTCCCCCCTCTCTCTCACCTCCCTCCCTCCCTCCCCCCTCTCTCCCTCTCCCCCCCCTCTCTCCCTCTCTCTCCCTACAGATCATTCATGTGTCAAGCAAGATAAGTAAACCCTCCATCAATGTCCTCATTATCAATTCAGCATCAGAGACAAAGAAGCAGGATGAAATACAGTAGATTAGCCAACTAGGGCATTCAATGTAGGGCAGAAGTTCATTCTTTACTCTTCCCTAAATGAGAAAATTGGTGGAAAATGTAAGTTGCTTTCCCTCAAGGCAGACTGTAAAATTAAAGGCAGCCCCATCCTTTGCCCTGCACTAGCCCCAGACAACCACTGGAAGGTTCTAAGTAAGGCAAAGCAGCATAAAATTGTGTGTGTGTGTGTGTGTGTGTGTGTGTGTGTGTGTGTGTGTGTGTGTGTGTGTGTGTGTGTGTGTGTGCGTGTGTTGTGTCATTACAGTCATGACCAACTCTTTGTGACCCCATGTCCATGGGGTTTTCTTGGAAGGAATACTGGACTTTTGTCAGTTCTTACTCCATGGGGGGATATAAGCTACAGAACAGAAACTGTAACTACTTCCATATGGCCTTTTCCTTTAACCTGGCTTCATTTACATATTACCAACAGGTCATCAGGGAACAAACTCACTGTGACCTCATTTAAAAAAATCATTACAAGACTCAAGATTCCTACCTTGTCTGAACAGTCAGATCTTCAGCTCACTCTTGTCTTAAGTTTTGAATAAAGCATTTTAAAATGATACCTAATACAATGGAGCTAAGTAATTTCTTGACTATAACTTTGATCTTCACTGTGATAACTACATAATTATTCTGAAAAAGTAACAAGGATACTCAATTACTGTCTTCAAGTTACAACTGTGCACCGGATTGGGAATGTAGCATAAACAGAAGCCAGTTTAATCCTTTTCTGTGCCTTTTCTCTGAGCTACTCTTCTCTCTCTCTCTCTCTGAATTGCACAAGAAACACTGTTAAAACTACTACAAGAAGCTATCACTAAAAAACAACAAACAAACAAAAACTATTAAGCATCTAAAAATTTCAAAACCACCACTGAAAATATTTTAAAATACATTTTTAGCATATTTACAAATCTTTAACATCAATAAATACAGTATCTGTAAAGCTTCCACTTATTGCTTAAACATCTGCCTGTATGAAAAGGCCTTTGCTTGTTAACAGAAGGACAAGGGGGAGCGGGCCAACCTAGCATTTCAAGGAGCAGCCACTGGGAAGGCTCTCTCTCACACATCCTCACAAAGGAAAAAAAAGAGCTTGTGAAAATGGTCTCCCTAGAAAAATATAAAAGATAAGAAGACTCACATGGGGCAATCCAGTAGTTCAACATAGGTATGAGGAACCTCAACTTCTCCTTCCCTTGTACAGTTTCTAAGTCATGGCTCCTTTGTTTGAAAAACATCCTATGGATCCATAGAGAAATCTCCCATGTACCGTGTAGTTTGTTCATAATGAAGGAGTCATAAAAGACCATTCTGAAGCTGTGGAGATCCATTAACCAGAGGATTCCATCTTTTTCATTTTGACAGATCAGAAATTGAAGAGGTTTCTGTTTATTTTACTAGACATTACGCCACCCAGAATTCCCTGTCTAGGGATGGGCACAAAACGAACAAAAAAATGCTGTTTTGTCGTTTTGTTACATAATGAAATGAAACAAAATGAGGAAACGGCATTTTGTTACAGACGAAATGAAATGGTAATTTTTTTCCATTGAAACAAACCATTTCGTTCTGCTGTAAAAGGGGTCCCTTACCTGCAGGGTGGCTGCTGGTAATTATTCTGAAAAAGTAACAAGGATACTCAATTACTATCTTCAGGAGTGTGTGCCCAGAAGAGGGAAGAGGAGGATGTGGGTCACTGCCAGCACTCCCCGCCTCCTCTCAGCCTGTCTTGTGGCCTCCTCTTAACTAGGAGGTGGCAGGGTTGACTCCTCTAGAGGCAGGGGATTTAGTTCCAGGGAGCCATTTTCAGAGGGCTCCTGCCGAGCTGTCATGGGCTGGACCCCTTTAAATATGGCCCAGTCAACACCAGGGGGATCCCCTGGTGCCAAATGGGCCGGTTTTAAAGGGGCCCAGCCATTGACAGCTCGGCAAGAGCCCTCTGAAAATTCTTGGGTAGGCAACACAACCATCCAGAACTGCCCACCCAACCATTTTCAGAGGATTTCTGTCAAGCTGTCATGGGCTGGATCCTCTGGTGCCAACTGGGCCAGTTTTAAAGGGGTCCAGCCATTGACAGCTCAGCAGGCGCCCTCTGAAAATGGTTGGGTGGCCAGTTCTGGGCGATCACACTTCCCACCCGACCATTTTCAGACAGCTCCTGCTGAGTTGTCATGGGCTGGACCCTTTTAAAAAATGGCCCAGTCAGCACTAGGGGGATACCTTGGTGCTGACTGGGCCAGTTTTAAAGGGGGCCAGCTGATAACAGTTTGGCAGGAGTCCTTTAAAAATGGCTCCTGGGCACTAAATCTTGTGCCTCTAGGACCCAAGGGAGCCATTTTGTTTTGTTTGAATTTTTTTTAAAAAAATTATATGAAACAAAACAAAATGAAACGGGGGTAGGCACATAATGAAATGAAATGAAATGAAGCATTATTTTTCTGTTTCATGCCCATACCTACCCCTGCCTTGTTATTCAAAAGGAAGCTGACAATGTAACAAATATCTGCTTTAAGGCCCTGAGAGTTGTTTTGAGTAAAAAACACAACTTCTTAAGGTCAGAGGCAAGGGGTTTTTCCATTTGTTCTATATTCTATATCTCCACTGGCCCCAGGCAGAGTGATTATTGTTGAGTGACCATGGAAAATATATGGATACAGATTCTAATATTCTAATATTAGTTCTCTCTCTCTCTCTCTCTCTCTCTCTCTTGCACAGAGACACACTTTCTCTCACTCCACTTGTCTTCTATTGAAAGATTAGAATATATTAAAGCTCCTTGTCACATCACATCAAGCAGTGGCTTCTTTATCAGCCATGGCCATGTGACCCTGTGGGAAGTATGATGCATCATTTCAAGACATTTATGGGGAGATGGCCCCTTTGCCATATTTCCTACTGGAGCCTTCAATCCCAAATTAAATAAGGACAAGTCCTTAATCACATTATCCACTAGTACCACCCTTTACGATACTACACTTGTCTTAGCCAAAAGGTGTAATAAAATTTTATGTATGTACCATCCTTTACATTTTATGGAATTCAGCTAATCATCTCACAATTAATCTTACCTTCATTTCTGCTGGGTGCTAGGAAAAAGTCTGAAATAGTCTAGTACCCTGAGCACGGCATTGTTTTAGTGGCAATGTACAGCTCAAGAGAATGTCTACTAAAATCAACCAAGTTTATCTGTATTATTGCACAACTAGTTTCTTGCAAATTCTTTTCAATACACACTCAGTTATGGGTCTATCAAAATTGTTAAGTCCTTTCCAACTCATTAAAGGCCCAAAGTTTAGTAAACAAATTAATACATGCTATACAAATGTAAAAAAAGAATTGATAATAATAATACATAATAATTGTAAAGCAGGATATTTGCACTTCTTTTTAAACTGGAAGACACACAAATTACTATTAAGCTGTTCAGAAAGCTTAAATTTGGACAGATGCTGTTGCCTCAAAAAAGTTGTGAAATGGACACATTTCTACATTTTTCTATTTTATTAGGAGACTAAGAGTCAATGGAGTAACTCAACCTCACTGTGGAAACTGACATTTGCCACAAACGCAATGCAACAAAACACAGAGACTGCTGAAAAACTCTGGAAATGAGATCTTTTTGCATCTAAACATAAAAACCTTGGTTACAGTTTAATTCACATTCAAGTAGTACTATAAGTGAAGAGCACATGTGTGAAAAAGCTGAGTGTTGGCTTTTCCATTGCCTATTTAGACTTTGCTTGGGGATCAAAGACATGTCCAAATAGAAATTGGTAGCTTAAAGCTGTGCTAACAGGATACAAGCTTGACCATACTAGATTTTTTAAAAGTTATAAAGTATTGCATTTGTAGTCAGATATGCTTTTGATTTTCCATGTGATATAGATTGAGTCTTCAGGGCAGCTTACAACTAAAACATCAAATGCTATTGAGTATACCCGACACTATCAAAGTTCTATTTTCTCTAGCTCACTTTTCCCATTGTCTGTGATGCTTTGGAAATTTCCATGTGCAAGGGAGTGTGTAGCGTACCATTCCACTAGTGCACAAGACTTTTGTAGAGCTTTGCACTCTAAACAGAAACTATACTGAAGTCCTCAAATCACACAGCTGTAGAGATGTCAACTGGATAATTTTGAAAAGGTAATGGGAGAATTGTGCATAGGAAATATTTTTAGGTAATACGGTGTTTGTTGACAATTGCCCTTTCAAATCTCACTGTCTGACTCTTAAAGGTTTTCTGTTTGTGTACTAGAAATCCTTGCCTAGATTAAGCTTTCTGAACATATAAAGACATTTCCTCATTTTAATAGATGAAGTACTCTCTTCTTCTCCATTGGATTTTTAAGCCAGTAGCTAGTTGCATACAAAACCACAAAACATTATTGAATTTTGGTGCATGCTGTATATATGCAGTTGACTTATTGAATATTTCTGGAAGGTAAATATTGCCTCACTTGAGAAACATTTAACAACTAATCAGATCTCATTTAAATTATTTATCCATATCTTTTAAGGTTCTTCAAAATTGTTACAGTAAAATGAAGCATTAGTGGTTCATCTAGAAAAAAGTTTGCACTGAGCATTACCAATGCATGTTCTTGCCCTAGCTATTCCATTACTCAGCACCTTATGGAACACACACACACACACACACACACACACACACACACACACACACAGTGGTTGGTACCTTGAGTTACAAATGCCCCTAATTATGAAAAATTCAACTTGCGGGGGGAAATCCGTGGGAATGTGGATGCTTCAAGAGACAAAAATTTAGCCTTGGGTTTTTTTTTTTTTTTGAGTTATGAAAGGGAAACAAACAGTAAAGATTCAAAATGGCTCCTGCTTGTTTACAATGGCAATTTTGCCATCTTGTGGCCAGCCCCCACTACAGTGCTGCAATTGGAAAGAAGAAGGAGCCATTTTGAAAAGGGAAACTGAGAACTGGGTTTTTTTGACCCATCCTGAAACTATTTGGCACTCTTTGGGTGACTTTTAAAGATAGGGAGCTGAGCTTCTGTCATTTGCATGCCTGTTACTGTTTTTTTTTTTTTTTTTTTTTTTTTTTGCATTCGGTGGTGGTGGTGGTGATGATGATTTCCCACTTGGAATAAATTAATCAATTTCCAATGCATTTCTATGGGAAACTCTATTTCGAGATAAGAAAATTTCAAGTTAAGAAAATGCAATTGAAACAGACTAATTTCATAATTGGGAGGTACCCATGTATATATGTGTGTATATATATATGAAGAAAAAAAAACAATGTGTTTCCCCCCTGCTATCAGCCTTTCTGTACAACATTTTTAAAGACAACTGTAATGGAATGTAAATCTGGGCTATAAATATTTATGAAGGGGTATCTGTTTAACCAATCAAATAGTCCATAGGCTGTGCTAAGGAACATATAAGCAAGTGTGCATAGAAATGACAGTTGGATAGGGACTGGATAGAATCTGGCTAGGGTTTATTTAGGGTTTCAACTGAAACCTAACATGAACATCCAATTGCTCCTGTGTTTAAAGTTAAAGAGAATTAACACAATAATAACACTAAACAAAATGCTATCGGGAAATAAAAGCCTCAAGTGCAGAGTATGCTTTGATGATTCTTTATGTTGTAACTTAAATAAACTAAAGAGTTTTTTTAAATGTTATAGCAAGTGTCAGTCTCTATTAAATAAGTCATAATTGCTTTAAAAATGGTGGCAGTATAAAAGGAACCAGGTCACCTCACATTTATAATTGGAGCCAGGGGTTTCTAAAACTTGACTCTGCTACAGAAACATTAGTGTTTTCCACAGACTACTTGTTGAGAATAATGGTCAGTCCCATGATACATGTGTCTCAGCATTGTCTATAAAGACTGACTGTAGCTTTCAGTCTAACTTCCCAGATGTAGAAACTTTAGATCACCGGAATGACCTTACTATGCTAACGTGTGTGTTTTAGGATGTTAAAATCCCAGAGGGATCTGATTTAAGTGGGGCAGGGCAAAGCTACATCCCCAACATTGCTTCTAGGAAAATAAAGCCAATGGCAACTTTTGCAGATGCTCTCATGGTTTCTTGATGAAAGCCCATGTAAGAAGGGAGAAAAGGAATTCCTAAAGATGAGCTGACTTTGTCTATAAAGACTTAAATGGTGGTAAATCAACATTCATAGTCATAGAATTCTATTGCAACAAACTCTAAAAATTGCATGGACAGAGAAATATCAAAAGGTCAGTTAAATCCATATGAAGCATACCAGAAACTAAGTATGCAACACTTTCCTTCATCATATGATAGGAAGATGCCTAAGGGGTCAATATTTTTCTTACTTTTCATGGAGGATACCCATCTGAACACCACCACCTGCTGTGTATCACTATGGTATGTTTCTCCATCTCTCCCTCCCTCCCTCCCATTAACATTATCTAGGCGGTGGCAGGTATGGGTGAGAACACTTAACAAAACATTACCAAATAAGCACCAAGGCGGTGGTATATATGGCTGAGAACACTTAACAAAACATTACCAAATAAGTCTGTGAAGATTCTCAGTCATCCAGGTGAGTTTATCTGGAAGGAGTCATGGCTACTGGGCTTCTTTTTGAGAGAGAGAAACATTTCACTGTTCATCCAAACAGCTTCATCAGTGAAGCTGTTTGGATGAACAGCGAAACGTTTCTATCTCTCAAAAGAAGTCCAGTAGCCATGACTCAACTTCCAGATTACCAAATAAGCACCAAGGAACACAACTGTACTACCACCTTGATTAACCCATAATGTTTTTGCTCTCCATAGGCACTGGGCCCAGAGTCATTCTGGAATAATAAATGCCCGACTCAGACATTCCTGTAGAACATGTGAATACTGATGCCCTGTCACCATTGCTGATGGTTTCAAGTGTGTTCACGGTTTTGCTTATCTCTCTCCTGTACAGCGGCAGGAAAAGTTGGCCTTGCATGTGTGACCATGCTATGCTGTCTACTTGTTCTCTATGGCCACTTGAATAGGCATAAAGATAGCAGCTGGCCCTGCAATATTTCTCTCTCAGAACCTCTGTGATTAATGCCAAGTGCTTTGCCTGTCTGTCAGAAGCTGACTCCTTTTTTCATCAGTTCATCACTTCTCACCTGAAAACAGAGCAATTTTCAACAGGACTGTTTTACAACAAACGTGAATGGTGGCGGTGAGAACAAGACGTCATCCTGTAGACCACCTTGACTGCTGCTACTAGTGTCATCAACTTCCAGGTTGCCCTTTGCTATGTAAAACTTAGCTTCTCTTTTTCATGCTGGCAACGCAGACACAACATTGTGCAAAAATACCAGGCCATTTCATGGCAGTTTCTTTTCTTTTTCTTTTCATTTCTTTTCATTTATCTTTTTATTTTCATTCTTTACTTTTATTTTTCTATTTTTTCTTTGAATTTTTTTTCTTGGCCATCCACTTTGTCTATAAAGACTTCCATTTTATCCTATTTTGCTTTTGGTACAAAATCTCTGGTCAGTAGAAGTTGCCATATTTTCAGGAAGTTATCTTTTTTTCCCCTCCACTGTATAGTTTAAACCTACTAATCAGTTTTTCCACAACTGCTTCTTCCCTTATTCTGTTTGTAAATCTTGTGAGTGAGAGATCCTGACCATATTTTCCAGCCCAAGTAATTTCCACGTTAGCCACAGCCATGGCAATTGCTATTAATTCTTTATTAGTTAGCTTATCATTTTCCCTGGTAGATAATGAGAATAATAATTTGGAACTATTTGCTGTTTTGCTATTTTCTCTATCCAATTAATTATCTTATCCCAACATGTTCCTGTCTTCAGGCACACCAACCACATATGCTCTAAAGTTTATATCCACAATTATGCCAACACTTTTTGTGGGGTGCAAATACCATCTGTGCTATTTTTCAAATTGTTGCTTTCACTTTAGCTGAAATCGATATAAATGGATACCAGTCCAAATCCTTGTCCGCAATTCATTAGATATAATGCCATTTAAATTTGTTTCCCAGACAATTTTAGACCATAAACCTCTTATCTACATTAAATAAAAAAGTTAATATCTTGTTTGTATTATCTTTTTCTATACGGAATCATTCAAACTCCATTAGTGATCTCATGGAGTCTTGGCTTTGGTATATTTTCAATGTGAAATTCCCTACCTGTTTTAATTGTAGCCACTGAAGTCCTCATTAGTATCATTTTCTGCTCTGATTGGTTGATAATTATTGGTTTCCCTGATTTGATTAAATATCTGACTCTGTAGAATTTCATATCAGTCCAGTGCCTAAATTGTGCACATTTCTCTTGAGATTTGAAATTTGGGTGATCCAGAATGGGACAGAGGGGATGGGCCCCCCCTAAAATTAGTAGAATTAGCCAGTGATGCAGGATCCCGGAATATGAGCACATGAACTATGCTATGGATGCTGGGAGAGGAAAGATGCAAGAAGAGTTGACATGTGACAGCACTCTACAAACATGTATGCATGTTTTCCCTCACTTTTAAAAATAATCAATAAAAGAAATGCTGGGGATTAGCAAATCTTATTACAGGAAATCAAGGTCAAAATCAACCATATTGTATGAAAGAAAGACCATGAAGAAAGACAGGGACAAAAATCAACTCATTTGAAATGTGTTGGAGGAGAACCTTACCAATAACAGAGACAGCGAGAACGGCTGAAAAATGGGCACTCCAAGTCAAGCCTGAACTATCAGTAAAGCAAAAATGAATCAACTGAGATCATCCTGCAATGCATGCCTAATGAGAATAAAGAACTGACAAGAAAAGGCAGTATTTCTGGGAAATGAAGGGGGAGTTGGAGAGTTGGAAGGAAGAAATATCTGAGTCAGAATGTCTCAGTAAAGAAATCCATAGCACTTGGTTTGCAAGACTGAGGAGACTTAATGGAAAAGATAATATTGCTAGGAACAGATGGCAGCAGGAATAGAGAAAAACCTAGCATATCTTGTTGTTTTGAAAAAAATCTAAGAAAAGCTGTTAATGATTGAACATTTTTGAGGTCATTGACTCATAGTCACCACACCAGAAGTGACTTGATGGCATATAACATGTTTGAAGCTTTTACTTAATTTGCAAACTGACAAGATAGGTGAAATGGTTGAAATATGACAGGATATAGACAACAAAGCTTTGCTACCATTAGGTTAAACCATCGTCAGCCACAAAGCAAAAGACAATATTTTCAAAGACTACACAAATGAGCTTCTAAATATTTGTTCTCAAATCTATTTTTAACGGCTTTTGAAATATTTTTACAGCCTGGCCAAGGATCCTTTGTTAGCACCAATGCTTTATTAGCCAGGAAGGGCTTTAAAAAGTTGTTCTCCTAAGAGTCAGTTAACTGGGTCAAAACCAAAAAGTCAACATTTCAGATTGCCCCTGACTGGAACAGCTTTCCTTTTCAAAGACTGGTTTAGTATCCTCTTTTCAGAAATATTTACTGAAAATACTTAGGGTTGTATAAACACAACTGTGCTGTGCTTTTGTAATGTACATATAAAATAGTCTTAGGCATAATCAGTGTATAAGAATATCACTCTTTTACCCCTTTGAAAGGCCTTTTTTGAACATCAATATTTTAGCCCCTTCAGCATGGAATTTTTCCATATGAAAAAACGGGGATGGAAAAAACCATTCTCTTCCAAGGAGAGTAAGAGTGGTCTTTTCAATTTATTTGATCTATTTTAAATATGTGGACATTTTTGAATCACTCATTCCTATATAGGGGGCTAAAATGGTTTTACTTTTTTAAGAAATTCACAACTTGAAAAAATCTTCCCCAAATTTGGCACAGGGCTACAGCAGTCAAGCTGCTACGTGTGTGCCAAATAGACGTGGGCACAACTCGGCAAAATTTCCGTTTCCATTTCCGTTTTTCATTTCCGTTACGTAACAGAAACGGTAACGATAATTAAGCCATCAGAACTCGAACTCGTACCGAAAAAAGAAAAATTTGGTCGGGTTTTTCGTTTCTGTTTGTGGCATCGCGACGATCGCGCAATGTGAAGCACAGAAAAAGTTTTAAAAAGTTTTTTTAAAAAAACCCGACTCCCAGTCAAAAAAGCAGGCGAAAATATGCCTGCCTGAGGCTTTGCCACCTACCAGATGGGTGGTTTCTGGGGGGTTCCCAGCATTTCCCCCCCTCTTCTCCGGTCCTGGGCTGCTTGCACCAGGCTGGGGGGGGTCATCCTCGTCATCTCGCCATGCCATGCGGTGGGGGGGATCCAAAATGGCAACCACAATTTTTCTTTTGAAATCGTGGTCAAAAAACACACCAAATCACCACAGAAACGTGAAATTAATTTATTTTAAATGCCTGAATTTTAATAGTAGCAGCAGTGGGGTTTTTTATAGCAATAAAACGTTGCATTGATTTTATTTTATTTTATTTCATTTTAATTTTTTTAGACCTGCCCATTTGGACTGGGCATGGGATGGGACCATGCAATTTTTTTGAACCATTCCACCAATGGAATCGCCAGGTTTTTGACTGACACTTCTGGATGTCTCGGAGGGCATAAAAAGCCGAGGCACCTTCCAGAAATTGCAGTCGGCTCGGGTGTATGGATGTGGTTGAGGGAGGAGGGCTGGCTGCTGGTGCTGGTGTGATCTGATCAAGATTGAGGAGGGAGGCTGGAAGCTTTAGGATTTAAGTTAGGCAGGCAAGGAGGGAATTGAATTTAGAAAATAATTTCTTTGATTCCCTGCAGCTTTGTCTGCTGAAGGGAATAGCAGTTTATTCTTTATTTCTTCTCTGGCAGATTGTGAGGATTTTTTTCTGATATTGGATAAAGGGGGAGGTTCGACTGGGAGTGGGAGGTGTGGATTTAGTTTAAAAATATATTATATACTACCATTTATTTTCTATTTTCCCAACTTCAATTTGCTTGCACACACACACATTTGGGGTGCAAGCCAAGAACAGAACCTCTATCCTAAGTGATATACTAACTGCCCACTCACCGCCCGCCCGCGCCGCCCGCCCGCCTGCAGCCCGCGCTGTCGCCCGCCCGCTCACCTGCCCATGCCTCCCTCCTTCCTGCCGCTGTTGCCGCCCACCCATGGCCCCCCGCCACCGCCGCCCACCCGCACCTCCCCCCTGCCGCCCGCCCCCCACCCTGCCCGCTGCCTAGGGCGCAAAAACACCTAGCACCGGCCCTGATTGCAGGACACCCCTATGCTCTGGGAAGTCAAATCATGCTAAATCGTGGTGGAAACGACAAATGACAAATGAAATGACAAAATGACAAATTTTTGAAAAATTTCACGACAAACAGAAACGACCCGAAACGGACCCATTCCGACAAATGAAAACTCGAAACGTCATCTTTTCTGGTCGTGCCCATGTCTAGTGCCAAATTCATTTTTGACCTGAACTCCATTTTCAAAGTTACAAGTTTTTTTGTTTGTTTGGGCTTCCTCCACTTTTAGTATTGCCTTGTAGAATGTTGATTTCCTCTGCTACATAACATCACTGCACTCTCATGCAGTGATAAATACAAAAAAGAAAATGGGATAACAAGGAAGGAATGCCTACATCTCAATCTCTTTCTTACTCCTCTTCAAGATTCTGACTTGCTTGGATACTATTTCTCCCCTCTTATTTTCTTAGAGGAGCATGTTCCAAATGTTTGCTCTGTTTAACTTCTGTCTCAGCTTCAGTTTGAATGAAGTTAATACAAAATTGAATGCCAAAATCTAGTATGAATCTACAGGATTTACTCAGACATTCATTACCTCCAGCCTTGTATGTCAGATATTATTTGAAGTCTTGTTGAAATTTCTTAACATAGTAAGGGGAAGTTAATCCTGCAGTTTATATCTGATGTTAGGGGTCAGTGTTCTAACATTTAACAGGAAATGCCTGTCAAAGCAATTTTCACCCCCACTCTTTCTTTTTTAATTTCTCTCTCTTTTTTTCACTTTCTCTTTTTTAAAGCCAACTGGAAATGGATACATAGGTCTGCTCTTACTTTTTTCCTAATCGGTTTTTACTGTGAGCCCCAAGGAAATATTTAATTAGAAGACAAACAGTTTCATAAATGAAGATGGAGAATGGAATGGGAAAAAAGGGAGAGGCGTGGCCAAGATTAATTTGGCTTTATCTGAGACTTTAGAGATTTGATTATCACTGTATCTGCATCCATTGTTGGTTTAGGGAGGAATCAGCTGATACACAGTTTCATAGTGGCAGCTCATATTTAAAAGTCGAACAGCTTTTTCCATTGCTATGAAAAAGACCTTCTGAAATTCACCAAAAACATTCAAAACAAAGCCCACATTATCTTGTTTCAGTGCTGTTATAACAAATCAGTTGATTCTGTCTGAGGAAAATATATCTTTTGGTAATTAAGCAGTTTGTTTCATTAAGAAAAGACACTGTGACGTCTGACTGACTGTAATAGCAAATTAACCATTTGGTTGCATGCTTCTTCAAATCCTCATACTGCCAAAGGAAAATTTTAAAATGAAAATTTGGTTAGAGCAGTGCCAAGATGTTTGGCAACTTGATGCATCTGTAGAAATCCTTACCAAGAAAGAACTAAGGGAGGATTTATCTCTGAACAATCCAGAATTCCTTTTACCTTTATTTCCAGCATTTTTACTTTGCTTTTGCTGCAAGAATTTCAGACAAATGCCTGTGACTACAGCTTGCCAATCCCCCCTTAACCCAGAAAAATAATAATGTACCAATGTCTCGCAATGGGAAGATATTTTCCCATTGCCAATAAATTTTCACTAGCTTTCAAATAAACTCATTTCCAGCTTCTACTTTTCTTTTTTCATCAACAGAGACAGGGATGAGAAGCTCTGAAGATACCTGAAGTCTTTTAATGTCAATATTAGGCTACATTGAGGTTATTCTGGCTGATAAGGTCCTCCTACTGACTAATGAACAAAGGTTTGCCATGGATGGGGAACTTTCAACTTGAGACCTTTGAGTTTTGCTGACTCACCTGTAGATCTAGGTTGGGGCTGGTGGGACTGTACTTGTGTGGTTCCATTCTTCCCTCTCAGAGAGATCTCAGAGGATGGTATTGGGAAATTGCTCATCTGCCCCATGGACTCTCTTTCATGCGGGATTCCACAAGGTTTCATTCTGTCATCCCTCCTTTCAACATGTATATGAGGCCACTGGGGGAAGATAATGAAAGAGTTTGGGCTGTGGTGCATCATTGTGTGGAAGACACACAGCCCATATATTTTCTATCTTTCTTGTCAACGCAAAGCAATGAAGAGCCTAACACCTGCAGAGCTGTACATCAAGCTCAGTCCAGAAAAGATGGTGATTAGATTGAACAAGTAGAAGACATGGCGAGAAGCTATCTTGCTTTGTGTAGATATTAATTAAACTCTTTCTGCCCCCAATGACATTTTCTTTTCAGAAGTTCTTCTACTGTATATTCTTTGGTATTCCTAAATCTTGTGTCTGCATGAATGACATGTTTCCCCCCCAATACAAGTGGTATCATTTTTCATATTCCACAAGGACAACAATTGTGTCATTCTTAAAATATGGCAAGGTGCATGCACTTGCAGAGTAATCCATATTGGATACTATTCAGGAAACATGTTGTCTTTTTCCACATGTAAAGTTGCGACCAGGATCGCAGGCCACTTAGTGGGCCGAGTTCTGTCCCCATTTAAATCAAGACTGAAAGAGGTTGGGTGAAATTTGCTCATGTTGAAACTTTCTCTGTGCTTTACAAGTTGGAAGTGTTGACATTTCTAATGGGACTGGGGAGTTCACAGTTTTGGGGATGATTTGGGGAAATCACTGGAATGTGATTGTGAGAAATGTGTGATGTTGGATGAAATGTACTGGAGATCAGTAATGTGAATCTCATAGCCTCTTGGGGTCAAAGGGAAACCAGCTTAGAAGTGGGGGAAATAACTCCCCCACCCCCGCTTGGCAAAATTTTTCTGTGCAGCATTTTCACTTGAAAATCTTGTGGGAAATTGAATGTTTTACATGTTTCCTGGGATTTTTTATTCCTAGAAGAAGTTCAAAGCAGCACAGGATTATTACAATTCATTTACAGAATGCCACCTTCCCTTTGCAGCATTTTAAGATTATGCTTTTAGGTTACATTTATCATGTCTTGTTCTTTGTAGCCTGCTTTAACAGCTTGTGAACCACCCAGAATGGTTCTTTTGCACTAATGGGGTGGTAAACAAACAAACAAGCAAACAAACAGCTAGAAAAACAGAAGATATGAGTTGTGCAGAACTATAAAATTTGAGCACAGAACGGCATCCCTCCTGTGAAGGATTCACTGTAATGGGTATTAAACTGCACAGAATTATGGCAATTTCCTGCACAGAATAATGGGGTGGGAAATGAGTGATAAGGAAAAGGGTCTCATCTTTACAGAAATCTCTCTGATGTCAGTCTTGGCAAGGCAAGACTTGGGAAATCACAAAAACCAAGAAGTGTAATTAATTGTCATATTTTTTTCCAAATACAACACATTAAATTAAAGAAATATATGCATACAAAAACTGATATTGAGAATTTAAAATTTACTTATGAAGATTTCTTATAAGATGTAGAGGATGAGAAGAACATGTATCAATGAAGTACTTGTCAACACTCAACTGTAATGCTATCTTTGGTAGTGGTGGGAGTGGATTGTCATTTCCCTAATTCTTGGTGGTTCTTTTCCCATGCTGGCATAGAACTAGTTGGCAATACTTATGTTAGTTTCCAGAATCTACTCTATTGTTCTACTGAAATGTGACTGAAGAGCCATAGCTGTTGGATCAGTGCAAGGGATCAGGCATTGTTGTATAGCACTCTGGAATGGTGAAAGCAGCCTCTGGGTCCTAGTAGAACATAAAGACTAATATCGAGTTGGGCTTCACCTTAGGCTGCTTGTTGTTCCTTAGCTCTCTGAATTTCCAGAGAACCACAGCAGTCTATGTACAAATGTGTGCACTAGACTGGGATTATTTTATGCCTTGACTTCAGTTCTGTTTGTCCAGTATGACAGATTGCCCTGCACTGGAGTGAGATAACAGAACTTCACAAAAGGTGCCAACTTTTTGTTTTTGACATCCCAAGGAATGAAGTCATGCCTGCAAGACAGGAGATAACACATTGTGCAGTTGTAAGAGGTATAAAAGAACGTGTCAAAATAAAAGCAGGAGGATTTTTTGTTGTTGTTCTGAAGGCTACACTTGGAGCAATACTAACTTTTAGCAGTTCTAAAGTTCCAGTTGTGTTACCTACAGAGTTTTTTTTAAATCCCCATGGCACTTTCACATTACAGTCAGGAGGATGAAAATCAGCAGCCTAAGATTCATACCCCAGTACTGAAGATTTGAACTGAGGATACCTGTTCTTCCTGCTTTTAACTATAATGATCCTAAATACAACAGAGTACTTAAATATTTTTTATGAAAATCCAACAGTAATATAATGTTCTTTCATTCAGAAATTTATTTTTAAAATGCCAAATGTAACGGATTTTAGAAGTAGGAAAGCCTTTTCTTAGGTTAGGCCAAATGTAAATGATGACAATACTAAGGTGCACGCTAGCCTGTTGTAGATCTGCTCAAGTGTCTGTGTAAACATTGGGCAAGGTTTAAAAAAGGCAAAGGTAAAGGTTTCCCCCGCACATGTGGGTTAGTAGAGTCTGACTCTAAGGGCAGTGCTCATCTCTGTATTCAAGCCAAAGAGCCAGTGTTGTGCAAGTCCATGGCCACGTGGCCAGCATAGCTGCAAGGAAACACTGTTTTACCTTCCCACTTTTTATGGTGGTAGTTATTTATCGACTTGCATTTACATGCATTGGAACTACTAGGTTGGTAGGAGCTGGGGTTATCAGCGGAAGCTTGCTCCACTGCGTGGCACCTGGGATGTGAACTGCTGAGTCGCCAACTTTGCAGTCAACAGTTTCGGAGCCTTAGTCTGCTGAGCCACCACACCCCTAGGTACATACCAGCTAAGAAGCAAGTGAATCCTGATTGGTCAAAGAGGCGACATGTGATGTTTTTCTCATGCTGTGAACAGTCTGGGCAAGAGAGACTGGGAGGCTTTTCCCCGAATCGATTCTAATGGCTGCAAGATGAACTAATGGACTAATGCTTAGCAATGTAGTTTTAAAGTAGACATAGCGTCTTTTTGCCTCTTAAGCCTCATTTAAGTTAGGAAGGGAAATTGTGTTATTATTTTTCAGTGAGAGAATATTCCTGTGAAATTCCTATTAGCCAAAATAAATAATTTTATATTTTTATTCAAATGAAGGTGCTTGTTGAATAATTATTCTGGTAAGTGAAATAGCTATCACAGGCAGGCTGGGAGACAAAAAGAATACACATGGGCTGGTGTTCTCCTGCTTTCACCAGCTGAGGTTGATTGATTGCAGATAGGATCTGGGTTGAGGGACAGCCCTTATTCCAGTACACCAAACATCAGATATTTCCTCATCCGTCTTCATTTCAAATATTTTGGCAGTACTGGGGGCTAGAAATACTCTGGGCTACTCTGCCCAAAGTAGCCATGTAGCTTGATGGAGCAGTACATAAATTTAATAAATAGATAATAAAATAAATAGCAATCTGCTGAAAGGTTTACAGGCTTCCTGGGATTCTAGCAAAATATTTTAGACTGCAGCCATATGCCTCAAACGCTGCGGAGACTATACACCTGCTCAATTTTCACCAGCCTAAATCTTTTAATTGTTAATCACAACCTAGACCACAGAGGTAAAAGAAGGATGGGTGATAAATTAAACCTCTCAAAATACGAACAAAACAAAGATAGAAATAAAACTCTTATCTCTCTGCATATAAATATTCCACATGTGTAGATAAGCAATATAGACAGTCAAATCTGAAGCAGTCGACAAAATGCTATTTGCCAAGGGAATAATTAATTTCAACTAACAGCATATCTCCCAGACCCATTTTAGGTTCTGAGGCACCCTCCATTTTGCCCACGTGAAGCCTTAAGGCCGCTTGGAAAGGTTGTGAGTGAATCTTTAATGGTCAAAAATCTTTATGGATTGGTGCTGCTGGCAATCCAGTGCTGATTTTTGACTAAGATTTCTCCATATCCCGAAGCTCCCCAAGTCTACCCCAGGGCAAAAATGAGCCCCAGGGAGCCTTGGAATCTAAAGTGGGGAAGAATAGGAAGATTTCATTTGGTTTAAATCCAATATTTTTGGCAATGGATCTGGTTTACACCAGCATAGGTTCAGGTCAACAGGATTGTGCTTATTAACTGTAACAGGAAAAAAGGATGAGAGAATTACTAAAAAGCTCTGCTAATCTGAGTATGTTTTTGTTTGCATTGCCTGCTAAGCACTGCTACAAAGCAAAGGAAACAAAGAGTGTTCCAACTCATCAAAGTTATAAGGTACTCTGCAACTCTTCCATTTTTTATTTATGAATTTTCTCCAGTAGCAAAACAACAACAACAACAACAACAACAACAACAAAACAACAATAAGAAGACGAAGTGAAAGAATGGAAAGGAAAATGCAATACGGATGTAAAGTGATGCTGAGTTTGGCCAGATCTTCTACAAACCTTTGTAAGTCACATATTCCAAGACCATGATATAAATACAATCTAGAAGAGGTTTTATAAGAATGGGGTTCGCACACATATCCACAAAAGAAAGTATACGGTGTATGAGCACTTGATGGGTCCAAAATATAGATAGATAGATAGATAGATAGATAGATAGATAGATAGAT
>JAHTLZ010000122.1:7686978-7702097 GCA_023846285.1 Phrynocephalus versicolor
CCTTACAAATTTTAGATGTGGTCTGCTCTACTTATATATTTTTTTCAATTTTTCAATTTTAAATTTTTTATATATGGCTGCTCTACTTACAAGTTGTCCGACTTATGAGCATGCATTCGGAATGGATTAAAATCATAAACAGAGGTACAACTCGATTTATTTATTTTATTTATTTCAGATTTATATACCGCTCCTATTTCCCGAGCGAGAACCCAGGGTGGTTTACACGAAAATGTTAAAAGGCTAAAAAAAATCACAATAACAATGGCATCCGAGTGGCAAACAGACTTAGCAGGGGCGAGGGGGGAAAAAAAGAAAGAAAGAGAGAGAGAGAGAGAGAAAGAAGCCCGCATCCCTAGTCATTGTCGAAGGCGTCCCTGAAAAGCAAGGTCTTTAGGGCTTTCTTGAAAGATGCCAACGATGGAGCCTGCCGTAGCTCGCTCGGCTAAGAATTCCAGATGGTTGGACCAGCCACCGAGAAGGCCTGTTTGCGAGTACTCGCTTTACGGGCCTCCTTCGGAGTAACGGTCTGGAGCGAGAGGGCCAGAGAGGATCGGGTGGGTCAGGCCAGATCTAATTGTCAGGAAATATGCTCTGCTAGATAGACAGGGGCCAAGCCATGGAGGGTTTTGTAAACCAAAACCAACACCTTAAACCTTATTTGGGAGGCAACAGACAACCAGTGTAGGCGAGCCAGGATGGGGGTGATGTGGTCGTACCGGCGTGCACCAACCACCAACCTGGCCGCCGCATTCTGGACCCGCTGCAGTCGCTGAACAAGGTTCAAGGGGAGCCCCATGTAGAGAGTGTTACAGTAATCCAACCTCGATATGACCAGCGCCGGGATTGTTGAGGTCTCGAACCACCCGGAACAATTCTGCCTAATTGTTTGAGGCCTCACCAATTCTCAGGGAGGCAAAATATCTCCTAGTGTCCCTGATCGCTCAAGAATAGTGACCAGTCAACGCCTTAACCGCAGCCCAATTCAAAGCCGTCCAAGCCTTTCGCCATCTCCTCTCTAGCCTCCTCCGCTCTTGCTTCATCGCCCGCAACTCCGTGGTTAACCACAGGGAAGAGCGGGCTCAGCATCGGATAAGGCGCTTGGGAGCGATCCGGTCAACCACCCCGGGCACATCCTCATACCATTTATCGACCAGGGAATTGACCAGATCGTCAGCCAGACCGTCCGGTAAACCCCTGAGGGCTTCTGAGAACCACACTAGGTTCAGGAGCCTCCGGGGGCAGGCCCAGATGAAAGGGCCCAGCTCCCCGCGGGCCGGGGTAGTGATTGACAGGGAAAATGTCAGCAGATAATGATGTGACCATGACACAGGTTGGGTGCACAGCCTCCCGACCCCCAGATCAAAGCCCGCAGATGTGGAGGCAAAAACCAGGTCTGAGGTGTGTCCCCCCTTGTGAGTGGGACCGATGACAAACTGAGACAGGTTCATGGAGGCCCTGGACTCCATGAACTCCAGAGCTACTCCCGACAGCCCAGACTCAGCATGCACATTGAAGTCCCCGACCACCAGGAGGCGGGGGGACCTCAATAGTGCCACCAAGATGAACTCGGAGAGCTCTGGAAGGGATAGTGCAGGGTTGCAGGGAGCACGGTACACGAGCACAATCCCAAACCTGTCCTTCTGGCACACCATGAGGTGAAGACATTCCAACCCTGGACTCACCAACATCGCAGATCTGCTGACGTGAAGGGATTCCCTGTACACAACGCCCCCCGCCCCCCGCCCCTCCGGTCTGCCCAGGTGCTGAACACAGTAACCCTGGGGGCGAAGAAGGGCAAGAGAAGCTTCCCTCCCCATCACCCACCCAGGTTTCTGTAAGAAAAGCCAGGTTGGCTTTCTCTCTCTCACTCTCTCTCTATATATAGTTGGCCTCAAGAAGGCAGGGGAATATTTTAGATTTCAAAACCAATACAAAAATCTGTAAGGTAAACATGAGGGTGGACAGATCACAAGAGTAGCCTTCCAAGGCCCAGGAAAGGACATCAACAGACCCCACAAATCAAAAGGTCATCCACACCTTTACTGAACAGCAACTAGCCTAAACCTTTTTCATTGAGTGATAGCCTGAAGTCAAGTTTCGGTTGGTTCTATTCTAATACTGTTGACTGCATCTACGTATTGGGCCAAACCTTGGTGCATAACTTTGCACCACCATAAACCTGGATTAGGAGCGCAAACTATTTAATTTATACAAATCAAAAGATTTTCAATTTCTCTCCTTTAGGCTTGAAATGATTCCTTTTTGCCCTGGTGAGGACTTTGGGAGCCTCAAGGTGGAGGAGGAGAACTTCTAAAAATTAAAGGTTATTGCTGGATCACCACTAGCAGGAATCCTAAGGAGTTTAGGAATCTAAAATAGAGAGAAAAAATCTTTTAATTAGTATAAATTAAACATTTCCAGCCACCCAGTCCAGGCTACTCCAGTGCAAAGTTACAGTACATCAACATGAGTTCTTCCACTGTGTGCATGTGTATTCATAGATTATTTTGGGTGTATTATAGGAATAGACAACTCATTTCATATCAAAACATTTACATCAGCTATAAACAGATGGGTAATTGTTTGACGTGGGCTAGGTTTCTGAAATTGCTTAGTCAATGACCTCTAAGTGCCAACATAACGTTACAACGAGGAGTAGGCTGTTTGCGAAGAGAAGCAATTATGACATGCAAATGGCTGTATTATTATTGCCAAGGTTGTCTTAGGAAACAAATGTCTGCTTAATAATGTGTCTCCAAGTAGATGCATAGCTGCCTAGATGCCCTAAGCACATCCGATCTTGCTTGATTTTGGAAGCTAAGCAGGGTCGGCCCTGCTTAGTACTTGGATGGGAGACCACCAGGGAACACCAGGTGCTGTAGGCATCTGGAGTAGGAACTGACCAGCCACTCCTGTTCTCCTGCCAGGAAAACTCCAGTCACGAAGAGTCGGTCACGACTGTAATGACACAACACACACACACACACACACACACAAGTAGATGCATAATGATGTGTTTGCATAAAGGATCATTTTTTCCAGAATGAAACTGTGGGTTTTAAAAGATAGGACAAAAGAAGAAGAAACAAGAGTTTGAGAGCATGAGCTTGGTTCTGAAGATGCTTCCATGGGCACTTGCTTTACTGATCCCAATCTCCAGCCACAGCATTACCCCTTCGCTCATACAAGGCAGCATAAGGAAAGTTAACCAATTATTTCCACTGAAAGAGAGATCAGAGGCCTAACTACGTTGTTTTGATTGGCCATGCTTACTTATTCTGTTTCATTCAAAGAGTAGAGCTTGTCTCTGAAACAGTAAATGGGATCAGGTGATCAGGTGTGGTTAATAGGAAAGTCTTTACTCATCAAACTAGACAACTTGAAAATGTACCACTTGAACAATGTGGGAGGAAACAAGCTGTGGAATTTAAAGCTGAGTACATGATGCAGTACAACTCTAACATTTTTGAGTATGCACTTGTTTGGCACTCGTATCAAGTGTCTTTATATCACAACTAGAGATGGGCACGACTCAGCGAAATTTTCGTTTTCGTTTTCGTTTCCGTTACGCAACAAAAAAGAAAACGAAAACTTTCCAGAAAACAAAACGAAAACGAAAACGAAACGAAAAATTCTGCCCTGTTTTTCGTTTTCGTTATGGCAGGCACATCCCAATGAAAAGAATGCTAACGAAAACGAAAAATTTTCGCTTTTGTTTTGTTTTTTCGTTTCATTTCGTAATGAAAATGAAAACGAAAAAATGCGCAACCCCCCGAAAAACGAAAACGAACCGAAACGGACCCCAAAATGACAAACGAAAAACGAAAAATTATTTTTTTGAGTCGTGCCCATCTCTAATCACAACATAACCTTGATTATTCAGTTGGTCATTGTGAGCATTCTCAGGAGAGCACCCTAGCTCCACCCTCCCATTGCTGCTCTTTCACAGCCATGGTGCTCCATCTGGAGAAGACTGTTTCCTGTTCCGTTGGCTCTGCACATGCTAAAGAACTCTGGAAAATTGGGATCCTTGTTCTCCTGTAGAACCTATATGGGGATTTCCTCTTCTTCTTCATTGTCTTCTTTTTCGTCAAAGCTGACACAACGAGAGTGAAGAATACAAGGGCAGGTCTGTGTGTTCTCCTGTTAAGTGCACTACAATGTCTACTCCAGTACTGCTAATGGGGCTATAGAGGTTAATATGTTCCAATGTGTAGCCCACAGACATGCAAACACAGCCCATGAACAAGCAGAGCCCTACTGTGATGCAAATGCCTAATACAGCAGATTTGGGTTTTATTCTAAGGGCTGGGTTAACTGAAAAGATGACACCACATGGTATTATGACAACTTTCTTTTGGTGGCCATATAGTGCTATGTACAAATATACATTGTGTTTAAACAACTCTGTTTGATTTTAATCATGGGGGGGAGACTCCTTGGTTAATAATTCGATGGTTTCATTATACCCTATAATCCTGATCTACAGAGTTTCCAGTAAACTAAAGTACCTCCTGCAGCCAGGGACCCTTTCCGTACCCAACCAGTTGATTGGCAGCAGCAGATACAGCCCTGCTGTTTCATTTACCATTGCACAGGCTTTTCTGTGCATCTAAACAATTGCCTCAGAATGGTGTTCTATTTCTCTTCCGCATAGCAGCCTTGTTTATTTACCCTTTTTAGAACAGAGGCAGTCCTTGGTGTTTTTTTTTTTTTGGCTGGGACACAGAAGCCTTAATGAAATCTAACACACGCACACCCACTTCAAACCCACAATTTCAGCTAGATCATGCCTCCATGGTGTTCTGAACTACAGGTACAGAACAAAGGTATGAAGCCCCAGATTCCATTGACTCCTCTGTAGTTCAAGCAGAAACTTGTGATGCTGGGCACTGCTTAGACATCAGTATTCAACGCCTTCCCAAAAGTGCTTGATGGCTTTAGATCTCTGTGTTTGGTACAGATCTCCAACTAGAAAATGACCTTGCCAAAACTTTTCAGACAAGTCATCCTGAAAGCATGTCATCATGGGTTGACAAAATCACACTGATCAAGGTAGACATGTCTCTTCATCTTAAAAATGCACTAGAATAGATGTTCCTGCTGTCTAAATAATGTTGTCTTCAAAAAATATACATCTACAGTAAACTGCCTTTATTGATGTTTGGCTGCTCCCTACTCTTATATGTTTTTAAAAGCTTTTCTTTCTTCAAAATGTCTGAGACATCCTCTGAAACATATTTGTACTAAAAATACCATACTGCTCCAACTACCTTTGATCTGAAGTTTTCTGCTATGTATCTAAACTTATTTTGTTTATTCCTGATCCTAAATATTTGTACCAGAGTATCTGCCTATAATTTCTCATTAATATATTGTCTATATCACAAGTCACATCACATCCTGTAATTATTCAGTGGTGTAGAAATTAATAAAAACAGACCACCCCATAACTTATATGCATACCAGAAGACTCAGATAAAGTCCAAAAACACAACAAAGCTCCAGAGAACTAAACACAGAAACCTTACAATACAAAACTCCCAACAGCATAAGTACCAGAGCAGAAAGATAAAACCACAATGTATCTTTCACTGGAGTTTTAAAAGACGATGCCACTGTGTTTAATGTTACACTCGGCTACAGAGCAGCAGTGGGTGCATTTGAAGAAAGCGTTGGACAAGCTGATCAGGATGGGTGATAATAAAAGGGAGGAGGTGGAGGAAGGAGCAGAGACAAAGGAAGGGGGGAGAAGTTCATTAATGGCAGCAAGCTGTGTGGTCCTATATCCTGCCGTTTTTGAACATAAGAACATAAGAAGAGCCATGCTGGATCAGGCCAAAGGCCCATCTAGTCCAGCTTCCTGTATCTCACAGTGGCCCCACCAGATGCGTTTGGGAGCACATGAGACTAGATATCTGTCACCTGGTACCACTCCCCTGCATCTGGCCCTTGACGTACCCTGGTTTTAAGCCTGGAGATCACACATCTCCATCATGGTTTGTAAACTGTGATGGACTTTTCCTCCAGGAATCTGTCCAATCCCCTTTTGAAGGCATTCAGGCCAGATGCCATCACCACAACCTGTGGCAGGGAGTTCCATAGACTAACAACGTGCTGGGTGAAAAAATATTTTCTTTTGTCTGTTCTTACTCTCCCAGCCCTCAATTTGAGTGGATGTCCCCTAGTTTTGGTATTTTGTGAGAGGGGGGAAGAGCTTCCCTCTATCCACTTGACTCATGCCCTGCATTATTTTGCACGTCTCAATCATATCCCCCCTCAGGCACCCTTTTTCCAGACTAAAGAGCCCCAAATGTTTTAGCCTTTTCTCATAAGGGAGGTGCCCCAGCCCAATAAGCATTTTAGTCACTCTCTTCTGCACCTTTTCCAGTTCCACTATGTCTTACTTGAGATGCGGTGACCAGAATTGTACACAATACTCCAGGTGCAGCCTTACTATTGTTTTGTATAATAGCATTATTATGTTGGCTGTTTTATTTTCAATCCCCTTTTTTGATAATCCCTAGCATGGAACTGGCCTTCTTCACCGCTGCTACACATTGGGGAGACGCCTTCATGGAGCTGTCCACCAACACACCAAGATCTCTTTCCTGATCCCTCACGGATAACTCAGAGCCCATGAGTTGATAGATAAAGTTTTGATTTTTTTGCCCCAATATGCATTACTTTACATTTGGCTACATTAAAACACATTTGCCATTTCGTTACCCATTTCCCCAGTTCGGAGAGATCCTTCTGGAGCTCTTCACAATCTTCTCTGGTTTTTACCACACGGAAAAGTTTTGTGTCACCTGCAAACTTGGCCACCTCACTGTTTATCCCTGTCTCCAGGTCATTTATGAACAGATTGAAAAGCACCGGTCCCAGGACAGAGCCCTGGGGCATACCACTTTTCACTTCTCTCCATTGTGAAAATTTCCCATTGACACCTACTCTTTGTTTCCTGGATCTCAACCAGTTCTCAATCCATAAGAGGACCTGCCGTCTTATCCCCTGACTGTGCAATTTTCTCAGCAGCCTCTGGTGAGGGACTGTGTCAAAAGCCTTTTGAAAATCCAGATAGACTATATCCACTGGTTCACCCAAATCCACATGCCTGTTGACATTTTCAAAAAAATTCTAAAATATTTGTCAGACATGAGTTGCCCTTACAGAAGCCATGCTGATTTTCTCTCAGCAAGGTTTGTTCTTCTATGTGTTTTAAGATTTTTTTCTTGGATGAGGCTTTCCACCACCTTCCCTGGGAGAGATGTAAGGCTAACTGGCCTGTAGTTTCCCGGGTCCCCCCCCCTTCCTTTTTTAAAAAATGGTGTGACATCCGCTATCCTCCAGTCCTCCGGCACTGTGGTCGTTTTAAGAGACAAGTTGCATATTACCATTAAGAGTTCTGCTATTTCATTTCTCAGTTCCCTAATAACTCTTGGGTGGATGCCATCTGGGCCCTGTGACTAGTTAATATTCAATTTATCAATTAGTCTGAAAACATCCTCTCTTTTAACCTGTATTTGATTTAATTCTTTAGTCAAGAGGGGCCATTCAGGCAGCGGAATCTGATCAAGGTCATCGGTTGTGAAGACAGATGCAAAGAACTCATTTAATTTATCTGCAATTTCCAAGTCCTCCTTAATCTCCACTTTTCCTCCCTCACAATCAAGAGGGCCAACTGGTTCTCTGGCAGGTTTTCTACTTCTAACATATTCTCTGCTGTTGTCTAAAAAGTTGTATAGCAATACACTACATTTACCTACTGCATTGTAAAGGGCTTTATATTGTCTTTCCTGAATGTAAGCCGCCTTGGGTCCTTTTCCAAGGAGAAAGGCGGAGTAAAAAAATACTCAATATTATTGCTGCACCATTTATACCACTGAGTACTAGTGGCCTACATTGGCATTCTGTGGCCTCTGTGAAAGTGTGGAATGGCCTGATCTATTCTGGGTGGACTAGGCTCACAACTGCTCTTCGTTGTTTCCTTTGGTCACTAGTTAGTACCATGATCCCCTGCTTCTTCTTCCCCTCGGCTGTGACTTTCTACAAGTAGCTAAACCAGGCATGTCCAAACTTCGGCCCTCCAGATGTTTTGGACTGCAACTCCCACATTGGAAATCTAAGCTTAGAATTCTGGGAGTTGTGGTCCAAATCACCAGGAGGGCCAAAGTTTCAACATGCCTCAGCTAAACATATACCAAACAATATCATAGGCCACTGCTGCCATTAGCTGCCTGAATGCTAGCTGTATGACGAACGGTTCAGAGGCTTCACATGTCCATTTTTGGAAGTGACAAATTCATCACACAAGAAATATTTTTGAGTGGGTCAAATCAAACCCAGGCAAGTAATACTATGAAGGGGGGAAAAGTTACAGATGGATTTACAGTAAGCACTGACATCCAACATAACACTGCCCAACCAAGATGAGGGAAACACAGGGTTGAAGAGGTGGTAAATTCATAATGTTAGTATTTGGTATTCTATTCAGAAGACAAGAATCCCTCTTTTAGTCACATGAAAAAAAGCATGTGGAAATCACCAGCTTAGGGCTGCCTCTTTCTGGTGCTTTGAGAAAATGCGAAAATGCCTTTCCATGATACTCCAACTAGAAAAAAATGTCTTCTGTATATGGTCTGGCTTGTCAAATGAGTGGACCATCATCACTGGTTTCTGCCCATGCCACTATCAAACACTGTATTACGGAATTTCATCTGCAGAGCGTGTGAATGCACAAAGTCTTCAAAAGCAGCTACAACATAGAGCCAGCCTCACTCTCTCATTGTGTGGCCTGGAAGCAATTCTTAGCAAAACCGATAAAGATGAAATGGATAGACTGGATGGGATGCTTCTTGTGTCCTGGAACATTACTAATCTGGAGAACATACAGTCCTTTTAGGCATTCGCCCCGAATGACTCATGTTGCCAAGTATTAGGGGCCTTCTCCACCTTGACACACCGAGGTGTGGAAGAGTTTTTTTCCATTTGAGTTCAATTGAACATGCTTAGAATTATCCCTACTAGCAATCTTGTGACATGATACTGGAATGATATGTAGCTTCAAGGGATGTTAAGTTTGAAGGCATTAGAAGACCTGCCACACAGACAATTCAGATATTTGTGTTGAACAAACAGCATTAAGGAGTAAAAAGGCTGGGCTGATGGATCCAGGAATATTGGAGCTCTTGAATAAAACCACAGTCTCTTAGCTACTTGGTGTCTTCATTCATGTCCAGTCTCATTCTAAGGCACACACTCTCATCCATTCACCACTGCCAGCTCTATTGAGCTCTATACAGAATTCACACTTGCAGATCCTTCTGTATCAGGAACACAGGGAAAGGTTCACCACAGCATTCCATATCAGAAGTGCTTGAATGATTCAATTAAATGCAATATGAGGGGTGATTTGTAAGATTAGACCATTGTAAAATGTGTCTATTTCACCTCTGAATACCCTTTCTAATTCACTTTATGCAAAAAAAATCATATTGCTCACACCATATTTCAAAAAGTCAAGTAAAATGCATCAGAACCATTTAAAATGCAATTTCATATGACATACAAAACTCACAATAAAAATATTCCAACTTTATATATGAATAAAGGTTTTTTGAAAAATTACAGACCAACTGATACAAATCATGCTGCCATTCACAGCTCACATATTATTTCAAAGATGGATAAAGCCATTGTGATGTGCATATACATGTTTCAAAATAGGAAATCTACTTAATTTTTAAAAGTCCCCAAAACTCACTCAACATTGTTTATTAATCCTACATGATCTGAGGAGTTGAATTTTCACTTCATAGCAGAAATGTATTGGAAAAAAATACATACATGTGCAAGAAATTGAAAAGGAACTTGTGACCTCAGCCAACTTTATGGTATTGTATCAAAATTTTCTCCAACAGTAAATAATAAAATTAATGCCAATGATGTCAGCAATAAAGTCAAGTAGATATCTTATGAATGTTTATTTGCACTACTGATATCGCCAGGGAAATGTTCAAGTATATACGCTCAGTATATCTGCTAATTCGTGTCAGTGCAAATTCAGAAGTCCTCAAATAGTTACAATTAGTAAAAAATATTAGCCATAGCATCTGAAAAAGAGACATCTATTTACATGTGGCTCTTGGATTTACTACTAGTTTTAATAAAAGAAATAAGGAGTTACAATGAGAATATAAGGAGGTCACAAGCTCCTCAGTTATGCAAGACATATTTTCTCCTAGTTTTTAAAAGTATATCCAAAGTATGGCGTTTAAATAGAAGACATCATTTAGCTCATGTTTTAGATGTTACACATATATATATACATAAATATTATGAAAGCAAAGTTGTATGAATGCTTATGTCTCTGTTTGAAAAAGTGGTCGTCCATCCACTTGTCAATCCAGTATGGAATATATTCAACTATCTACATTTAAAAAATGGAATATGTCCGAGATCAAAATCACAATCAGTAGTAAATCTGTTCTATACTGTACTGTTTTAATACTTTTCCAGATGCTACCATCGTATGTTTGAAGAGCAAAAATTTCCCAGAAAGGATATAAAGAATGATGTTTTCTGAACTTCTGACTTTGGACTGATAGAAAGTTGAAACCAATTGGGGGGAAACCAGATCTCTCTGTAGAAGGTTAATTTTATTTTTCATTAACAGATTGCGCTTTCTTCTTCATCCATAAAATTAACTGCAGTGAACTTCCAGGAGTAAAAACGTGTCTTTTTTCAAGCTTGAATAAGAGGAGAAATAGTCACTTGTCCTGAAAGCTGGCTACAATTAAAAATATTGAAGAGAGATTAAAAGTTGTAACGATAAAAGCTCCAAGTGCTCAACGCAATCAGCTTTAATGATCTGATAAAACTATGAAGACATCAGAATGGCTTTTCAGTTGGTTGCCCAATGGGCTGCAACTAGACCATAATGGCAGCATTAAATGCAAAAAGGACAATATTTACCTTTTCCAACTGGGCATTTTTTTTGGATTTGTACAAAAACTCCCCCACCGCCACAAAGACGGAAAGTACCAGTCCTGCTGCCAAAACAATGAAGATGCCACCGATATTTTGTACTCCGAGGGCACTGGCATCTTTGCTCTCTTCTTCTGGGCAACCGTTGCCTCGCCACCATTTCTCCTTCATCATGTGCAGCTTGCCTTCCTCTTGCAGGTGAAGAATTGCTATGGTTATCTTGTCTCTGTATGGAGACCCTACAAAAGAGCAGAGGGAACAAACAGGTTACTAAAGTAGGTTTCTCGAGGTTCATGCTGTCTCTGTGAGTTGGAGTTCTCTTAATGAGAAAATCATGATGCTTTGACAACCTCAGTCATGAAGGGACTAAGTCAGGCATGCCCAAACTTCAGCCCTCCTGATGTTTTGGACCACAACTCCCAGAATTCTAAGCTTATATTGCCAATGGCAAAGGACTTTGGGAGTTGTGGTCCAAAACATCTGGAGGGCCGAAGTTTGGGCATGCCTGGACTAAGTGCTTTCATAATGAAATCCATATTTTACCTAAACTCTGGTATATATGTTCTACTTTTCAGTGAGCTGTAGCACATACAAATGGCTGTGAAGTTCTTTTTTTACCCAAACATGCAGTTAGTGCAGTGGTTCTCAACCTATGAGTCTCCAGATGTTCCTGGACTGCAACTCCCAGAAACCCCTTCCAGCACAGTGAGTAGTGGAGGCTTCTGGGAATTGCAGTCCAGGAACATCTGGGGACCTACAGGTTGAGAAGCACTGACTTAGTGTGAGAACAGTTGGAGTCTTCCATTATTGCACATTTTATTTGGATGGCACGGTGCTGTATGACAAATTTTGGGGGGGACAAGCAATCGGATATCCCAATGGGCATACACATGGATATATGCACATGCTTTTAAAAGTAATGCCAAGGCCTCCATGAATCTAATGGCACATCACTCTGACATTTCACCTTTAAGATGTTTCTCCTGCAATGTTTATTCCCCCCCCCGTAAAGTATATATGATGCACATATCAATTTACAGTGGGACTGCAGCCAATTTCAGTCTACCTGCTGCATATAGTGCAGTCCATAAAAATCCGCACTTCAAGTATATTGTGTAGCCTCAACCAACATATTTCATAGGCTCACATGAATTCAGGAATTATGGTATTCTTATGCATATTCCCATCTGCATTTCTTTGAGTTATTAAAAAAAAATGATCCTGCCATTCTGTTCCTTTGAACCCACAATTATTAAAAAAGGACATGTGAATACTATGTCCTGGTGAATAGATATTCAACAATAATATTTTCCAAAATCAACAGTCAGATGTCCCCCCCCTTTACCACTTAATGCAAATTTTGTGTCAACATCTGCTTTGCTAAGTCTTAAACCCAAAGGACTATATACTCAGGGCCAACATGACAGCACATTAGATATCCTCAACCCAGATTCAACATGGGAACATGTGATGAGGACCACTACACCTCACCACTTGTGAACATGTAAGGGTGCTTTACACTGAATGAGCAGTCTTGTCTCTGAGTTCAGTCGGTTCTCCCTAACCCTAATGCAAGGCTTCACCCAGAAGAATGTTGAAGGTCTACTATCTGAAATCCAGTGAAGGGGCTAAGGATCATACTTTGATCTTAATACATGCAAGGTCTGAGGTTTTTTTTTGGTTTTTTTTTGTTTTTGTTTTTAACTTAGCTATTATATAGAAGGGCAATTCCATCCGATTCTGTTAGAAAATCTATTGTTTTAGCTTTGGCTTTTTGTTTTATGTTACAATTTGTCTTTCTTGGTATTAAATGTAAACCGCCCAGAGTTCCTGTGTGGATGATGGGCGGTATATAAATTTATAAATAAAAAACAACAATAAATAAGATCATCTAGTTTCTTTGCATCATATACAGTAGTACACTACTGCCCATCCTACATTAAAAGGTAAATAAAATTCCATGCATTCCCACTATATACTTTTTTCCTTGCCTTGTTGCCTACAAGCACTAAAATAGGTTGCCTGAAATGCAAACAAAATGCAGCAAGAGACTCCAAAGATGAGCAGTCTATGCTAATGTTTACAAGGTTTAGCCATTTCAATGAGACAACATTTGAAGTGTGTGCATGCATGTGTGTGTGTATGTGTGTATTATGAAAGAGCTTTCATAAATATTTCTTTTTAATGCCTCATACTGTAAACAACACAGAGAAACTACAGACAGTATCCATTTTTTCCTGAAGCGAAAGCTGACTTAAACTGGGATGGGGTATATTTTGAGATGAGAAGGCTCTCAATGGATTTTAAGGAAGCCTTGCACATTCATAATTAGATAGACATTTCCTGGTGTATAACTGCATCTCTCTCCCCTGCCCTGCTGTGTATCTATTTACATACATACTTTTAGATATATTCATGTGGACATGAATCGTGTATTTTATGTTCCAAAAGGAACAGCATACTGGGGAGGTTTGTGAGAATAAATAATAATCAAAAGGCTGGAAATTGGTAATGGTGCAACATGGGTCCAGCTTCCAAGTGCACCTAGTGGAGTGCATTCAAACTGATTTTAAACAAAAAAACCATGTACAACTGTTGCCAACATTTGCAAGGCTCAGCTAAAACAAGTAAGGCCATGCAATCTAACTGACTTGATTCCTTCCTGGTGCTGCAGAACATAACAAAGGGTTGGTCACCTTTTAACAGAAAATGTCAACCCAGGTCTTGCCTTTCAGAGTAGAACAACACATTTTATGCTACTGGGATTTTTTTTTAAGGGAGAGGGAGTTTTAAGCAATGCACTCTCTACGTGGGGTTGCCCTTGACTCTTATTTAGTGACTTCAGTGGGTGAAAAATGCTGTGGCCAGACTGGTGGCGGGTATGTGTCAATATGACCACATCACCCCAGTACTGGCCCGCTTGCATTGGCTACCCCTTGCATCCCGAATAAGATTCAAGGTCTTGGTTTTAATTTATAAAACCTTCCACTTCTTGGGACCTGGCAGAGCATGTCAAGGCCCGCACACAGAGCACACACACAAGCAGAGTTCAGTTCTTTGCCAAGATCTTTAGTGGAAAGCCAGGCAAGTTCAAGTCCTTTGCTAGCAATCAAGTGCCAGATAAATAACAGAATCCAACTCCCAGAAATTACCAGTCCAAGTCAAAACCAGAATATCTCACGGAAACCAGATGCCAAACCCAAGGGAACAGATCAAGCTGTTGTCCAGGAAGCCAGTCAAAAGTCAGGAAACAGAGCCAAAGTCACAGACAGGAACGTAGTTGCAAGTTCAAATGACGCATTGCTCCCACAGAGAGCTCAAGGTAAGCTTGCCAGCTTTATCCCAAAACAGGGAACACACCCTTACTTCTGGAAAGGCTTCTGCTAGTACTCAGGGCTTCCCCTCCTGATTCCTCATCTAGCATCAAAGACCCTTTCCCTAGCTCTCCTGGTAGCATGTCTTTGCAGAATCCTGCTCATGGCCCTTCTAGGAGGAGGAGATATGTTTTCAGCTGAGTCATCAGACCCAGCTGCCTGCTGAGTTGAGCTGCAAGGCTCCTCCAGCAGCTCTTCACCATTTAACCCCTCAGAGTCAGGTTCTGTGACAGGCAGGGTCATGGCAGAGCGAATCTCTCAAAGATCAACTGAGGCCCAACCTACCAGATTGTCGTGGGTGCTCTCACTTCGGGTGGCCATGACCAGGGAGGCTCAGAAAACGTTGACACACAACCGAGCCTTCTCTGTGGCTGGTCCTGTGCTCTGGAACCATCTCCCAAGTGAGTTGCGCCTTGCACAGTCCCTGCCAGCCTTTTAAAAAGCCTTAAAGACCTGGCTTTTCCACGAGGCATTTGGTGACCGTTAATAATATATATTTTTTCTTTGCCCCGCCGTCTTCCCAGTGATTCTTACTGTTGTTTCACTATGCCATTTATATTATGATTTTTTGTTTCTTTGCTTAGTCATCATTATTGTTGTTTCTTTGTTTTATTCAGTTTGTTATTATTGTTATAGTTATTGTTGTAAACTGCCTGGAGTTCCTCCGGAAGATGGGCTGTATATAAGTATTTAAATAAATAAATAAATAAATAAATAAATAAATAAATAAATAAATAAATAAATAAATAAATA
>JAHTLZ010000122.1:7706574-7718740 GCA_023846285.1 Phrynocephalus versicolor
TCTATCTATCTATCTATCTATCTATCTATCTATCTATCTATCTATCTGACTGACTGTCTGTCTGTCTGTCTCACTGTCTGTCTGTCTGGGATCCCAATTAAACGACCCAAGCTATTGCAAGTTATTTTTAAAAACCCGCTAAACCCACAATAAATTATGAAATTGAGAAAAAAAAAACATGTAACAATACCAAAATAATCAAAGCCGTTAAAACCATTTAAACCCACATAAAAACTCATACAAAATAATAATGATGATGTCGAGAACGTAAGATTGAAAACTGCCCATGTAGTTATTAAAAACTTGTCTACAACAGATGGCCTTCACCTGTTGCCAGGAGGATGAGGGGCAAGGGGGCAACCTCCTTGTCTCTCTCAAGAAAGGCATTCAGCAGTGTGGGAGTAGCCACAGAGAAAGGCCTCTCTCATGTCGCCACCACACATGTCTGTGAAGGCAGCAGAACTAAGAGAAGGTTGTCTTCTAAAGATCTTAAGAGCTGAGAAGGATGATATGAGGAGATAGGGTCCTTCACCTAGCCTGGACCTAAACTCCTGAGGGCTTTATAGGAACTTTGAACTAGGCTTGGAAACAGAGCAGCAACCACTGGAGCTTCTGTAACATGCTCCCTCTAACTGACTCAGGTCAGCATTTGGAAAAAAGGTGAAGCTTCCAAACCATCTTCAAAGACAGCCTTGCAAAGAGCATATTAATGTGACCAATGCAGGATGCACCAAAGGCATGTAGCATTGTAGCCACTTCAGGCGTCTTGAAGAGTGGGTGGAGCTGGTGCACTAGTTTAAATGCAAATGCATTCTTGGCAGCTGCCGAGACCTGAATATCCAGGTTCAAACATGATTCTGAGATTACACCCGAGTTGTAAGCTTGATTTGTCAAGGGGAGTGCAACCCCATCCAGGACAGGCTGGATCCCTATTACCTGATGTGCCATTTGTTAACTTGGTCTGTCTTGTCAGGATTAAGTTTCAGTCTGTTTCCCCTCATCCAGTCCATGACTGATGACAGCATACAGAATAACCCAGACCGCTACTGACAACAGCAGATCAGCAGCATATTAACTAATGCATGAGCATATACTGTATTACTAACTAATGTATGTGCACATATGTACATATGCACATACATGCACAGGAAACACACACACAAAGTAATGCCAAATGTAAATACTAAAACATAAAACAGATTGCTGTTGTGTGCCCCCTCCCCCCGATTTGGGGATGTGGTACGAGGGAAAGCCCTGCCACTTGTTTTAATTACTTATGTGTCATTTTTTAGACATTATATTTGGTATACAAAAGGATGAAATATTTGCAGGCATCTCTTTTTCCTGCATGCTCATTTGGTGAAGGTATATATGGCACTGCTTATCTGTCTTGGAAAAGAATATACACAGAAAAAAGAACTGAACATTGAAAGGTAAAGCTACTGTTATCTGTCTGCTTAGCTACAGACAAACCAAGCACCTGGAAGCACAATTTAGTTACATTTGAGAAGAGTTGAAGCTGCCCACTTTCTGAAAAAGGAGGGAGAGAAAATAAAACTTTATGGCTAGAAGCACACTTTCAGTTTTGAAAATGAGAGATTTGGGATGCTAAATGATGCAGTGAGCTTCTGCGACCTGTTTAACAGGAGAACCCTCAATGCGCTGCCTGCAACCTTGCAGCTATATATTGCCCACTTCTGGCTTAAAGCCACCATTTGCTCCAGAAGCCAATGTTATTTAACCCAGAATTGAACATACTTAGAGGGGAGCACGCAACCAAGGGCATATTGGGGAGGGAAGGGTGCATTTGCCCCGGGCATGCAACAATCTGGGGGGCACCTGGAGGGGAGCAGGAGGAGGAAGCCATATGCCCTCTTATCAGCAGTCCTCTCCCCCCCCACACACACAATGGCCTGGCGACGGGACCCCTCTGCTGCCACCACCACAAACCAGGTGAGTGACAAAGCAGGCAGGTAGGTAGGCAGGTGTGCATGGAGCACGATGGCCATGACACCCTCCTCCTCCTCCTCCTCCTCCTCCTCCTCCTCCTCTTCCTTGTCTTGATCCCCCACCATAAATGCCCACCCACATGCCCGCACACACATGCGCCCCATACCTGCAGGATTGCCCCCCTGCTGGATAAGTGTGATGCGGCTGAGGGGGCAGGAGGGGTGCAAAAACGGACTTTGTCCTCAGGTGCTCCAAACCCTTGCTACACCTCTGCACCCAACCTCACCCTTCTGTCATCATGTTCTCGATAGTTATTAGGTCTGAAAAAGAAAGTGTAGGCTTTGCAAGGGAATACTAGCTTAGGAAAGGATATTCTCATTCGTGCTGATGGTGTCACGGTGGTGAATATCATGATTGGGATATGGGGTTAGGGTTAGGTTTAGGGTTAGAGCTTCCCTTTCAGAGTATATATAGCACTAGATGGATCAATACCTGTGCTTATCCTGAATCAATGAAACCTCATGTTTGCAGCTAAAGGGATCATTGAATGAAATATTTTATTATTGCCAAGTTAGGTGGAGAAAAAAGTATCTGTCATATTTAGAGGTCACAACCTGTATTCCACTTTGTTAATATAAGGTTACTCTTCCTATGCTTTTGCATGTCTAGCAATGTGATTTCTTTCTTATTCCAGTCCTTTGTTCATAGCAGTGTGCCATGCAGATCTCATCTTTTAGCAGATGGAATGCATGATTCCAGATCTATATTCTCCTCTTTTGGTATCTCTAGAGTGTTATTTTTTAAAAAAATATATATATAATAGTCATATTATTGTAGTCGCTTTAAAGTTGATTGAATATGGCTCCTAGTACGTAATCAGAAGCATTCAAAGTCACAGATGTTCATAATGTATAATGTTCAGCAGTGACAATATTGCTCTTCTCACAATCAAAATAATTCAGAATGTCAAAAGATACACTACATAGCTACTGTGCAAATCAACCTTGGGATTTCTTACAGGAGATTTTGATTTGGTTTGATATATTCAAAAATATTTTTGCATTACATAAAGAAGAAACGGCTACTGTACCAGTACAAATAGCAAGAAATGTACTGATTGAATTGACAGTCATGTGAAGAGTCCCACAGGTATGTATGCTGTGTGACTATATACCTAGAAATATATTGATATTTTAAAAGTATGGAAAAGGAAACAATTTAAATGGACCTCATGATCAAGCCCTTAGACAAGAACTGTGCAGCTCAGGTGCAGATATCTGGGAAGTTATACTTATAAGCTATGTTCAAACCAGAGTCTCAGAAATGCTGGTTTATGTATACAGTGCACAAAATAACCAAGACACTAACTGATCACAGTGGATGGATATTGTAGCCCCCAAGAATAAATTGTCCTCTGTATCAAACACTGTGCTTCTGCATCGGTGGCTGATGGCTTCAAGTGGTGAGGCAGACAGATATAAAGGGTAGGGTAGGGTGGAGTGGGGAAACAAAATACGCTCTGTGTACATGGCCATTTGCTACAATAAGATAACTGCTCTAAGCACTGGCACAAAAAGGGAGTGAACTTCAAACTATTTTATTTGCTATTAGAGATGGGCACGAAACGAGCAATTTTTCGTTTTCGTTTTCGTTTTTTCATTTCATTACGTAACGAAACGAAAAACGAGTTTTGTCTCCAAAATGAAACGAAACGAACCAAAACACCAGAAATTTTGTCGTCCGTTTCGTTTTCGTTACAGCAAATACATTGAACTGTAATAAATGGTAACGAAACAGCAATTTTTTGTTTTTGTTTTTGTTTCTTGTTTCGTTACATAACGAAACGAAAATGAATTTTTTGCAAAAATTCACGAAAAATGAAAACGAACCGAAATGGACCCCCTAAATGACAAACGACAAACAAAACACCATTTTTTGAGTCGTGCCCATCTCTATTTGCTATTATTGCAGTTCTAGTACCAGAGATACCATGAGGTATTTGAGAGACTTTCTGCCTTCTGTGCCAAAATAACTTGATTGATTTATGTAGAATAGGGGTCTTGTGGTACAGGGGTTAAACTGCAGCACCATAGTCTGAGCTCTGCTCACAAATCCCCAGAAGTCATTGTGAGGTTCACTCAGCCTTCCATACCTCTGAGGTCAGCAAATCAAGTACCTAGCTCACTGGTGGTGGTGGTGACTGTGTAGCCTGGATAATTAAATTGCAAACCACACAGATAGTGCTTTAAGCGCTTTGGGGTGGCATATAAACGGCATGCATTGCTTTTTCGTTAACTGCCCTAATACCAGTTGAAAATATGCTGCACTGCCTCACACACAGCCTAACACCTTATGCTGACCATGTGTAAATAAAAGACTGCTGTACCATAAATGTTCATAAATGACCTGGAGACAGGGATAAGCAGTGAGGCGGCCAAGTTTGTAGATGACGCAAAAAATTTTCCATGTGGTAAAAACCAGAGAAGATTGTGAAGAGCTCCAGAAGGATCTCTCCAAACTGGGGGAATGGGCTGTGAAATGGCAAATGTGTTTCAATGTAGGAAAATGTAAAGTGATGCATATTGGGGCAAAAAAAATCAAAACTTTATCTATCAACTCATGGGTTCTGAGCTATCCGTGACGGATCAGGAAAAAGATCTTGGTGTGTTGGTGGACAGCTCAATGAAGGTGTCTACCCAATGTGTGGCAGCGGTGAAAAAGGCCAATTCCATGCTAAGGGTTATCAAAAAGGGGATTGAAAATAAAACAGCCAACATTATAATGCTTTTGTACAAAATGATAGTAAGGTCACACCTGGAGTATTGTGTAAAATTCTGGCCACCGTATCTCAAAAAAGACATAGTAGAACTGGAAAAGGTGCAGAAGAAAGCAACTAAAATGATTACTGGGCTGAGGGACGTCCCTTATGAGGAAAGACTAAAACATTTGGGGCTCTTTAGTCTAGAAAAAAGGCACCTGAGGGGAGATGTGATTGAGACGTACAAAATAATGAAGGGCATGAGTAAAGTGGATAGAGGGACACTCTTCTCCCTCTCACAAAATACCAGACCTAGGGGACATCCACTCAAACTGTGGAATGGAAGAGTGAGAACAGACAAAAGAAAATATTTTTTCACCCAGCGCATTGTTAGTCTGTGGAACTCTCTGCCACAGGATGTGGTTATGGCATCTGGCCTGGATGCCTTCAAAAGGGGATTGGACAGACTGCTGGAGAAGAAGTCCATTACAGGTTACTAACCACGAGGGAGATGTGTAATCTCCGGGCTTAAAATCAGGGTACTTCAAATGCAGGGGAGTGGTATGAAGAGACAGATATCTAGTCTCGTGCGCTCCCAGAAACATTTGATGGGGCCACTGTGAGATACAGGAAGCTGGACTAGATGGGCCTTTGGCATGATCCAGCATGGCTCTTCTTATGTTCTTATATGTTCTTATGTTATGCCACATGGGGTGCCAAGTGATCCAACGTTAATGTCCTCTCATGCCATATTCTGGAGATAAGTATTCTTCAGGTGAATAACAGAAAATACCTTTGCCTCACAGCGTGTTGCAAATCATTCCATTCATTGAAGTGGCTGGGCATCAGTCACAAAGACCTGATCAGGTCTGCTATCCTGCCAAAGGAAAATTCTTCAATCCCTTCCTTGCAGGGTAGGTATGAAAGCCATTCAAATGAGTCATTTTCATCAAAAAAATCTTTTTCTGTGTGTGTGTTCATTTCCTAAACTCCTGTGGTACATGATCTCTGGACTTTGACTAGAAATAGAAAGTGTTCACAACTTCAATAAGAATACAATGTTCTCTTGTTAATTTTGCTCACCGTGAACCCCAGGTTGCACCAAAAAGTCTTTCCTCTAAGCAGACACATGTGAGATAGGAGTTTGAACTGCAGGAGAGCATAGCAGAGGAAAAGCAAAATGCCGTCTGGCTTTTCTGAAGATCAATGCTAAAAACCAGCTCTCTTTCAGCACAATGGTGCTCCAGGCCACCCCCACCTCTCCCCCAAATTACTGCTCAAGGCAAAACACCCTCTGTTTCTTATAGAGAAACTCTTGGGCTGGCAGTTGAATACAGATGATTTCAATACCAGAGATGGGTGTTTTTTGCTGTATGGTAGGGCAGCAGGCAGGCTGAGCTGCCTAGATACCCTAAGCACATCCGATCTCACCCGATTTCAGAAGCTAAGCAGGGTTGGCCCTGGTTAGTACTTGGATGGGCGACCACCAGGGAATACCAGGTGCTGTTGGCACCTGGAGTAGGAACTGGCAAACCACTCCAGTATTCCTGCCAAGAAAACTCCATGGACATGGGGTCATGAGGAGTCAGTCATGACTGTAACGACACAACACACACACAGGGCAGCAGGCTAACTTATGGGATTCACAGCAGGCTTATAAACATTGAAATAGTGTTTCCTCAAAACTTCTTCCTGCTTCATACCCTCTCCCACCCTTTGCCACTTCCAGACTTCCCTTCCTCTTAATGGTTAGACCAGGCCTGCACCCTTCCTCTGCAAGCACTTGCCTTTACTTCACCTAACTTTTCTGCAGCGGATCCATGGCTTGAATCCTCATTATTTTCTGATGCTGAACACAAACATTCTTCTCTGTGATGTGTACTTCTTTCCCTTATAAACTCATCTCTGATATCTAACATATGGTATTTCCCAATTCACATCTAAATAAATAGTTTTCTGACAACAGCAACATCAGTGATTATGGTGGCAAAATTGATAGTGATGGCTGCCACCACATTCTTTAATAAAATCAGTGAAAGCTCATATTTAAATGATATCTCCAAAGGGAAGAATGTAAAAATGCATGTGGTCTTAGTTCTTCAGAACTTGAGAGTATTTTCAAAATAAGAACACATCAAGCTCACTTATACCAAAAACAGGCTTTCCATCTTCCACTCTTTTCCTGCCCGCTGCATTCTCAATTTGAGCAGCCAGGTGGCTAGGCCTATTACGAGGTCTTCTAGCAAACATGTCCTTGCTGCTAGCTAGATTAATTGTTATAGCAGTGTGTCAGGAGAATGAAGAACTACAACATAATTTTCCTCATCTTGAGGGTAGGTGGAATATTTGTACCCAGGAAGAGAATGGGGAAGATGCTGAATTTTACAAATCAAGCAAAATTTTACAAAGACAGCTGTAATAAAAAGACACAAACACCTAAGGCTGGAAAGCTCTGGGGCACCTTTCATCTTTTAAAATAGGGATGGGCCTTTCGTTTCAGAATGGGTCCGGTTCCGAAATGAAGCACAGCAGCACAGGTGCTATTCAGGACTTGGACCCACCTTACAAAACAAAATCACCCATTGACTTACCTTGTCTTACCTTGCATGGGGAGCACTTCCAACAAAGAAGAAGCTTCCTAATGTGTCATTGTTTCCTCTCCCTGGCGCTGGCCAATGAGATAGTGAGGCGGGATGATGCATGACCCTGCACAACTCTTGATTGGCTAGTGACAGGGAGAAGGGAAAATGATGCATCAGAGGCTTCTTCCTGGTTGGAGTTGCTCCCAGCGGGCGGTAAGGCAGGGTAGGTCAATGGGTAATTTCATTTCTCCATGAACTTGTCCAATCCTTTCTTAAAGCTGTCAAGGCTGACAGCTGTCACTTCTTCTGGCAGGGAAATCTTGGCTGCTACAATATGTTTACGGCCAAATCCCCCCAAGACACACAAATCATTTTTTTTTTTTTTTGTGAGAAGAGATTTGGGCAGGTTCACATAGGATGTACTGCACACGCTCCAAGCTTTGTCCACAATGATGGCAGGGTTTACTATTCAATTTATATAAATTTCAGAAGTCTACTCATGACAAATTCATATAAGGCAAACCTTTTAGAGAGAGACCAAGTGTCCAAACTGTGATTCAAAACACACTTATTTTTTGGAAAGTGCCAATACATCAATTTAACCTGAATACACTGGTACTTCAGGTTACAAATGCTTCAGGAGCTACCCTTTGGGAAATCGGGGATGGAAGAGCAGGGGTGCTATCCTTTGGGAAAACAATGCAAGCTTTTGAATTTGCCATGGCCACAGCACCCTTGCTGTGGCTGAAGAAAATTCAAAAACCTGCTCTTTGATCCTTGCTTTCCTGAAGGTTAGCATGGGGTGCTACCTTTCGGAAGAGTGAGGATCAAAGAGAAGGGATACTACCTTTTGGGAAAGTGAGGATTGAAGAGCCAGACAAATATGAGAAATAAATATGACAAATAAATATAACAAATAAATATGAGCCAGATAAATCTTCAAAATGAACTAATTCCAAACAGCATTTTAATCAGGTACTTGTCAGCTGACTAAAGTAGCATAATATGCCCCCTAGCAACAACAAGGATGATGGTGGTGGTGGTAGTGAACAATGATAGCACTGGGTTCCAGTTCTGGTTAGGCTGCAGTGAGACGCCTCAATAAGCTCTCCATCTTATCAGGCTGAATTTCTCCAGATAAACAGGACCTGAAAGGGTAAGGCCCCCTTGGGGAGGGGTGAAGAGAGGCAGCATCTGGGGGCTGCAAAGAATTGTGGCAGCAAGCTTCATAGCTTCAAAAATCGCCTTATCTCTCCTGTTGGGGGAAAGTCCATCTGCCATCTATCATGGCGATGGTTCAAACTGCGGGCACCGGACAACATAAATAATTGTAGATATTTTGGAACTTTACTGCTGTAACTAAGACTGCATGTTTTCCCCTATTTTTAATGTGAACTTCATCTTGGACACCCCACCTTTTCAGTAAGTACTACCCCCTGCAAAAAAAAAAAAAAAAAAAAAACAAGGCATCTACACCATGTATTGGGAGATTAAACTTTAAGGTAGTATTATTTTGAAGCTCTTATATTCATATATTGTCTTACATTCATATATTGTTCTACGGAGTCATTTGCCCAGGTGCACGAAGAAAAAAGAAACTATTTGACTTTGGAAATTTTAATGTTTCCAAAACAATTTTTTTTAGATAACGGACTTGGATTTTTTCTCTTTCACTCCTTCCTGTCGTTGCTCTCCTTTATATATCCTCTCCCTTCTGGAAGTGATTAACCCATTAAAAGTGAGTGACACCAGAACAATGAGCCGGGAACCAATGTCAAATGAGCAATTAATGGATCTGCTTGATAAAATTCAGAATATAGCAGACTCTCTTCAGTCTGAACTTTCCCCCCCAAGCTTAATTCAGAAGCAGATGAGAGTCCTGACTTTAATCTAGACCAGAACACTGAGCCCAATATACAAAACAATATTCAGAAGGAATACTTGGAGAATGTGGAATATAGCACTACTTGGGAGACTAGGCTTTCTCCAGAAGAGGAGAAAATCTCATCTTCAATCCTGATTTGAGCATGAAGCTGGAATAGAGCATTCACTCTAATCTGCAAGTTTATTAGCTATTTGCTTGGGAGACAAAATCCTCTTCAGAAGCAGAGGAGAGTCTCAATCTTAACATTGTTAGGGGCATGGGATTGGGACAGAGCATTTTCCCCAATCTACAAATCTCAAGAAATATGCAGGGAGAATGTTTAGAGAGATTTGTGCTGGAGGTTTCTGCATCACGGGATGGACTGACAGGGAAACAATTTATGAATCCCTGGCTTAATGAATCACTCACATAAAAAACTATTTATGGATTACAATGAACTATAACAATATGGAAAATGGATAACAGAAATCTGCAAACCAGCCCGAAACAAACCTTTGATCTAGTTCGACATAATCATGTGGTAGAAAGCTGATAAAACTATCTACCTATTGTGAAACATACAAATATAACTGGTTGAGATGTCTATTATATAATAGTTTAATTAAATAAAGTAGATTAGCTAACTGAAAATTTATTATCAGGATTGAATACTTTCTTAAGATTTCATGGTCTTGTTCAATGTTGCTCAATGTTGAAGTTAATTGTCAAATGCGAAAATATTTTTCAATACCATTTATAATTTAAGTGTTCAGTCAATTCACTGTGAAGACCAGTTAAGACCACTGTTAACTATTGTTAACTAGACAGGCCAGTTTAACATCTTTGTTTATGGAACATCTAATTAATTGAATCTTTGGACATGAAAAATGAAAAATGGAATGTGGAAACCAGCTTGAGATGTCAATTTGTTAGATCGTTAAATGTTAGCCAGGCAAAGAAAGAGAGGTATTTTTCCTTTTCTTAAAACAAGAAACAGAGAGATCAAGATGTAATGCTTTTTTTTCTTTTAATAACCCATTAAGTATTAATCTTAGACATAAGGTTTTGAAAACTTGGTAATATTTATAAGAACAGAGAAAATATAATGAGTTGATGATGTCTATTATATGTCGTTGTAGATTAGACAGACTAGCTTAACTTTGTACTTCACTTTCTTCACTTCTTGTATTAGACAAAAATAGATGTAAACATATACCTACTATATATCGAATTAGTCAAATATAATCTAAGCTGTTTCGTTAAATGAAGAATTAAGTTTTAGGATCAGGGATATTGCTTGCTAAAACTAAACTAGCTAATACAATATTGTAATCTATTATCTGTATATTTGTACTTAGATGAAGACAGAGATAAGCAAAGACAAACTTAATATTGATGGAAAATAGTAGAATGACATTAATGGAAAATATTTAGTAAATATGGAAATATGAAAATAATCTTGTTTAAGATAAGAAGAGACTCATGAAACAACTAGGGCGATCTATTGAGAAAAACTTCTGATATATGTAACATGGCAGGAGATAAGCAATGTATCTATTTTTACTTTGTTAGGGTATTTGTACACGACCCCTAAACTCCGCCGCAAATGGCTCCCAGCTCCGGAGATTAAAATTGTTTCCCCACCAGCTCCGGAGTTTACAGAAAATTAAGTGCGGCCACGCCCACCTAAGTGCATCCCAGCACACTTTTCAGGTACCTGTTCTTGGAGGGTGAAAAATCCCAGATCCGGATGTAAAGGAGTGAGTGCCGGACTCTCCTCGCTTCTGATTTTTTTTTTTGCCTCCCGCCCCTTTAAGAGAAGGAATCAGGACGACGACGGAGCTCGGGGAGGCTTGGACCAGCAGACGGAGGCGAGCCTGCATTCTTTTGTCCCTTTTTTTCTCCCTCCCCTCACGCAGACAGGAGCAAGGAAGTGCGGAGGGGTGGGGACGCAGGAAGAGCAACGAACCCCTAAGATCTCTGGTCCGAATTTAAGTGGCCAGTGGATCTTAGGGGTTGTGTGAAAAGGTCGTTAGTTTTAAAAATAAAAAAATATTTTAAAAAATAATGATAGCATTGTCTAAAATATTGATAGCATTTCACTGAATAAGTTAAGTAAATTAAAATAGAACTTTATGTACGTACAAGCTACCAGCTGCATCATTCATTTTATCAGCTATGTTCTTATCCTCTATAAGAATAATTTGTTGTAGGGAAAAAAAGTAAAACAACATAAAAAAGCCAAAAAGTGAAATGGATGTTTATAGCAGAATATCTGTCAGCCCCACTTCTATTCGATCACAGAACCTGATAAAGATTGTGGAAATTCCTAGACAAAAGCGATGTGAAAGTCTCAGGGTTGCAGTCCAAATGTTCAAACATCAGTGAGGGTTCATGACAAATGTGATTCCGCTAGAAGGGCTGTGTGTTCTAGTCATATTCCTTTTTATTTTAACAGCATGAAGCTTTTTTTACAATTTTATAAGGTACAAGGGTGCACAAGAAATTAAACAAAGATGCTCTCAAGTTGGTCAAATCTGCTGGTATCAATGGGTTTCTCTTCTAATCATTTCCTCCATCAAATCCAGAATACAAGCCAGATGATAAAACTGGGATGGAAATCAATTTCTGAAAATATCAAGACCAAGCTACTTTCAATCTGAGGTTATTGTCTTGAGATTTCTAATAACATGACAAAATACATGGAATCTACTAGCTAAGTTCTATAATGACTCATCCCAGTTTAAAATAGCTGGCAGTCTGAGATGAGGAAAGCTGCCACAAGCCCATAGGCCTCCCAGATGTCATAAAACAATTAGAAACTATCAAACAGTGGCACATATCTTAAGAAATTATTTGGAGTTAGCAAAGTGGTCCCACATCACTGCCAGATTATTATGACATTCCATTAAGAACAACTTGTATTTTACATCACACTATCTAAATGTGTGAAAGGCTATTTTAACATCATCATCATCATCATCATCATCATCATCATCATCATCATCATCA
>JAHTLZ010000122.1:7719405-7730482 GCA_023846285.1 Phrynocephalus versicolor
AAGAAAGAAAGAAAGAAAGAAAGAAAGAAAGAAAGAAAGAAAGAAAGTTTTGCTCTTCCTCATTTATCAGGAATTGCCATTTCCATTGCTACTGGGAAGTAAGCATCAATGAATATCAAAAAGGTTTCTTCTGAAATCTTAAAAATGCTGCAAGAAAATACAATAGTTACCTTCTTATGCAGGAGTAGCACAAAAGGGCGGTTCCACCGTTGGCCTGTCCAGTGCCAGGTCTGCATTGCCCCTTCCCGTACAGAAAAGTGAGATGTGCCAATGGAGCCTCGTGAGGCTTTGATGGGGGTGGGGCACAAGCTCCCCTTCTTATATGCTCCTCTCCCACCCACATGCCCCTCTTGCCTCCCAAACAACAGCACACCCACCTATCCACCACGTTTCCAATGCTAGCGTGGCATGATGTGGTCGCTTTCAGGGGCTGGATAGGAAATTTTGCCCTTCTCCTTAGATTGGCTCAGAGTGGGGCAGGGATTTTTCGCCTATCCCACACTGGCACTGGTGGCGCGGCATTGTCTACACAGGTGTTTAGTGCAGGGAACTGAGGCATTAGGTGAGCCCCAAATGCTTGACTGCAAGGCCACACCGCTGAGGCTTTGTGGATCCTGAGATCACAGAGCCTGGGGCAAGGAGGCATTTGGAACCCAACTGGGGCAGGAACCAGCCAGGTGATGGCACCCTGCCCCATGAGGGCAAATGTATAGCTCGTCCGGCCTGGGAAGAGCCAACCTGGAATGGAACTTCTGGGGGCCATGGGACCTGACAATGCCCTTGGGCGGGGTCCACTGGTGACCCCATGGCCAATGGTTTCCCACATGGCAGTAACCCACTCTTAACATGAAAAGAACGAAGTCAATGTTTAATGAACCATGGTTCAATTGTTTCAACCCAATATACTGTCTCGCCTGTTCATTCCAACCTCGGGGGTGGGGGGAATGGTGTACGGCAAAAGCCAAGTCAAATAGAAGGATCTTACAATTTTATGCCAGGAGAAAGCAGCTCTCAAAGTGCTGTACTTCAGCTAAAAAAAGCACCTTCATTGACTAAATCTGGCTCCCAACTGAAACCAATAAGCATCAAAATTACCAGAAACTCAATAATTATATTTTTAAATGATGCAAAGTTATATATTTTCGAAATCATCATCATCATCATCATCATCATCATCATCATCATCATCATCATCATCATCATTATCATCATCATCAATTTTCACATTAAAAACTGTGGCCTTTATATGTTAGAGGTAACCAAATACCTTGCTGAACAGTACATATTTTGCATCATAAATACATTCTGTGTCCCTTCAGGTGAATAAAAAAGGCTTATAGTGATTATAATAATCATCATGTTTACAGCACCCTGGGTGTTCACAGGAGGTCACATAAAATATCCCAAAATAAACATATACACCAAAACTACATAAAAATAATAGAATCCACTAATGTACGTAGTGCTTTCTATCCCAGCTAATTCATATTGCTAGCTAGGGTCAGGAGCAGTTTGTTGCTGAAATTGTGGTTGATGAATCACTTCTAAATAACACTTACCCATGGGTGTTCCAACACCATAACCTTTGGAGTCTATCAGGCCTCCAATCTGTGTCAGGTTACAGTTCCGTTGCGTGACAAACTCAATGGTAGTAGACTCCATTAGGAAAGCATAATCAGATGTGAGTACACGTTGGATGCCTTCTTCATTACTTTTGACGAGCACTGACTGCCTTCTGCTATTCATGAAGGCCCACATCTTCTCATACGTTGCAATTTTTGATTTCTGAAACAGAATTTAGCATATTAGTAAGGACAATCTCTTTACAGTCCTACAAGCAAAGCTCTCCTATGCAAAGGAGAATGTGTTCAGGCCAAATGGTGACGGATGGTCTGGATCCCAGAAAAAAAAGAAACACAGGACAAGATAGGAGAATCATAGGAGCAGAAATCATACAGTTACTCTGTGGATATATGTTTATTAATCTAGAATTAAATTGCTTTATCTGGACGTATAGCATGTATTCACCACAAATTCCTAATTCTTTATAGGTTTCAGCGCCTTAGGCCATTGTTTACCTTAAGGCTATGGATACTATTGTCTACCTAATGAGCCTGTTCAGGCCATTGTTCATCTTATGAGCCTATTTCAGATGAGGGTGACAAGAGGTCAAAGTTGACTATAAGATGGAGGACTCGCACTAGCTGTATTCAGACTGATGAAGCTGTTTGGATGAGCAGCAAAACGTTTCTATCTCTCAAGAAAAAGAAGTTCAGTAGCCATGACTCAACTTCCAGATAAGCAAATTTGCTGTTCATCTATTTTATTATAAACCCACACCAAACTATGATGGTGAGAGTTCCTTGTGGAAACAAAACTGGGAAATTTTTCATTTGTTATAGATGAGAAGTTCAATGAATTTCAACAATTTGGTCCTCCTAAACGTTAAAAGCTAGTGGAAGGTCTTTGAAAAGCTCCAAGGCCAGTGCCATTCAGTCTAATGTATTCTAAAGTACTTTCCCCCCTTTGTATGCCACTACTTCAATACTACACAGGACAGATCCCTACAATAGTGAGGAAAGCATCCTCAGATGTGCACAAGTTGCAAAATCGCCTCATACAGTAATTCTATAACTCTCACTGATGGAAAGGCACAGCTTCCAAATACTGGAGATATTTTAGATCTTAAAAAAAAAAAACCTGAGAAAAGATCAGTATTGTTTCTGAAGATGGCCATACAGGATAGTAAAGGGAATGTTGAAAAGCCTTTGAAGAAGGGAGGAAGGAAGGAAGGAAGGAAGGAAGGAAGGAAGGAAGGAAGGAAGGAAGGAAAAGTTAGGAAGAGTGTTTCAAAGAAGTAATATGATTTTTGACAAGCAAAAGAAAACTGGCGGAGGCCACTGGCAGAGGTCATCAGGAGATTTGGAGTTTTCTGCTATCAGTATGCTGATGACACACAACTCTATCTCTCCTTTTCTTCCTTTGGAGAGGAGACAGTATGCTCCCTTGACCTGTGCCTGGAGGTGGTTCTGGAATGGACCAGGACCAACCGGCTCAAGCAGAACCTGGAGAAGACGGAGGTTCTGTTCTTTGGGGTGTCCTCATTTGGGTACAATGGCCCCCTCCCTAGACTGGGAGGTTCCCTCCAGCCTACAGACAGGGCCTGGAATCTGGGAGTGGTCCTGGATTCAGCTCTCTACGTGGAAGCCCAGGTGATGGCGGTGTCCAGGGCCGCTTTTATCCATCTCCGCAGGATCGCCCAGATCCGTCAGTACCTTGATGAGTCCTCCCTGAGGACAGTTGTGCAGGCCCTTGTGATATCGAGGATCGACTACTGCAATGCCCTCTAGGTGGGGTTGCCCTTGACCTTTGTCTGGAGGCTCCAGTGGGTGCGGAATGCGGCAGCTAGACTGGTGGTGGGTGCTTGTAGATTCAAGCACATCACCCCATTTCTGGCCCGCCTGCATTGGCTACCCGTTGTCCTCTGGATAAGGTTCAAAGTCCTGGTTTTGATTTTCAAAACCCTCCACGGCTTGGGACCAGAGTACCTGTCGGAGCGTATCTCTCAGAGATCGACTGGGACCAGGCCCACGAGAATGGCGCAGGCACTCTCACTTAGGGTGGTTACACCCAGGGAGGCGCGGAAATCACTCACGTGTAACCGCGCCTTCTCTGTGGTGGGCCCCACGCTTTGGAATCATCTCCCTAGTGAGCTGCACTTAGCACAGTCCCTGCCCACCTTTAAAAAGGCCCTGAAAATGTACCTTTTTAAAAAGGCATATGGCAACCTTTTTATTTAACTTTATTTAATTTTTCCCCCCACCCGCACCATCCTTCACAGAGAGAATTGTCCCTCCTAATTTTTTTTATTAGTAACTCTCCCCTTTATGTTTTTTTCTCTGTTGTCTTTGTTGTATCATTTAATTGTAAACCGCCCAGAGTTCCGTTTGGAAGATGGGCGGTCTAGAAATATAACAAACAAACAAACAAACAAATAAATATGTGACAGATTGCAGCATTTAATGCGGAGTGGAAAGTCCGAGGAACAGGAAGAAGCAGTCTTCTCCAGTAGGGCATAGAGTTAATTCCTTGTCATCCCAGTCAGGAAGGGTTATGAAGCTGGTGAGAGCTTTTACACTGAGGTGCTTGTAATATAATGTAGTTGTTTATGCATGGCATGTTCCTGGGCTGCAAAATAATGTGGCTGGTGCCCTGTCCTGACATCAGATGAAGCTTTTCAGGGTGTTGGCTCTGCTGGCCCAAGTTCATCCAGAAGGGCCACCAGAAGAGGTATGGAACCTTGGAGGTAGAGGCATATAAAACTATGAATGTAGCACTGGCCCCTAGCACTAGACAGAGTTATGTGGCAGCTGTGGCCAAGTATTGTAGATTTTGTAGTAAAGAAGGATTTTTTTTTATTTGGCCGGCATCTAGTGACCAATTAGTGCAGTTTGTTGTACATTTGCATAAGAGGGGCTTAGCTCCCTGGTCCATTCAAGGCAAGATGTCGGCTCTGATGTTTTACACCAAGGACCAAGGTTGGTCTCATCCAGTTGGGGATTTTAGAATCCAGAAGATGATAAGAGGGTTGGTCCAATGAGAAAGGTTGGACCAAAGATACAAGGACCCCCCACATTTCAACTGAGATTTTGATTAAATTAGATAAAGAGTATGGACAGAAAGGAGAAGGAAAGTTCATAGTTTTAAACAGATGTTACATACAAGAGATCTTTCCAGTGTTTGTGATGACCAAATACCTTGCTAGGAAGGGCAATGCAATGAGAATTCTGTTCATGCATCATGATAGGTTCCCTTTAATTTAAATATCAATTCTGGAAAGTTACACCCCAAGCCTTCTGCATGGTCAGGATCCAGAATTACAGAATTGGGACACATTTATTCAGGATTGGTGCAGCATCCATGGCTGCAGACATGAGCTATGAAGCCACTGGAATACAAAGCCTGGGCAGATGGAAGTCACAGAAATATCATTTGTATGTTTGGTCACTGCCATTGTGTTTCTGTTTTATCATTTCAGGAGTGCTCCCGCAGTCTCGTGCCACAATTGTGCTGTGTGGGCACAGGTACATCTACTGAGCAGCTGTGCACACAAGGCATACAAGCTGGGGATGAAACCTGGGCCTTGGTTTATAGGCCACATTGGAATAGAGGGGAATGAGAAGTATGCTCTGGGATGGGTTCATGGAAGCTGCCTCCCAGGGTTCCCTGGATGTGTCCCCCGCTATTATGTTGATCCACTTCAGTGGAAATGACTTGGCCAAGTGGTCTGGCAAATCACTGTTTCTGCAGGTCAAGGCTGACCTGCAGAATCTTAAGGATAGGTTTCCTAATCTGAGGAGGATTTAGTCTGAGATTGTGCCGTGTTTAGTCTGGAAGGCAGCATATGACCCTAAGCAATTGATAAAGCTAGAAAAGGTGTTACTTGTGGGCGGATCCTGAAGGAATAAGACGCGAGTCCAACCAGCGGAGCGATGACGTCCCTTGCCATTGGCACATTTTATTACATATGGTTTTACATCCCAGAGTATGCACAACATCAGTGATTGGTTACAAGAGTAAAGGTGGCATATGCTGGTTGGATGCTGTATAGGTAATCACCTCGTGAACAGAGCATGCTTTGCACAGTTATTGATTACAATAACACATGTCCTTGCTGTTTACAGACGTTAGATGAGTTAATGAGAAGTAGACAAGAATAGCTAAAAGTAAATGAAAAATAAATAGAATTAGCCCAGTAACCAAGAGTAAATAAATGAAAGATGAACAGAGCAGAGTCAGAGTGAGTAAACAAGCTGAGTAAATGAAAAGTAAATGAGGCTTTAGCCAAATAGTAAATAATAGGTGAACGAAATTTACCCAAGGGATTACCAGGTCTGTCGTTTGTGGATCTGGCCAGAGTTCATCAGGAGAGTTTTCTCTCTCGTGAAATGCCCTCCAGGCCTCATCCCAACTGTCTGAATCAGACTCCATCAGTTAATAGAGAAGTTAGTAAGAAAAATCACAAGAGTGGGTGTATTAAGCAAGGCCTAGAATCTGTAATCAATCACCCTGACACTAGAGTTAGTTGCCCTGAGTTGTACTGGGAAGCTGGGGTTCGCCTGTCGGATGTTGCTTTAGAAATTTTTCTAAATGACTTAAAGGGGCCTTATGGATGAATTATTTGCCTAGGTGGGGGGGAAGCCCCCTTACTGTAGCAGGTAATGCAAGAGGTAAACAAAATTTATGCTAAAATATATGACACTCAGATAGGTCAGTAGCCCTCAAACTGAGATTTAGAAAAGAGATCAGGATATTAGGAAAGGTTCTAGGCTTTTAAATTAAATGTTGACAAATGAGGGCTACCCGTCTTTGATCTGGCCGCAAGATTTGGAGGGTGCTGAACAGGTGGGCAGCACCCTTCTAATATAATAAGGGATATTATACCTGCTTGCACTATAGTCGGCCCCCCTTGTTTATGACGAGTTTGAACAGTTAAAGGATTGAATTTTACATAAATAAATTTTGGCCCAATTTGATTTCAACACAGCTTGTATCACCTCTTTATTTCCAGGCTGGGTGGGCAAAGAACATCCCAAGCTTCAAAGCTTCAGAAGGCCAGCTAACATTAAGAACAAAAGAAAGTGATATTGAGAATGGTAGGGAACATGAAAAAAAAAACACCGAACAGGGCTCAGTTTTGACAAAAAGAATATATCTAAGTAACCAGATGCCCATGTGCTGAGATATAGCCCAGAAAACAGTACAAAGGACAGTGATCAACTATACAACTGCATAGCTGAAAAATCACAAGAGTGGTTGTATTAAATGATGACCAAATAAAAGGAGAAAAATGAGGAAGTAAAAAAAGTAAAGGGAAGATAGCTTAGTACCAGTATTTTAGGCCAGTTCTTAAGTAGGAATAAGGAGTGGTTGGTTGGTCCTCTATTTGTTCTTGAATTGCATCTCTGATTAGCCTTAGCTGACATGTACAAAGGTAACAGCTGGTGGGTGTAGTCCAGTGTTGGCAAACCTATGGCATGGGTGCCAAATGTGGCACTCAAATCCCTTTCTGTGGGTGCCCAAACACCCCTTCACAGCCACCTGTATTCAGGTTAATTTGCTGTATTGGCCCTTTGAGAAAAATTAGTGGGTTTTGAATCGCAGTTTGGGCACTCGGTATCTAAAAGGCTTGCCATCACTGGTGTAGTCTATGCTTTATATAATGGGGAAACGAAGACAACAGTGGCTGATGTCCAGTAGTAAGTCACAACTTGAGGACACACATTGAACCAATGGGACTTAGAGGTGCTGACTCAACCAAATCCCCATTGATCCAATGGGCTTATTCTAGATGTGACTTACTACTGAATTTCAGCCATCAATAGAAGTGTGGCAGTACGAAAAGTATTACTGAGACAGAGAAAACAGTATGGAAGAAGCCAAAAAGAGAAGTATGGAAAGAAAGGAAAACTGAATGGTTGAGCATGTCAAAGCTTCAGGGAGCATCTAGGATGCAGAAGAGCCTCTACAGCATTATTGCAGACAAATACTCTTTTACTGTGAGAAAATAATTGGGAGGAACAGGATAGATCAAGTTAGGACAGCCTCATGTACTCTTCTTTATTGCATAGAATAGGACATTCATTCTGCTGCCATGTTGTTCTGGAATGTAAAGCATTCCATTTGCTGTGCAAGAACCCATGGATTAGCTGACATGCTTGTGCATGCATGAAAAACAACATTACATGGAAACTACTTGATAGAAAGCAGCAGGTTGCTCAGTCTTATCATGCAGTGCCATAAGCAGAAAAAAGTTATTCTCCTTTGCCAACATTAAAGGCAAATAAGACCATGTAACCTGAATGGATGCTGTATTTTTAAAAGAAAGCTTTTTGAAGGAGCTCACACCCCTACCAATCAGCTGCTTCATGAAAGGAAGAAATAAAGGTTAGAAAACAAGGTTCTTCAATCATGTGCTAATGTTAACTTGACAAACAACAACTCTTCATGCTCTGGGACAGGAATAGAGTTCACAATTGACATTGTAGTTCTTGCTAAAGTTGAGTTGACTAACATCTCCAGCTCTTGCCCTCAAGGAGGATTAGCGGTATATACGGAATAAAAAGAGGAACATTTAATTTGAATAATGATAACTTAGTATTCCTGCTGAGATACAATTCAAAGCTTATTTCAATGTAACTGGGGACTTCTGCAGATCTTATCAGTCAAACATTTGCCGGACCCATGGTAATAAAAATAGGATATTCTGTCCATCTGGAAGAAGTCACTGAGATGGTGCCAAACAATAATGCACTATTGATTGCAGGCACGTTTCTATTGGGGGGGGAAGCATGCAGGGAAAGAATCTGATGAGTAGAATTGCACATGAACATGCGAATTCTGGTTGAAAAACAGTTGATGCTTGCATCCATTTTGTGTCAATATTACTCTCTAAATAGTACACTTGAGATGCAGGCAGCATGCTCTGAGCCAGTAGAAACAAATCCATTGTGAAAAAGAGAACAGTTCTCTCCCAATTTTTTTCAACTAAAAGAAACATTGCTTTATCAATACACATCAGCATCTAATTCTTTTCCTGTGTAAATACAATCTCAGTTGCTTTTGTCCCTGATGACATTAACACGGAAAATGCAATAAATTGACCAGTGCATTTGTAATGTGCTGAACATTGTCTAGGCGACAATGAACAAGAGGCAACTATCAAGTGCAACAGCTGTAGCCTAAAAAATCAACGGGTTCCACTTGAAAATCCCAGCATTCATATCTTTTTTAAAAAGGTGGGTTTCTAGCCCTCATTATTACTATCATGGCAACATGTCTCACTGTGGCAATCATCATCACAGAAAGAGCTCATCCGTGTGATATAGTAAAATAAATAATACACAGAAAGATTACATTTAATCAGCAGGGAAAGAAATCCATGTACTGTTGAAAAGAACACCCCACCTTTATGATCTTAATATCTACAGAAAACATCAAAGCCAGGTACTTATGACTATAGTTCTATACTTTGTAAAATAATTACATTACTTAAAAACCCACAACATTCTGCAATTGACTTCCAATTAGGGCCTTGAAGAGATTTCTCAGTCTGCTTCAGGTACTGATTTGACTCTCTCTAACCTATACCAAATCCAATCTGGCACTACTTTTGATGTCTCAATTTCAAACCCGATTTCTCACAATAGTCAGATTTCTGAACATCCAGAAAGCTCTATTTCCTAGAATGGAGACACAAGAACAGCTATAAATTTGGACCAGTGTTATGCAACATCAGCAAATTTGGCAATGTGGTAAAGATCAATGGAAGAATGGCAAATTCTTGTAGACACACAGCTTTTCACAGTGGGGTGCCAGCCACTGTCAAATTGTGCTTGGTTTATGCTTTTCACGTGTCTTTCTTATTGTGACTGTTTGCGGCTCAGGGAAGGAATGTGTATCCTTTGTACTGGAGGGTAGGTTTGGGGAGAAGATATAGCCTCATGCACCAGAGTATGGTCGTGGGTGAACTAAAGTTCAGCAAAGCACAATGTCCTACACTTATCCTACACTTTCCCTCTTCCTCTTCCTTTGTCATAGGGATCAGAGCCAATGCCCTGAGTCACAAACAGAGCCTAGCAATCATGGCATCATGGTTGCAAGGAAGGAAGCTGGCTCCAATGGGGTTTTCTAATATGCCTTTCTACTTTTAGACAGATCATAATGTCATCTGTGCTTGAGAAGCATAAGGAAAACCAGCACTGAGAAGAACACCAGCACTCTTTTCTTTTCTTTCCTTTCCTTTCCTTTTCTTTTCTGCCCCAAACTGATTTCATAGAGCACTACAGCTCTATGTAGTAAAGATATTTACCAAAATAGAAGGTAAAATCAGGGGTGGATAACGCTATTCTGAGAAGTTGCTTCAACATAACTTAAGTAAACCCTCAAAGCCTGCATGAGAACATAAACATACAACATGCATGCATACAACCCAACAGTAGTTTTTTATACTAATCAATATTTCAATTGAATATGGGAACATGAAACATGCACCAGAATATAAAGTCAAAGCCTTTACTTAGGACCTGCTCCCACACTCTAAGGGACAGGAAATGGCAGGAGTGGTCATTGGTTTTTATTGGTAAGTCGGTTTCCTTTTCCATGTTTGTATTCTAGTGCCATTTCTGCATCTGCCTTATGGTATTGTTACTTTCTGTTTTGCTTTTCCTACTCAGTATCATAGAATCATAGAATCATAGAGTTGGAAGAGACCTCAAGGGCCATCCAGTCCAACCCCCTGCCATGCAGGAACTCCCCTCAAAGTACTCCCGACAGATGGCCATCCAGCCTTCACCCTCCATGAACAGCTATAACCAGGAAGTTCTTCCTAATGTTCAAATGGAATATCTTTTCCTATAGTTTGAAACCATTGTTCTGAGTCCTAGTCTCTGAAGCCATGGAAAACCTCTTCAATATGACATCCTTTCCAATATTTAAACATGGCCATTATATCCCCTCTCAGCCTTCTCTTTGTAAGGCTAAACATTCCCAGCTCTCTAAGCCACTCCTTGTAAGACATTTCTTCAAGATCTTTAACCATCATGGTCATCCTTCTCTGGGCTCATTCGAGGTTGTCAACATACTTTTTAAACTGAGGTGTGCAGAATGGAACACAGTACTCCAGGTGGGGTCTGACCAGAGCAGAATAGAGTGGTACTTCCCTTGATCCAGTAAGTCTGTTTCTGTTTATGCAACCAAGAATCATATTGGCTTTCTTGGCCGCCACGTTATACTGCGACTCATGTTCAATTTGTGGTCTTCCCAGATTCCCAGAATGCCTTTTCCTAATACCTAGTCTCTTTCATATTCTGAATACTTTTGGTGTGACGTAGGTGAGTCTCAATCTACACCAGAGCTGAACCAATCTGCTGTGAGTAGAGATGGGCACGACTCAGAAAAAAATTTTTCGTTTTCGTTTTCGGCTAGGGTCCGTTTCGTTTCGTTTCCGTTTTCGTGAGCTAATTTCAAAATTTTTCGTTTTCGTTTCGTTACGTAACGAAAATGAAAAAACGAAAAC
>JAHTLZ010000122.1:7738964-7749707 GCA_023846285.1 Phrynocephalus versicolor
AAAAGAACCCCACAGACATACACACCACCTTGCATATGCTTCTCTTCTGCCCTCTGAATTTTTCATCTAGTGACAATTGGCCCTCCCAACTATTTGCTTCCAAATTAGAAAATAAAGGTTTGAGAGCTGGCAGTTGGTCACATAAGGATGAACATTTGAAGAAAAATAGGCAAAGGTACTGGCAAATGTACACAATTTGGGGCTTATGGTATACATGCAACAATGTACATGTTAGATATGAACATTACAAAGTACTTATATTCTTAACCCTGCCTTCCATCCTGTCTCTTCAAAGACATTTTTGTATATTCAAGTATATCCTGTCTGTGGCCCTTCCTAGATGTAAGAATAATATGGATTGGTTTAAGCTTTCCACATCCCTTAGTTGCACACACTACACAAGAACTTCCCTTACCTAGGCAGGATTATTTTATTTCTATTTTTTTTGAAGCCCCTCTTTTTATGACTCACCTTCCATTCTCCCTGTGTCTGATTGCACCAAGAATATCAGTGAGATTTAAGGGAAGGATGGGGGTGGAGAGGGGTAATATTGGTTTCATGGAAAATAGATGGGTGAGCTGGAACATAGCCTGGCCTGTAGAAGGGTGAATCTGACACAAGCAGGGAAAGGACTCCTTGAATAGGGTCAGGGCCACAAGTCGTGTCTGTGCCACCCAGCTGTTTACATTGTTTCCCGTGTGCATGATCTTGTGTATACTTTGTGCCTCTGAAGCCTCCCATAAACCTCGCAAATATACAAATTCTCCAACGAAAGTGTCTAGTAAGAGAAGGAATGGAAGAAGTGGCAAGAAGGCATGGGTCCTACTAATATGTTACAAACAGAGATGGGTGTGAACTGAATTATGAACCACAAAAACCCCACAAACTGGGCTGCTTTGTGATTCGGATTGTGCAAACCATTTTGCTGAAATGAAACAAAGCACCAAACTTTTTTCTGTTTGGTGCTTTGTTCTACTTCATCCTTCTATATCACTTCCTTTTGTTTTCAAGTCACCTCCTTTATTGCTGCTACTGAAGGCCTGGTTTCTTGATCAGAAGCCGGGCCTGCTCATCAGCTGAGTGGTAAGAGATGGGCCTGCTGCTTCTCGGAATGGCAGTGGAGGAGGCGGTGGTGGCACCATCTTGAGGACAAGGCAGGGAAGAGGCAGAATCAGGTAGGCAGCTATCCTCCAGCACTAACTGCAAAAATGAGTTGCCAACCAGTTCATTTTGGGGTGGGGGAGTTAAGAAAGTTTGTGATTCATGGTTTGTAGGTAGGGATGGGTTATTCATTTCAGAAGCTAATGGTTCTGAAACAACCCACATGAATCCAGGTGATGTTCGGAAGCCTCTGAAACGTAATCAGACAATTCCTTACCTTGCTCTGCGCCTACATAAAGCTGAGCTCCAATGAGGAAGCAGCCTCCAGTGTTATCGTTTCTTCCTGTCGTTGGCCAATCAGACAGGGAGATGGGATGATGCATTTCCTGCACAGTTCCTGATTGGCCAGCACCAGGGAGAAGGAATGATGATGTCGGAAGCTGCTTCCTCATTGGAGCTCAGCTCTGTGTGGGCGCAGATCAAGGTAAGGGATCAGCTGATTGCGTTTTGGAGGCTTCCAAATACCACCTGGGCTCACACAGGTCATTTCGGAACCAGTAGCTTCTGAAATGAATAGCCCATCTCTATTTGTGGGCAATTACTTACAAATGGAAGATAATGTTATTTTTTTATTTATTATAAAGCTTATATACCGCACCGTCTTCCCGAAGGAACTCCGAGTGGTTCACAACAAATAAACAAAACAACAATGTTGTCTGACCTCTTTCCAGAAAAAAAATTCCTAAGCTTGACAGGACCTTTAATGCTTTTGAGGATGAATCTGGAAGTTCTGTAGTAATGAATTGTTCACATTTCAGAGGCTTCAGAGGTCTTACTTGTGAATGGATCTGTCTCACATTAGGCCACAACAACGAAGAGCCCTCACTATAGCAGCACTTCCAGGGTGGGTGGGTAGATGAGTTATAAGTCAACCAAATGTAAGAGAACGACTAGGCAGAAAACATATTTTTTCTTAGAAGTCACTTGGCAATCTGCTAGCCTTCTATTAAATTAGTGCAATATGACTCATAATGCTTGCTGAATGACATCAAGGAAGACAAAACAAGGAAGCTTCTTTTTGCATGCAGATGTAAATCTTTTGTTTTACTGTTAGAATCTACACAATGCCTTCTCTCTTTAAAGAATTCTTGGTTCCCCATATCATTTTAGAAAGGCACATGAAACATTCACCTCTACTCCTGGTCCCTGCTGTCAAATAGAAATTATAATTTAGGACTCGGCATGAGAACACTTAGCCTCTATTATTAGGTCTGAAAGCAGTCTCACCCCATATGGCAGAGAGATGAGTCTGACATTGTTTTGTGTCACACCAAGAAGCTTGAACTAGAAAGTATATCTGAAAATGTATCTTAAAAGAAAACTTACCCATATCTGACAGCTGAGAAATTGCCACCAAATCCCAGACTTAAGGCCTGCCATAAGTCTAAAGTCTTCATATTGGCAATGATGCTGTGCAGGTGACACTCCACAAAACGCTTATTGGAAGTGACTAGAAATATATTTTCCTGCTGGGATTTGAAATACACCCATCAAGCACTGATAGGATCCAAACTCAAGCCACCTTCCTCGACAACTTCATCATTTAAGTGTGTGTGTGTGTGTGTGTGTGTGTGTGTGTGTGTGTGTGATGATTCTCTCTCTCTTTTTTAAAAAAACTTCTGATGAATAAAACTGCATTCTACTCTCTCATGCCCTGTTTACAAAATACAGATGAATCCTCTTTTCTGGATTAGATCATCAAACAGCACAGTAAGTATAAGCATATTAATGGAAATAGCCCAAAGGAGTTTCCTTAGAATAAAGAACATAATCCACAACAAGTGCCCCCATCTCATAAAATTGAAACTGAGAATAGGCATAATACAGTGCTTGTGTGTGTGTTGTGTTGCGTCATTACAGTCGTGACTGACTCTTCATGACCCCATGTCCATGGAGTTTTCTTGGCAGGAATACTGGAGTGGCTTGCCAGTTCCTACTCCAGGCACCTACAGCACCTGGTATTCCCTGGTGGTCGCCCATCCAAGTACTAACCAGAGCCAACCCTGCTTAGCTTCCAAAATCAAGCGAGATCGGATGTGCTTAACAGCATGATATTCTGGACTTTAAAATGCCACTTATGCATGAAATTGACTCACCAAATCCCTATTGATTCAGTGGGCCTACTCTAGGGCAACTGGCTACACTTAGCAATGGGATCTGAGTTGATATGTATTTTAGATGGGGGGGAATTAAAAATAAATAAATCAGTGATATCTATGAGCATTGTTGATTCATAGATATTCACCCCTTTGCATTGGTTGGCACCAGAAACCCCGACAGGTACCGTATGAAGCGACAAATGTTTCTCATTTAATTCATCCCTTCTTATGGCTTTCAGTGTCTTCCCCTGCAGATCAGCTGCTCCTTGGAGGCATAGACAGAGAAGGCAAGGGGAATCCCTTCCCACAACCCAGGCAAGACAGTATGCCGTGGATGAAACAACTGTTTTAACAGTTCATCTCCTTCTCTAATATCCACTATCAAACAGTAACCAGTAGGGTTGTGCAATTCTTCACATCTACTCTGGAATAAATTCCACTGGATTGAATGGGAATTACTACAGATAAGTGAGTCTCACTTCAACCTTATCAGTAAAGCAGGACCTAAGGCTGTTTCAACATTCACATCAAAGATGTACAATGTATCTACGACCATTGTGCCCAGTTGTTAACAAATGGGTCACCTTTTGAAGTTCATCTGGCAGCTTTATCTTGAGCATCTGTATTCTCCTCTACATCATCTTTTACAAAAGAGGCAATACAGGAGAGGTGTTTTGTTAAGGACATCTGAGAGGTTTAAGAAGCAATTGCAAAGCAACTGTAAGCACACCGGAAAGGCTTGCACACTCCATATCTCACTGCTTGCAACATGCCTAAAGGCCTCCATCAAGCCATGTAGTTCTTCCCACATATAAAACACCCTTCCATCTGTTTTTAATCAAGCTACTCTATAGCAGATATTACTGAACAATATTTAATGATATATTGAACAGTGATATATTGATAAATTGTGCCATTTTTCTAGGTCATGTAGTCCTTTTGGATATATTCACCTTAAAGTCTGTACTGTTTTTAAAAGAAAAAAAATTATACCAACAACCTAATTTCAATAAACATTCACACATGACTTTCTTAGCACAGTTTATCTCAAAGTGCATGCTTATAAAAATATTTCACCATGCTTGGGGGTCAAAACCTGCAAAGAAAGATTTGGGAAATGCAACATACTGATCTTGTGGGTAGCTGAGTTTCATTTTGTATCCTGGGTGAGCAGCAGATCAGTTCATAATGGAATCCACAAAGTGCAAGTTCCTGAAATGGATCCCTACTTTTAAAGGAAAGTGCCCTGTGCTTGAACATCTTTTCCATGTGACCTTTTGGGCCCTTTTATTTATTTATTTATTTATTTATTTATTTATTTATTTATTTATTTATTTATATTGGATTTCTATACCACCCATCTGGCAGCGAGATCACTCTGGGTGGTTTACAACAATTAAGGAATACAGTACACTGCAAATAAGCTAAATAATTCATACAATAAAATAAACATATAATAAAAAATAAAAATAAGAATAACATAAAGTGACATAAAATAGTGGATAAGTGTTGTTATTTATGGGCAAACAAGTTAAAATCATGTTTTAATGGATGAACACTGAAGTTACATTATATCTGAGGGAATGCCTGCTTAAATAGCCATGTTTTTTATGTGTGTTTTTTTAAAGCCAGCCAAAGAGGGGGCCAGGCAAATGTCTGGAGGAAGGTTATTCCACTGGCGAGGGGTAATAGCGGAAAAGGCCCAATTTTAAGTTTTTTCCTTTTGGTCCTCTCATGGTGTTAATTGCCTCAAACGCCTCGCCTGGGAAGATAGGGTTTCATGGGCAGTTTTCAATGGGAGTAGGCGCTCTGACAAGTAGCGAGGTCCTAAATCGTTGACCAAATGCTGACTTTTTTTTGTAAATACACACTTGTGTGACAGAGCTCTCATGTGTAACTCAGTTGTTAACTGACATAACAGCCCTACTGAGGCAAAGCAATAATTTACCCAGAAAAGACACAGCTTATTTTAAACCTAGCCAAACCTATCTCATGTAGCAGATGGTATTATATTGTCTGAGATTAAGAAAACGATGGTATTGCCTTATATTCCATGTTTGGAACCCAAACAACTTACCCAAATCTTATTTCAGGACATCATACTACATTTTCATGGTTAATAAATTAATTGTAGTTGATACTACTGAGCCTTGTGGTGCAATGGTTACACTGCCGTGCTGCTGCCAAAATTGTGCCCACAACGTAGGGTTCAATCCCAGGTAGCTGACTCAAGGCTGCCTCAGCCTTCCATCCTTCTGAGATTAGTAAATGAGTAACCAAATCTTAGGGGAGGCAGGCAATGTATAACCTCCACAATTAAATTGTAAACTATCAAGAGAGTGCTTTAAACACTAAAGGGTAGCACACTTTTCTTTAAGCACTTGTATATTGTATGAGGAAATTGCTCATTTTTAAAAATGAGATACCTGTTCTGGGATTTTGGAAGAATATGTGTTTGGAAGAGGACTAGAATAAACAAACTGTTGCCAAATTTGAAAAAGTAATGAACATCAACAGCATAAAAGCTTTGACATTAGACACCACCTTAGGGGTTGTACGTTCAAAAATTAATACAGTACAAATAAGGACATAAGTAGCTGAAGCAGAAAATGAGTTTTGGGCACCAGACACAGGACCCTGTTTAGAACTGAAGCAAACTAGGTACTCTCTAGATTCCCTAGTTTGCTTCCAGAGTACCTGGCTGTTTTGGACATAGAAATATAAGCAAGGTCCAATAGAACCTAGAATTTTTTTTTCTCATCTTTACTCATCCAGACAAATATGAGGATGACAGGCAAAACTTGAATGGTTTTAAGTGGGAGAAAGGAAACCAGATTCAATCTAGATTATTAATCAAGGCCTGATTTGAATTTAGAAAATGGCAAACAACCCATGGTACTTGAATGTAGCTGACAATGGTAAAATCCAAATAACAGGAAATACAATTAAAATGCACAAATGACCTTAATAAACAACTGTGAACACATCAATTGAAAAAGAAATAACAATAGAAAAAAAAGAAACGAACCAACCGAGTCCAGGTGGACTCTGTGGCCAGGTGTACCTTTCTTCAGCTGCAGAAAATACACCAGCTTTGCCCCTACCTAGACGAGCAGAGCCTCATGACAGTTACGCATGCACTGGTAACAACCCGTATTGATTACTGCAATGCGCTTTACGTGGGGCTGCCTTTGAAGACGGTTCGGCGATTGCAACTGGTTCAGAATCGTGCGGCGTGGCTGGTAAGTGGTGGGCCGCCAGGGATCACATCACGCCGATTCTACGTAACCTACATTGGTTACCAGTTGCTGCCCGAGCCCAATTCAAAGTGCTTGTTTTGACATATAAAGCCCTAAATGGCTTAGGACCTAGATAACGGAAGGACTGCCTCCTTCCATATGAACCGACCCGACAATTAAGATCGAGCCAGGGGGCCCTCTTGAAAGAGCCATCCCTCAAGGAGGTGAGAGGGATGGCTTGCAGACATAGGGCATTTTCGGCAGCTGACCGCAAGGTATGGAATGCCCTCCGAAGTGAGATCCACCTGGCACCAACATTGATGACATTTCAGCGCCAGGTAAAAACCTTCCTGTTCCAGAAGGTTTTTAATTGATACAATATAGACTGTGGGTCCTCTGATGGCAATTTTAGTGTGATGATTTTAGTGTAAGGTTTTTATTATTGTTTTTATTATTTATTGATATTCAATGTTTTAACTGTTTTAATTCTTTGATTGTAAGCCACCCAGAGACCTTTGGGTAGTGGGCGGCATATAAGTTGTAAAAATAAATAAATAAATAAATAAATTATCTATGGCTAAATTTAGATTAAGGTCATCAAATCACCAGGATCTCATTCCTTAAGATTCAGAGCCAAAGTCTGAGACATGCAGGTGGGCCCTTGTGATATTAGGTTGCTTGTCACCAAGGCAAGGTAAGAGGGACGTGGAGCTGCTTCCACGAGAGACAATTGTGGAAAACAACATGTGGGAAATCCAAGTAAATGAAGCTAGAGTCAGAGTAAAACCTGGCTTATCTAGAAATTTTGTCAACAAGTCCTCCTTTGTGCTGCCACACAGGAGGTGGAATGCTCTCTATAGATGCAGTTGTCACCACCATTCCCTTTAAGGCTCACATATCTTCTGGCAAGGCTACGAAAGAGAGAATGGGTGTCAGGATGCAGGAAATAAATACATGGATTTATTCACAGGTCTTCCAGTAAAAAAAAAAAAAAAAACTCAAGCTCTACGTGTCTTGGCCAAAGCCTGCCTTGGGAGCTGAGCATGAAACAGAAATACATATCAATTTAAAAACATATGGCTAGGGGCATATAACTAATAACTATGAATAGTAATTTAAATTTACATTTAAAAACAGTTTTAAAATATATGGCTTTTAAACTTGAAAACAATTTAAACACATATGGCTAGGATTATATAACTAACAGTTATGAATAGTAACAGAGTTGTGTGGACACAACAATAATGCTAATCATATGTCATAGAATTAATTGCAGAATTCTAAATTCATATTAATCGTGTGGATGTTTCCATTAATAGCAAATTAATTAGGCAACAGTTGAAAGAGAAAGTAGGAATAGGGGAACACCAGAGCAACATAAGGAACAATAGAATGGGTTGCAAGTCATAGTAGAGACTTAAATCAAACCACAAGAGATCTCTGGATGTTGTTCCAGGGACTAATGAAGGCCCCTTTTGAGAAGAGAGATTGACTGGATACTTAAGATGAATATCCTAGCTCCCTATGAGTTAAATCAGTGGTTCTCAACCTCTGGGTCCCCAGATGTTCCTGGACTGCAACTCCCAGAAATCCCTTCCAGCACAGCGAGTGGTGGAGGCTTCTGGGAGTTGCAGTCCATGAACATCTGGGGACCCACAGGTTGAGAACCACTGTGTTAAATGAAGGAATAGAATTTCTACCATTAGAGCAGTTTCTTCTCGTCAGCTCTTCTAACATTAGAATAAAACTGCCTCCACTGCTCTACGTAATATATCCCTGACCTTGAATCATCAGCCAGCTGTTAAGTAGCAGCTCTTCTTGCTGCATCCATATTTTTCAGAAGTTAACAATCTGCTAGCTTGGTATGCACCCTTTAACCAGTTGTTTTTGTGTTGTGTCGTTACAGTCGTGACTGACTCTACGTGACTCCATGTCCATGGAGTTTTCTTGGCAGGAGTATTGGAGTGGTTTGCCATTTCCTACTCCAGGCACCTACAGCACCTGGTATTCCCTGGTGGTCTCCCATCCAAGTACTAACCAGGGCCAACCCTGCTTAGCTTCTGAAATCAAGCAAGATTGGTCATCTGTAGTAACTAGCTGAGAATTTTTGCATTCAGCTCCTGAGTTTGAGTTTTCTAATAGAAGACCTGCAAACAAACTCACATACTTATTTTCTACAGACTGAAACTCTTTCCCTCTTTTGCATCCTTGCCACTAGTGGATGTACCAATTCTTCTTGTATCTTCTGGCTTTACCTACAGCACATGTGACACACAGAAAGTTTTTCAAGATCCTTCCCTGCTTTTCTCATTCCTGTTCCACTACTGCCAGAGCTTCTGTAGCAACAAGACTCACATATTTGGATATGTCCCCCAGTTGGTCCTTCACTCTCTGCCTTGCTATGAAATAAGACTAAGCACATCCATCCAGGAATGGCCTCTTAAATCCTCTCTAAAATGTCCAGCCTTTGGGAGGGAGGGTGATGTTTCAGAAGGCTAATCCCCATTTAAGAACTTTCATCATGAGCCAATGAGTCCTGGGTGGGATTGGTGGAGATGGATGTCCAGGTTTATGTCCTTCTACTAGCAGCTGAAGACCCACTTTTTCAAGCAGGCCTTTAATCAGAGTCCCTGAACACCATTTTTAAGTTAAAATAGTTTTATTGTTTTTATGTATAACTTATTGTATCTTTAATTCAATTCTTTTTAATACTGTGAGCTGCCTTGAGTCCACTTATTGGGAGAAAGGTGGCCTATGGGCGTTTATACACGACCCCTAAGCTCCGCGGCAAAGGGCTGCAAGCTCCGGACCTTAAAAATGTTTCCCCACCAGGTCCGGAGTTTGCAGACAATTAAGTGCGACCCCGCCCACCTAAGCGCGACCCAGCTGCACTTTTCTTGTACCTGCTCTTTGATGGTAAAAAATATTTAATGCGGATGTGCTGGGCTCTCCTCGCTTCTTTTTGTTTTTGTTCTCTGCCTCCCGCCCCTTTAAGAGCAACCAGGAAGTCACCGGCGGCTCGCCCGGCAGCTCCCACTGGCACCGGGGAGGTAAGGTTTTCTTCTTTTGTCCTTTTTTTCCCTCCCTCCCTCACGCAGCCAGCAGCCAGCGTGGAGACGCACGAAGAGCGACAACCCCCTAAGATCGCTGGTCCGAATTTAAGGGAGCAGCGGATCTTAGGGGTCGTGTAAAAGCGCCCTATAAATAAACCAAACGAACCAAAAATACAGTATTCTGCTGCTCATCTTGAGATTTGTTTCTCTGCTGGGAGAACCAGAGAAGTGCAGCAATGCCTTCAGACTCCAGGTGGGACCTGGCAAATTGACTTCAAAGGCTGCAGGGTAGTATGAGTAAAACTCTGGATTAATCACCATTTCTTCCTGAGCATTTTCCTTTTTCTTTATGTAAGAAAATGGCAAATATGTTCCATAAGGTGCCCATCAAGGTTAATACAAATATTTTAATAAGCCATCTACTTTCCTGCCGATCACCCCATGAATTAAAATAGACTGAAACTTCAATTTTCTCTAGTGTGGAAACATTGTTTCTCACAATTTTCTTTTGGTTTGGGCTAATGCCGGAGCATGCTTTCAACATGATCAACATACTGCTAGCACTGAACCATGCTGACCAAAATAAAGCAAAGAAACGAGTCAAATTGACATGTCCTTACCTCACCCATTACATTAATTTATTGCTACTCAAGCCATACCCTGTGGCAAGTGCATATGTTTCAGAACAGTGCCTTGTGAGGTGCCAGTAATAAGCATAAATTGTTGAGTCAAGAGAGCATCCAAACCTTGACTTAGAAGATTGCCAAGAATAGAAGGTCACATTCCCCTCCAAGGGTCTACAACATCATTCAAAATAATCACAACAAATTTATACCAACACTTTACAGTAGATATTTGAAATGACAGAGGGATAAAAAGAGATAGAATCAGCTGGAAAGACAACAGCAGTCCAAACCTACCACAGATGGTTGTGTATTTATGCCTTTGCATTTTCAGTACTACAAGGGTTATAGGACTGAAATATCAGAAATCCTGATAGACGAAGTATACATGCAAAAGGCTGAATTATAATTCTTTGAAAAGTTGTTGTTGTTGTTGTTGTTGTTGTTTTGGAGGGGTGGGGACTACAACATCTTGAATGCACCAGACTTGCTGGCTAAGAGATCCTGGGAACTCTAATCATAGAAAGAAAGAAAGAAAGAAAGAAAGAAAGAAAGAAAGAAAGAAAGA
>JAHTLZ010000122.1:7753617-7776949 GCA_023846285.1 Phrynocephalus versicolor
TAGCCCATCTGAAAATAATTTTTAAAACCCTATTTTGGGACTTGACACTGGTAAAAGAGACAGGACTCATTAGTTTACAGTTCCAGGTGAGGTCCACTTCACATTATCCCTATAATGTCTGAATGCAGATCTTGTCTTATTCCAACAATTCTTACTAACACATGTAAAAACAAACCTGACAGGCCACAGAGAAAAGGAAGTTTAAAAGAGTAGTAGAGAAGAAATAGCTTCAATGTCAGCCAAGCCCCTGGAAGGAAAGGACAAGAATACAGCTCTAATCTATCCCTATCAGAATTACATAGGAGGCATGAATATCCTAGACAAAGGGTCATCTCATAGGATACCTCCTGTGGAGAGACCAAATGATTAGATCAGCTCATTTTGTTTTAATGCTGAAAGAATCTTCTGGAGGCTTGTGAGAGGCTTTCCACATTTGTGGAGGCTTTCCACAAATACGTGAAAGTTCACAAGTATGTTTTGAGACCATACCTGGTAACACCATGATTAATATTAAATATTCAATCGTAATTAATTTATTGAGGAATCTATCTGCTTGCAAACTATAAATTTTTTTAAGTCAGGTGTTGCGGGATTTGGTTTTTTTTAAAAAAAAACTCTTCATCAACCTAAAATGTGTGTGTGTGTGTTGTGTTGTTACAGACTCTTCGTGACCCCATGTCCATCGAGTTTTCTTGGCAGGAATACTGGAGTGGTTTGCCAGTTCCTACTCCAGGCCAACCTAAAATAACCATGGTTATTCTAACTGTCCAACATAATGGCTGGAATACTGTTGTGCAGAAAAGGAGACTGGGGGCAGATATGATCGCACTTTTCAAATACTTGCAGAGGAGGGCAAGTTCTGTCCTCAATCAATTCAGGATGCAGGACATGTGACAATGGTCTTAAGTTATACAGAAAGTCAGATTTCAACTGAATATCAGGGAAAAAATCCTAACTGTTAGAACAGTACAACAATGGAGAGGTGTTGAATGTCCCAGTGCTGTGGGCACTAGAGAGAACTGTAGACAACCAGGTGGCAGATATCCTTTGATTTGCATTCCTACACGGGGCAAGGGGATGGACTCGATGGCGCTGTAGGTCCCTTTATGTTCCTATGATACTATGCTATGATTCTGTGTCAGTAATATGGGATAATATTATTCATCACATTTAAAGCACCAGAGTAGCTTTTGGTTCATCCATTTCAAAATATCAATATTCAAAATGATATGCTCTCCTTTATCCCAGTGAGATCAAAGAGAAGCAAGCTGTAGATTCAAATTCTCAGCCAATTGCAAGCCTTAGAAATTCACTTTCTAGGTTTCATTTCTGTGTGAAATATAAATAATGATGACCAAGCATTCAAGGCTGCTATGTGAATCAATGAGATATAGAGGGTAAAGCAATCTCCAGATTAAAATTGTCACATATAAATAAGATTAACTGTCCTTTCAAAGTATTAGACTAGATGGATGGCATCAAGTCTACTGAGACTGTGTGCTTCATGATTTTGGATGAATTTGTCAGTTATTGCTTTGTGGACTGGCAGTTCTTAGAACACTGTGCTGATAATTCTATAGAATTTCCCTTACCAACGACAACAGACATTTCTTACAGGAAAACAATATATGCTTGCCGACAGCAGTCACTGTGTTGCTGTTGTTAAGCTGTCAATCAAGAAGTCTATCAATTGGCCGTCAAAAAGTCATTGTGCTATTGATCTGACATCTTGCTGATGGCAAATCAAGGCTTTGAATGACAGCTGAAGAGACTGGGAACTTGCACATACATTGGCACATTTGTTAGTCTAAACAAAAACAGCAGTAACATAAAAAAACCTGGAACTCCTACCTTGACAAGTCATTCCACTGTATATATTACAAGCACCAAAGAAATACTGTGCAATTTAAGACATCTTTTCAACTTAGCTTTGTTTTCTATGTCTATTAGGTGTGCACTGAAGTAGAGCAGATAGTGCTACAGCCTTTGAATTACATCCCATCTGACAGTTCACTGTCTTGTTGAAAGCTGTGTATACAGTATGGTTTAGATTTGTTGTGTTTCCAAAACCACCATCAAGGAATCAGGTGTCTGATCAGATTAAAAACACTCTGGGTAATAGTCATTAAGTGCCGTGGCTAATTGTGGATATCTTTCCAATAGAGATGGGCATGAAACAAAAAACAAAATGCTGTTTCATTGTTTTGTTAGGTAACGAATTCCTTTGTTACCTAATGAAAGGGTAGGACACATTTCATTTCGTCTAATCACGAAATGCCTTTCCCCCCTCTAAAATGAAATGATTCATCCTAGAGAACTCAATGGCAGGGGAGCGCAAGCTCTTCCCTGAAAGCCCCCCAAAATTTGGAAAGGTTTGGGGTCAGGGAGCTGAGTCATGAAGCTCCAAAGAGGGCGCTCACAGGAAAAATTCTTTCTAATTGGAATCAGAAGCCAAGCCAATACTTTCAATAGAAAAAGGTTTCCTAAGGACACCCCCTTTGGAGCTTCATAACTCAGCTCTCTGATTCCCAAACCTTTCCAAATTTCAGGAGGTTACCTAGGATGACTTGAGGAAGGTACTCCTGCCACTCTGGTGCTGAAACATTATTTATTTATTTATTATTTATTTTATTTTTATACCGCCTGTCTTCCCCAGGAACTCTGGTCGGTTAAACAATAGGGGTTAAAACATGGCTGGGATCAGTATTTTCATGAACATATTTTTAATACTCTGAAATCTTTTCTAACTTCTAACTCTATTGATACTAAAGCACATCTGTTTTTATGCGAATATCTGTGTTAGTTATTTTAAAAATCAAACTTTTTGATACAAATATAAAATATATCCTACAATAGCTATTATATACAGCAGAATAGTACGTATATCTCCTATCATCACCCCTCATTTATCTCCATATGTCTTTGACATCAGCAGTTTTTAATATCTTTGCCAACACCGTATCTCTTTGCTTGAGGTCACCAGATTTGTATACAGTTTTATCCTTGATTTATTTAAAACCATATTGAAATCTCCTGCTAAAATAACATACCCTTTTAAAAAAAAAATTCTGTCTGTTCCAACACAAACTTGTAAAGCTTTTGCCTTTAAATTCAGAATGTTTAATGACATTGTTAAAAGACAGGATGATCCTGTGATGATTCTAAAGAAGAGATATAAAGTCTACCCAGCAAAAAGAGTCTACGTGGTTGACAGTTGGAAGAATCAGGAACCAATCAGGAGTTGTCAAAGAGAGAATACATAGTGGATGAGAGGGAGCTTAAAGAGGAAATGAAAGATGAGAGAATGACAAATAGATACCTGGAGCTCAACCAATAGATGAGAAAGACAGAAAGAGCTAAAGGGCTATTAGTGACTGGGGATTTTAGAAACATAAATTCTATCAATATGAGGAGCTTCAAATGTATAATTTTTGTGAACTGTAACCTGAGAAGTTAAGAAGAGGGGGAGCCATTTGGCCATTACAAAATACAAATACAAGACTAGGCTATAGGTGATAACTTTAATAGGCCACTAATAAAATAACACTAAAACCATTGCAAACTTTCAAGGGTAGTATCCTCTTTTACAAAGCATGTACCAAAAGTCCAAACATAGCAAAAGATATGGTTTGTCAGGAGACCATTCTTAGATGTAAGATGTTATTTTATTAGTGGCATATAAAAGTATCACCATTGCCAGTGTTGGTGAATCTATGACACAGGTGCCAAAGGTGGTACTCAGAGCCCTTTCTGTGGGCACCCGACATCGCCCCTTCCCAGCAAACTGTATTTAGGTTAAATTGCTGTATTGGCACTTTGTGAAAAAATTAGTGGGTTTTGAATTGCAGTTTGGGCACTCAATCTCTAAAATGTTCTCCATCACTGACCTATACCCTAATCTGAGAAGTTAAGAACATCTGATTTGACGTCCAGAGATTATGTATAGACAATCTGAAACCACACTCTTGTCAAATCATTACGGAACCATGACACTTTGTTAATAAACTTATTATTTACGATTCATTGACAAATATCTCAGAGTAAGTTGATTGGGATAAAAATAAGGCTCAGGAATAAAGTAAATATGGTAGCAGCAGGGTTTTACTTGGTGGCTAGTTGGGGCCAGGAGTGGTCACAGATCCATCTAGCTCCCGTTGGAGCAATATATCATATCATGAAGCATGATAATAAATAACACTGTGAAGAATAATTATATATCAGAATATTCAAACGATGCAATTAGATATCTACAATTTTTATTTTCACAAATTTACAAATATTCACAAATGTTACTAGGGTATAATTCATGATAATATAGAATGCTTGAGAAAAAAAAGTTTAAAGCTGCATGTGAATAGTATAGCAATCTCTAGCAGGGACTGCTGCATAAGTGCTTCTGGGAAGACAGAAAGATCAGCCATAAGGAAACAAAACTCAGCTATGCAGTTACATGACTTGTTGGGTCACAATCAGTCAATGGACCAATGGTGGATGGTATTACACTGGTGTAATACAAAGAGCATAACTTTTGGAGGCAAATTGAATTATGTTTAGAGATCACAATAGATATCTATCTGTTACATACTGAGTTATAATCTATGGTTATTTTTTTACTAGAGACAATTTTCCTTAAAAGTCATGACATTTGAGCAGCTTTACAAGAGGATTTGGCCATTACTTTGAATAATCCTTATAGGGTTTGCACAGTAGGGCTGCCTTATAAGCCAAAAGTAATCCCCCAGTCATTGTCACATCTGATTTCTGGAAAAATAATGAAATCCCCTGACATTTTAGAGTAATGAAACACCAAAGGTATCTCTCCCCCACCATCCCAAAATCTATGTGAAAAAAGACATATGTTCACTCTAGTAAACAGATAGGCATTAATGTCTGGACACTGCCAGCAACATTATTTATATTTATTTAAAACCTTGGCTGTGAGTTGCATGGCACCAGCTCCTAATTTCCTAGTCTTGAAGTGATTGTCTCTTTGTAAACAATTCAGTGTGGGATTTTAGACCCAGAAGATGACTTGGCCTTCTACAGAAATCATCAATCACTTAGTCTTAACCTTGTGCTTTATGACACTGAGACTTTTGGATGAATAATAACTGATAGCAGTCTTCTTCTGTCATCCAGATGGCAGGAAATCATACAGAATAGCAACTGGGACCCATCAGGTTGCTCAAATTTTCTTTTTTGTCTGTCAACCTATTAAAATGTGCTCTGCAGGATCACAAGTGGCAGAGAAAAAGGAATATTCAACTAGACTAAATTATATATTCCACTAAGAAAGGTTGATTTCAGAAGATCATTTTTTTTAAAAAAGAACCCACTAAGGATTATGCTATTAACAATTTTTATGCTGCATTTTCCCATACCTTTGCAAAGACCCAGTCTTGTATATTATTTCATCTAAAATTCACAGTGAGTTGAAATGGTCAGCCAAGCTATGTATGGTCATGAACAGCTTCACTATGCCAAGATATCACAACACCCAGGATGGTACTCAGTGAAACACCTGTGTTCAGAGCGACCAGAGAAACTCAGCAGTACCAGACTTCATGCCTGAAGTCACATGGAGATGGGGCTGCCTTTGCAAGTCCTGGCAAAATGAAGTCAAGAACATCACTACACTGTGCTCCTGTTGTGTGACAACCTGGTGGTGGTGGGGGCACATGAGTACCAGAGTCCAGACATTTTGCTCTCTATATAAATGTTCCTTAGAGCAGGCTCAAGATATACATTTGCTCTGTTCATAAACAGACAACTTCCTTTCCTCTATTTGTTGTGAGTTTTTGGGCTGTTTGGCTGTGATTTCAATGGCTTCCCTGTTTAGTCTGACATATTGATTGGTAGTGTTGTCCAGTACCTCTGTGTCCTGGAAGGGAATTTCATGTCCAGTTTGTTTCAGGGTGTGTTCAGCCATTGAAACCCACAAACATAAGCACAGTTCCAACAACAAAGAAGAAAGTCTAAAAATCAACAAAGCCTGGCTTCCAGTACTAAAAGCTACAGAGTGCAAAAGGTCAAAGCTCAATGAATCCCCATCCAGCCACAAGCAAAAGTGATCAGTTCACACAATAGAACAGCTAACAACATCCATCAAGGATTGTTGCTACCCCGATTGCATTGAAACTTCTTAATCCCTTCATCACAATACAATGACTAACACCTGTTTTCCTGCATATGACAAGTTTCCTCTTTCCCACAACTTTAAAGTCTCACTCACTCGGTACCCCAGAGAGCAGAGAGAACTCCTAGTTCCCTGAGCTCCTTGCCCTCTGAAGATGCCAGCCAAAGAGTCTGGTGAAACATCAGGAAGAAAAACTTCCAGAACACGGCCAAACAGCCAGAAAAACTCTCGACAACGATCAGATCCCGGCCATGAAAACCTTAGAGAATACACTCCTCTCCTCTATCTGACCTTTCTCACTAATCTCCCTCATGCGTAATTAATCCGAACATTTTAAAAATATTCCAACATATCACACACCTGGGAATTTCTGCTTTGAAAAGATGAGCTGATAAAAAAACAACCCCTTCCTTAAAGTACCTCAGCATTCAAATTCCGTATAGCTAATGTATATGTTTCACTGGGGAAAAAATCCTTGCTAGTTTATTGAGATGGGATCAGAAATTCTTTTTTTAAAAACTCTCCATATTCTCTCTTTACTTCACAATCTTTAGTTCACAAAAGTATATTGAGTGAATAACATCTCCATTAAGCATTTGCTTTGGCCAGCTTACTGCTTTTTAAAAACATGATTTTCTTTGTATCCTGAATATTGTGAAGCTACCAGCAAATGACAAATGAACCCCATCTTTTTATTTATTTATTTATTTATTTATTTATTTATTTATCTATCTTGTATCCCGCCCATCTTCCCACTGGGAACTCTGGGCGGCTTCCCCATATCCACTCCAGATTAAAAATAATTATACAGATATTCTAGCCACCTAATAGTTGTGGTTAATGGAAAGTGCCCATGTGAACTAGTTCTGGGGTCTTTGCTTCCCTCCCTTCCTTTAAAGTAACAATTTTAATTACAATTTTAATTACCATATTATTCACTGATGCTATATTTCTGCTTGTCAATCCTGCTACCTTCTAAAAGTGTGAAGCCTGTACTTTTGTCCATATGGCCAGGCAATGTGTGAACTGTATGCAATAACTGTGGTTTTCTAGGACTCACCCCGCCTTTAAGACAAGCTTTCAGTAAAACATAGCTGATCCAGGAATGCATTTCTCAAGGTTAGTACAGTGGTACCTTGTATAAAGGAATTAATTCGTTCCAAATGAAATTATGTTAAGCAAATTTTCCTTTATACATTCCCATAGGAATGCATTGAAAATGGAGTAATCCCATTTTTATGTTGTACGGATTTTCCCCATAGGCGATTATGTTAAGCAAATTTCCCCTATCTCTGGATTTTTTTATGTTGTACAGATTTTATGTTATATAAGCCGTTTGTTATACAAGAGTCCACTGTACGTCAAAAGTTCATGGGACACACAGATTTCTAACATACTGGAATATGTCTCTTCAAGAGAGAAACTCAAATGGCATCTACCTCTCCTTTAAAAAGATTTGTAGATTCCTTAGAGGACTCCTGGGAAGAGTCAGTAAGTCTAAAATAATTTGTTATGCTAATAGCTGCCGATTGTTTGTTTATACAGTGCTTTTTTAAAAAACCAGTATGTTCTGTTATTTAGTAAAGATAGATTTTCTTTTCCTACTATTAAGAACATAAGAACAGCCTTGCTGGAACAGGCCACAGCCCATCCAGTACAGCATTCTGTCTCACACAGGGGCTCACCATTTGCTTCAGGGTATTCCCAAGCAGATGTCTTCATCTGCTTATGATTCCCCCCAAATGGCATTGAGAGATATCCTGACTCTCTCTCAAACCTGGAGGTTGTCCTTAAGCATCCATAATGATAGCAATTGATACCCTTGTTCTCCATGAACTTGCCCAATCCTTTTTTAAAGTTGTCAAAGCTGACACCTGTCACCACTGCTTCTGGCAGGGAGTTCCAGAGACCAGTTATCCTTTCTCTTATTTGTTTGAGATCTAGCACCCAAAAGTTTCATGGACTGCTGCCTAGTTCTAGTGTTGTTCGATAGGGAAAACAGTTTTTTTTATCTACTTTGTCCACACCATGTATGTTTTTATAAACTTCAGTCAGGTTACCTCTTAGGCGTTGTCCATTGTTCAAGAGGGAAGAGGCCCAGCCATTGCAGCCTCAGATGATAAGGAAGGTGTTCCAATCTCCACCAGGACACCAAGGTCCTTTTCCTGATTTGTTACATAGAGTTCAGACCTCATCAGTTTATAAACCTAATTAGGGTTTTTGGCCCCAACATGCATCACTCTGCACTTACTAATGTTGAAGCTCATTTGCCACTGGTTTGCCCACTCCCCCAGTGTCAAGAGATCCCTCTGGAGCTCCTCACAATCTCTCTCAGTTTTTACTACCCTGTATAATTTAGTGTTGCGGGCAAATTTGGCTACCTTGCTATTTACTCCTAATTCTAGATCATTTATGAAGAGGTTGAAAAGCAGGGGTCCCAGTACTGAACCTTGGGGAACCCTACTCTTTACTTCCCTCCACTTGGAGAAGTGTCCATTTAGTGCTACCCTCTGTTTCCTGCAAGTTCTTGATCCAGGAGAAGACCTGTCCCTTGATTCCATGACTGGCAAATTTATTCAAGAGGTTTTGGTGTGGGACCTTGTCAAAAGCCTTCTGAAAGTCCGGATAAACAATGTCAACTGGATTTCCCTTACCCACATGCTTGTTGACACTCTCAAAAAAATCCAACAGATTAGTGAGGCATGATTTGCCCTTGCTAATCTGTTGGAATTTTTTAAGAGTGTCAACAAGCATGCTTATAAGGGAGATCCAGTTGCCATTGTTTATCTGGACTTTCAGAAGGCTTTTGACAAGGTCCCACACCAAAGGCTCTTGAATAAACTTGCTAGTCATGGAATAAAGGGACGGGTATTGTCCTGGATCATTGATGTCTACATGTTTGGGTTTGTTTGTTTAAAGGAAATTCCCAAAGGAATTTAAAGCAAAAAAGTTATGAATCTGTACCTCCTCTGTAAGGAAATTAAGACCACAATTTCATCCTTTATCCTTAGTCAACACATGGATGCTTCTATTAATGCACTCTTCTTGCACCTTAATTTCCACCGCAAGTACACACCACAGCTTAATTCCATTAGTCACCACAACCCTATATCATAGCTTCTAGAGGCTTCTAGTTTTTGCATGTGTCTTCTACTCTCCTGGCATCAATATATATATAAAGAGTAGATATGCTGTTCAGCCTAATTCACATACATAATCTTTATAAATCTACTCCACTTGATCCATATTTGAGTACAGGATGTCTTGTTGGGTTCAGTCCTCTATAAGGAGTACAAAAGAGATAATAAAAAAGTGGAGCTTACTTCTTGAATTTATATGGACTTGAAGTTAAGATGCAAGAAGGATGAATCAGCATGCCTGTATTTTGAGAGAATACAAAAGACTTTGATTTGTAATCAGAATCTCCCTACTTGGGTGAGGATACATATTCAATTATAAAATTTTGGTTTGACCTGAAGGCTTACCCTTTTTTGATAATTTATTTCAAAATAAATAATTATTAGTGAAGCTTTGCTTATTAAGTAGTACCTAGGCACTGTGCAGTGGTGTGTGTATTTGTGCATGCATGTGTGTGTGGATAAGCAGATGATCAAGGTTTTTTGTTTTTCAAAGTGATCAACTGACTGGGAAATAATTAATATTAGTTCATCTACAAATTTATATTCTTAACCGTTACATGTGTGATTTTCCATCAAAATTGTGATGAAGCTATTCTTTCCTGCCCACACAGATAGTCCAACCTGATTCCACCATTATAGACTATTTACCTTCCTTTCCCTAATATTGTCTACAAATTGGAATATTTTACCACTGAATTGAAAGATAAGTAAGGAACAGTTAATAGTTATGAACTAGGGCAATTATACACTAAATCTAAACTGCAATGGTTGATATTTTAAGACAGATTTAACTAAAGATTATAATGTATCTGAAATCCAAACTTGATATTTCTGATCTTAAGTACCCTACTTTGAATCCTGATTTGTAACCCATTTTACCTGATATATTAATCAAGTTCCGATTGTGATAGCATGCACGGGCTGTCTCTGAGAAGATGGCATTTTATTATTTTCTCATGTTTTGATTTCTTGGAAGATATCTTTGGCTATAAGAAGTCATTAGAGAAATGAAAGCAGAAGCTACGGAGGGCAAGCATATCTGCCAGAATGAAATAACTTTTGCTCCAAGAAAAGATGAGCTTACAATGAAATTGTGCTGTGGCTTCCTAAAAAGAAATTGATTAATTTGTTCTATGAGAGATCGATCTTGGCACACAAACTGCTAAAGAAGGAAGTTGTTAAGAGCCATGGGCCACATTATGACTATTCCATTCATGAATACAGATGGCAAAAATCTGGGGAAGGCCGGGATGAAAAACCATTAGCCCTCTAGATGTTGTAGACGTCATCTCTCAGACATTCCTGTCACCATGGCCAATGGTAAAGAATTATGGGAGGTGTAGTCCAAACTATCTAGATAACTGACAATCCCTTATTCTACCTGTTTAACAAGCTGAGTGCATATCATAATCCTGAGTTCAGAGCAGCAGGAGTGGATTACAGGAGTTCACTTGGAAGGCTGATGGAAGCCAAATCAGGGGATAGGTAAGTTATAAACTCCTACTAATTGGTTTTTTTTTGTTTATTTTTGTGATGCAACATGTTAGTTGTGGTAAAAGGTAAAGGTTTTCCCCCACACATGCGTGCTAGTCGTGTCCGACTCTAGGGGCGGTGCTCAGTGTTGTGCAAGTCCATGGCCACATGGCCAGCATGGCTACAAGGAAACACTGTTTTACCTTCCCACTTTTTACGGTGGTACCTATTTATCTACTTGTATTGACATGCGTTTGAACTGCTAGGTTGGCAGGAGCTGGGGTTATCAGCGGGAGCTCACTCCGCTGCGTGGCATCTGGGATTCGAACCGCTGAGCTGCCGACTTTGCAGCCGACAGTTTTCGGAAGCCTTAGTCCACTGAGCCACCACGCCCCCTATAGCCACCATGCCCCCTATGTTAGTTGTGGAGCCTTGTGAAAATCCTTTTTGAGAGGTCTTCCAATGTGACACAACACTACCAGTCTCCAAACGAGCTACCACACCCCTCCAGATGTGTTGGTCTAAACTCCCATTTTTTCCTTAGCACCATGACCAATAGCTTTGCTCTTGGCGGTTATGGACGTTTAACCCAAAATATCTGGAAGGCACCAGAATGAAAAAGGTTGAGCTAACTTCTACAAATGCCACCCAGCACCTGTTTTCTTAATAGATGTCATGCCTATTTGAGCCTGATTTTGCTTGATACTAGTGTTCTAGCTGCCAAGATCTTCTGCTCTTAGAGGCTTTTTTGTACTGTACATGATGTCAGAGCAATCTAGCCCAATATTTTTAACACAATATGACAAATGTCTGGGTTTTCTAGACACTTAAAAACATAAATTCTTCCTTCCCTCCCACCTTTTACCCCCCTTTTGTTTGAAAATGATATCCTCCTCATACTAAACTTGTTTTGACATTTGAATTCCTGGCACAGCTCTCCACATAATAAATGGAAACTACAAAATGTAATTGGAGATAGAGGCAAGTCTGTGAGGGTTCTGATTTCATTAATCACCAGGCAGAAGGGTCTGTGTGCTCACTAGGAAAAAAAATGTTCCTGCTCCTCAACACTCATTAGTAAAGCAAAGCCTGAGAATTAAATGATGCAAAGCTGCCTGAGCTGAGACTACTCGGGGGCACTTCTGGTGAGGTGTTAATTCATTTTTTTTTCCATCTCCAGCACTTCTTTCACTTATGGTGGCTGGCAGCAGAAGCTAGTTCCTAGTCTGACAGAGGGAGCAGAACACAAAAAGCATCAGCACTCCATCAACAATAAAAGGTTCAGGCGTGCTCAAACATCACCTTCCCCCACTCTCAAGTACAAATAATCAATGACCACAAAAGGTCTAGGGTCCATTTCTGTGTATTTAGAAAGAAACATGTTTTCTTCATTATTGGTATAAGATGTGTGTGTGTGTGTGTGTGTGTGTGTGTGTGTGTGTGTGTGAGAGAGAGAGAGAGAGAGAGAGAGAGAGAGAGAGAGAGGGAGGGAGGGAGGGAGGGAGGGGGAGAGAGAGAGTCCAAACCTTAGGAAATGAATGCTCTTTTTTTTAAAAAAGCAGGGGCTAAGTATTTACTCAACAACTGCCTTTTAAGAAAATATCACAAGCTCTTTCTCCCTCTTAAGAAAACAATGCTATATACCCTAGCAAGTGGTTACTGGGATAAGGTTTTTCATATATAGCATGCCTGAAGTAGTTTGTTTAAAAAGAGAAAGATAGTGAAGGAGAAAAAGAATAAGTAGCCCAATGCCCTTAGCAGATGGTAAGTGCACTGTGTGCTGTGCATGTCTCTTGCTCAAGGGTTTCTGATAGTAAGTTATTTTCCTTTCCTGAGGTGATTATTTCTTAGAACCTCTGTGCCAATTTGTGCTCACCCCCAACAATTCTGTGTTCATTTAATTTGCACATTTTATAGGCAGTTTTTGTAACAATTATGTTCTTCAAGTCTATCCATTTTCATGCCTATGTATTTTGAAATGCACATGTCCTTTGTGTGCATCTCCCCCCTGGCAAATATATGGATTTCCAACAAAATCTATGATCCTTTCTGACAGTACTTGTAAGGTACAAAATGGTAACAGGAATACCCTGGTTTACAAGTACATTGGTTTAAGAGTGTTTTGCAAGACAAGCAAACATTTCATCTAAATTCTGCCTTGATCAATGAGCAACGTCCTACAATTCCAACACTGGAGCAGGTCACATTATCACAAGTGAGCCAATTCTGGCTCTCTTTTTCTCCCCTTGCTGGATTGTGGATGATTGTCTGGAATGTCCCATCTCAGGCAAGCCTCAAACACACAGGGAGGAGAGAGGAAAGAAGGTCTCCCTTGCCCAAGCTACAAAGGTTTTCAAAGGGAAGTGCAGATTAGGGTTTTATTTTTCTTTATATTTATATTTTATTTAATTTGTTTTCAACATTATTTCTTATTTTTCAAACCATTTCTAGTCATGGGGCATCTAGTCAAGTGTGGATATGGCTACAAATTGTACTTTATTATTGTCACATTAAAAACACAGAATAAAATCTAGTTGTTCATCCCAAAGAGTAGATTCTTCAGCCAGGTACCTAAACCATGGTGTGGACATCTAGACAACTTCTTTTGTGAGATTTGGAATTTTGTGCCTACAGTATATGATCGATGGGGCCCCAGAACGAATCTTCTGAGTTTCCATTATTTGTTATGGAGAAATTTGCTTTGCTATACAAGTGTTTTGGTTTAAAAACATGTTTCTGGAATGAATTATGCTCCTAAATCAAGGTGTAATTGTACATTTGTAAAGATGTATGAATCCAAACCAATTCCTTTCTTCTGACATCAAAGCTAACCTATATTTCAAAACTAAGATACAAGGTATTGCCTTACTACAGATGCACTCACATACATATACTGTATACTAAAATGACATAAATAGAGATGGGCATGAAACGGAAATATAGTGTTTCATTTTGTTTCTTTAGTAGTTTTATTTTGTTTTGTTAGTAACAAAATTTTAAAGTAGTTTTGTTATGAAACAAAATGAAATGAAACACTATGTTCCCCTGGGTCTAGAGGAACCACAATGGCAGGGGAGCTTTCTCAAGCTCTTCCCTATACCCCCCCCAATCGGAGAGGTTTGGGGGCCAGGGGGCTGAGATATTACACTCCAAAGTGGGTTTCCTTAGGAAAAAAAATCTTTCAAATTGAATCCAGAAACTGCAATAGCTTCCAAATCCTGATTCAATCAATCAGAAATATTTTTTTCCTAGGGGCACACCCTTTGGAACTTTATAACTCAGCCCCCTGGCCCCCAAACCTCTCCAAATTTTGAGGGATTACAGGGAAGAGTCCAAACTTGCTCCTCAGTTATTTTGGTGCCAAAATATACATAGATTTTCCTCTGCCCTCTTAGGTCCTTCTTTTGCGTTTTGTAATAGAGAACTTTCTGATCACTGTAGGAAACAGGCTATTGGACTGGACTAAGTTTACTATGATTACTATGATCGAACAGACACTTCCCATCTTCAAAATAAGCAAACTGCCTAACAATGCTTTGAAAATCAATAAGAAAAGCTAGCCACCAGTTATTTCTTTGGGAACAAATACAACTGATGTATCCTGCATCTATTCCCATCTCATTATTGTCTACATCCTCTCAGCCTTCAGATTCTACCTTTCTTGCCTAAGATTGACCAAGCATTGCCAGGAGAGACAGTGAGAACTCTCTCCATAAGCAAATAACTCAAAGTATGCATTTGTGTGAGAAAGTAAGCAGCTACTCCCCATTAATGTCTCTAAATACTGTACTCTGTGTTTGGAGAATGCTGTCAAGTTAGCTGTGAATACTGATGTTTAAAAGAACAGTGGGCCTTTGCATGAAAGTTTTCAAAAATATAATATTAAGCACACTGTAGTAAGCTTGTGTCTTAATTGCCCCAAAAGTGAGCAGGCACTTATTGCACAATGTCGCCTTGATTAGCTGTGAGATGGAAGTCCAGCAGGAGGCCACCTCGAAATATTAGTTTGCAAGTCCCTGAGCAATAGGCGAAAGAGGACCGAAGGGGAGCTTGGCGATTCTGACAGAACAAATATTCAAGATGATGTGCTTCAAACAGTTTCCAAGGTAACTGGCTGTAAGCCTGGAATCTATAAATAGGGGATACAAACTGGTTTGCAGTTCCAAGACAGGAAAACAATCAATGCCATCAAAGACACAGAGAAATAAAACCAAAATTAAAAAAATACACAAATATAAGAACACTTGACTCAAGTATTAGGGAAATCAAAAGCAATAAAAGCAGTATGTAAGTGGGCTGAGGAAAATTTTCAAAATAAAACAGAGCAAAACACATGCGTGAAGAAACATGTTCAGTTTCAGCTTCTGAACAGAGACAGAAGTCTTACAATCCATTAAGTAATGCAAGTATTGCAAACCGCCAGCACCGCAGTCAACAACGTACAGTTACTGGCAGGTTACCAATCAAAAACCCTAGATGCTACAGGTAGATGACACAGGCTACCTTCTCCCCACTTTGGTTCAATAACAGAAAGGAATCCAAGGAGGCTATCATCCAGAGTCGTAGCTAACAATTTTGGTGCCTAGAGCAAGCAGAGCAAAATATGCCCTCAGATCAGCCTGATGATTCATAGATGTGAATAAGGACAATATGTAATGACAACACTGAACACCTTGCCAGCATTTCCCCTCCCCCACAGGGGACCAGTCAGAACTACCAAAATATTTCTCCCGACTCCCCGAGCAGCCTGGTCTATTAGCCCCACAGCCTTCCAAAAATCTAGGACCACTTAGGAGCCCTGGTCTACTATCATCTTTTCATATTGTGGTTAGACAAGGCAACTAGATCAAGCTTAGCAGTCTGAGGGAAGGCACACACCCTCTAATCCTTGCACTCTAAGGAAGGGTCCTAGTTGTCCTGCCCTAGTTACAGCCCATCTGGCATTGTGATAGTATTAATTCCTGGTCTCTGATTTTTTTTTTTTTTGTATTGCTAGTGATCCCCTCCCAAATTGTCAAGTTGGTGAATCTGAAGTGTAAAGTGTTCCCCCCTTGTCCCGCCATCTGCTATTTACCAGCTATTTTGGTTTTTTTTTTTGATTGTCTCTTGTTTGTTTTTAACTGTTTTTAACTATTTGATATTGTTTATATTCTTTTCTTGTTGTAAACCGCCCGGAGTTCCTTCGGGAAGACGGGCGGTATATAAGCTTAATAAATAAAAAAATAAATAATAAAACAGCATCATCTGCTACTTGTGTGCTTATGCTAATACTTTTTTTCTGAATGTCTGTGAAACATTTACATGTCTGCAAGTAATGTTTATGTAGGAGGAAAGTCCTTTTACAGTATAATCTGAATAGGATTAAGGATTGTATTATACTTAATGGATATAAGCTTAGAAAGTCACAAAACCAAAACCCAACCAAAGCATGTGAACCCACACAGATGTGAAGCTGGTTACAGTCACCCACCCACCATTTCGCGGTTCAGGTACTGCGGTCCCACTACATCGCGGGATCGCAGTACCTGCACTTCAGTGTGGGGTGGGGTGGCAGGGGGCCATTGGGTCGCTCTGCGCCGCCCCTCCGCACGTTCTCCGCAAAGCCTTGGAGCCACGCAGGTGGGGGGCAGCGGGGGGGACGATCGGGTTGCTGCACGCCGCCCCTCCACAAAGCCTCAGAGCCACGCGGGGGACGGCAGTGGGTGATCGGGTCACTCTGTGCCGTCCCTCCGCGCTCCTCTGCAAAGCCTCGGAGCTGCGTGGGGGGGCAATCAGGTCGCTCCGCACCACCCCTCTGCAAAGCCTTGGAACCATGCGGGAAGCGATCGGGTCGCTCCGTGCCGCCGCCCGCGCTCCTCTGAGAAGCCTCGGGGCTGTGCGGGGTGGGGGGCAATCTCCATTGAAATGCATTGAGTCAATGGATTTCAATGGAGAAATTTTCCCCATTGGAAAGCATTGAGCCAATGTTTTCCAATGGGGGAAATTTTCTCCATTGAAATGCATTGGCAATGCATTTCAATGGAGATGGCCCCTGAGAAGAAGTCTTGGGAGGCGCGGGCGAGCGGCGGCGGGAGGTCAGATCCCCCTGCCGCCGCCGGTGCACGCCATCCCAAGACTTCTCAGACAGGCGCGCGATCCCCCCGCCTCCACCCCACCCACTTCCGCATATCACAGATTTTCATGCATCACGGGTGGGGTGGGTCCCTAACCCCCGCAATGGGCGGGGGGTTACTGTACCACAGGAACAGACGCTATAATACCAGTGGTTGTCATCTGCTCATCTATTAGAAGTGTGTAGATTCTTAGGGCCAGTCCGACCACACGGCAGAATGAGGCAGCTCTCTGGACCTGTGGGCCTGGAGAGCCCCGAGAGGGCATTGAATCACTATTTATTGAATTGTGCCATTACAGAACAAACTCATGAGGGATGGGGAGGAGGACTGTTTGTGTAAAAGTGGTACTATTTACCTTGAACTGGGTGGGCTGGAACGTGGTATGCTGCTTTCCCTCAGGCAGCAAAATGCTTTTGATTGGAACAGTTAGACTCTGAATATGACCGAGAGATCAATTGTGTGATCAGTTCTCAGAAATGAGTATGACTCGCCCCGAAATTGTATTAATACTTCTCCCTATAGATATGACCCAGTATCACTGAACCCAAGGGAACATGCAAGTATAAGTACAGATTAGAAACAGGGATCCAAAGAAACAACTCCTTAATAGATAGGCAAGCAAAATGTTGCTCATCTTCACTTGGATTTATCTGCTTTTTTTCAGTTCACTGGCTCTCTCATCAACTAACCTTTATTGTTCACAAAATGCTTCTGCAATTAATCTATTCTACTGATACCAGGCTTCAAGTTAAAAAAAAAAAGCTATCAAATTTTACAGACAAAAAGATTACCTAGTACACATTTCCATAAAGCCATCCTCTTTTATTAGAACATACACATTATTATACTAGTCTCCATCCACTGGAAGAGCAAACATATTTTATTAGTCCCTACATTTTATTCACATTGTTAATTTTGCTAATTTTGTGAATGTTCACCATGTTAAGTACATTGTTGTTTTAATGTACCACCAATATGCCTCCAACTCATTAAAATCCCATGAATGTATAAACTCCATAGTATACTGTTATGTCACAGTCTTATAATTGATATGTTTTATGATTTTTTCCTATCCCTGGAAATTGCATTCACCCTATAAATTTTTCATTGTAAGGGGAGTCATCTTACGAAGTATTAATACCTCATAAGACAAATGCTCCTAATGACCAAAAAATTGTAGGACAAATGCAATTTCCAGAGATAGGAAAAATCGTAAAACAATTTTTTCCTCCCCACTTGCATTCATCTTATGAGGGACCTTGCGGGGTAGGTGAGGGGCTCATTATGGCAGGCACATGGTTTTCAAAGTGCTGCAGCCAAGAGAATCTGCTTTGAGTCCCACAGAGTAAAAGTGGTCTGTGAGCCCCTTTTGCCCTGTTGGAATCAAAGGGAATCTGCTCCCCACCTGCCTGATTGGGGAAGAGAAGCCATGCGCTGCTGCTGCCACCTCAAACATTGGCCCCCACCTCTCCTATTCTTCTTCTTCCTCTTCCTCTTCTTCTTCTTCTTCTTCTGCTGCTGTCTCCCCATCTCGCCCAGCCCCCACCTCTCCTGACCTCTGCTTTTCTTCCTCTTTCTCTTCCTCCCACTGAGGCTTGTCATAGAAACAGGGTTGCTAGGGCCGGCACAGGATTTTCAAAGAGCTGCAGCCAATGACACCTGGGCTGCAGCACTCTGAAAACTGTGCACCAACCATAACAAGCCCCTCACCCACCCTCCAAGGGCCCTGGTGCTGGCAGTGGCAGCTGCGGAGGCTCCGCCATCCACCCACCCACCGACCCCCAAACTCCCTGGCGGTGATGGTGGCGGCAGCAGTGGGTCACTTGCTCAGCCGGCCACCCACCCATCGAGCTCCCCAGCACTGGTGGCAGCGGCAACAGAGGGTGGCCTGCTCGCTCCCCCCCCCCCAAGCTCCCTGGCAGTGAGGGCAGAAGCAGCAGAGGTCAGTGGCAGAGGCAGCAGTGGTGGAGGCAGCCACACAGCCTGGGAGAGCCCAACTGCCCACAAGGTTGGAAGTGTCATGGTGGGGTTCCCTGTGGTGCAGGCGAGCTGTCCCCTCAATGTTTTACAAAGCATTCCTATAGGAATGCATTGAAAAAAACTATTAATCCATCCAGAATGGACTAATATATGATTATAAGCATAGATTATCCTCCCACCCCACCCCCATTATTACTTAATATTTGTGGCATATTTTTATGTGATCTATGCACACACTTCCATTCTCACATCCACTTTATAAGGTGGGGCAAACTTTTTGTCAGATTGCTATTGATGAGGGCAGTGATAGATTGAGAGGAAACATACAATGCAGGGTATCGATCAAGGGTGTCAAAAACAATACAATATAAGGGAAATAAAGAAGGGGGCTCTGAATACCTTACCTGTATTGTTATTATATAGCCTTTCAGTTTAGACAGCTTCTGAGTTTAATCAATCAGAATGAAAATGTATTTTCAGCCAATATACCAAATACAATGACCCAACTCCTATGACAACTTGGTGATACAAATGCACGCTCCGCGGGTGGCTTGTCCGCCCGCGGAGCCGATTTGCCCCTCGCGAGAATGGCGAGGGGCGAGACAGGACCTAGGTGTCCTGAGAGGGAGGGGGAGGAGCGCCCTATAGAGGGCGGCTCCTCCCCCCAAACACCAGTCAGTCTTCTTCCGGCGTTCGGGGAAGGAAGACCCCCAAACGCTGGCTGCACGGAGGGCGCCACGTGGCGGGCGCCATTTTGAGGGTCGCATCGGCGGCCGACCCCGCAGTGCGGCTCCGCTCCCCGGTCAGGGCCTAGCCGGAGCAGTTCCCCACCCACCCTCCGCGTTAGGGCTAGTGTGAGTCTGACTGGTCGCCAAGTTCTGGGGCCGGATAGGAATTTTTGACCGGCACTCTGGATTGGCTGTTGAGGGCGGGGATTTTTCGCCTATCCCACACTGGTGCCTTGGAGTTTACAGGTTTGGGTCATTTCCACACTGGTCACACTATGGCGGCTAAAAGCTGATGGAGGGCAGCGGTGAGCATAAAATTAACAGCTGGACACAAACCTCATCATCCACAGCACTGCGGGCCAGGAGGTCTCGGTGCTGGGGTGGGAGAGAGGAAACGCCTCCCTGCACTGGGAATCTCCCAGATGGGTGACAGAAGGGGCACGGAGGATTAAATAAATCAACTGGCCTGGTGGGTGCTGTCGGACGACTGCACCACCTGGGGGTTCGTGGCTCGCCCGATGCAGCCCGGTTGGAGGGGTCCCGGGAGACCCCGGGGTTCCAACCAAGCTATGGATGCCTGGCCCCTCCTGTTGTTGTTGTTGATGTTTGGTTATATGTGTTAATAAAGTGTGGCCCATTTACCCCCAACACACTGTCTCGCCTGGTCATTTTGAGTGGGGGGGCAAAGCTTCATGGCACCAGTTACACCAAATAATTAATTTTACTCATTCACCACAGTTTAGAGAAGCTATTGATAAGTCTCTAACACCAATGGAAATATATTATTGGCTGATAAAGAGGAGAAGAAGGGTCTTTCCTTCTCGTGCCCTCTTTGTGGGTCTCCTTTCCAGCTAAGGCTCTCCTGAGCAAACCACACAGCATGTGGATAGCACTAAGCAGGTGACTTTTTACTCCAAGCATCACCTCCTCCTCTCCTCCCGGCTATGGCTTGGTGATCGTTAGCCTGGGGAAAGGAGGAGAGGGAAGCAGGCGATGGATTCCCCCCCCCCCCCCAAGCAGCACCTCCATTACAAGGTTTCCTCTCCTCCCTTCCCTGGGCTAATGATCAGCAAGCCTTAGCACGGGTGGGGGGAAGAAGGGGAAGCAATCAATGGAAGTGCTGCTTGGGAGAAAAACACCACCTGCTTCCCTCTCCTCCTTTCCCCTGACTAAGGATCAACAAGCCTTAGTGGGGCAGGAGGAGGACTGCTAGTGGGATGGTACATGGCTTCCTCCTCCTCGTCGTCCTGCTCCCCCCTCGAAGCACCCCAGGGCAAATGCACTCTTCCACCCCTCCCTAGTTATGCCAGTGTACAAATGGGCTCAAACAAGTCTGGGAAACAGTCTTTGGACTTACTATCAGAGACAAAGACTGGAAAAAGTTGTGGAGTAAAAAAACCTTTCAAATTGATCTCAGCCATGGTGAGAGAGCAATGCCTCATTGATGGTATTATATCCCACTGAATTCAAATCATACAAATAAAAATGTGGACCCAAATTGCTAGAGATGCTGTAAAGAAAATGATACATATTTACATTCCTGTTGGCACCGCCTTAGAATATATAATTTCTGGGTTAAGGTATTCAAAACATTACTAATATAACAGCACCAAGTATGGTTATAAGTCCAGCATTGGAATGAATGAACTTAACCTTAAACTCTGAAGCATCATTACACCATAAAGAGCTAATTAGTTTTTTTGAGTGTAGCAACTAGACAAATAATTGTTCAACACTGGGGACAGCTGCAGAAATTTCAATGAATGATTTAGAATCTATATCACCCAGAAAGTACTAGTATTGAGTTGCCAAAATATGTCTGAACAGGTTGCCTAGGCTCCAGGTATGATTGCTATTTATCAAATATCTGATTGGCTGTGAGTGGCAGAGTGTTTTTGCCCATCCCATTCTCTTGTGTGCAGTGGAGGTTCTTTATATATCCGGTCACAATTAGCGGTCAGTGGAAGTGGCAAAATGATGTCAGGTTAAGAGTAGCGCAATATGACCTATCAGATCGGCAGCCCTCAACAATAATTAGGAATAGATTAGGATAGTAGATATGACAGTGGGATACAGCAATCCCAGGCTATAAACTCTATAGAAGGGATAGAGAGGGGCGGGTTGGAGGAGGAGTGGCCATCTATGTCAAAGAAGGGGTAAAATCCAGCAGAATGGAGATGGACAGAGGGTCTGATTCCACCATAGAATCACTGTGGGTTAAACTACCAGGTCCAAGGAGTGATGTGATCGTTGGAGTATTCTATCGTCCACCAGATCAAAACCTTGAGGGGGACCTTGAAATGAGGAGAGAAATCATGGAGGTGGCTAAGAGGGATAGGATAGTAATCATGGGGGACTTCAATTATCCCCACATTGACTGGGCCAATGCGAGCTCCGGGCAAGAAAGAGAAATTGGGTTTCTCGACTTGCTGAATGACTGTGCCTTAGAGCAACTTGTCACGGAGCCCACCCGAGAACAGGCAACTCTGGATCTAATATTGTGTGATACTCAGGACCTGGTCAGGGGTGTGAATGTCACTGAGCCTCTGGGGAACAGTGACCATGCTGCAATTACCTTTGCCATGCATGTCGGAGGAAGAGTGTCAACCAAATCAGACATAAAAACCCTTGATTTTCGAAGGGCAAACTTCCCTCAGATGAGGAAAATAGTTAGAGAGAAACTGAAGGGGAAGGTTAAAAGAATCCAATCTCTTCAGAGTGCATGGAGCCTGTTTAAAACAACAATAATAGAGGCCCAGCACAAGTGCATACCACAAAGAAAGAAGAGCTCATTTAAGTCCAAGAGGGCACCGGCATGGTTAACGAGTGGAGTTAGAGAGGCTCTAAAGCACAAGGAGAGGTCCTTCTGTAAATGGAAATCCTCCCGAAATGAGGATAATAAAAAGGAACACAAACTCTGGCAAAAGAAATGTAAGAAAATGATAAGGGAGGCAAAGAAAGACTTTGAGGAACGAATGGCTAGCAATATAAAGGGTAATAATAAAAGCTTCTTTAAATATGTTAGAAGTAGAAAACCTGCCAGAGAACCAGTTGGCCCTCTGGATGGTGAGGGAGGAAAAGGGGAGGTTAAGGAAGACTTGGACATTGCAGAGAAATTGAATGAGTTCTTTGTGTCTGTCTTCACGACAGAGGACCTTGAGCGGATTCCGCTGCCTCAGCCGCCCCTCTTGACTAAAGAATTAAATCAAATACAGGTTAAAAGAGAGGAGGTTTTAGGACTAATTGATAAATTGAGGATTAACAAGTCACCGGGCCCAGATGGCATCCACCCAAGGGTTATTAGGGAACTGAGAAATGAAATTGCAGATCTCTTAACGGTTATATGCAACTTGTCTCTTAAAACGGCCACAGTGCCGGGGGACTGGAGGATAGCAGATGTCACACCAATTTTTAAAAAAGGAAGGAGGGGGGACCCGGGAAACTACAGGCCGGTTAGCCTTACATCTGTCCCAGGGAAGATGGTGGAAAGCCTCATCCAAGAGAAAATCTTAAAACACATAAAAGAACAAACCTTGCTGAGAGAAAATCAGCATGGCTTCTGTAAGGGTAAATCTTGTCTGACAAACCTCTTAGAATTTTTTGAAAAGGTCAACAGGCACGTGGATTTGGGTGAACCGGTTGATATAGTCTATCTGGATTTTCAAAAAGCTTTTGACACAGTCCCTCACCAAAGGCTGCTGAGAAAATTGCACAGTCAGGGGATAAGAGGGCAGGTCCTCTTATGGATTGAGAACTGGTTGA
>JAHTLZ010000122.1:7776959-7795753 GCA_023846285.1 Phrynocephalus versicolor
GTGAAGAAGGCCAATTCCATGCTAGGGATTATCAAAAAGGGGATTGAAAATAAAACAGCCAACATTATAATGCCATTATACAAAACAATAGTAAGGCCGCACCTGGAGTATTGTGTACAATTCTGGTCACCGCATCTCAAGAAAGACATAGTGGAACTGGAAAAGGTGCAGAAGAGAGCGACTAAAATGATTACCGGGCTGGAGCACCTCCCTTATGAAGAAAGGCTAAAACATTTGGGCCTCTTTAGTCTGGAAAAAAGGCGCTTGAGGGGGGATATGATTGAGACGTACAAAATAATGCAGGGTATGAGTAAAGTGGATAGAGGGAAGCTCTTCTCTCTCTCCCAAAATACCAGAACTAGGGGACATACACTCAAATTGAGGGCTGGGAGAGTAAGAACAGACAAAAGAAAATATTTTTTCACCCAGCGCGTTGTAAGTCTATGGAACTCCCTGCCACAGGATGTGGTGATGGCATCTGGCCTGGATGCCTTCAAAAGGGGATTGGACAGATTCCTGGAGGAAAAGTCCATCACAGGTTACAAACCATGATGGAGATGTGGAGTCTCCAGGCTTTAAACCGGGTTACTTCAAGGGCCAGATGCAGGGGAGTGGTATCAGGAGACAGATATCTAGTCTCATGCACTCCCAAACGCACCTGGTGGGGCCGCTGTGAGATACAGGAAGCTGGACTAGATGGGCCTTTGGCCTGATCCAGCATGGCTCTTCTTATGTTCTTATGTTCTTATGTTCTTATGACAGTCCAGGATGATTAATAACATGCCAGGTGATTGATGAGGGCTGCCTGGACTGTTTAACTCTAAGTTTAAGTTCAAGTTCATGTCCAAGTTCACATTCAAGTGTGAGGAGCTGCCAGGGCCCTCCCAACAATAACTACATGAGCACCACGTAGCCATTTGCACTTTCAGGACCCCTTGCGGGAGAAAAGAGCACCAGTGACATAGGGAATTTAAGACAATGAATTGTGGCCCAATTCAATCCCACAAGCATGTCTTGCTTCTTTATTTCTGGGATGGGTGGACAAAGGGGCTAAGAGATGGGAGGGAAAAGTCTTTAATTGCTGTAAATCACTGCTGCTAAAATGACGATCTGAAAAACTCCTCCATTTCAATACGTGGTCAGCCTTATGTGGCAGAACTTATGGCTTCAGGCTTTCATCCACTTGTTGTACTGTATACGCTGGAATCCTGATCCATAGCACAGATGCCAATGAGAGGACAGAAGCATTTGGAATAGGAATTAATCACAAGATGTTAAGCATTTCTTGGATAGAGAAGGTGAACAAAGAAGGAATTCTAAGGTGAACAACAAAGACCATGAAGGCGTAAAACACATGAAATGCAAAAAGCTAATGCTCTGATTATTGAATAAGAAACAAGAAAGATTGTTACACCTGACTGTTCAAATTAAAAGATGTGGGATTGTAGGAAAGGGAAAATATTATTGATCAAAGGATTTGGGAAATTAGATTTGGATGCAATACACCATTGTTATGTTGAATGGCTGCATCTAAAATCTGAATAGCCCTGATGCTGTTGAATCTCTAGAAAAGGGAAGTTTTTACTTCCATCTTGCCTTTCTCCCAGAACTGGGACTTAAGGCAGTCAGAACACTCTTCCATAGTAGATGTACAGCCCTCTTTTTAAACCAGGAAACCACTACACAAAAAGTTCCCTGTAGACAGTCATTTTTAAAGCCAAAGCTGTTATAAACAGTAAGGCTAGTGGAAGGTCTAAGGAAAGGGCACTAGACAAATCCCCAAACATAGAAGAAAAACTGTTGTACACTCTCCAACAAGCACATCCAGATATGCTTCAAAGAGAGATTAGTCAGGCAGTGTTCCTAAGTCATGTTTGTCCCATGCATATGAATGTGCTATGTTCCATGCAATGGAATCTGGACACTTCAGGCGCAGCCACTGCTCCTTAACTGTCCAAATTTGGCTGAAACTTTATTGGTTCAGTGGCTGAAAGATTGCTGCAGTCCATCTGCTTGAGCTCCTACCAGGAGATAATGTACAGCAGTGTTGAGGGTCAGTTAATAGGTGCTAGCAATAATAGAGGCAAAGGTCTAGATAGAAGTGAAAGATAAATCAGGAAAAAATGTGTGGAGTAGTGCATCAAAGGCAGGAAGAATTCTTCCATACGGCATTCCTTTCTTCTACAAAACACAAATAATAGAATTGTGTTCATTATTTCACAACTTGGATGAACTGACCATTCTTCTGGTGCCCTTGTCACAAAAACTTAAAAAATTCGAAACTACAAACTATCATATTTATGGCTATTTTCCACTGTTTTGCCCTATACTACTGCCTTTCTTTCTTTCTTTCTTTCTTTCTTTCTTTCTTTCTTTCTTTCTTTCTTTCTTTCTTTCTTTCTTTCTTTCTTTCTTTCTTTCTCTCCCACTTCCACCCCTCGATTTCTTCCACATTTGATGTTACAAGATTATAACACTATATAGCCAATCAAGTGTGGCTATTTGCTGGTGTCATATTTCCCCCCTGTCAAGGATCATGTCAATAACAATTTCTGCAGCTCTTTGCAGTAACCTCCACAAAATCTCCAGATATTTCTCTTTCAAGTCTGACAAAGGTTTTGGACAGCAGAATCCACATGTGTTTCTCAGTCCTAATGATTAGAAGAATTGATAATTCAGAGAAAGGACCATCATGTCTCTCAAAAATATTTTAGCAACAAGCCATCCATGGAGTCCCTGTGTGGGTATGAGTACTCTGCTTTCTATCCTTGTTTATTAGCAAATATTAAGACAGAATTAATGGATTTGTATGTTTATGACGCATGCCAGAAATATAGGGGTTAACTGGAGTTAAGCTGCATAAATTAACCCCTATATTGCTGGCACACACCATACACACTCTGGCAATTAGCTATGGGGCCCCATTTTGGGGCTTAATAACTCAGCCCCCTAAAATCAAACCTCTCCAAATTTTGGCAGCTTACAGGGAAGAGCTTAAGGAATGCCCCCTGCCATTTCCATGCTGATACGCGGCTGTGATCCATATTTTTTAGTGCATAAACATAACAAAGCATTATGTACTCGAAAATATGGATCACAGCCATGTATCATCACCAAAACCACAGGGAAGCTTCCTCAAGCTCTTTTCTGCAAGCTCCCCAAATTTGGAGAGGTTTGGGATTCAGGCGGCTGAGTTATTACGCTCCAAAGGGGGTCAAACCCAGGAAAAAATAATTTGAATTGAGTTGGAAGTTCGGAACTAAGCCGATAAAAGCTGCCCCGCAGGTGAGTGATTAGTGACTTCTGACTCAATTAGAAATGATTTTTTTCCTAGGGGGACCACCTTTGGAGTTAAATAAGTCAGCCCCCTGAACCTAAACCTCTCCAAATTTGGGGAGCTTACAGGAAAGAGTTCAAGGAAGCTCCCCTGCAATTTTGATGTCTCTAGGACCCAGGGGAGCGGAGCATTTCATGTCATTTCGTTATGAAACCACTTTAAAAATTAGTTACTAAAGGAACAAAACAAAACAAAACAAGAAACAAAATGAAACAAAATGAAACACTATATTTCCGTTTCTTGTCCATTTCTAATGGTGTCCAATGAAGAGCACAAAAGGACAACCATCTTAATGCAATGAAGGCAACCACCCTTATTTTTCTTCCCTGTTGTCTTAAAATCTTTCAGCCTAACACTGCAACAATTTAAATGAGTACACTCCTTCACTTACGTGTTGTATTCTGCATATGCACCAAGGGGTATTTTCAATGTCCTTTGAAGCTTATTTGTGTTCATATGATTGCTGTTGCCGAACTGTGCAAATCAATGCAGACTTACTCACAAGTAAATCCTAGAATGTTCTTATTGCTACAGATAGGGTTATTTATTTGTTATTTTACACATAGACCAGAATCCTACGGCCAATTTAAGTTTACATAATTGGAACTGGGTCAATCTTGATGGCAAATTGCTGCTCATGAGTGAGGTGGTAGTTGCATTCTTGGTCATGTCCATGATCAGCATATTACGCAGCAAAAAAGCTGCTGTTCTTTATCACACAGCCTTATGCCAGGGCTGCCATAATGCTATATGTTTAGGATTACGGTTTCCACAATATCCATAAGCCTGACATTTTATACTTTAGAAATTAGTTTCCCTTTCCTTCGTGAGTATCGCTGTGAATCACAAATACAGGTGCACGTGCTTGCACCAATCTCAAGGTGCACTACATATTAACATCGAGTACTTGCACCATGGCACTCCCCAAGTACAAGACATATTTTTAAGAGACGTGTCATAACTCCCCCTGCATGAAAGGATGTGTTCCCTAACGTGTGATGAAATTTTATTTTACAAATGCTGAAATGTATTTCTGATGGGTGTTTGTTGCTATTATTTTATGTTTATAATTAATTATTACTGGTCCTTAATGTGTAACAGCAGAACTGTACCCTGACACTGTCACCCTCTCTCCATATGCTTAATTTTGCAAGAGAGACTAACACATCTCTTAGGAACCTCATGCCTCTGACATGAGTTGCAGCCATGAATGAAACCTTCCGCCCATCTCGTGACAAATTCAGAGTATGTAGGAAAGCATACCTGAGGACAGGTAATCTACTCCCCTTCCTCTGGGGTGTAAATAGCTCAAGAGGAAGACAGGAGGAATCCTCTTGCAACCTTCCCACCTCTAGCAAAGAGATGCGGGGGGGGGGGAGTACCAGGAACGTTGAAACCCTGAATTCTGCTGCTTCTTCTTTTTCCCCTTCAGTGTGATAAGGTTAAGTTTCAACTTTGTTCGAAACCATTCTCATTCCAACTTGCTTCTATTGTTAGTGCATGATTCAAATTTAAACGGTCTCTAAACTGAGATACCCTTCTGTTCCCAAAGGGAAACCAAAACAAACGAAACAAAAACCTAACTCAATTAGCTAACTCCATTTATTTTCAGCATTACTTTTCATCTCCGGCAAGGGTTAATTAAAGCTGAAGAAGGGAATGTCAGAAAAAAAGAAACCATGGATATCAATATGCTATTATCCTTCCTGGGTTTCTTTTCGTTCTTGTTCTTCCATTCCCATCTCTGTCCCCTACAAGCTTAATAAAAACAACTGACTGAAATATTTCCATTTCGGCAGATTTCGGGCTTTTACTTTTTATCAGGAGTTTAATGGGGTGAATGACAATGAGTCCTAGGAGTGTCTTCAAGCTAGTTTTTGAATATTGTCTGCCACAGCAGACTTTAAATCTCGGGGAAGCAGCTTGCTCTATTTCTGATATAAACTAAACCAAGGAAAATGATATGGACTAAATAATGAGGAACACTTCAAGCCAGGTGCGTCTTCTCTTTTCTTTTCACATTATTTTGTTATCTCACTGCTCCTGTGATGGGGAAAAATGCACACAAAACAACCTGACTGTCTTAAAAATGATGATTTTAAAGGGAAAGAAATGGATTGTTTTTACCATGGCAAAGTGAAGGGTCTGATGGGAAGCAAAAAGGATAATTCTCTTATATTGAGTAGGGGAGAAACAGAAGATTCAAGGCATGAAAAGATGAAAAAGAAAAAAAGAGGTTCAGATTTCTCATCCCGTGTTCCTACATCCCCCCTTTTTAAAACTGTTTCAGGACTTCTCTAAGGAATAGAGATGGGCACGACTCAGAAAAAAATTTCGTTTTCGTTTTCGTTTTCGGCTAGGGGCCCATTTCGTTTCGTTTCCGTTTTCGTGAGCTAATTTTCAAAATTTTTCGTTTTCGTTTCGTTACGTAACGAAAACGAAAATGAAAAAAATTTCGTTTCTCCCCATTTAGCTCCATTGAGTGCTTTTCCAGTAACGAAAAACGAAAACTGGCTCAAAATTAGTCGTTTCGTTTACGTTTTCGGTCCATTTTTGAACCGTTTTTCGTTTTTCATTTCGTTACGTAATGAAAACGAAAACGAAAACAAAACGAAAATTGCGCTAAGTCGTGCCCATCTCTACTAAGGAATCCTTAGTGCCAGAAAACATAATCCTTTTAATAGGCAATCCTCCCATTCCCAGCACTCTAGACAGAAAAACATACAATGATACAGGTCTATAAATCTTGTGCACTGAGCACACTTTTATATTGCAGCGAGTCTTGGAACATCCATGCTCAACAGGAAAGAAAGCTTAATACTTTCCATATGCGCTGTCTTAGGCGAATATTCAACATTACCTGGCACGACAAAGTTCCAAATAGCATAGTCCTGAATCGAGCTGGAATCCCTAGCATGTACACTTTATTGAAATAGAGACGCCTATGCTGGCTTGGACACGTTGTGAGAATGGATGATGGTCGGATCCCAAAAGATCTTCTATATGGAGAACTAATGCAGGGAAAGCGCCCCAGAGGGAGACCACAGCTGCGGTATAAGGATATCTGTAAGAGGGACCTGAAGGCCTTGGGAATGGACCTCAACAGTTGGGAAACCCTGATCTCTGATCGCACTGTCTGGAGGCAAGAGATACAGCATGGTCTACATAAATTTGAAGAGGCAATTGTCCAACAGGCAGAGGAAAAGAGGCAGGCACGGAAAGAACGAAACTCGAGGACCAGGCAAGAAACAGAATACATCTGCCCCCAGTGTGGTAGAGACTGCCATTCCCGAACTGGTCTATTTAGTCACACTAGGTGTTGTTTTTAGGATCTCTACTCCAGGCATGATACCATAGTCTTTCGAGACTGAAGGATGCCAATGAATGATGAGACAGAAAAAGATGATAGAATTGTTGTTGTAGATGGAAGTTCTGGAATTCTGTGTGGGACTACCGCCCCTTAGATGTTTAGCACTCCCATAATCAATCCGATTCCATTTATTTTCCTGGCAGCTTCATTTACTGAAAGGCCACTGAAATAATTGAAGGAGAAACAAGTACAATTTCCATTAAAGTGCTAATACTATTGTTTCATTCAAAGCATCTTTGAGATGCCTGTCAAGGAGTTGCTGTTGCTGTTTGCCATATATGTGATATTTTTAACCAGGACTCCCTAGTCTGTATATGCACTGATTTCATTATTGTCGTTCACATAGGAAGCAATTTAATATATTATAGGCTAGGGTCCCTTCCAACTCTACTGTTCTCAGTTGATGATGACATTTTAATCTGATATTTGCTGACAAATGTGAGAGCAATCAGTATTGCCAGTTTCCATTTCTAATTCCTTTGGTTAATACTTCATCTTATTAGATCTACAAGAGATAAAGTAAGCTTAAAGTCATATACTTGAGGGTAGATTTCATGTAGCACCGTAGTCAAATTGTGTGCTTTCCAGTTTAATGTGGAATGTAGTCAGAGGCAGGGTCATTGCCTGTGCCCAGTTATTCATAATGCAGCATTTGGAACTCTAGAAAGAAATGCTAGATAAAAGGCTGCCACTCAAACAAGGGTCTTGTTTCAAATTTTTCTTCCCCCCCCCCCCAAGGGCTCAGACACACCTAGCATTTACCCATTGTCTGAGTTCACTCTACAATATAGTAAAGGAATAGGGAAAAGCTAAATCCAATAACATTTTAACTTGGCGGATCTTGGCACAGAGGTCCAATTTTTACAGCAGCAGCCATTTCTCTAGCTAGTTCTGTTCTAACATGAAAATACAGATGTGAAGGCTAAATTGTTCACTTTTGTTGATTCAGTTGTCCTTGACCCAACTAGGAACCTCAGTGCAGTATTCCTAAATCTCCTCCTTATATATAAATTCTGGGAGGGGTTGTTCAAAAATTAACTTTTCCATGTTCTAGAAGAACATGTTCTAGCAACAAACCCTTGCAAATGAAATTGTAACTGACTAAAAAAAGAGAGGAAGAAAAGAAAAACCTAGAAGCTCCCTAAAAAACCAATTACTTTTCTCTGTGAGATAATCCATATGCAATATATATTATCAAATTAAATGGTTTTAAGCGGGAACTGGAAAGTGCAGTCCGAGGGGGAGCTTTTCTTCCTTGCTTTAAAGAAACCCAGCAACCACATTCACATGTAATTTGGGGAGAGATACCCTTTATCTAATCAGGTATTGATTAGTTAACTGTGGGCAACCTCTGATGACAGAATGCTTTAATGTCAGAAGCACTGATCAACCGCCACAGTGGCAGCCTCCCCTGCTGGAACAGCAGAAAGCACGACAATGAAGACACAGCCCTGGACTGGCTGCCCGTTTTCCCAACTTTCTTCTGTCAGAGACTGCCAGATTGCTTAAGGGCTATGACACAGATCTAGTGGAGAGATAATAAGCTGAAAGAGAGCAATTTTCTAAAAGAAAAATGAGATGAGGGTGAATCTCCTGCAGCTGCCAATCAGAATTAAATGATACTATGGAGGTGCTTACCTGACAGTACATGAATGACAACCTAACTGGTCCCTGAAATTCCCCAATAAGACCTTTCATACATAAAACGTCATTCAAACAGAGTGAGAGTGAGCAAATGGTAGAGACGTATGTATATAATGAAACTAGATTTTACATGCATACACACACAGAGTCAGCTCCCCTGATTAAATCTCTCTCTCTCTCTCATTCTCTCTCCTTTACTTCACTGCACTCATGATGCCTTACAGAATTATTTAAGAAAAATCTTCTCATATAGCTGTTCTCACTGACATCCCTTGTCAGGCTCACTGGCACACATTCTGAAGCAGCTAACAGAAAGCATGCCCTTCCTCTTTCTAGTTCATATTTCGGGAGATGAGGCTGGGAATAAGTGGGAGGGGGGAGTTTAGAGGCTTCTCAAGACTAAAATAATATTGGCCAGAATTATTTTGGTTAGTAAGGACAATGGCATAAGCTGCAGCAGGGAATTGGAGTCTGTGAGCAAGTTGCCACTTGTATTCCTCATTATACATCGGCTGTGTGAATTGGTACGCAGCAAAGGGCACACAGGCCAATTTCTTAACTGATAGCAATCGGCCACTTCAATTTACACAACTGCGCTTAAATCATCTGACCAATAGGATTCTAGCCACCCTGTGTTTATCCGAGGCCAGGTCAGGAACCAACAATACTTTTGCAATCCATCTGCTAGAGTTCTTTTTCAGTCATCAATCATAAAGAACACAATTCTTTCTTGCAAATGTATTATGAGCTTTATCCATCTCAAATATTAGCCAGTATAACCGGAAGTCTGCTGTTTTATTTTGCAAATACCAGGTTTGTTCAACAAAAAATTGTCCCTTGATAAAGATACAAATTTCAGTCTTCCAGGTTGTAATCAACAAAGTTAGAATTTACTTTGATAAAAGTCTTGTGTTTCATATATCATTGATGTAAATTTTGGTTCTGGAATGTATGGAAAAATTAATTTTGCCAGGAAAAAGAAGTAATGAAGAGAAGAAACAGTTGAGATATGCTTCTTTTACTCTTAAAATTACTATTGGTTTTCCTTTTTTTTTTGAATATTCTACTGCATTCCTTATATCTTCATCTTTGATAACAATACCTCCAATCATTGGTTTATTCAAACATTTAATCATCCATTGTTTTAATCCCCTCCAAAGTTTTTGCTAGAGCAATCCTATATGACAGTCCCACTATGTTCAATGGGAAATACTTCTAGAAGAGAATGCATACGATTTGAAACACTAGATGAGTATTTTTAGAAGCAGAAAGGTCTATTTATGCTCATGCCATCAACTTATAATGAACCAACTTATAATTACTCTAACAGGGCTTTCAAGGTGGGATGTTTAAGCATCTAGTTGATAAGTACTCAAACAAAACTCAAGGGTCCCTCTTTGCTGCCTTTATTGATCTGAAATTGGCCTTTGATTCAATTTCCAGGGATAGGCTCTGGAGTAAACTTGAGTCTTCTACTATAGATTGACATCTCCTGTTGCTTATATATAAACTGCATGAGAATACATTCCTTAGAATCAGATGCAACATGGAAGGTCATCTGTCTGATCAAGTTCCTACTTATAACAGTGTGAAGCAAGGGTGTATATTAGCTCTATTGCTATTTATTTTTTACATCAACTAAGTTATTTATTTATTTATTTATTTATTTATTTTTATTTTAGGGCTTATACACCGCCCGTCTTCCAGAGAGGAACTCCGGGCATTTTACAACAAAAACAAAACAATAAACAAATTAAATACAACATCGTTATAAAATAATAAAGTGATAGTGGCACTTAGCCAGCCAGAGTTTCACCCCCCGTTAGCGAACAGACACGTATCCTTACAACTTTATGCAGATGATGCAGTTATACTTTCGCCAACACCAACAGGACTAAAGAAAGCATTGCATGCCCTCGCACAATATTGTAGTGAGGGAACACTGCAAATAATCCCTAAGTCAGCTTTTGTATGGAGCACAACTGGACCCCTAATCCTCATTTGCCCCTCTAGAAATGGTACAATCCAAATTTGTGAGGGCTATCTTACAAGGGCTATCTTAGATGGGTTTCTAATGCAGTGATTAGATTAGAAGTGGGCTACCAGAAGGTTGAAGTTAGAGCCTGGCTGGCTATCTTTAACTTTTGGTTAAAACTAACCTTCCTTCCAATTGGATTAACCTCCCTGGTATTACAGGATAATCATCTGTCACCCTGGAAGAGAGACTTTCTTAATAAAATCAATCATTACAGCTACTCAGAAGAATGTATCCTTCAAATGGGATACATCAATGCCAAGCACAATCTAAGGCAACGCATTATCAAAATGGAAAGGTAGCAGGACCTCGGTACCACCTTAAACAGCCTTTTGCTTGAGAATGACCCTGCCCCCCCCCTAAAATGATTAAATATCTGCACTTGTCTCTAACATCCAAACAATGTAGGGCCCACACCTTGGCCTGTTTCAATGCACTTCCACCAGCAGTTCAGGAAGAGAAGTTTAACAACATTCCCTATAGCCAAGGTATATGCCCTTGCAGTTCTGGTGAAGCTGAAAGTATCTCCCAGGTGTTGTTGCATTGTACCTTCTACTCTGAAATACGAGAAGCTTTTGTTAACCCTTTTATAAGGGTTTGCCCAGGACGCTTCGAAGCACATTATACACTGTTTCTGCTGACAGGACATTATTCAGGTAGGTTCACTGGGTCCACTCCTAACTTAGTCATTCTGACCAAAGTAGCTAAATTTTGTGCAACTGTTATTAAAATTCGTGAACGGAAGGTCTCGGCTAGAGAATTCAGTTACAGTAAGTAGTAAGTTGCTTTATAGATAGGGGTCTCAGGAATGAAAGTTTTAATAGGGTTTTAAGTAAGCCACCCAGAGACCTTTGGGTAGTGGGCGGCACATAAATTGTATAAATAAATATAAATAAATAAAAAATAAGTACAGTGCCGATTATGCTCAAGCTTGATATTGTCTTCTACTGTGTTATCTTATATGGCTGTTTATAGAAATTTTTCATAGATAGGTTGCAGAGGTAGAGGATTTATGATAATATGGCTTACATTTTGTTACATAACACTGTACACTTTGATGTTTTATGTACTTTTGCTTTGCTGGTCAATGACTGTAATAAATTTTTATTATGATGATGCTCATGTGGACATAACGTTGGATTATAGATGACTGAAGTTGGAAATAACTGAGTTACAGGATGTAGTTTATGGAGCCGGCTTGTCCCACTAACCATACCTAATGCTAACCATGGTCAGAGCTTGACTGATGTGCTCAGTTGTGTATAAAATGGAAGGGAAAACTATCACTTTTGCAACACAGAACAGAGAAAAAGAGGGTTAACATGTGAGATTCTTAGATGGAGTCCATGCACAGTACACCCAAATGTACTGAGTGATAATCAGACAAAGAAACACTGTGTCAAAGGATTCTGGTGTACTGCTGACATAGTACTCAGAAGCATCAAAAACAGAGACATCTAAATATTAGAATCCATAATGATCTGGATCCATAAGACTAATTCTAGCTGTTCAATATCAAAGCAAATATGGTCAAATACTTGTATTCCCATGCTCTCCAGGCAAGACTGAGATCTTGTGGGTTGGGCCTCTGGCTATCTGTAGATTGGGAACATCCCTCTCTTGTTTGAGGGTGACTCTCTCTGCAAAAAGATGAGGTTTACAGCCTGGGGGTGACCTTGGCCCACACACTTTCCATGGAAGCCCAGGTGGTGTCTGTGGTCTGGTCAGCATATTTTCATCTTCAGTGCATTGCCAGGTTGTATCCCTTCCTGAACTTGTGTGTGTGTGTGTGTCATCACCTTGGACCATGAGCTGGTAGTCTTAAGACTAGATGGTATGTAATGACTGTAAAACTGTAATGGTCTCTACGTGGAACTACCTGTGAGGTTACTGTGGAAGCTTCAACAGGTCCAGAATGCAGCTGTCAGGTTGGTGTCTGGGTTGAGATGGAATGAAAACATCTCTACCACACTGGCCATGCTCCACTGGTTACCTGTTCGCTGACATATAAAACCCTAAATGGTCTGGGACCTTCCTACCTGACATAACACCTTCAGCCACCAGATTCAGCCCATAGCACAAAGTACTCTCAAACCAGGCAGCTGAGTCAGGTAACCCTGAGCGAAGCACAGAAGGAGAGGAGAAGATCCAGCACCTTCTCAATGGTGGCTCCAGATCCTTGGAATGAACTGCCGCCCACACTCTGTCTTGCCGCCTCCTTGGAGTTCTTCAAAAGACAGCTAAAAACATGGCTATTTCACCAGGCCTTCTCAGAGTAGCTGAGATTATAACACTTACTCAGCCTTGCTATCTTTTTCTACCCTCTAAATCTAAATTCAACTTAACTTTAAAATTTTGGTATTGGTGCTGTATTTTAATATTATTTGAACTTTTCTTCATCTTTTCTTGTTCTTTGATTGGATTACTTGTGGTGTTGATTATGTTTCATTCTTTTTTGTTAGTTTATGGTATTCTCATAATTTACTTTTGTTAGCCACCCAGAGAGGCCTTTTTGGACACTCAGGCAGGATACAAATAAATACATACATGCATAAATAAATAAATAAATGCATAAACACATAAATAAATAAACCTGCACATCCCTCTTTTCTCAGTTGTCTACTGTCTATAGTGTGCCAATGGTGCTTATGCCATACCTAGCAAAAACCTAATGAAGTCTTCCCAAAAAGGAACATGATAGCAGTGGTGAAGCCACATTATTTTAAGTTTACTGATAAAGGGAAAAAGTCCAAATTGCATAATTACAGGATGGCATTGAGATGGGATTTAAAGGGGTCCCAAACTTTTCTGTTAAATAGCATGTATCTTAAGAGCTAATTACTCAACAATATTTTGTGAACAACTATTAGTGAAATATATAATTAAGGAGCCCTTTGCAGTTTAGCTGTTTCATTTATCTAAAGGCATCTCCTTGGTTTCACTGAACTGTGGCATCATGTGGTAATGGTCATTTGCTACAGAAATGGACGTGCGAAAGGCACATGGCTAAATACGATATTGGGAAGATGGGCATTTCTGAGTTTGCTGGAAGCATATAAAATTTCAATTACCATAGAGCTTGTCAGCAGAGAATACTGGAATCAAAACTGAAATAAAATAGAGTTTGATACATTACTTTTAAAGAAAGTTAATGCACTTGCATTGGGAAATCATCCATAACTGAGTAGCAGCGACACAATCTTCAGGTTCCTACAGTATCAATATTTCACGGATCAAATATGGAAAACCTTGGAAAGTCATTAGATTAACCTGCCTTAAAAGTAACCCCCTCAATTCCATTTTTAAGTACATGCCTCGGAATAAACATAAAAAAGGAGAAAATAATTCTATTCAGAAGCACTAAATTATTGGGTTGCTTAAGATAACGAATAAGTCATAACAATTCTTATTGCTTCAGTCATGTATTATAAGACATATCACTGGCGCAGAGTTAAACTTCTCTCCAATATCTCCAGTGCAACATTTCCTAGGGAAATGATGTATGAAATGTCCTGTTTCATAGTTCCATACTTGTATTATTGCACGCTTATCAGTTACTAATGCTACTGCTCTGGCCACAGGAAAAAACAGAATGGCAACCAGGCGCCTCTCCATCCTCAGTTGATCCAGTCACAGAGGAAGGATAACTTAAGCTCTGAATCCACTCCCTTTCCTACACATTCCTTATTTTTAATGTCCCATATCTTATGTCCCATATTTTAGATAGTAAGTTCAGGGCAGGGACAGAGGTATTATTTCTTTTGCACAGCTGCTACTTTCAGTAGGGTTTTTCAGTAAGCGAAAGTGCCCTCCTTACATACAGCCCTATATCGCTTAAAGCACTCTCTAGGCGGTTTACAATGCAATTATGCAGGGTACACATTGGCTGCATAACAGGGAAAGATGTAGGCATTCTATTATATGTACCTAACACAAACTGAGTGTCCAGCATACTGCACAGCAAGAAATTGTTTCGTCCTTCCCTATGACCACAAATATCAGGGTAGGTAAGCCTTGTTCAGCTAATGTATTTATAAAATGCTCATGACGTGAAGGTTTATTGGGGTTTCCAATCATGGGTGGTTTGTAAAACAGACACACTTAGAAGGTCCTCTTTGAATCTTTAGATTAAACCAGTATATACTGTATTATTGCTGCTTTGGAGTGTGGCAATAATCTTATGCTAGCAGAACAAATCAATATTCCATATGCTATGTGAGAATGGGGGCATCCCAAACAAAGGATAATAATTTTTAAATTTGGCTTTGAGAAACTGTGTTTCAGGCAACAAATTTTTCCATTAGTGAATTGACTCGTTACCTGAGGTACCACTGTAATTGGTAAAGTATACACACACTCCTTCAGTTTAGCACCTCCTTTGGCACTTAATAACTCCATTTCCTGAACCACAAACCTTTCCAAATTTCAAGGGGTTCCCTAAAATCTCTTGCAGAAAATACCTTTGCCATTTGCATGCCTCAGATCAGTAATTTTCCATGATGAATAAACATATTCAATTTTCCATTACAATTGCTATGTGGTTATGCCTGTGCAATGGGGCAAAAAGAATTAGTTGCAAGTAAACGGTTGTTTGTAACTAGTTATTACTTTCCAGTTCTGTAAGATTATTCTTCAGCTCATGTAAGGACTGCATGTAATAATGTCATTTCCCAATCATTTTATTTGTATCATGATTAATTGCAGTGAAATAATAAATCTGAGGACTGATCATTTCCAAAGAAATGTGTGTGTTGTGCAAGAGTTTCACTGTGGTACATATAGTCTTTTCTTTTCTTAACTGTGCTCATAGCTGTTTTCTAACCACAGTGAAACCCTTGTACAACACACACACAGAAACAGAGGCACACACATATGGATGGACACACCTCTAAGTCAGCCAAGAATTGATACAAAATGGATTTGACGCAAGAAGGACTACCTCATGAATTTTCAATTAATGAGACAGAGAAAGGGCTCCTTCAGCTGCTTACCTACAGTATTTCTGCGAGCCCAATGAACTAAATTAGGAAGACTACTGGGAGACAGGTTTTGGAGAGAAACTAGCACATGCACCAAGATTTCTGATACAGAGCCTAAAGTGAAATGCAGCAAGTGATGAACCCCCATATGTTATCAAGATCACTCCAGGCAGAGAAAACCAGATTGTCATGTGCACAGCATTCCTCTGCCATGAGAAATAGTTGAGGGAGTGCAGGGAGAATCTAAAAGAAAAGACATGTTTTTCCCTTGGAGCATTTTCCACCATAATTACTTTTTAATTATCCTATCCATCTTCATTTATGGACTTTTATTTTCCATATATAGATACAAATGTTAAGCTCTGAAGTGTTTTTTTAAATAAGTTTAAGCAACAATATTCACTGTGTTTTAAAATATTCCCTCAATAATTTCTTCATCTCTACCCCTACAATTTTTGTGGGATGCAGACTGCAAATGGAGACAGACATGTAGGGTCCATCATGGAATACAGCCACTCCTCACTTAACAACCAACATGTTTAATAACCACTCAGCCTTACAACCCATAGCAGCAGACAAAGAGCCTTTTCACACGACCCCTAAGATCCGCTGGCCACTTAAATTCGGACCAGAGATCTTGGGGGCTTGTCTCTGTTCCTGTGTTCCCACCCCCTCCACACTCCTAGCTGCTGTCTGCATGAGGGGAGGGAGAAAAGAAAGAAAAGAATGCCGACTCACCTCCGTTCTGCTGTCTCGCTCTGCTCCCAGCAGCATTCCAGTCTTAAAGGGGCAGGGGGCAAAAAACAACAATGAACAGAAGCGAGGAGAGCCCGACACTCACTATGTTACATCTGCATCAGGAACTTTTCACCCCCGGAGAGCAGGTACTTAAAAAGTGTGCTGGGACGTGCTTAGGTGGGCATGGTCGCACTTAATTTTTTGTAAACTCCGGAGCTGGTGGGGAAACAATTTTAAGCTCTGGATCTGGGACCCATTTGCCGCGGATTTTAGGGGTCGTGTGAAAAGGCCCAAAGCCACCACTTCCACCCAACTGCTGCCTCAGGAAGAACCTGGTTTTCCTTGCCTGCATCTACCTTCTCAGAAGCTCAGAAGGCAGGAAGCAGGGCTACAGCATCCCCCACACCTTCCTCCTCATCCGGTGTTCCCAAAGGACAGGTGATGCTGTGAGGATTGCAATGACTCAACTGGGGAGGAGAATGAGGGGTGGAGTGGTGGAGTGTCAACCACCTACTTCTCTATCCCCCCACCTTTTTTTCCCTTCAGCTTCTCCAGTGGACTCCGGACTGCCTCTTTACTCTTTCCTGACTCCAAAAAGGTCAGCCTCAACACACCACAAGATATCCACTTTAAGCTCCTCACTTGAAACCAATTCATGGTCCTAATTTGTGTGGTTTTTTCATTTGTTCTTCATGAGTTCCAAGGCACCTAAGCCTACTGACAACAAATTACATACCTTTCTTCTGTTGCTTAAATCTCTTGAGCAGATTATGTTGGAACATCATCAGGCATATTCCTATTTTGTAGCAGAAGAGAGGTCACATGAGATTCTGCTCTCTTGTTTCTTGCTTTTCCTTAGTACAGTATTCTCTATCTTGAGTTTCATTCATTCATTCATTCATTGAAAAGTATGTAAGGTCACTGAGAGAGAAAGGTGGTTGAGGACAGCAAGGCTGATATTGAGCCATGCTCAGTTCAAGGGAAGCTGCTTCAGAGCTCAGTTGAGGCCAGCCTGAATTGTAGGGATTCCAAGCACTGAGATATCATAAGATATGACTAGACTCCCCTATGCATCAGAGGGTCTATTAGTGATGGAATGAATTGTCGACACTCTGGGATCTTAGGTGCTGTTTATTGAAGGCAGTCATATGCAAACGAACTCATCAGACAGGCTTCTGCTCTGAGCTCAGCCGCGGGAAGGAAGAGATAGGCTTCTTGATGTTGCAGCCACTCGTCAGGAGCGTTGATGGTAAAAAGCTCCCTCCCCTCCTTAGCTAAACACTTTTATCCTTACTCCCAAATTCCTTTCCTCGTCATCAGAAACTACCAATCAAACCCACCAGATTCTACTGAGCATGCTCACTTAGAGAGGCAAACATTCCTGACATAGTTTTATATTGATCTCCCCCACATCTCAGCGCCATGTTCCCAAAAGGCCTTTTACAAAGCTTTGATTGGCCAGCTCTGTTCTCCAATAAGAGTGTGTTCTCAGTGTGATGTCAGAGTCCCCAGGCATATAGAACTATACTAATACAATAGAGATGAATCTCTACACTGAATGAAACTGCATCTCACATTACATCCTTTCAACATTGGTCCCCTTATTACCATTTCTACTGATGTCTAAAATGTAGTGAATAAAGTTTCCTATAATAGTCTACTGAAGATTCTTGTTCTGTATCAGAGCCACATCAATATCCATTCATTTTGCACCATTGGATAATGCGGCACAGGGGATACTCGGGAAGTTAGACCATGCATTTTAAGTCACTACTTCAAGATCTTTTCCCATATAAGTGGTGTTAAATATATCACTATGATTAGTGTTCTATCCACGCACATACCAATCTTGTTTTCTTTTTAAAAATATATTTATTTAATTATTTTAATATTTATATATCACCCATCTTCCGGAGGAACCTGGGCAGTTTACAGCAATAACAATAATAACAAAACTAAGTAAAAAGCAATAGTCATGATGTACGCATCATGAAAAACTACATTGAAAGAGCAAAACAAAATTACTTTTGTTAGTTTCCAACTCAACAGGTCTTATAAGGCTAGCTCCCAAAGCTACAAAAACCTTTTTGACACTGAAGATACTGCCTACAAGTCTTTGATTTACCCCTAAAAACATAACAATTGCTGGTTGAAAGCAAACTTGGAACAAGCTTTAATATGCACTCTGTGCATTACTGTAGGGTGTTAACATAGCAATTACTCACATATTCATTTCAAATCAGTAACTGCCATAGAATATCTGTACTATGTTTCCTGCTACCTAAGTTTCATTAATTTTTGTGAACAGGGCTCCTTTTTTATTCTTCAATATGTGGGGGGACAATTCTTCTGTTCTGAGGAAATAAACTAGCTTCAAATAGAATGCATCAAATCAGAAGTATATGGCCTATGGGATGTGATGAGTTTCTTTTTATCATCACTGACAGAGCTTAAAATATACTTAGCACATAATGAAATGAACAATAGGAAACCGCAACAGGTGGCAATGTTTATAACCAGCAATGTTTATAATCTATATCCTTGCTAAAGGTTGCAGACAAATAGCAACATATCTCCAGGAGATGTGGCAGAATAGAGGTCAGTAGGAAGAAAAACTTCTAGAACAATACCACACAGCCTGTGAAATAATAATAATAATAATAATAATAATAATAATAATAATAATAATAA
>JAHTLZ010000122.1:7799494-7818421 GCA_023846285.1 Phrynocephalus versicolor
GAAGAAGAAGAAGAAGAAGAAGAAGAAGAAGAAGAAGAAGAAGAAGATGATGATGATGATGATGATGATGATGATGATGATGATGATGATGATGATGATGATGATGGAAGGCCTTATGGTTCATTATCAAGTCCAGCCCCTGTCATGGAGGCATAGTGGGGAACTGATCTCCAAACCTTTGACTCTACTGAGTTATTCAGCAGTTTGTCCAAGGATGCGAACATGCAGACACTATGAGACTGCACTAACCGCCCATTTTTGCCAGGAGAGCTAGGCCCTCAATATTTGGAGGGACACAAGCTTTTTATCCTTGATTTATTCACTTACTGCTTTGTGTGTTTGTGTGTGGGGGGGAGTTAAGTCTCTCATGGCCCTCTTCCCTTTGTAATGACTACTTATTTATTTTACAGCTTTTTCCATTCAATTAACTTTGTGGTACCATCCATATCTTCCCGAGAAAGCTGAAGCAATAAGAGAATAAAAAGTCTGCATAGATCATTTATACATTTTAAATATAATCCTGATTAAAGAAGCACATTTTTTTGCTACTTAGAACAGCTATCATAGTGGCTCCATGATATGCACTCTGTTGTTTTTCCTCTCAATATTTCCTCTAATGACCAGAAACATTACTTAGCAGTACAATTTGCACTGCTTAGGTTTGCACAGATGAATAACTAGCCCAATGTATGTTTGGCCTTTGTCCAATTGATCCACTGATTCAGTTATCCACGATTGGCTGAGGAAAAAATAAATAAATAATTCAGCAGCCGCAAAACAAGCTACTGTCACAAAGAGCAACTGTCAAAAAACAGCAGCCGTAAAGCAAGCTACCATCACAAACAGCAGCTATAAAGCAAGCTACTGTTGCAAAACAGCAGTTGTAAAGCAAGTTACTATCACAAAACATACGTTTTGGGGACATTTCGGTGTTTTATCCACAGTTTTCCTTATCCACGGGAAGGCTTGGAACCAATCCCCAGCGGATATTGGGGTCCTACTGTATATATAAACTACAAACACATTCCTACAGCAACTTCCCTCATGTAGAATTATGTTGTGTTACAAGATCCTATTGGTATCTCAGTGGAAGTTTGATTCCTGACTGTGCTTTCTGGGAGAAGAGCCAGCCTGTGTAGCCACAGGAAAGCTGCACACTTAGGGTGCTACCAGAAGGAGGGAATGACCTATTTCTATGTATTATCTACCTAGAAAACCCTGGAAAAGGATTGCTATAATCCTAAATTGGAGTTGACTCAATGATACAACAGCAGCAGCAGCAGCAGCAGCAGCAGCAGCAGCAGCAACAACAACAACAACAACAACAACAACAACAACAAATCTTTGAGAACTATCACATGATCTGTATTACGGTTTTGGAGGGGCAGAAGCAAGAACAGCTGGGATGTGGCCACAGTCCCTCTGTTTCAAAGTGTTTTGAAGGGCTGTTTTAGACTTAGTGAAATTATGAAGTAAGATGTGAGGGAGTGGAATACGTACAATGGAGAAATATACATAGTCTTGAAGTTATCAGGGATACTAATGTGGCCAAACCTGCTTTGCAGATTGCAAACCAGAATGCTATCCTCCAATTTGCAACCCCTTTCATTGGCATAGGTAATGTGAAAAAGAAATGCTATATTGGACCAGAAGTTCTACAAACATTATCCATTGTCAAATGACTGCTAAAGCTTTCCATTTCCTAAGAGGCACCCTCTCTGTATCATGACTCCTTGAATAATACACTGAAAATCTCCTGGACCCAAAGAATACCAAACAAAGCTATCTAAAAAGCAGATATATGCTTTGGAGAGATGAATCAGCTCTCTCTCTCTCAGTGCTTTAGTTCTGGCCTTTAATCAGCTCTTGACTTGAGTATAACGATCTTCAAAGTAGTACTTTAAGTTATGGACAATGCCATGGGTACTGAGGGAGTAAATATCTGGGCTTTAGATATCCAACTCTATCTGGCAACTAAAAAAGTTGCATTATTCCAGATTAAATGTACTAAAACCCTAATCATCCATTGCAATTCCCCAAACAGGCAGAATCTCTAACTTTTAACTTTTGGAACTACTTTGGCAGGGGTTGGAGTAATAAACCCCATCATATTCTAATTGTCTGACAGCTTGAGAGAACCAATGTTTTTAGCAGAGATGAAATGAAATGAAGCACTTTCCTTCCCATAGGAAAATCTTCCACTCATATTCATCGATGCCAACTAACCTCCACATCTGCTCTTTCCCCAAAGGTCTCTACAATTTGGCATGATAAGAACCAGAGTGGCATCTCTACCAGAGCATTCTACTGATGAGGCATCTCTACCAGAGCATTCTACTTCCTTTCCAAAAGAAAAAAAAGGGGGGAAAGAAAGAGAAACGCAAAGGGGGCGTAATCAAATAATTTGTGGGCAATATCTTCAAGAGAATGGCTGTGTGCAGATTTCTGAAATGATTATGTGTTCATCCCTCAAGTGCAAAGACTGCATGTGGAGAGAGGAAAGGGGGGTTTAATTCCTTTGTGCTAATATAAAATTAAGACTGCTTTTAATGCAGATTAGATATATGTTAATCAAATGAAGGATCACTCTATCTCTCAAGTGAAAAAGTATAACGAATGCATAGAGCTGCAGCTCTTCACTTTACAAATGAAACTGAAACCCATCTCTACCAATAACACATGTAATGCAGCAGCAGAACTATTCTATTTTCTGCCAAAGAAAACTTAAATTAATGCACAGCTTTGAAGATACAGATATAGATATTGAATTGAAGCAAAACAAGTTGAGGAGCCATGTAGCCATCACAAAAGCCAAAAACAAAAGTGGAACAGGTGACACCTTTAGGCTACTAGAAAAAAAATAACAAAAATATTGCTAATATTTTGGGGGCGAAACCCCCTTCTTCAGAGGAGTACCAATAGGTTATAAGATGGCAAAAGATGGATTTGCCAGGAGTTATTTCTTAGAATCAGAATCAGAATCAGAATCAGAATACTTTTTATTGGCCAAGTGTGGTTGGACACACCCAGAATTTGTTTTGGTAAAATATGCTCTCGATATAAAAGGAAATATAAGAATCAGATAATCAACAATAAAAATACAGTACAACAATACAATATAACCTATTATTTAAAAGGAAGAAGAGAAGTAAAAATTAATTATTCAACAGTTTGATAGCACTTGGAAAGAAACTATATTTATATCTAGTTGTCCTAGTATGCAATGCCCTAAAACGCCGCCCTGAGGGTAACAATTGAAACAGGTTATGTCCAGGATGTGTGGAATCTCTGTATATTTTCATCGCCCTCTTTTTAGCTCGTGTGGTATACAATTCCACAATAGATGGAAGATTAGTAGCAATAATTTTTTTCTGCAGTTCCAATTATTCTTTGAAGTCTGTATCTGTCATGCTTAGTCGCAGAACTAAACCAGACAGTTATAGAGGAACAGATAATAGATTCAATAGCACCTCTATAGAATTGAATCAACAGTTCTTTTGGCAGTCTGAACATCCTAAGCTGACGCAGAAAAAAATTCTTTGTTGTGCTTTCTTAATAATACTTTCAATATTAGATGACCATTTTAAATCTTGAGATATAATAGTACCTAAAAATTTAAAGGACTCCACGTCGAGGAGCATGTTACCAAGGCTGCTGTCCGCGGCACCATCTTAACAGCAAATGTGGTCCTTGGCAAGATGGGGGGGGGGGGAGCCAGGCAGTTTCTTAGTTGAGGCTCGGAGCCTCAACTAAGAAAACACATTAAAACTGCAGTCCAGTCCATTGCTCATTCTGAGTTTTGGCAAGACAGCTTGTTCCCAAAAATCAATAGGAACAAACTATATTCCCATATTCTCATTTCTATTCCAGGGGTAGAGAGAGGAATTACAAGAGCTGAAGCTTATCTTCAAATATGAAGTGGCTGAAAGCTTTTTGTTCCTTCTCTTTTACTTTAAAATAAGTGTGCCCTGACACTCATGCCATTGGCATCTCTCATAGAAGTGAAGGAGATGAGAACTTTGTGCTGATGTAAGAAGGCAGCATACTACGTTTGGGAGATAAGATACACCTTTTAGCTAAATGTAAAGGTCCCCCCGCATATGCGTGCTAGTCGTGTCTGACTCTAGGGGCGGTGCTCATCTCTGTATTCAAGCCAGAGAGCCAGTGTTGTGTAAGTCCATGGCCATGTGGCCGGCGTGGCTGCAAGGAAACACTGTTTTCCTTGCTGGCCAATAATGTGAAGGATTGCTGGAAGCTTCACTGTCTGTCTGTCTGTGAGTAATTATATAAACCAGAGTTCTGCAGAGTAGTCATTCCCCCCTGTTTTAAGTAATGACCAAACCAAAATAAAATATTCTGATTAATACAAGAAAGAGCATCACTGTGTAGCAAATGGGAAAAGAATGATGATCAGGGGCAAATATTAAACCTTACTTTCACAGGTTCCAGATAAATATTCCATATTTTTACTATATTTAATACTATAATACTAGCTGACATTCCAGGGCTATTGTCTAAGCTAGTCCCATGCACACTTGGAAGTAATCCAAATGCAAATGCTACTTCTCTGAACAGAAAAAAATGGGGCATCCCCTTAAACTGGCAAAAGGCATTCCATGTCACTAAGAAGTAAGCCAAGCCAAAATCTAAACTTACGCTATATTTCATCTCTTTATCTATTTATTAAGACAATCTTATTTGATTTGTCCTAATGTAATGTAATGTAACATGCAAGTTATCATAATTATAAATTTTTGTATGACAACAATTTAGAAATCCACTGTTTTGAATAAACATGAGGAAGAACTTCCTGACAGTAAGAGCTGTTTTTCCTGTAAAAACAGACTGACTCAGGGTGGGTGGGTGTGGGGGTGGGTGGGTGATGGACTCTGTTCATTGGTGGTTCTTAAAAGTTGGAGGGGTATCAATCGTGGATGCTTTGGCAATGGATTAGATTTAGGCTTAGAAAGCAGGTTTGCCACATGTTCATAACAAAAATGTGTGAACTGTATTAAATTAGTGTTGCACGTATCACAAACCTCCACCTGTCACACATATTTAATTTAATAAAAAGAACCGATGGAATGCCTTAGGATGGAAATATCAAGCTTCTCTGGCCATGACATAGCTACATCTGCCATGGCAAGGGAAGATGAATGGTATCTCTGTTTTAACAGGATCAAGCAAAATGAATCATGTGAGAAGTTTCATCTAGTGGGTACCAATTTTTCTGTCCATTGGGAGTGGCTTGCTCTTACTGCCAAGAACATTCATTTCACGAGAAAATAATCAAATTGGCCATTTAATAGATGCAACAACCGTAAATGTAAATAGATGGATTTTACAACAGAAACATCTAAATGGTAAAGTTCCTCTAGTTCACTCTTTGGGACAATATTTTTAAACTTATGAATAGACAAGAAAATGAAGGAATCATGACTTGAGTTTAACTGCAATATTTTAGGTTAATGTTTTTATCAGTACAGATACTCTTTACATTGAGAACATGCAACTGGGATCCCTCCAGAGCCTACATCCGATTGCTACTCCCAACCAGGATGTTCCCAATTTATCAGCTGGTGATGGGTAAGTCACCTCTTAAATCAATTCCACTGATTCAATGGGCTTATTTTAGTCGGACCAGTAAATTGGATTTAGGCAGATGTTTCTGGCCAACAACTCACATGAGACCTAAATGGGATAGTCAAACACGAGGGATTATGGGAGTTGCCTAATCTGGACTCCCACCGTTAACCTACACCAGTTTATTTCAGTAACAAAGTACAAAGCTATTTATATCACTTGAAATCTATCCTATTAACAAAGCAACATCAAGGAAAAAGTTTATCTTTGTATATGCAATTAAGAAAAAGAAAAGAGGAAAGGAGGAGGAGGAGGAAGAGGAGGAGGAGGAGAAGAAGATCAAGAAAACAAAATTTAAATTATAGATTACCAGATTTTCTTTTTAAAAATATTTTTGTAATCATACAGTTGGCTACCCACTCTTGTTTCATCTCCTGCTGTTTACCAAGCTATGTTCACATATCCAAAATGTCTCTCCACTTTCTTATGTTTTCTATTTCATGGAAGGTTGCACAATTGTGTCACATGACTCGATATTGTGTAGCAAGAGTTCAGACCTCTACATGCAGTCCTGCATTGTGAAACATTCTGGTTGTAGAAATGCCCATTTTTCATCACCACTGGCCCACCTCTTTTAAAAGAAATAATAATATGGTGACATTGATTTGTTGATGAAATGACAATGCTCTCCAAACACAGATTTTAGATGTTGGTGACTTCTCTCCTGATGTGTTGCTGTCAATTGTGAGGAGCCAGCCTGCCACTGCATTGCCCATGGTGAGGCATGACCACTTGGAGCTGGAAGCCTGTGTGTTTCAAGATGCACTGTTATTCTTCTCTTCTCTCTTCTCTGTTTTCTCTGGTGTAGTCTGTGGACATCAATAGGACCAATAACTTGGTGATTTTGCAAGAATCCCCCGCTAAAAATCCTATGAAATCAATCTTGATTTAGGAGCCTTGTGGCATAGCCCTTAAATTGTGGTACTGCAGCTATAACCATCCTCACAGCCTGGGGTTCAATCCCAGGTAACAGGCCCAAGGTTCACTCAGCCTTCCACCTTCTGAGGTCGATAAAATGAGTACCCAGATTGTGAGGTGGGTCAGGGACAGTGTGTAGCTTGCATAATTATTTGTAAACCACCCAGAGAGTGGGTCGTTATATAAGCAGCACACTTTCCTTTTTTTATTTCATAGATTCACCTTTCACTTTCTTCCTTTTTGCACCACTGAACAGCCATGTGTCAAAAGTTCCATGGTTTCACTAGTGTACACTAGTGTAGTCTGTGGACATTAATGGGGTTGATTTTTTTGGTGGTTTTGCAAGAATCTTCCCTAAATTCATGTGAATGAAGATCCTTTCTTGATTTCATAAATCCACTTTCCAATTTCTTCCACTCTTCCCACTCCACTCTCAGCAGAATCCCTAACGCAAGTTGTCCATTGACACATCATCCATTGGCATAATGAGGAGGAATAATCACACCACTCAGTAAATGTAAAAAAAAAAAAAAAAAGAAGAAGAATGAGGCCAGGAAAAAAATTAGGAGTAGAGAAAGGGGGGTTGTAATAGCAGTGTGCACAGAAATATTCAGGTGCCGTGGATTCACACAGAGCCTAGAACCAAAAGTAATGCAGGGCAGGATGTGGAATATTAAAAGTAATAGGTGCCTGTCTAGCAGGATTTGTCACAGATTCAACATGCCTCGTGTAGTATGGAGGGAATGCAAGGTACAATGTGTGTTGCCTGGACCCCACAAAAAAAAATTGAGATCAATGAGGGAAACTGGAGAGTCATTTTGGAGGTCTGAACTCAGCCGAATTCTGCTCTAGCATTACGTTTTTGTATAACTATGCATTTCTGACTTCTATTGTGGTGGGTGTACTTTTACAGAAAAATTGGCCGGAGCCCACGTATGTCACTTTTACAGTGGAAATTTATTTATTTGTCTCTGAAACATCCAGTGCTGCCCTCTTATCTTCACAAATTGGTTTCTCCATGGTGAACAAAAGCACCATATGCCTTAGATTCAGTCTATCCATAGTATGTCCCCATATGAATCTCTCCCAAGCTTCAGGAGGGGTCTTTCTTTCCTCACGGGCATATTGGATGAGAATGTGAAAAACCTTATTCTTGGTGGTTGCTCCCATGCAAAATAACTCTCTTTGCCTAGCCAGCCTGAAATAAAGAGATAAGAGATAATAAATGAAACTAGGGCCACGTTTTAATTCAGTTTGTGACTTTTGAACTTATAATGGAAACCTTAAACTTTCACAATAAAATAAGGGACCTACTGAAGTGAGGAATGTCCTGTCAGGAACAAGAGCTCACACATGACCATCTTCCCAGTGAACCACTGGTGAGTCCCAAGCCAGGCCAGCTATAGCCAGCAATGGTCCATGGGACACTCCAGCCTGCTAAGCCTCTTGCTCTTAGCCAGCAGGTCAGGAAGGCCCCCAGTGCATTCTCCCCTGGCATTGCAATCTTGTGCTCCACAGCGCTGATATGATGCATGCTCACTCACCTCACAAAGGCCCATGAACATGTGGGATTTGGAGCTAACCTCTACGGCAGACTAGACTGTCTTTCTCCTTACTATCACTGGAACAGGATGGAAAGGTGCATTTATACAGACAGGCTTTTTTTTTTTTTTTTAAATTTTTTTTAATTAAAGAAACATATCATACATACTAATAATACATCAAAATGACAATACAAAACATACACAAATTACAAAGAAATTGAAAAAAGGGGAAAAAGAAAAAGAGAGAGAGAGAGAAAAAAAAAAGGTAAGAGATATAAATAACTAACAACAATAAGATAGAATATGACTTCCACCGGAGAAATCCACACTTTTTAATTTCCTACCATAAATTACCGTTAAATCTTAAATAATACTCAGATAATAATACACTTCAAGAAGTGGTGAGTGTTCAATAAAATATCAAATTTTCCAAAATAGTTATGAGTTAATCCAAACACAGCCATATGCTATTCTTGCTTAAATTTGCTAAATATTTATTTAAATAATTCCATTCTTTTCTTAACTTATCACTATTTTTCTCTTTTATTTTACAAGTCATCTTGGCGAGATCCAGGTATTCACATAACTTCATTAGCCATTCATCCCTAGATGGAACTTGCGGTGTTTTCCAATACTTTGCTAATTGTACCCTAGCAGCCGTAATCGCATACAACAAAAGATTTTTTCTATCATTCGGGAATTCTGTGTTTATTATGTTCAATAAAAATAGCTCTGGTCTTTTCTTGAATGAAGTTTTGGTTATTTTTTGCAATTCCTTATGTACCATACTCCAATAACTTTCAATTACGGGGCACGTCCACCACATGTGGAATTGTGTCCCTACAGATCCTGCACACTTCCAACAAAGATTATCATTTGATCTTTTCATTTTGGCTAGTCGTTGTGGCGGAAGGTACCACCGGTGTAACATCTTCCATAAATTTTCTCTTACCAATATACAAGATGTAAATTTAATTGTCAATAGCCATGCTCTCATCCATTCTTTTTCATCTAATTGATAACCGAAATCATTTTCCCATTTTTGAACTGATTTAAACTTTATTTGCTTGTCCGCAGGATTATTTTGCAGTAAATTATACATTATAGTTATATTTTTTTTCTCTTGTTTTAGGAATTTCTTCTCAAAAATAGATATTTCTTTCACAAATCCGACTTTATCTTTATCTTTTTTAAATGTGTGTTGAATCTGTTGATATTCAAGCCAATTAAGATTTTTTCCCTTAATTTCCTGGAATTCCTTAAGAATAGGTTTATCCGATCTTAACTGAACCAGATCTTCATATCTCACAAATTCCCTATTGATATTATTATTAAATATTGAGGTAGCTTCTTGGGGGGAAATCCACCATGGCGTCTTATTTATAACTTTATTTTTTGTTCTTAACCAGACCTCCAAAAGAGCTTTCCTAATAATATGATTATTGAAATTTTTGTGTAATCGAGCTTTTTCATAAAATAAATAAGCATGCCATCCGTAAATTTTGTCCCACCCCTCCAAATTTAACATTTCCCTCTTTTCTAATTTTATCCACTCTTTTATCCATGTCCAGGCCGCTGCTTCGTAATATTTTTGAAAATTTGGCAGGGCAAATCCTCCTATATCTTTAGGTCTCATCATTAATTCTAATTTTATTCGGGCCTTTCTGCCCTGCCAAATAAAATCAGCTAAATCTCTATGCCATTCCTTGAAGCACCTAAATCCTATGATAATGGGTAAAACTGAAAATAAAAACGTCATCTTGGGCAGAATTACCATCTTAATTAAAGCTACCCTTCCCCATATTGATAAATTCAACTTTTCCCATTTCTTCATTTTATTTTTTAGTTCCCTCCAATTACTAATATAGTTATCTTTAAATAAATTTGTGTTATTGCTGGAGATCCACACTCCCAAATATTTTGCTTTTGACACTATTTTCACCCCTATCTTATTTTCCAATTCTTTTTGATTACTATTATTCATATTTTTAGTTATCAAATTTGATTTTGCTTTATTTAGTTTAAAACCGGAAATACTCCCATATTGGTTCAGTTCTTTAAAAATTTCGTTTATACACAAAAGGGGTTTTTCTGTAAATATTATTATGTCGTCCGCAAATGCTCTAAGTACATACTTTATTCCATTAACTTTAACTCCTTCTATCTTAATATTTTCTCTTAAGGCTCTTAATAGAATCTCCAGCAGCAAAACGAATATCAACGGTGAGAGAGGACAGCCTTGCCTGGTGCCCCTCTCAATTGAGATTTCTTTTGTAATTTCCTTATTTATAATTAATTTAGCCTTTTGGGTAGAGTATATAGCTCTAATTCCATTTTTTATTTTTTCCCCCATTTTTAGTTCCTCTATTACACAATTTAAGAAGTTCCAATCAACTAAGTCGAATGCTTTTTCAGCATCAATTAGCAACAAAGATAATTCCTTACTTGGATTCAACTCCGCATATTCTATTATATTTATTACTGTTCTTATATTTTCCTTCATAAATCGACCTGGGATAAATCCAGCTTGCTCCTTTCCAATAATTTTGATCAAAATTCTTTTCAGTCTATTTGCGATTACCCCTGTAAAGATCTTATAATCTATATTTAATAAAGATATAGGTCTGTAGTTTTTAACCTGTTTCAAGTCTGCCCCTTGTTTCGGGATAACCGAGATTATTGCATCTTTCCATGACTCTGGCATTACGCCATCCTTCATTACATTATTTATAATCTCTTTTAAATACGGCAAAATCTCGCTTTGTAAGTTTTTATAATAAGCAACCGTTATCCCGTCCGGGCCTGGAGTTTTTCCCGCCTTTAGGTTTTTAATTACTTCCAAAATTTCTTCATCATTTATATCCATATTTAAATATTCGATATCTTTTTCCTCCACCTTGGGCAGGGATTTACTTTCTAAATATCTTTTTATTTTCTCTATTTCTATTTGTTCAGATTTATATAACTCACTGTAAAATTTCATAAATTTTTCTTTAATTTTTTCTGGGTCTGTTATTATCTCTTCTTGATCTTCTATCTCAGTTATAATCCTCTCTTTTTGTTTTTCTTTGGTTAACCATGCTAACATTTTTCCTGATTTATTAGCATATTCAAAAAATCTTTGTTTAGTCCATTTTATTTTCTTCTCAACCTCATATTCAATCAAGCTTGACAAGTGGTTTCTTAAAATCTTTATATCCCTCAATAAATCAGAATCCTCAGGCTTTAGAATTAATTTCTTTTCTAAATCTCTAATCTTTTTTGTAATTTCTGTTAAATTCTTTTCTCTATCTTTCTTTATTTTAGACATTACCTGTATCCCTAACCCCCTCATATATGCCTTACTAGTTTCCCAAATTATATTCTTATTAGTTGCAGCCGTATTATTTATTTGGAAAAATTCTCTCATCTGATTCTTGATCTCAGTTATTGTTTCATCCTTCTTCCAGATATCATCATTTAATCTCCATCTACCTTTTACCCTTTTCTGAACTTGTAAATAAATAGCAACCGGATTATGATCCGACAGGGTTCTCTCATGAATTTCGGCTTTCTCTAAATTAAAAATTAAATCTTGGGAAATCCAAATGCTATCAATTCTACCACCTGATTTGTGTACCTCTGAAAAATGCGTTATTTCCTTTACGTTAGGATTTTTAACTCTCCACGCATCAAATAGGTTCATATCTTCCACCATTTCAAAGAAGGTAAGTGGTAATTTCCCCGAATTGGTTACTCTTATCTTATCCGTCCTATCCAAATCCATCGATACCACTCCATTAAAGTCCCCCAGAAGCATTATCTTTTGATCCATATATTCCCTTAATATATTCCCCACTTTCCGGTAGAATTCACTTTTTTTATTGTTAGGGGCATAAAGCCCTATTATCAAAATCTTATCATTATTTACAGATACTTCTACACCTAGTAACCTTCCCTCCTCATCTTTAAAAATCAATTCGGGTCTTAACTCTGGTCTAACATACATGACTATTCCATTTTTTTTTACTGTTGTTGATGCTGTGAAAGTAACACCCAATCTCGGATTTTCCAAAATTTTACTATGATCACTTTTTACATGAGTTTCCTGTAAGACCATGAAGTCCCATTTCCCTTTTTTGAGCATATGCTCAACTTTATTCCTCTTCAATTTACTATTTACTCCATTCACATTCCAGGTCAAACCTTTCAAACTATTAGCCATTTTGATTTGTTTTGTTTTTTCTCCTTTTATTATTATTATTGTTATTTTCCCTCTTCCTCTCCAAGATTTCTAATTCCTCAAATATTCCCAAACAATATCTAAAAGTATCTAAAAATTAACCTTTTCTTTATTATTCCACACAAACAAGAAAAAAAAAAGACAAATAAATATTAATGAAAATTATGATAACACTAAGAAAAATACAAGGAAAATTATCTCGTCTTAAGGGTTGGGCAGGAGGTGAAGCTGTCTTTATACGAAATGGCTCCGTTCTTCACAATCTTCCTCTCTTCTCGCCGCAGAGTTCTTCTCCATACTTCCTCCAGAATATTCCAGTCTCTTCCACCGATCTAAATGTTCTTTTCTTATCCTTATATTTAAACGACAAACCTTCTGGTGTTTCCCATTTAAATGGGATTTTATTCTTCTTGAGGGCCGAAGTCATAAACTTGTAATTTTCTCTCTTCTTCAATATGCGGATAGGAACTTCTCTCAGGATCTCAATCCGGTTATTCTCTATTTTCCATGGATCTGCTCTATTCTTAAACAACATCTTATCTTTCAGGAGTCTCGAATTTAAATATAAGAGGCAATCCCCAGGTCCCTTCTCCTTCTTATTATTCTTAGATCTCAGTCTATAAACTTTATCTATATCTAGATTCAAAGTATCTTCTTCTACTCCCAACCAGGAAGCCAGTTCGTTTTTGATTTTACCGTAAAGATCTTCTCCTTGGCTCTCTGGTATTCCTTTCAGTCTTAGTATCATCTCCTTTTGCCGCATTTCAAGAACAGCATTTGCATCTAAAATTTGTTCATGCAGTTTTTTCATCTCCTGTAGATCATCTTTAAATTTTTCTTGCACTTTTTTAATTTCCTTTTGCTCCTGTTGCGTCTTTTTAATAGCCTCTTCTTGTTTATCATTTACTGTCTTCACGTCCTGAATGGCTTTTTCCAACTCTTGATTTTTATTTGTAATTCCATTAATTTGGCTTGTCAACTCTGTTATTAAAAGGGTGTTCTTCTCTACCTTTTGAGCCATTCCTTCTATTTTTCCTTCAATCGATTTGAAATTCTCTTCCATAGTTTTAAAGTTCTCTTCCATTGATGTAAATCTATCATTTATCCTCTTGTCCATTGATACCAAAAATTCCTTCAAATCCATGTTTTGTTCCATTTCTGCTATCGAATTCCTTTTTTGTTGGCCTTGGGTCACATAAGCACCTAAAGATGATTGCCCCTTCTTTGAACCCATTAGCTTTGTTACCTTTGTCAACTTACGTTTTCTGCGTTGAAGCTGCTTGGGCTATCAGACATACACTGTAAGTTCCGTATGGGAGAATATATAAGATGACACTTTTATGAACCCTCAGCTTTATATTTGTTTAACCTCTTACTTTCAGAGGCTGCTGCAATTTCCAACAGCTGACCTCCTTCTTTAATTTTCCCTCAGGTTCATATCACTTCAGCTCTCCCACTTACTTCCGTTCTCCCCAGGCAGCTCAATTACGTTGAGTTCACTTGTGATAGATTAACTCTTTAACTCTCTTTATGCACTTGGTGTACTTTATATTATTAATTTATATTATTAATTCATTGGCTTTCCAAAGGATTCAATTCAAGCTGCAAGCATAAAATTTCAGCAAGTGGGTTCCAGTTTCTGTGACCCTTAATCAAATACGTTTAGACTCCAAGCTTTAGTCTCTTCTCTCTGCTTTCCTGTACTTCTAAACTGTCGGCGTCTCAATCAACTCTATTCGCCATCTTTATTTCTCCCTCCTCCTCTTCCCACGGTTAGATCTTTTAGCTGTGTAGCATCGTCTTACTTTTATTCCTCATAACCCATTAATCATTAACGGTTGCTGAGCGCGTTTTCTCTCAGTCCCTGTTTCGGCTTTTAAATACAGCATATAAATCACTCTTCCAGTCTGTTCCTCCCCCGGCTGTTTTACCATACACTGCCAAGTTCTAATAAATTGGGGGAGAAGTCTTCTTATCTTGGTTAAAAGGAAGATACAGCAGTGGCTGGGTCGGTCTGGGGCGTCAGAAAACGGAGTATCGTTCTAATCCCCTAGCGTCGGGGCTTTTTGCCTCCCCTCCCTTGCTCTGCAATGCGTCCTGCACTGCTACAACAGTCTTGGGGGTGTTACTTAATTCTTCTTATTTCAGCTCTTTTCAGACGCTGCCAGGGTACTGCCCCCAAGATCCCCCCTTGGGGTTAGGTAGACTCACGCCAAAGTCGCCCCTCTCCAAACGCTCCGCTTCTAAAGATCACTCGAGCTGACAAGAACGTAATCTTCCGTCCGACCTTCAGCCTGCTGTGTCTATACAGACAGGCTTTTGGCTATTGATTAGCTGCTGATGAAGTGATGATGGATGGATGGATGCTTTCCTTCTTTTTCCTAGTTTCTAAAAATGTTTTGATTTGTGCTAACACTAATCAATATTAATATAGTAACTCCTTTAATAATATACAGCAATTTTATTGTGGTTCTTTATCAAATTTACATTGTTAGTGTCTACTGTCCTACCAAGGAAAAAAGGCAGGATATAAGTGAAACAATAGTTTAATCAAGTAAAATTCTTGTTACAAAATGTGGGAGTTAATAAAAACTCAGCTAAAGGCATTTCATCCTGCTAACAACTAATTCATATGGAAGGACAAATAAAAATATGTCAACACAGCAAAGAGTACAATATTTGCACCATGAAGAAATTCCTTAAGAGGCCTATCCAGAATCAAGGCATCACGGGAGAGAAGTGCCTCCCCTTGAAAGATCCAGTACAACAACCAATTCAGTTCTGGAGACGAAGACAATAAAGAAGAATTTTTCTCAAGAGGTCTTACTGGTGGAGAGGAGCACAGTTGTTTTTTATTTGTTTTAGGCCTTCCAATGATATTCATGTTCAGATTTTTATGTGAAAACATAGTAGTTCTAATATTTGGGTCCCAAACCATTTACAAATACACCACAACCCTGAACTGGGCTCACAAACAAACAGGCAGCTAATATATACCACAATCTTGTGCTATGACACCACCTACTCAAATTTAATCCTAGCTTCTGAGGGTAGCTAACGTAACTCCAGTTAATTTAATGCCTATTCAGGGATCCATAGGAGGGACTGGGGAGTTCAGAAGTAAAGAGACAATCTGCTACATGTGGTGCCTTTCCCTGTGAGGTGATTTATCAAGATCCTTAACAACATGGAGAGGCTTAATGCTTCAGAAAGCATCCTCGGCATAGGGAGCGCAACAGGTAGGAGATAGGACTAAGACTTCTTTCTTACTTACACATTCAAATAATTAATCCTTTTTTGAATCCCTGAATGGCCTTGAATGTCCTTCAAATAAGGAACTAAATCAGTATTTATTCCCCTTTTCATTATGTTTTCACCTTTTACCTGTCTTTGGCTCTTTTCTTGCATTCTCACCTGCTGTTCAGCAGCTTTTCTAAGTCTCCTTTTAAACAGGGTATCCTGCAAGTACAGGGGTATTTACGTATAAAGCATAAGCAAGCTGTTCAATAGCACCGGGTCCTTCTGTCATGAAACAATCTTGTTAATACTTCCATAGAGCTGAATGAGCACAAAAAGGCACTCTGCACACACACACACAGCTTTTGTAAGTGTCACTGTGTTAGCCTGTGGAAGTATTTCTAAAAGAAACACAAAACAAAGCACAAGGAAAAAAGGATGCTATAGCACTGTCAAGACGGACTTCTGTTTTAATGAAAGCTCTCACAGAACATATCCACCACATCAGATGTACGACTTAAAATACAGAGACCACATGGTGAGATATCCCTTTCTGAGAGGTTGGTTTGCAGTGACAAGCTACAGGCTGGAAGTTTTTGTTTCTTCATGGAGCACAAAAGGAGCAAGAAAGCTTAAGAGTGTTGGGAGAAGAATCTAACATGCTTTGCCCCCCCCCACGGCGAAAGACCACGCAAGACAATTATGTGGGTTGAACTAGGGCCACACTTTATTTAACAGCACAACATTAATGCATACCAACAACATGAACATTTGAGGGGCCTGCTGAGGCTGAGGTTAGAGTCGGCACCTAGGGTCTCCCCGGACCCTACCGACTAAAGAGCACAAGGGCGAGTCATACCCCCTGCAGATCTGCAACGCAGCAGATCTGCAGGGCCGGCAAATTCCCATCCCTGGCCTGGGTCCCCAGGGAGCTTTACCTGCTCCCCACGGCCCAAGCAAGGCCTGCTAGGGCATCCATCCCCCACGCCGTGACCTCTCAGTCCGCAGCGAACAGAGAAGCATGCCCCACAGGGGATCTTAGAAGGGAGAAGAATCTAACATGCTTAAGTGTTGGTGTGGGCACTTGCCTGGTGTGGTAAGTACCCATTCCAGGATAAGCAAGGCTAGTGTGACTGAGTGGTTAGCGGATCTTCTCTGTGGGGCTGGTATTCTGACAGTAGATAATGCATTTACAGGGGGGAAATTAAGATCATGTATGCGAGGGAACCTTCTAAAAATTAATTCTAATAGCCACAACAATGTGTTTTCATTTTTATAATGCATTTTACTTAATCAATAAATGGCCATTAAATGTATCATCCAAGATCAAAGCAGCATGATCAGACAAACACACTTAACTGTAAGAAGCACAGTTACTGACTGTGATTAATTTAGAATGACAACCAGCATCCTTTCAGCTGTTTGCTTATCTTGCCACCTATGAGGAGAGTGGAGATGCAGACAACATTTGTGCATTTCCTGCAGTTCTGCCTCCAAAGTATCGCAGGCTTGTCATTCAGGCAACTCAGCAGACAGCAAAACATTTTCTTCCACACCAGCTGATACTGTCAGTTTGCCATGCTCTGAACCCTTAGGGAAACTTTGCATGAGCCCCCATGCTATACTAGCAAACTCCTATGAATGCTTGAGCACCCTGAAAAATGCATGATGTTGTCTGATTTCCACAGCTAAGAAATATTCTCTTATCAGTCCTGGTATAGGAGATTACCTGGTAATAATCAGGATGTTTAGATAAGACTATGAAAGAATTCTACCTAAATCCATAGATAATTGTTGCTGCCAATCAGAGTTGGCAAGACTGAGCTAGACAGGTTCGAGTTCTGGCTTAGTATAAAGCCACTTCTTATGTTCCAATAGCCAAAAGTAATGGAAGGATTTGAGGACTATGGTCAGAGAATGGAAATGTTTGATTTTTGATCACAACTCCAAGAATATCCCAGTCAGCAGAGCCACTGCCTTCTGTGAGATGCAGTCCATGCTGCTCACACCTAGAGAGCTCCACACATTTCCAGGGATTCTGGGATCTACGGCCTCTGACCAATTCTAGATAGTTGGCACCCTTAGTGATCCTGTGCCAATAAACGCAAACACAAGTGAATTATAATAACAAAACTACTGGATAACTATGCCCAACAAGTACAGTGGTACCTCTACTTGCATGTTTAATCCATTCTGAATGCACACTCATAAGTCAAACAACTCTTAAGTAGAACAGCCGTAGCTAAAAAATAATAAATAAATAAAAATCGGGGGGGGGGGGCGGATTCTAAGTAGAGCAGACTGCATCTAAAATTTGTAAGGCAGCAGTTAAAATGCCAACGGTTTACCGCTCTTAAGTTGAACTCCTCGTAAGTAGAGCCACTCGTAAGTAGAGGTACCACTGTATGTTAATTCAGCACCAATTTCTATTTTCCTCTTCTTGGCTCCATTACCCATTTCCCTTGCTCTTTTCTTCAGGTTTGACCTATCCTTCGCCTATCATGTTTTTTTTTACCTGATTCTCTATGCATTTTTCAGATACTTTTCCCTGAGATACCCAGCCAATTTATCTACCTCCACCTCCTGTTATACTGAGATGATCAACCTATACTATTTCCCCCGCAAAAGTACTGTTCCTCAGCAGACAGAATATGTTATGTCATCACCTCCTCCAGCTCAGCCAGTCAATGCAAAAAGATTGCTACCAAAACCACAGTATATTTTGGCTTTGTGACTGCAACTTCAAAAGCTGTGACTGCCAGTGAAGTTCTAAAAGCTCTACATTACAGTAAAGGTGTGAGAAAAGAGGTTTTAAAAAAGGAACTTAAATAACTGCAAGCATTAGACATATGACACAGTCTTTGTGAACACTACTGAGAAGTGTTCTGGATAGACAGAGTAGTGGATAGATAGATAAATACTGAGAAGTTGTGAATAGATAGATAGATAGATAGATAGATAGATAGATAGATAGATAGATAGATAGATAGATAGATAGATAGATAGATAGATAGATAGATAGATAGATCCCAAGCCCTTTGTGATATGTTCAGATCAGATCATTAGAACTAATACAGGTATTTTAGAATTTGGAAAATGCTCATCTTAGCACCTGCTTATGCCACGGGCATGTGGCAGAATAGATAAGGCATACATTTTTGGAAAACCCAAACAATGATGAATCTAGAAGCCTACACAACACCATTTCTACGCACAAACACAACCATTGAGTCATTGCAGTAATTGGCATTCAAAAAGAAAAAGGAAGTAATCCAGAGGGAAACAAAAATCTAATAAACTTCAAACTTTCAGATAAAATGTGAGTAGATACTTTTTTAAGTTTCTGATTTAGAATCTCCTGGA
>JAHTLZ010000122.1:7827508-7859396 GCA_023846285.1 Phrynocephalus versicolor
AATAATAATAATAATAATAATAATAATAATAATAATAATAATAATAATAATAATAATAATAATAATAAAAATAAATAAATAAATAAATAAATAAATAAATAAATAAATAAATAAATAAGCTACATGAGAAAAGCCAACAGTAAAGTGAAAAGTCTCCCATCTCTATATTTAGAGACATAGTTTAAAAGAAATAAGGCTGGCCGAGCTGCAAACTTTCTTTATTCAGCAGCAATGAAAACATTCATCCTATGCCTAAATTAGACTAAGTCATACTATATGAGTATTGCTGGAGTTGTCTGCTCATGGTTCTAAAAAAGAGGGGGGGTCAGATATTAATTGGTAATATATATATAATTATTAATATTAATTTAGAATGCAATTATAGTAATGGCAGCATATTGTCCCTTTTGTGCTTCATTCTTAAAAGCAATGATGGTTCTCTTAATTTGAAATAAATTATAGAAATGTAAGTGAACATGCATGAGATTTTCAGGAATGGAAAACTGAATAATTTGATTAATAGTGGTAAGGCAAATATATACACTTTTCCATAAAGAGCAAGAGAACGTGGCAGGGTATGTATGCCACAAGGCGTTTCACAATACATATATCTGCAGATTTTTTAATGACAAAATATTAAAACTTCTAAATCCAATCCACAAGGGATTTCTTCCCCCCCTTTAATTTTATTTGGGTAAAATGGAATGAAGGCAAGATGGACTATTTTATTCCTGATTAATTATGCTGTTCATATTGAATCAGTTAAGGAACTGGTCCAGCAAGGTAGCACATCTTCCAGTGAGCACAGCTTATGCCAAACTCAACATCAATTACAGAACACAAAAGTTCCAAAGAAAATTGGGTGGGTGGGGGTAGAGAAAACAAAATAATAACAGGAGGAGGAGGAGGAGGAAGAAGAGGATGAGGAGGAGGAAGAGGAGGAGGAAAAAGAAGTGATATCATAACTGGACTATCCAATCCAAAACAGCCCATCTTACCCTGCAGTTCATCTTACCCTGGCTGTTTCAAACAAAAAAAGCTGACAGACTTGGACATGACAGCCAACTCCAGCGCCAGTCTTTGCCTAGAATTCTGCAAGGAAAAAAGTAGAGAAGTACCTTTCTGATGTAGCCGCTCCTAGGCCCTGCCAGTCAGACACTTAAGACACTATAACACTTAATGCCGCCAAATAAGCTCAACAGTCCTTTTTGTTACCATTATTATTTCCTTAAACTCAGGACACTTAGAAAAGCCAAAGAAGACTTGGAAGAAAAGAACAGTGGAAATATTTGCCAAAGTTGCCCCAATTACCACAAGTTCATATCTTACCCAAGGTTTTAAAGAGAGTGCCACCAAAGCCTGTGAAACAGAGCCTGGTTAGGGGCTGACTGTCATGTACCCAAGGTAACGTCATCATGTCCAGCACTATATCCCACAATTTCCTGGGAGCAAAGGGTTGCGGGCAAGGAATGTATGAGTTTCCTCTATCATGTAGCCTCCAGCACTCATGGAAATGTGTCAGGGAGAGATGGGATTAATGAAACAATTAGTGTGGCACAGGTGTGATTATAGCTTTGTGTGGGTCTTGCTAATTTAGGGTCATTTGGTAAGATATTGCAATAACTCAAGTAGGGGATTCAATGCAAATCTCCTGTGTTCAAACTAGGAGATTGTGCATTGCAAGGAATCCTCATGTTTGGGTTTGGAATTTGGACATATCAATAAAAGCCAATACCTATAAAAATGGAAAAATAATGCCAGGAGTGGACCCTATTGGAAGTGTTTTGGAATGTATGATATATTGGACAGGATTCGACACAAGCCATGCATATACTTCTGCACATCTGGGAAGAGGGCTTCTGTTTTCAGAAAGTACTTCAAATTTGAATGCAACCAGGGAGACAACTTTTAAAACTGTGGAGACTTCCAAAATGGGTTTGTGTTATGACAGAGACGTCATGCTATTAATGAAGCCCTCAAGTATGGTAATTTGTGCAGGGGTGGAAACATTAGAGGGGCATGGGCCAATTTATTGCTTCAGTGACCCATTTGGGGAAAGACGGACAAATCAGTCTCTGAAATGATCAAACAGAATGGGAAAAAAAATTAAAGCCATGTGTTGCAGGAAGTCTGGTTTAGGTTTCATTTCTTTATGCATTTGGTGTTTCAGTTGGGGTAAGAGATGCCCTGTACTTTATTTTATTCTAGAACTAGAGTTCTCAAGTGCTTTCTAAAAGTGGAAATAATGTTTTTATTCTTTTCGGGCAGAAAGGCAACTAGAAATAATCTTAGGTGGTTACTTCACGTCCCGTTCATCCCTCTTTGCTGTCCCACTTGGGAGTGGGACAAAAAAAACCTTACTTCACGTCCATAGCATAACAGCAAAGAGCTGTCTCGACCATGCCCCCGGAATCGGGAACAGACCGTGACAAGCTATACCTGCCCCTGGGGTGGGGAATTCTCTTGTCATAATTGGTTCCCAGTTCCTGTTCTGAAACAAGGGACCATGTGGTAACAAGTCACACAACAACCAATGCCCACCTAGTGGTCAGTGGCTGAAGCGGCATTCAACATTAGTTTCCCTATGACATACACCATGCAGTGCAAATGTTTATTAAAGAAAGTACTGAAAATTCTGTAGCACTGACATCTAAATCCCAGAAGACCAGTGAACTGAAATATCGAAAAAGTTTTATTTATAGTATTTTTAAAAAGGGTTAAGAAAGCAAGACAAATTCAGAATTTATCACGGAACAAGACCGTGAAGTAACAGTTGTCATGAGACAAGTAACCATGCCCGTGAGTAAACGGAAACAGGGACTGAACAGGGACAAAACCACGTGACCGCGAACAATGCTGTCACAGTACAAATGTAATCACGGAACAAGGTAGGACATGAAGTAACTGCCTTAGAAGACCTCAGGCAGCCCCTTCTGTCTATCACCTGCTTTAGAAAGACATCTATTTTCACATGGACTTTGGTGAGCCTTTAATAATATGAATAACTCTTCATTCATAGGCACTCCCTCTATATTTATTCTTTCCTGGGTTTAACAGACCAATATGTCTTTTTATCTCCATGATAAAAATGGCAAATCAATGTTGCTTAGATGAAATATAATCATATTTTAAAAGGAAAATATACTGAAGAGTGGGTAAATGCAGAACTGCTAGCCATCTAACTATTCCCTGATCCCCATGGTGATAGCCAGAAACATGATTTCCCGATAGTCCTATATTCATTATAGTATATTTATTTTGCTTTTTGGGATTGGGTTATCACTATGTACCCTACTTTGTTTGACCATCTGTCAGGCAATTACCTAGGTAATAATCTGAATTTTGCTTCTGTTCACCTAATGTTGAATGCATCCTTAATAAGGTATTAATATGTTCATCACTGAGATTGAAGGACTTTTAAAAATAAAAATTCCAGAGTTCCCAGAACCTATTGTCGGATCTAGCTAGTGGGAAGCATTTTAAGTGACATGCATCTCACAATTTAACTACACTATTAGCTCTTTCCCATTTCTATGAAAGGGTCTTAAAAATACATGTAACTGGCTGGCTCTTGCCTTTTTTTCTGATTATTACTTTGAGTTTCCATGTGTTCATAACTTTAAGAACAAGAAGAGCCCCTTTGCAGATTTTAAAACCTATAATGATTTATTAAAGGCACTCTAGTTTCTTATTCTTTGCAAGTTATGTCAGGATACTCCATTCTTGTATTTTCCTGATAATATTCTGTCAAGCATATTGATTCCTTTTCCAAAAGGAAGTTGTTATTTTTCATTTTTTTAAATCTCCCCCTCACTGCAAGACAGTCGCAGAACACCTGCATACCTCCTACACTGCTGTTTACAGAAAATAAATGCTGCTCATCCCTGCAGCTGCTAATTTATCTTCAAATCTGTGTTGACAAATATGGACAAATGTGTCTTTGGGGACCCATTATGATATGGGTGACACTGAGGGGAGAAAAGCAGCAGCAGTGACAATGAGACAATTATGACTTTTAAGAGAATAAGGCTGCAGTTCTAAACATGTTTCTTTGGAAATAAATTCTGTCAAATTCATTGGAGTTTACTATTCATTAGATTTTCATACAATTGTAGCCTGAAACAGCATCTCATACTGAAAGAAACTATTAGCCATACACGGCACTGATTGAAATTACTATGTACATTGATCAGCTTGTAAATCAGACAAGATGAGAAACATTAGCATGCCATATAAAGGAAAAGTGTGCTGCATAATCTACAGAAGCCTTGCTGTTTTATTATGGATTGTTCTTTAATTATCGTGCCTACTACTTTACCAACCACCCCTTTTATTTTAGTAATTAACAACTTTCTTTGCATGCATGCATGCCATGTTTGCCCTGCCGAGTGCAGATGCTCATTATTCTATTTTATTTTGATATCAAACGCAGCTTGGTTGCAACAATGATTGCAAATGTCTGGGATGACATTTATTAACCATGCAATAAATGACATTTTGCTGTTTCAGCATTATGTACCAGAGATGGAGGTCTACAGAAAAAGTAGACAAGAGTAGACTTTCACTTGGCAGAGATGCTACTGCTTGGAAAAATGCAGACTAATGCATTGATTAACTGAGGTGACATGTGCCTACATTTGGGCGGCGGCGGGGGGGTAGGGGGTAGGGGGGACCTGCTTGAGAATCTTAATGTTGCATTTCTTTATTTATCTCTTGGATGCTCTTTCAAGAAATGGAGATTCAAGAATGCCTAGATGTATTAATGTGAGAAAGCTGGTTTATGGTTACATGCACAGAGGCACCCATGCAAGCAGTTTGTGCCAGAGAAAGGGAGAACGGTGACCCCCAGCAAAATGTGGGACATGGCGCCCAAGAGAAAGAGCAGGCTGAATCGTATACCTTGCTGCATGAGAGCTCCAACTCCAAACCAGAAACTATTTAGCAAGGTAAAATTGTTTTCCACCACGTCTGAGTCGGGGTTGCAAGGGTGTGGATTATACCACTCATAGGGACTAAACCTGTGGTAATTGACAGGGGGAAAAAAGGAACATATTTAACAAACAGTGAGCAGAAACTCTATCCAGCAAACTTTGCTGCAAAAGAAAAAGAAAAACAGGAAAAGTTAAATAGAAAACAGAGAAGGAAAATCTTCACAATGCAAGTGCATCATACAAATGACAGAGAGTACTACAAGGAGAAAAAAATACCAGTGATAAAGATCTTGGCCTCCATTCATGAGTTCGCCCAGTAACTTAGTCAAAAATGATATGGTGCCAGAAGGCATTGTCAAAAATTCACAATAAGGGGCACAGCGTCCCTCAGACCCTCAATAATTTCACATGATATGGCTCTTTGGCATGTTGACACACACATAAAGAAAAGGGGGCCTATTAAAAGATAACAATTAATACAAAGGCTATTGCAGTTTAAAATCAGTTAGCACTTTGCTCAAAGGCTTTCAGATAGTGAATATGGGCAGAAGACTGTAAAAAGAGAAATGTGTTAATACCGCTGCATGGGTCTCAAAAATAGCATCCACAATTCAAATATAATTTTATACTAAAGTCAGCTTTAAAGAACACAAGAGTCTAACTTCTACATTTGAGAAACGGATTAAATCATTGGAAATTCTCAGTGCTCCACAGGATTACATTGCAAATCTCTCTGTCTTCAAATTCATTCCAAACCGAGTCTTACAAATAATTATGGCTGCAGAAATCCCTTAGCTGGTTAATGGCTATTATAAATCAGCATGCTTTCCCAACCCATAGAAATAGATATCTCTGCCCAGATAAGCAATAACTTTAGAGTAACAAACAAACACTTAATCATCACTAACATATTTGGATTGGAAAAGACAGTCTGAAAGCTACAAATATGGATTGTTAAAACATATTGATGGCATAATGTGTGATATTTACATCACTGACAGATTTTCATCTGAAGCCAAGCTTACTGATTTACACACGAAACATGCAAATATGTCTGCTTGTGTTTCTCTCCCCTTTGTTCCTTATCTTTCTAGAGAAATAAAAATAGAGGCATTTAATAAATAAATAAACTGGGATTTCCAAATTACTTTGGGACAAGGTATATGATGTAGGTTCCTTTCCCTTTTTTTCTTCCCTTGTAGTTTCTTTTGATAATTTAAAATTTAGCTACATTATTACTAGCATTTCTTATTAAGAGAACAAGAGATAATCACATTAGACATACAATTAGAATATTAACTTGTAAAACATTGAGTCTTGTTTTTTTTCCTCAAAATACCGCAAATAGTACACAATGTACTGTTACTACTGCAGTAATTAAATACTCATAGTAATTTCAAATGGTAAACTCATGACAAGTATCTGTGGGTTGTTGTTGTTGTTTTGTAATTTCCCAAATCTTTAAAGCCACTCTGTTACAAACCTGAATTAGAATATGCACCCATTATGAATGTATTAAGGGAAAAAAATCTGTCATGTAATTAAAGCTATCTGAATAACATTTCTGTCACTTCAGAGAATGCAATTTTCTTTCCAATAATCTTTTCAACACATTAAAATTCAGAAGATCAAACAATCCATTTTTATCCTCTTAATACAGTGAGAGAACACCTCCTGTCTTAAAAGCATGTGCTTGAGAAACAAAGAAATGTTTCATTCAGTTCTCAAAAGTAATACTGACATGCTGCTGAGAAAAGGTTGATTGGGTTATTAAATATTTCCCATACAGCCTTTCAAGAAACCTAGACTTGGATCTTCTCCAGTTCCATTCGTTTTTGATTTGTTCACGTTTGAATTTCAGTGTATTCATAGCTTTGTTAAAGAGCAAAAATGGATACATTTCTGAGAACTTATGCTCCGACTTTACTTATTTTGTTGAAAAGTGCAGGCTTGTCTGCTAAAATCAAATAAAGCTCCCACTGGTGCAATAATGTTGGATAAAGTCAACAAGCAAATCCTCCCATTGTACAACTAACAGGTCTCCATGAACAAAAATAGCTCTCCTCTGTGCCCTGGTAATGCTTGCACAAGTGATCCGGAAGTTGAGTCACAGACATATTGCACAAGTGATGTGATCCTGTGCTGAAACACCAATGAGATCTTCCATTCATTTAAAGTTTCCAAGACATTATACTTGCTTTTTTTACACTACAGGGCTGTGTTATGGAGCAAGTAGCTAATAAATACATTTAATTTTCTTGCTTCACAATTTCTCCAGCTAGCTTTATTTCAGCTGTAATGAAATGTCTTTTGCTGATATTTTTTTTAAAAAGCCTTAAAATATACATAAAATATTGGGGGGGGGGGGGAACCTCCTGGGACAGAGGGATGACTGACCTATTTGTCATAGTAGGTCATTTGCATTAATACTGACATCCCCAGCAACTTTCCTATTACTACATGTAGTCCAAATGCTATCTCAATACTTTAGTTTGACCTTTGCTAGGTCTATTTGAAGACAGCTAAAATGACTATGATTGAAACCTGTATTAATGTTTCATGAAGTTGTGAATGGGTGCCAGGTTTCCTAATTTCTCCCCTCTTTCTTCTACGCACTGATTTCAACACAAAGTACCTGTTTGGTATCAAGCAAGAATTTCTGCCATATCCCTACAGAAGAACTCTAGTTCAATACAGTGGAACCTTGACTTACATCATTAATCTGTTCCGGAGGTCTAGACATAAGTCAAACATGCCTTAAGTCAAATGAACTTTTCCCATAGAAAGTAATGGGAAAGTGGATTGATCTGTTCCAGATGATGAAAAAACAGCAATTTAACACAAATTTGACTGGGATAGGAGATTCCTTCCAGGGATGTAAATGAAATGTCTCTTCAGAGAGAGGGGGGGCAGTGGAATTATAGTCCACAAGTTATACGCATCCACTTTTTAATGTTCATAGCAACAATGTCTAACATTTAAGTTTTACTGATTTTTAACCCGACATTCCAAGTTCTGAACAACCCTATGCTTACCATTAGAGTCCCATAACTGTACAGCTCCCCAACTAAAATGCTTCCATTGTGGACCAGAATTCTGCAGCCAGATTTTTTACAAGACTGAGCCAACTGTCTAACCGAGCTCCCGGCCCTTCTTCTCCTCCAGCGGTAGCGGCAGCTTCAGCGAGGCCGAGGCCCAGCTCCAGGTGCTGGGAGCTGGCCTCGCCAAAGCCGCCACTGTCGAAGGGGAGGAAGAAGGCAGGAGCAGTTTGGAGGCAGCAGCCGTGATGCTGGGCCATGGCTGCCGCCCGATTCCGGGGCCTTGCGCTGGGGCTCCGAGCTGTAAGTCAGAGCCAACGGCGCAAGTCAAACGGGTCCCTTCTTGCTGCAAGTCAAATATGCTGTAAGTCAAGCAGCATGTAAGTCAAGGTTCCACTGTAGTGGTTTACAAATGGGGAGGCACACAGGGTCTGTTGTTGTTCAAATTCTGCCTTGGGTTTTCATTCCAGCCCTGCATTTTAAAAATAGAAGTAATCATCCATGTAAACACTTTCCATTTAGAACTGAAAACTACAAGAGACACATTATTTGGTGCGGGAAGGAATCGTATTTTTACAGTACAAAAAAGGTACCAAAATACAGTAATCACTGTCTTTTGCATAGGAATCTTCAAGAGGCAAAATGTTATTTAAATGACCGGAGAAGATGTAAGGTATACGCACAGGTATATCATTCAGAAGCTGCCTAGATGCCCTGAGCACATCCGATCCCACCTGATTTCAGAAGCTAAGCAGGGTCGGCCCTGGTTAGTACTTGGATGGGAGACCTTGCGGCCTGGTCGGCACTCCTTTTTTATTATTTTTCTTTGATTTTTCTTTGATTTTTGGTTTGGTTTTTACTTCTGGGTTCAGCCCCCCCCCCCGCTACAGCTGTAGTGCAGGGCTTTTGTTTGTTTGTTTTTTATTTTCTTTCAGCACTGAACGCACGGCCCCTGGGGCCCGGTCGGCACTGGCTTTTTTTAATTTTTATTTTTTAAGATTTTAGGGTGCCGACCAGGCCACCCTTTTAATTTTAATGTTTTATATTTTTATTGTTTTTTTTCTGCCAATCATGTGGCCACGCTACAGCTGTAATGTGGCCATTGGCTTTTTTCCCCCTGGTTGCCAGAAGCCTGGACCTCCGGACCAGCACCAGGTAGGAGACATCTCCCCCCCCCCAATTAAGGAAACAAATCTAACAGAACCAATTTTTATTGTTTTGTTTTGTTTTGTTTCATTTTATATTTACCCCTAGGGTTGTAATTCGTTTCGTAATGAAATGAATAACAAATAATGAAATGAATTTTTAGTTCGTTTCATGCCCATCTCTAGTATTCAAGTAACAGACACCAATATCTTACCACACCTTCTACCGGACAAATCAGTGACTGAAAACTACCAATCTTTTTGGGAATAATTTAGTTTGGGGAATTCTTTTAGAACTTTCCAGTTAGAGCAAGTCCATATTTAAAAGAGGAAATATAACTTCTTGAGGCTTTAATTTTTTTCATGCCCTACAAAGAGGGCTGGACCCACAAAACTGCAGAGAGACCATATGCAGTCCAGGGTCAAACTTTGCTCATATCTTATTAAATCTACGAATTAAATATTTTTGTTTTCAAATAGTAAAATCAAAAAAATAATATCCCAGTTTCTGACATTAAAAAAATAGTTTCCAAAATCCAACTTTCCAAGTAATGTACAAGATAACATTTCTTTCACAATAATTAATAAGTCATCCTAATATGCAGTGAATTTGCCATCCTCTACACTTAACCTGGAAGGATGCCCAGTTTTAAACAGATGTGACATACACAGAATTGCACTGTCAGCAAATACACAATAAGTACCCTCAGATATGTGATTTTTAAAAGGCGGTGGAGGGGAGCTTTTTACTGTTCTTTAGTACTGTCATCTGTAGAACTCTGACTATTAGTTTTAACTTCTATTAATATCCATATTAGTATATTCTAAATTCTAATACCATTTTAACAAACCAAAACACTGCATCCCTCTCTAAGTCAACCTTTAAGCTTATAATGTAATGGCCAACATTCTGTAGCTTTGTGTAGGAAGATGGACTGGAGCAGGACCATTGGATCAAAGGTGATTTGGTGAGTCAAGTCCAGTGTAAGTTCCATTGCTTCAAATGGGTGTACTTTGAGGGTGATTTGCTTTAGCTCAGTAAGTGGCAAGTAGGGATCAATGGGATTTTTGTGCCTCTGCGCAGGTGGATAGTAGAAGAGAATAAAAGTCCTGAGAAAAAGTCCCTGAATCCTGCCTAGATGGCAGAGGAAAGGGCCATATTTAAGCCCCTCTTCCATACAGGAACCACAAGAGGGACCATAGCAGCTGACCTAGATGTGGTGTCCTCTCAGGTCAACTGTGCATCAATGCCCAGCCAGCTGCGGCATTAGCAGTGCAAGTGCCACGATGAGAGGCAAAGGAGACTCTGAAAAGCTCACCTAGATATCCCTCAGCAGGTTGTACTGGCCATTCCGGAGAGAACTGCAGCCAGTTCTAGGACTTCTATCTCTTGGTGGCAGGACTGTCAGGAGGCTCAGTGAGGTTAGCTGGGGCCCTTGACCAAGAAGGGTTTTGTGCAAGCAAATCAATTATCCAGGAACACCAAAACAACAACACTATGCCCTCGAAAATAGAGTTTGCAGACATGTAGTGGCATGGAAATCACAGTGTAGCTTCATTGGACTCTTCCCTGTAAACCAGCAAAATTTAGAGAGGTTTGGGGGTCAGGAGCTGAGTTATTAGGCTCCAAAGGGGATGCCCCTAGAAAAAAATCTTTCTAATTGAATCATGATTCGGAAGTGAAGCCACTAACTGTTCACCCACCAAGGGGTGGGGGGTATTGTGGCTTCCCAAATCAATTAGAAAGATTTTTTTCCTAGGGGCACCCTCTTTAGAGCTTAATAACTCAGCTCCATGACCCCCAAACCTCTCCAAATTTGGGGGGCTTACAGGGAAGCACTTGAGGAAGCTCCCCTGCCATTTTGTGCCTCAAGGACCAGGGGAGCATAGTGCTTCATTTCATTTCATTTTGTTTCATAATAAAACTACTTTAAAAGTTTGCTACAAACAAAACAAAACTAAAGAAACAAAACAAAACAAAACAAAACAAAACACTATGTTTCTGTTTCATGCCATCTTTAGAGTTAACGTTTCAGTCCCTATTCCTACTGTTGAGTCTGTTTAAATAAAGACTATTCATGGTTCTATTCATAACTTTGAGCTGATGGAGTTACTGCCAGATGATCTGGTTGCCACTGGTGCTGTCAGTGGCAAGGATAGCAGCACGTACAATTGATTTCTCCTGTGCAATACTAACAAGAGTTAGCTTGAATGCCACTTCCACTGTCTATAATAGACCAGCCACCTTTCACTACTGGTATTGTCCAGTAACTGTCCTACAGGAGTTTCTCCACCATCGTAGTGAAACTATTAATTATCTTCTGTTGATTTAACCATTCATTCTGAAGAGGGTGGAGGCATCTAGTGTCTCAGCTTTGATCCTGCTAGGAATTCCAAGTAGTAACTGAGAGTGTGACTATACAGTCAAACTGGAGAGGGCAGGAGACCAAAGGTCCAATATATCATTCTGTGTGATTGTGTGAAGGGAATGCAAAAATCAGATGGTTTCAGGCAAGGGAACCACAATGCATCTCAGGAAATCCAATTTAGCCCTTTCCCCTCTACAGACAGACAGAAAGAAAAATCTTCCTCCTTGTTCCTTTCACTTTCCGGAACGAAATGTACACCTCTTTAAAAATAAAATCTAAAAGGCATAATTTTCCAATGCTGCTTTAAAAAGGCATTTTTAAAAACACCCTCACAATTCTGCTTCCCCTCTCCCACTCCATGGAGAAATGGGAACAAGCTTTCAATTTCCCAATATGAACAAGTGGCTTAAGCAGACAGCTTAAGACATACACTTTGGTGCTTATTGATCAAACATGATGGAACCAAGGCAAACTAGAGTGATCCTACCCACATTAAAAAAAAAACAACTGTGACTGACAGGGACCCCAAAAGGTACTGGTAGACATGAATCAGGATGGACTGTTTCCTCATGGCATATATGCCATGTAGTTCAAGAAAAAAAGAGCAAACTAACCCATCCCCACAGTGGTTGAAACAGTGGGATAAATCTTTGTCCAGTCCCATCCAAAGTTTAGCCTCCTGACAGCATTTATTACAGCTTTCCTGACACACTTAAACCATTTAAACACATCAAGGCATGAATCTGAGAGATAATAAGGAGTAGCTACCAGAGTGCACTAAATAGTTTTAGAAGATCAGCCCATGGTTTACAGACTACAGCAAAGTCTTTGTGTGGATCATGAAAGGCTATGGGTTGTTTGAAACGAAATACTTCAGAGCTTGAATGTCCATATGAGTAACTCATATTGTGGCTGAGACAAAATCATGACTGCAGGTGAACTGGTTTAATATTGACAATGAAGAAACTGAAATTATCAAACTGCAGTCAATAAATCAGAAAAATAATGAGACTTAGAAGAGCAGCAATAAAGGGACAAGAAAAGGTCATCAAGTGTAAGGGCCTGTTACTGAACAACAAGATAAAGATTATCAACACAACTCTATTTCCGTTTATTTATATACTGATGGGAAAGTTGGACAGTGAAGAAAGCTAACAGGTGAAAGATTGACTCATTAAAAGCATGGTCCTGGAGAAGAGCTCTGAAGATACCTTGGACTGTCTCAAAGGCCCCTATCCCATGTCCCTTTAAATGCAGATTAAATTTGTAGATAAACCATGTCCAAAAATGCCATCCCCATGGTCACCGGGCTTTTTGAAAAAAAAGAAAAGAAAACCCCCTTAAGAAAGTTTTCCAAGACTTACTGGAGAGGTAGGTAATTTTTTGCCTGACTTAAAAAATCCACCTTTTAAAGAGGCAGACGTCATGGGACTGCGTAGATGATCTGGTTTTCTCCCCCCCCCATAGCGCGACCGTCTGTTCCTGGGGCTGATTGGCGCTGTTATTTAATTTTATTTTTTATTTTCCCCCACCCTCCGAGCACCAGGAAGCTGGATCTGGTGCTGTTTTTGAACTTCCCCAAGCTCTACCACCAGCCAGCTGGTCCTTTTTAAAATCCTAGCACCACCTGCTGGCCATGGGACTGAACTGCGCTTAAAAAAACAAGCTTTGTACATGGGAACTGCTATCCCACATCTTCAGTCATGTGACAGGAAGACAAAAAGCCGGACCTTCAGAAGATCAGGATCTTCCCCAGGTGTGATAGCAGCCAAAAATGAACAAAATGTGTCCTATCTCAATCCATGCCTGAGCTAGAGGTAAAAATGACAAAATTGAGTTTGGGCCCAGCTTGAGAAGTTACAGCAATAATGTGAGGAAAAGTTGAAGATAGCAGAGGAGAGGAAGATTAAATATTGATCCCATAAGAAGCAATACTGTAATGTTTCCAAGAATTGACCACAGCTGTTAATTTTGAAGGCCACTCCTTCATGGGGTTGGTGTAAGTCAGAGGCGAAGTGAGAAGTCAAAAAGAAAGAAAGAAAGAAAAGAAAAGAAAAATGATTAATTTGCATCTCTGATGAACTTGTCTCTCTTTTTTAACCATTACCTGGATAGATGAGGGTGAAATGAAGTACACTACCAAAATATCTGGCAAAATGCTATTGACATAGTTACACTCACAACCATCTGTCAGAAATTGATGACTATAAAAGGCTTCCCTGCTCTCACATCCTTAGGTTCCCAAAGGGTTTCCCCTAGCAAAATGGAGTCCCAGAAAAGGGGGAGGTGTAGACTTTCCCGCACCTCCGCATTGTGGCCTAGCAGTAGCCTGAAATACTTGTTGTCCACAGCAGGGACAGAAAATGGTGCTGACCACATGGCAAGTGGTGCACATGGGCCTGCCCACTGCACGTCCTCCTTCTGGCCTGCTCAGCTGCTGATTGGCCAGCTCCAGGCCAGAGAACACCCTGGCATCCTAATTGGTGAAGAGGAAGAGGCTGGAACCACTCATTTTGCTTGCCAAGATAAAACACGTGAGGATTTAGTCTCTTCTTCGGGCATAAAGTAATTATCATGGAATCCCAATTTTAAAAATAAAATGAAAACATATGTTCAGTGTTTTCTCTGAAAAAAAAATAAAAATAAAAATATGACATTTGAAAAACAAAGTGTGATGATTCTATAAAACACCAAGAAGGTTAGCATCACAAATTAAGAAAAAAATTGCCTGCCAACCTCAAATAAAAGTTATTGTAACATAGTTCCATCTGTTGAATGTGTGTGAGAAATGTATAGATTGAAGTAAAAAAAATGTAAAAAATAATAATTTAAAATGTAACAAATAAAGAACATGTCGTATTTTTCTTCCTAGCAATGTAAAAATCATGTTCGCTTTGAAGAATTTTCATTTAAAAGAAAGCTAAGATGGAAAATTGCAAAAAAAAAATCAGGTTTTTTTTCTCTCTCTCTTCAGGAGCAGAATGCTCACTTGAAGGTGGATGGGGCTGATGGGAAGACTGATAAATCACTGCTTAACCAACACTCAGAAACTGCTAGGTTACTTAGCAGGAAATTTACTGTAGAAGGAAGGTGACTGCTGTAGAATAAGCTTAGCTGTGGCCTGCACAGCGAGATAGAACACTCTAAAATACCCCAGAGAAAGAAACACACCATCCATAAATCTTGTGAAAGTTGCAGTTTGTTTTACACAGGGTAGAAGATTCACTGCTACTGTAGATAACAGATGCATTAGAAGAAGAGCCAAGAATCCAAACAGAAAAACTGAAGAATAAATGCTTATCATGGAGTAAGCTTTTCTTATCAGGTAAGCTTTCTGTTGCCAGAAAGCAAGACACAAGGTTAGGCTGTATAATATGAGGAATCTGGCGTGCATGGGGAAAAGAGGGACACAGATTTGGAAGGGTCTTATTTGAGCTCTGCTTTATTAGATTTTGCTTCCATTCCTGGAGTGTATAAATTCTCTGCCTTGAACAATTTGAAATGTGAATCAGCTGGGGAACATATGGAATATTGATCAAACCCCCACCCCCCAGAAAAAATTAGTTAGAACAGAACAAAAACAAATAGTAAAGGTGAATCCAAGAGAATCTACTCCAAAGAAAATTGGCACAACAACTCTCATTATTCCCATCACTGACCACGATGGCTCACGATTCACATTTAGGTGTACAAATCCTGCAGCGAAAGATGAGGAAATACAAAATCACACACACATGTTTATTGCTGCATTCTCAATAAAACAAGAGAAAAATGGATCATTCTGGGATGCAAATTAACGCTGTAATCCAAAGCACCCAACTTCCTCAAAATAACAGAGGCTGCTCTATGCTTTACTGCATAGATTGCAACCATTTTATTGTTCACTGGTGGCAGCAGCAAATGTGTTCCCATCCCAACATGCTCACCAGGCCATAGCACCAATATTTCTTGCCTTCCTGTCTCAGTGGTAAGGGGAGCAAGGTGGGGGGATGTTATTGTTCTCCTCTTTCCTCACTTTGGCAAAAGAAGCAGTGAAATATTTCCTCATCACCCAGGTCAAAGGTTTCTCACATGGTTTATCTGAAAACTGGTCACTAGAAATGGTATATTCTCCAAGATGGCATTTCATATATAGTACAACCATCCCCCACCATTTCACGGTTCATATAATGCAGCCCTGGTGTATCTTGGGACCACAGAATATATGAAGGCAAGGCCCCCTGGGGCAAGCTGCTTGGCCCTGTTTTAGGCCTCCTGCACTCACTCCAGGCCTGGTGCTGCCCCGAGTGGGCCTCTCATGGGCTTCCTAGGCCTGTTGGAGGTCCCAGAAGTGGTTTCTGATGAACCGGAAGTGGCTTCTGAAAAACCGGAAGCGCATTCTAGATCACCCAAAGAATCCCATCATAGGCCCGTTTGGGGTAGTGCCAGGCTTGGGGTAACCCAACCCAGCATCCACAATAAGTAGGGGATTAATGTTCACATACAATATATACTGAAACCCATTTCTAAACAACATTTTTGTCAGTTTCCCAGCCTTTTTAATGCTAATGTGATAAAACAGTAGAGCGCTGAGCTGTAGCATTCCAAACAGATGCTGAAGGTTCTCCAGTCTACCCCAGAAAATGCATGAATATTTGAACATAAACATGATTCAGTCTGTACGTTATAGATCATACACAGTGTCAGCACATGCATCGTGCAAAAATAGCAAAAACAAAACAAAACCATGCAAAGTCCATTGGCTGGTGACAGATCAAAATTGCTAACCCTTTATTTTCCATAGAAGTAAATAAATTGCAATGGAAGTGTTTGAAAGCATTTTTAAAATAACTGGAACGTCACAGCAGAGCCTTTCCCACAAACGCAGCCACTGTATTTAAAACTGAAACAAACCCCTCAAGAATTGAATTCGGAATTGCTCTGGGGTGCTGTTTGTTGGTGGTGGGGAACGGATCCGCACAATCGTTAGGCTACACTTATTTCTGACTGTTCTTGGGAGTCTGAATGGCAAATTGACTCTGCTCTTCCCAGGATCCAGTATGCCCTTCTTGACTCAGGAGACAACAATCTACATCCTGAAGAGCCATGCAGCTTTCAGGACGCCAATGTGAAAACTGCGGTTACATAACTTCAGTTGTGTAACAATTGCGTCATTTCTTCAATCTCTGAGGTGCTGGAATAGGGCTTTTATGAAACAGCCAATCATCAATAATTGTTGGCAACACTATTTAACACAAACATTAATACTGAACAGTCATCGGTCACCGAAATGCAGTCCCAACTATATCAAAAGAGAAGAAAACGAGGCAGAACTGTGGAAAAAAGCAGGCACTGTTGTTCTTTAAAGACTACCTTGCGAACGTAGCAGGCTGTCATTCAGCAGCATCTTCTTGTTTACACTAACCGTGCTTGAATTAAAGCAAAAGCCTTCCTGTTGGGCTTCAAGCTACAGGGAACTGTAAACTAATTATAACGTGTCTATCACGTTGCATACATTGCTGCCAGGGAGCAACTGCACATCCATCTCACCTGGACTGGGAAACGGTAAAATGAGACTGAAACATGACATCTCTTCAATTCAAGTACAACATCAAGCCTTTGGAACATATTGTGGCCTTTTGATTTGGCTCTGATGGATGTGTTCAGGGATATCAGATGTTTATACACAGTTGCTATGATGAAGCATTACACCATTTAAAGCTATGTAAAAGCATGTGTAATTTCTGCAAAATAAGAATTGTAATTGTAAAAAAGTTTGAAGTATGGCTACTTCATATGCAAGAACAAAATGCAGCCAAAATTGGGGAACAGCATGTCAAACTAAACACTACTTTTGACACAAAGTCCTTCAGTGTAGAGGGATTCAATTTGCATCATCCCAGAAAGAATCAGGAGACTTCAATCCTTTTTTCATTACTGGATTCCCAAACTGGACAACAGCCTTCACAATTGGGATATGCGCAAAAAAAATGCCCCCATTTACTTCCATGGGAGGTCTTTGCCACATGCTGATTCTCCAAAAATATTCTCCCCCCACACCCACCACTTATTTTGAACTTCCATATTCTGCGCTAAATTCTGTGCCGGTTTATCCTTGAGTTTGTTTCCATACTCACCTAGCATAGAGGTAATTCCAGCCTTCCTCCCAATCTTGGTCTGCCCTGTTTTTTATATATCAGAATGACTTTTTCCTTGATATCACAAGCACCTGCCCCTAATTATAGGGGGTCCCTCTTGCTGTGAATCTTAGGGAACAGGATGCTGCTGTGCTGGCAATCCTGTCTAGTGTCCCTTTCATCTGAAACCTAAAGTCTTCTCCTCTCTTACTGATCTTGTAATGCATAACCATCCTGGGATCCATAAGAATAAAGGGTAGCTTGCAGATTTTTAAAATACAGAAATACTCATCCTTAGAATCTGGACACCAAATCAGTCCCCTCCTTACTTATTTCTGCATACAGAAAGGGCATAGATGTAGCTATATGCTTTGTATAGTTTGGCCTGAAGAGAATGTACCACCACCACTCCTAAAGAAAGTGAGTGAATAGATAAAGATGTTATTGGGAACATGTGAGATAGTTACAACCACTGCAGATAACCTACACCCACATGTTTAACCCCAACTTTGACAGATGTCCATTGGATACATCTGAGGGAAAAAAGGTATTGTGTCAGACACATGGAGAGTGTCTGCTCTTGAAGAGCAATGGTGGTATATTTCAGGCCAAAGAAGAATACACAACCTGTATAAGCATACCCTATGGAAATGTTTATTAACATTCTATAGTGCATGTTTCGCATTGTCTTTTAAGCAGTGAAAATAGCTCTATAAAGGTGAGCTCATTCAGTTTTATGGGTAGGATATATCTCTGTTACTACTGAGAATAAGGGATAACATCAGAATTCCTTTCAAATTTTAAATACATACATTTTTTAAAAAAATGAAGGATATTTTTTTTCTATAAAAAAGCAAGATCCATCACCATGGATAGTTATCTGGTGATTTTTTTTGCTTAAACCAAAACATGAAGTAAGTGAAAGCAAACAAAACAAAAGAAAAGAAAACAGCTTGTGATCATCTTACATGTGTCTGAAAAGCTACTGTTGATATCTGTTCAGAGTTTTAGTAATGAACTCTAGGGCTGAATTCTTCTCTCCGAAAAAGACCACTAATTCAGAAACCACATTTAAAAACTGATGTTTTCTAATCAACTCTGAAAAAATATTAAGTGAGTATATTTCATTAATACATCCTACAGCTAGTCTTGTATTCCATGTTCAATCCAGATTTTGCACAATTATAATACAAGGTGTATTATGCAGACTTCTGAAGTGAACATTCAATTTCCTCTCACATCTGCATCTCTTCATTTATTCTGTTCCAAAATGGAAGAAAATTTCAGCTCAAACATCAACCATAACTTTACAGAAAACATAAAGCACCGCAAACATGCTTAAGATGAGAAAATGAGGGTTACACAAAAGACTGTTAAGAATCTCCCATCTTACTGTACTTGATTTCTAACTTTATGCTAAGCACAGGATGGAGCAGTAGACTGGACCCACCACATATATGGGGAAAATGTTACTCTTCTCCTATACCTGCTACACACATTTTTCTTAAGAGGAGAAAACTCAGTGTATTCTGGGGGGGGGGGCAACTGTGAGAAATCTTAAAATTTCTCTATCCAGACCACAGGCCCATTCCAAAATGGGACTATTGGTGATTCAGAAAAAGAAAATAAGGTCCATTGGCACAATATCAATTAGTGTTCACAGTTATTGACGGTGGAACTGGTTTGTATCAGAACTGGATGGGTTTGCACCAGAAGTGACCAAATACTGAATTGAGTATGTTGGGTTTGTATGTTGAGATTTATCTAAAGTTAATCAAAGTTGTGAGTTTTTTGGGCTGTTTGTGTTCTGGAAGTTTTTCTTCCTAACTTTTCACCAGACTCTGTGGCTGGCATCTTCAGAGGGCAAGATGCTCAGGGAACAAGGAGTTTTTCTTTGTACTCTGGGATATAGAGTGAGTGAGACAGGGGTTCGTGAAAGTTGTGGGAAAGCTTGTCCTAGGCAGGGCAATAGGTCTAGTCATTGTATTGTGATGGGGGGGGGGATTAAGGAGTTTTAATGTAATCAGGGGTAGCAATGATCCTAATATGTAGTTGATGGGTGTCGCTAGTTGTTCTATTGAGTGAACATATTGTGTGACATAGTGATTGGTAGTGTTTTCCAGCACCTCTGTGTCCTGGAAGAGGATTTCATGTCCAGTTTGTTTCAGAATTTTTAAACTACCTGAACAAATACTGCTGCTTTTTTCAGGTTGTTTTATCCTGCTGTGTCTTTCATGTTCTTTGATTCCATTCTGGATGCTGCCCAATGTATACCTAGCCACAACTACAAAGTATCCGGTATACTCCTGCAGTGGCAAGTAGGGTTCTCTTGCCCTTTTCTGACTGTAGCATCTGTTGTATTTTTGTGGCGGGTCTAAATACTGTTTGTAGGCTGTGTTTTTTCAACACTTTGCCCATGCGGTCCATGACTCCTTTTATGTATGGCAGAAATACTTTATTTGTTGGCGACTTTTCTTCTTCAATTTGGTGTTATTTTTTCGGTTGGATGGCTCTCTTGATTTTGTTCTTGGAATAGCCATTTGCCTATAGGGCCCAAGTCAGGTGGCTGAGTTCAGTGTTGAGGAATTCAGCTTCACCATTCCGGTTTGCATGCTGAACACGTGCCTTGATTATTCCTCTTTTTTGTTGTGGGTGGGGTTGGAATTTTTATGTAGCTACCGATCTGTGTGTGTGCGTGTGTGGGGGGGTGTTCTGTAAACCTTGGAGGTCTGGTTTTGTTATGACCATGACATCTAAGAATGAGAGTTTCCCCTCTATTTCTTTTTCCATGGTGAATTGCAGATTTGGGTGGATATTGTTCAGGTAGTTTAGAAATCCTTCTAGTTTATCTTCACCATGGCTCCAAATTAAGAATGTGTCATCCACATATCGGAACCGGACTATGGGTGCAAACGGTGCCGCATCCAGAGCTTGTTTTTCAAAATGTTCCATGTAAAAGTTTGCTATTACCGAGCTGAGGGGGCTCCCGATAGCAACCCCATCCGTCTGTTCACAGAAGTCCAATTTCCAAGAACGAAATCAAAAGAGCCATCAAAACCAAAAAAGCCAACACCATATTGAAGCAGAAAAACAGCCTTCAATAAATAAAATATTTCTGTCATACATAAAAGGAGTCATGGACCGCATGGACAAAGTGTTTAAAAAACACACAACCTACAAACAGTATGTAGACCCACCATAAAAATACAACAGATGCTATGGTCAGCAAAGGACAACACGAACCCACTCACCACTGCAGGAGTGTATCAGATACCTTGTAGTTGTGGCTAGGTATATATTGGGATCACAAAGTGCAGCATTCAGATCAGAATCAAAGAACATGAAAGACACAGCAGGCTAAAACAACCTGAAAAATTAGCAGTAGCTGAACACACTCTGAAACAAACTGAACATGAAATCCTCTTCCAGGACACAGAGGTACTGGACAACACTACCAATCACTATGTCAGACTGCACAGGGAAGCCACTGAAATCCACAAACATAAGTACAGTTTCAACAAAAAAGAAGAAAGTCTGACAATCAACAAAGCTTGCCTTCCAGTACTAAAGGCTGCAGAGTGCAAAAGGGTCAAAGCTCAATGATTCCCAACCAGCCATAAGCAAAGGTGATCAGTTCACACAATAGAACAACTAATGACACCCATCAGCTACATATTAGGATCATTGCTGCCCCTGATTACATTAAAACTTCTTAATTCCCCCATCACAATGCAATGCCTAACACCTATTGTTCCACATAGGACAAGCTTCCTCTTTCCCACAACTTGAAGAACCCCAGTCTCACTCACTCTATATCCCAGAGTACGGAGAAAAAAACTCCTTGTTCCCTGAGCAACTTGCCCTCTGAAGATGCCAGCCACAGAGTCTGGCAAAACGTCAGGAATAAAAGCTTCTAGAGCACAGCCAAACAGGCCCCAAAACTCATAACAACTATCAGATCCCAGCTGTGAAAGCCTTTGAGAATGCATTAATCAAAATTCTTATGAACTGCTGTGCTACAAATTAGGAGCCATTTTGAGATTTGGGTTGGGGTTTAGGGAGAGAAACACAGACAGCCTGTCTCCAAAAGTTGCTCTAATTTCCTTTGTGCTCTGGATGTACAGAAGGCAGCAGACAGGAGAAAAGACTTAAGGAAAATATTACTCTGAGAGTAACAGCTCAGAGTTCCTATCAGGAAATAATGTTAACATGGATCTTATTTTTAATAAAAGCACTGAAGTTTTTGGAGAGAGGAAGAAGGGACTTATCACAGGCTGCTTCTGTGGTTCCATTGTGTTTTGTTGCCCTATGGGCAGAAACAAACAAGACTGTAGTATTGCAAGCAGAAGAAAAGATGACTGAAGAAGTAAAGAATGTTTGATCATCTTCCAGTGTTACTTTTGTCTGGAGATTGGTTTCCAGGAGAAAAATGTACAACTTAAGTCACATGACAATTGTTCAAATAATTCATCTTTTAAAGACACATTTTTTGAAATATGATACCTTATTACGGTACTCTCCATTTTGTGAATTACCACTTTCAGCTATGCCTGGCTTCTCGAAAGATGCAGCCACAGTTGCATTTGTGGCTTCCAAAATGGTTGAAGAGCAAGCAGCCATACACACTGCTTTTCTTCAGTGTCTGAATAACTATTGCTAACATCACCTCCCAAAATAAGTCCAGTCAAGCTCACTCTTTAGGGGTGACAGAACATCATCTTTCTATTAGAAATAATGGTTCGTAGCAAGTTGTAATAGCTTTAGATAACCAGGCAGCAAATCTGGTGGGAGAAAGTCTTCTGTCTGTCTTTGCTTATTCTAAAGCTGAGAAATGAACCAGTGAAGACACTCTCCCTCAGGTGGCTGAGAGTGTCATCCATTCATTCTGTCCAATAATAAGACTCAACCGCGTCAGATTGCTGTGACTTTAGTGAATTCAGAATGAACAGAACAAAAACAAAACAAAGCAAAACAATCTGCAAACCTCAGTCATAACTATATAAGCCTTCCATTGAAACCTTCTATCAAGTTGCTCACAGAAAACAGGATTGAGTATATCCAGCTGATAATACCAAGTAAAGTTAACCCACTGACCAATGAAACTTGTGTAATTATTGACTTACGAAGCTCCCATTGCAGGAAGTCCCTGCCCACGAAGCTTGTCGGCCACTTGATTTCCGAGCTCCGCACCGAGATGAGAAAAGCTTTAAAATGTACTGTCTAAAGCCCTCGAAACCGTGAGTAATCTATCATTAAACCCTTTCGGGTCGACAGGAAAAGCAATATATACTTCTTCGAGAGTAGATAAGCCTAATTTATTAAGATCTAGCTACTTTCGGTTTTGACTGTCTGAATAGCTTGCACGGAGTGAGAGACTGAATTTTGCTGGTTCCAGTGTGAGCTTCTCATGTGCGATTCTTGCTTAGTTATATGCCTGCCAAAAAGAAAAAGTCTTGTTTACTAAAGACCTGGGTCAGAAAACCTTCTGATGGTACATATAGCTGTGCAGCTTTGCAACGTACTGAACCTCCAGTTGAGGGGGAGGCAGCAATGACGACTGGTGAGAAGGAGGCAGAAACTCCCCCCCCCCCGTAGATCCAGATTTTATGAAGGAAATGCGACAAATGAAATCAGAACTGACGGGTCTAATGAGCCTGGGTTTGAAAGATGTGATGCGAAAGATGGATGAACTCTCACTAAAAGTTGATAACACCAAGCAAGATTTATATCGTGAAATCAAGCAGACACAGGCAGCAGTGGATAGTAACGGCCAGAAACTGGAGAATATGGCAGGGGAGATTAAGAGCCTGGATATACGTGTAATAAAAAATGAAAGTGAAATTAACTCTCAAAAGCAGGAATTACTGACAGCCAAAAAGAAACTAACTTATATGGAAGACTACTCTTGAAGACAGAATGTAATACTAATTAATTTTGTAGTTCAAAAGAAGGGAGAATTAAAACAGGAAGTGATAACATGGCTTAATTCATTTTTATCTAGACAACTTGTAGAAGAAGATATAGAGAGGATTCACTATCTGGGCAACTCAAGAGAAGGAGGTACAAGACCAATAATAGTTAGATTTGCCTCTTATGTAAACAAAGAATGTCTTATGTCTTCTATAAGAGCAAATCCCGAGTTCCTCAAGAGGGGAGATAAAATTGTGCAAGTTTATCAAGACCTTTCTAAAGAAACCTCTGAATGGCGAAAATCCATGAAACCAGTGACAACAATACTACGGAAACATAATTTTCGCTACTCTTGGGGCCACCCCCTGTTTTTGAAACTTTGGAAAGGTTCCATTCAGCACACAGTTCACTCCCTGGAGGAAGGCCAGCATCTTCTGGAAGCATGGAATATTCAAGACGACTCGACTTCTCTTAGTCCAGCTCCTGGGACCTCTACAGCAACATCAGGATGATGAACAACAGTTGAAGCTCATCTCTCTCTCTCTCTCTCTCTCTCTCTCTCCCTCCCTCCCCCTCTCCCTCCCCTCCTTTGTTTCCTCTCTTCTTTCCCTCTTTGTTTCCCCCTTCTTCCTCTTCCCTTATCCCCTTTTAATTCTTTTTTTCTCTTTTCTCTCTCTTCTTTATTTCTTTTTATTTCCCCCTATCCCTCCCCCATTGTTTAATTTCCCCTCTGGGGGAGGGGGAGAGAGGGTGGTTCGGAGAGGGATATAACAGTTTTCTGGGAAAAATTGATATACAGTATCATGATAACTAAAGAGCTTGCGGGATCTTGGCCGGTCATTGTCCGTGGACGGATTTCCTCCCTCCCATCCCTTAAGGGCACATGCAAAAGTGTATGATAGCTAGTGGGGTGGGAGAAAAGAACATATTTCTAGGGTGGAGGGTTTGGATTATTTTAGTTGTTTTTTATTAACTGGGTGTTATTATTATTATTTTTTGGCACAATGGGACCATTCCAGAATATTAAAAGAAAAAAAGTCAAGTTATGGGAAAGTTTATAAAATTAGCAACATTGAATGTAAAGGGTCTGGGGTCAATCTTGAAGAGGAAGAGAGTTGAAGCGATGATTAAAAGACATAAAATTGATATTGCTTTCTTGCAAGAGACTCATCAAATAAAAGATGGCGTTAATGAATTAAAAAATGCAAATATCGATATATACGAAAAAAGTTTTGGCACATCTAAAGCAAGAGGGGTAGCCATCTTAATTTCAAGGAATTGTGAATGTATTGTTGAAAATGTGGTGAAAGATTCAGAAGGCAGATATATAATATTGCAAGTTGTAATGGGTAAAGAGCAATATACTTTGGTAAATGTAGACGCACCAAATGCTAATCAAAGCTGTTTTTATAATGTCCTTTGGGATCAGACTGAAATTGTTAAAAAGGGGTATTTAATAATGGCTGGAGACTTTAATATGGTGTTAGATAAAATTAAAGACAAATCAGCCTGCAAGAAGGAAGACTGGAGGGTTAGACACACAACATTAGCAAAGTTTATAAATACTACAGGATTGAAGCATGTTTGGAGAGAACTGAAAGGAGACGAAAGAAAATATACTTTCTACTCACCAGTTCACAAGAGTTATTCCAGGATAGATTTTGTGTTTGTTTCACAAAGTCTAATACCTAAAGTAAATAATACTGAGATTGAGATTATAAAAACATCTGATCACGCTATAATGTCAATCGACATAGCAAAAAACAAAAATTATAGAGAAGCTAGAAGATGAAGAATGAATCCAAAAAAATTTCAATACCCAGAAGTGCTGGAAAGAGTTTAAAAAGATTGGTTGGAAACTTGGGACATTAATGAAAAGGCAGGAAGCAAAATGGCAATTATATGGGACACTTTAAAAGCTGTAGCCAGAGGCATCATCATAAGAGAAAACTTTAGAATAAAAAAAAAATGGAAGATCTTAATAAAAGAAATCTAGAAAATCTAATAGCAGATTTAGAATCCCAATTTTTTTCTAGCAACGATAAGAAGATATTGAGGCAGATCGAAGCAAAAAAAAAAAAGAACTAGACAATTTAGAATTACAACAAGCACAAAGAAATTTACTCTATTTAAAAAGAAATATAGCAATAAAAACTCAAAACTTTTAGCCAGATTAGCTCAGAAAAGAAGGGACAAAAACACGATAGGGAATATAAAAGATTCCTCAGGTAAGAAATGTATACAAATGAAAGACAAATTAAAAGCTATACAAGAGTTTTTTCAGTCTCTATACACAGCAAAAAACAAGACCAAGGAAGATATAGTAAAATATATACTACTAAAAATTTAAAGAGGGTTTTGGAAGAGGAAGATATGTTGGAAATGGAGAAACCTATTAAAGATCAAGAGAGAGGTGAGGTAATAGATAAATTAAAGAATAATAAAACTCCTGGAGTAGATGGTCTGGGACCTGAATTTTATAAACTTTTTAAAGCAGCATTAATACCTAAACTAAAAAAGCTATACAATAAAATATTGGAAGGAGAACAAGTCCCGAGATCCTGGACCCACTTCTTCACCATTTTAATACCTAAACCCAATAAAAACTTAATGGACATTGGGTCATATAGACCAATATCCCTATTAAATCAAGATGCTAAGATTTTTACTGCAATCCTGGCTAAAAGAATGAATAAATTTGTAGCTAAATACATTAAAGATGATCAATGTGGTTTTATCAAAGGAAGACAAATGGCAAACATTATAAGAAGAAATTTGAATGTTCTTTATGAAATGTGAAAAAGTACTATTAAAGCAGGCATGTTATCTCTAGATCTTTTAAAGCCTTTGACTGTGTTTAATGGTCTACATTAAAAATTCTGCTAGAAAAAATGGGGATTTGGGAAACTTTTTTTAGGAGTAATAAATCAATTATACTCAGAGGGTACTTCCTCAATAATAGCTAATGACGGAATGACTGAACAAATCACCCTAGGCTGTTCTCTTTCTCCAGTTCTCTTTTGTATTGTTATAGAACTCCTGGCAAATGCTATAAGGGACAACGAATCCATTAAAGGTATTGGGAAAGATGGGGTAACTAAAATTAGCCTATTTGCGGATGATGCCCTATTGACAATTTTAGACCCAATAGAGAGTATTCAAAGAGTAAAAACCCATCTAGAAGAATTTGGGGAAATAACCGGATTATGTGTAAATTGGCAAAAATCAGAAAGTTTATTGTTTAATTTTGGAAGAGAAGACCTTAAGATAATTGAAAACTTTGGACTGAAATCCGGAAAAAGTATTAAATATCTAGGATTAGACTTCTATAAGGAGTTTACTAAGACTAAGGAAAAAAATCTCAAAATTAAAAGAAGAGATGAAAACTAGATTACTAAATTATTCTAAATTGAATTTATCTTGGTTTGGTAGAATAGCATTGGTAAAAATGAAAATACTCCCCAAAATCAATTTTATCTTTAGAATGTTACCCGTTCAGTTTCTAGAAAAGGAACTTAAAACTCTCCAAGACATAATCAATAGGTACTGCAATGGTGGGAAAAAATCAAGAATAAATAAATGTTTGTGGTATAGATCCCAAAACGAAGGAGGATTGCATATACCCAATTTAAGAAATTACTATATAGCTAATCAAATCAGTTGTTTGGGGGAAATTTTATTCAAACCGGAGAAGCTAATATGGTGGGAACAAGAGTCATTGGATATAAAGGGGGAAATAAATAAATTCTTGTTTACTGATTTTAAAAACAAAGTAAAGATTGAGAATCACCTCCTGAATGGTTTAAAGACTACATGGAGAACATATAGAAAAATTTTGTCACCGAAGGGCTCCCCACTATGTTTAGTAACTGACTTGGAAAATTTTCCTACAAATTTGAAGCATTATTTACAGTTATTTAAAGCCAAGAAAATAGCTAGATTAAAAGATTGGATGGCCAAAATTAGAACAACTCACAACATAAAAAAATATTCTGCAATCTAGTGATCTAATATGGATAAACTATATCCAGTTAGGAAAATGGACAAAGGACTGGGTCAGAAGAAACAGTCAAATTAGAGAATGTACAAAGTTTGAACAGTTTTTACTATCGCTGGAATCTGACCAGGATAATATAGAGAAAGGAATAGTATGTAAAATATACAAAATAATAGGGGATTCATCGGAAGTGAAGGAGTTAGATTCTCTGAGAGAGGTCTGGAATCAAGATCTTAATGAAGAGATAAAGAAAGAAGATTGGGTGAAAATCTGGAATATGAGAATCTTGAGATCATTATCAGTTAGGATAAAAGAAAATTATTTTAAACTGGTTTCTAGATGGTACTTAACACCAATTAGGTTGAATAGAATGAATGCTGAATACTCTAAGATGTGCTGGAAATGTGAAAAAAGATAGGTACATATATGCATCTCTGGTGGGAATGTGAAATAGTTCAAAAGTTCTGGAAAAGGGTTTTTTTAAAGCTAAGTGACATGATTAAACTAGATATTGATTGTAATCCAGAGACAGCACTATTATCATTGTTAACTAGTAAAGATTATGATGTTACAACAAAGGAGCTAATAGCAAATCTTATGACAGCTGCTAGATTAATTATAGCAAGAAATTGGAAATCTAAACTAGATCTCAAGATGGAAGATTGGTATAATGAACTTTGGGATATAGCCATAAACAATAAATTGTCTTGTAGCTTAAAAGTTAAACGAGGAGAAATGAAAAAAAATGTTTTTATGCCACTTGGGGAAAATTTATAGATTTTGTATTAGTTGAAGGGAAAGGGAAAGAGCCGACAAATAGTTCAAGACAGTTCTGGAGAAGAGGACTTTAAGAAGAATACTAGAACAGAAGACGGAGTAACAAAGAAGAACTCATGGAAGAACAGGATGGTCCCGGGGGGTGGGGGTGCACTTGTATTGTTAATTGTTATTTGTTATTTTGCTTGAATGTATTATAAAATTAAAATAAAAAATATATTAAAAAAAAAAACAAAGCTCCCATTGATTCAATGAATATACTTTAGCTGGAACTAACATACAGATATAGGCCATTGAAGAAAGGAAAATTCTGCAAATATTGTCAAGTTCTGCAAATTTCAACCATTTCCACCCAGCAGTTTCAAGAGGTATTTGTGGTCCCTTCTCTTAAATGGAAGAAAGATGAAGAAAACTCCCTGAAAAAACTTCAGCTATTTTCCTGAAAAATTGACAGACATAATCGCTTCAGAAGGGGATTCTAATCACCTCCAAATTTCATCAAGTTAATTTATATAAGATGCAAACAAACAAAAGTCTTGTTGCTGCTTTGATGAACAATGGATATGCATGCAAGTTAGAGTTTCCAAACTAAAATTCTAATTAGTTTATGAGTGAAGTGGAGTAGGAGGAGATGTCTGTGAACACACTGTAAGCTTCAAAATCATATAGATGACATGCTGCACAGCTTGCTAAATGTGCTATTGCACTGTTTCTACTGACAGAATTTTACCATTCATCATACATAATGATTGCATAGATCCTTCCCTGACACACACCCATCACAGAACCCTCTTTCTGAATTATTTGCAACAACAAAGCTTGGACATTGTATTAAACTGTTTGGCAGGAGGTCATTCCCAAATGTGTTTGGCTGACAATATATTTTATCTTGGATAGGTTAAAACCTAAGCTATAATACTCTTCATTAGTTTTCATTGAGGAAGGGATGAGTGCTGGAAAGCTGTAAACAAAATATTAAAATGCATGAATGCCTAACATGGTGGACCATATAATCTTGTGATAATTGCTTCCATTAAAGATGAGGCATCAAAATTGCCACCTGCTCACCTGATAAAAACAAGCAAATCAGAACCAACCATGAAGCTAGAAACTGAGGTTTCTCCAGAAAATGGAAATTTTCAAAACACACTGTGACTAATTTTAGACTTTCTCTTCTGACCACTGCAGTTAATTTTCCCTTTTTCCTGGAGCAATGAAGTACTTCTCATCTTATGGGATATGTTCAAGGAAGCAGGCATTCTTATACTATTTATTGAAGAGACCATTATTCAAAAATAGATTAGCATCAAAAATAACCTCGAACATGCTCTTAAATAATAATTATTATGGAATGAGAATATATATAAAAATACCTTGGCCAAAATATAATCGGTAATCCCAACAATAGCATTGGATCAACTGCAAACTATTGAGTCAAAACTTAGGCAAATCTTACCGGGACTACAAATAGGACTCAAATTGTAAAAATTGGAATGGCAAAGTCATATCCATTTTTTTTTTTACTTTTTAAAAAATTGAAAGCATCAATGAATATGTTCAGGCTCATTGTGGAAATGTAACCTATGTATATAGAATGAACCAAACTGCGGTGACACATGGTTTAAACAGGAGTAATGTTTTACTTCAACATTTCAGACTGGAGTACCCTTTGCTCTGGTCATGGCCCCTTGCTCTGGCCTACAGATCAGATATGCATATAATGGTTTTGGAGAGTTATCAGGGACTGGGAAGTGTGTGTTACATGGGTGATGGCCTACTGCATCAGTGTGTGGAACCCTTGCCTCTCCCCAGCCAATCAAATGAATACCTGGCAGAGCGTATCTCCTAGAGGTCAATTGAGGCTAGGCCCACTCAAATGCCACAGGCGCGCTCACTCAGGGTGGCCACTCCTAGAGACGTGTGGAAGTCGGCAACGCGTAGCCGCACCTTCTCTGTTGTTGGTCCCTCATTGTGGAACCATCTACCGAGTGAGCTGCACCTTACACAGTCCCTGCCCGCCTTCAAAAAGGTTTTAAAACTATGCTTTTTAAGGAGGCGTATGGTGACCTTATCCCTATCTATTATTTTTTTGTGTCCGCTGCATCTTGCTGAGGGTTCTCCCTCTATTTCGCTTTGTTGCTGTTTTACCTGATGTTTCCTTATATTGCTGTTTTACCTGATTTTTTAAAATCTGTAAACCGCCCAGAGTTCCTTATGGAAGATGGTGCGGTATAAAAGTGAAACAAATAAATAAATAATAAATAAATAAATATGTGTCTTCACAAACTAAAAAATAATAATCAGGCAGCCATCTTTTCTATCAGAAAATCAGCTGTAACTCCAGAAGTATCAGCAATACCTTCTGGTTGCCTGATAGGAGGGTCCTGTCCTAGAGGAACAGACTCAGGATGTACATCAGCTAATAAAAATCTAATTATGTCAAGATACTAGACTCATTTGCAGAAAATCTGCAAGTCTTGCACTGTTACTGTCTCATTAGTTAGGTGTTGAATAATCAATTTTGTGCTGTTCTGGCTACTATATAGAAACAATGTAAGCTTATGGATATTGTATCTTTTTACCACAGTAATTACCTATGTCTTTGTTAAGCTTGTGCAGTCATCAGAAGGGTTTGCATCCGTTTTCTATTATTACAATTTTGTTGGCTAACATCTTCATGTATTATTGCCAGCCTTTTAAAAAAAGGCAAAGAAGGCCAGATATTAACAAGCTCAATCTTGAGTATTGCTTTCTTTTCCCTAGCTCTTTCTGAAACTCTAGTGCTTGTGCAAAAGGTAGCAGAAAAACCCCTGGATTTTAAAGTGCCACAAGAGGGTTTCATGCTGCAAATGACTAACCTCACCCGCCACCCCCAATGATTAGAAGCAAGGCATCACCTCATTCTAGTACACGGACAGCTCTCTCACACAACTGTTTTTCCCCGCTACTACAATATGATGTTGGCATTTTAAAAAGGGGGATACACCCTATTCTTTAAAGCAATTCAGCATATGCTGAAATAGGATAAACAGAAATGTAGCCTGCTTCCAAAATTATTTCTCACCAATTCCTATTGTTCTGTAATTAGAAACATTATAACAGTGAGTTCAAAGATAAAAAGATTGTGTGTACCTTCTGAAGTCAACTGACATAATGTTAGTGATTTCTACTAAAAGTTGCTGTCATAGGATAACTTCACTGCCATGAAATATATTTGTTGTACTAAGGGATGCAGAGGTATAAGTTGGGCGTCATAAAGGAGTCTCTGTTCTGTCCATCTCCCCATTGTTAGTCCATTGTTTTAACCTTTTATGGAATGGAGGAAGAAGGAAACATGTTTCCATGGCCCTTACTGTAGGATTGGAATGCTTAGCCCTGGACAAAGTGTACATATTTATATTTACATTTACCTTGCATGGGAGTCACATGGCATTACTCGGCCTGTTGGTGGGGGGATTGGTGGGGGGGAATGTTTGGGGAGTTGTGTGTGTGTGTGTGTGTGTGTGTGTGTGTGTGTGTGTTGGGTCCATTCTCTAGGTGTGCGTGAATTCTGTTGTATACTACTACTACTACTACTACTACTACTACTACTACTACTACTACTA
>JAHTLZ010000122.1:7859406-7871339 GCA_023846285.1 Phrynocephalus versicolor
TACTACTACTACTACTACTACTACTACTACTACTACTACTACTACTACTACTACTACTACTACTACTACCCTCATGCTGGTAACTTGCTTCTGCTGCTGTGGAGAGGAGAGGGAGAGGGAGAGAAGGATCCAAGCATGGATCTTCATGAATCCACCTGATTTTTAGCATGGGACCTTCCCAAAGACACTGTCAAGTCACATGTCCCATTTGTACTCACACAGAAAACACCACAGAAATGAAGGATGCATGGCTTTGCAGTGGATCAAAAACAGTGATCTGTGTAGGGATCCTCATGATTTTAACATGGGGTCATTTCCATGCCACTGCCCAAGCTGTGGGCAGATATGGTTCCTATGAGTGAGTGTGGTTTGGAGATGAAACCTGAATAAAAATCATGTGGATCCATGAAGGTCTTTGGCTCCGTTGCTTTGCCCAAAATTGCTCTTAACTCTTCAACCCCTACACTTCATTTCTCTCCTTCAATTGGTGATGAATAAGGCAAGGAAAGGAAGAAAAAAAAGAGGCAGTGGAAGGCAAGGAATAAAGAAATAAAATGCCTCCCCAGCTCCCAGAGAAAATTACAGTGAGTAGGAGAAAGAGATGGTGGGCTACCACCATTGCTGCCACTGCCTCTGATTCACCTCTTCCTTCCTTCCAGAAGGCAACAGTGATATCTTGGGTTGGCAAATAAAATGTCTTTCTCCTACCCACTTCTTTCTTGGAAACAAGAGATGTATGCATGCACGCACGTGCGCACACACAGACATGCAAACATACTGAGAACTAGCATTGCCACAGAGAAATGGAGAGCCATTTCCTGTGACAGAGGAGTGCAGATTGGAAAAGTCTATAAGGACTGCAGAGTTTTATAAAACTGTGAGTATTAACTGAGTTAAATTAGCACCCTCCCAGACAGAAAAATATAAGTGTGAGGTTGAGGGGATGAGTTTTCTTTTACATCATGCAGATTACTTTCTTTTAAAAATATGAATTAAAATGTGCGAAACCTGGTTCAAATCCCATTTCTTTTGGAAGAGAGATCAAGTACTGAGAGGGGTGAAACTGGTAAATGTGGAGCTAAATGACAGAGTTAAGAGACTATTCTATCATTTTAGTATTTAGTTCAGAATGATGTCAACATAAACGTGTAGGAGTCTTGTCTAACAAAAAAGAAGACAGAGTCTTGAAACACCTCAAGGACTAATGGTTTATGGATTTTAGCACAGTTTTTTTTTATGCAACTGATTAAAAAGAATGTTCTGCTAAATGAATGCTAAAGTCCATGAAAGCTAGTGCCAGATAAAACCCCTGGATTTTAAAGTGCCACAAGAGGGTTTCATGCTGCAAATGACTAACACAGCTGCCCTCTGGAAATATCTCAATAAAGTTACAGCCTCTCCCCCAACCCAATATCTCTCATTTAGTCTCCTTAAAGTTTGCAAGATTTGCTCCTACATCACAGTGTCTCTTACGTTGGTTCTGTCTCACCTAAGACTGCTGTGACACGCAAGATTCTCTTCCAATTGTGTGGGAAGGTGTGCAAATGAAAAGACCTGCAATTAACTGCAGTATTAGGTTCAACAAGAACAATCAATATGCTGCCATTGCTTTTCAATGCAACTGCCTTCTATATATGGTGTGTCTCCTGAGGAAACCCAAGTCTGCTAAGGCTAATGTCAAAGACCACACTGAATCATCTTAATACAAGTTGATGTACTCTTCATTATGTCAATATCTGAAAAATGTAAAAATTGTCCAACATAATATACTAAAAGGCAAAAATATTTTATCTTTCTGGGCTCCACTTAATCTGCACAGTTCTTGTTTGTGTTCTTTTGTTTGTCTATCCATTTAACAAACATCTTGACACAGGAATGGCAGTTCACTATGGACAAAGGCCATTCAATTAATTCACAAATCAAAAGCTCTGCATTGGTTCTATCTTACAGAGTGACATCTCGGTACACTTGAGAAATAAAAGTTGCACCACAGACATTAAAAGATAGCATGAAAACAAGCTGAGTAAGCCACTTACATCTGGTCTGCCCCATCTTTCTAAATCAGACATTACAAAGAAAAGCTCCATATTTGAAAAGAAATCTCACAATTTAACCAAATCAAATATTTTTGTGCAGTACCACTACATGTAAGGATGTGTCACAGGAAACCAAGACCAAGTTCATCCACATTACTATATTTCTGATGACTATGTATTGGTTTGAAAAGCTGGACGGTAAAGAAAGCTGGAAAAAAATGATTGGTTTAAAATGTGGTGCCGTAGGACCATAGGCGATATTTGCTACCAGAAAGACAAACAAATGGGTCCTCCTCTCTGGAGGCGGCCAAAAAATGATGATACTGGGGCACAAGAAGACAAGATCCTCTGAGAAAGACAATAATGCTGGGAAAGGTTGAAGGCATCAGGAAAAGAGAAAGACCATGTATAAGACTGATATTGACTCCCTAAAAAAAAGTCACAGGCTTGAGTTTACAAGAGCTGAGAAGGACATGTTGGAGATCTCTCATTCATAGGGTTCCCATAAGTCGGAGGTGACTTGATGGCATGTAACAACCACAACATGCACCTTAAAAGAGGGGTGACAATTTTTTTGTTCCTTCAGAGGATTTGGACTTCAGCTTATAGAACCTTCTATACCACATAACAATTGTAAGAGATTGTGGAAGGGGCCAATTTTCCCCAGTCCTGTCCCCTACTTTCTGATATAGCATGGCTAATGTTAGTCGCCTGCTGCCCCAGTGCAGAACAATAAGTATTTAAGTCACACTGAACAGTGACTTTCATCATGAAAGTTTAACAAAATTTTTCATTACATTATATTACAGGTTTTGAAAACTTGGGTTCAATTCAATTAACAGATCCGACTCCTGTAGCATAATTGCTGTCCGTCCTAAATTAACCTGCAGATTATACCACATTACAAAAACTGACTAAAATGAGCCCCATTGCAGAACCATCTTTAATCTAAGTACGATGTCTGGCAGAGTGGCTTTAAAGAATAAAAATAAATAGATTAAAAACAGTTATCCCACTCTTTTAAAAGATAAAAGCTTTGAGTTCATCCCCCCTGTATTCATTTCAAAGCCTTCCAAAACTTAAATTTTCTTTTTGCATGTTTTGAAGGCATGTTGAAAACAAGAGCAGAATCTGCTAGGAGCTTCTGCTACATAAATCCTATTGAAATGAATGAGAGCAGCCCAAATGTATGTCCAGATGTATATCCTAGCTTATTTTAATAACTAAAATACTGGCTGACTGTGGCAAATGTAGGTAATATTAATGGAAAATATTTGGCTGAAATCTACTATGTAATTGCACAAACAGTGTAATGTTTAGAGGCAAATTGCTGTAAGTTAAGAAATGTTCAAAAGAACTTACCACACACAACTCAGTATGCAATGCTCATGGAGATTTCTTAACCCAATAGCAATTTGCTAGCAGCAGTTTACCTGTTTGCATTATAGCACAACTGGCACCTGAGAAAAGGGGTTTCCAATGTCAGTAAACATATTTGCTGTTCTAGCACAGGTGATTTTCAGCAATGTAAAGGCACACAGAATACCATCAAGTTTAGGGTTAGGGTAAAATCAGTATGATTATCTAATACTGATTTAAAACTAATGAATTTCAGGCCTCTATCATTATGGATCTAGGCCTACATAATTAAAGACATCATAAGACAATGACAGATTTAGCCAGGATACTGTTTTAAGATTGTAAATAACAAGAGACATATAAACAGTGTAGAGAAGTCTAAATATGAATGTTCAGTAATGGCAAACAGGTATCGTGATTCTTTACTATAACTGTGGATTGTCTTTTATATTCTATATAAAGGTACTGTCCCAGTACAGATTATGCAATTTGTTTTGTTCCAACATAGCTATCCTTGCTTTGAGTTTAGGTTGTTCTGAACCCTCCAATTTACACTAAACATCCTTTCTCTCTATTTTAAAGCAGATAACTCCCATCACTCACAAAAAATTCATACATTTTGAATGACACCCTTTTCCACAAGACAGAATGCTTACCTGTTTACCACTCTGTAATTTACAATTGTACAGTTTAAAACAGAAACAGCTTTTAAGTTTCTTGCATGCTTTGAGGCCTACCTAAGTAGCTAGACATACTTTCAGATCAAGGTCTAACAAACAGGGAAAGTAGGGGAAACTTACCTAAATTATTTTCATTTAAACATATTAACATAAATATCCGGTGCATATTCTGAACCAACTTAGATGACAGTTGCAGCCCTGGGTTTGTAGTAGTCATAATGCCAGTAACATTCAAAAAGGCCTACAGAAAAGGCCATTTCTCCCCACCGTTGCTTCATTTACTGATACAGAAGACTTTACAGAACATCTTGCTACTTACACATGCATCTATCTCAAATTAAACTGCATTTCCCCACAACTGTTCAGCAGACTGTAAAACTACCGTCCTTGAATGAAAAAAGGGCAGGTGAAAATTATAGGGGATCGTGGGCTTTTTGCTTCAAAACCATGATACGGGTTAATAATAGTTGCTCATACAGTTCTATACAATAAGTAGGTGCATACATATAATGGGACATTCAAAGAAGAACTGAAAAAAGGTCTTATAAGCCATTGAGTATAAACTGGTGGAATAATAGCGACAGCACTGCCATAGCAGGTGAGATTAAGCAGTACTGTATTTTTATTCAACACATTGTCTCAGGATGGAAGAAGATATACAGACCTACAACAATGACATCCCTGTTACTCAGGAGAAGCCCCAATGCTATCAATGATCTTCAGCACAGACACACCGTACAGACTTACATACAGAATAACAGTAAACTAATTAATGAACACCAGTTTGTTTCACTCTGTTTCTATCTTAAAACAAATACTGGGCCTAAATAATAAAACAGGCATTTTTGGACATAGGAGGATGGAAATCCTCTTGAGATATATTTGGTACCTTTGAAGATAAGTAAAATTTATGAGATGAGGGCAGTGCTTTACCAAATTAAGTTCATGGCATTTGGGATATGTTCTATAACATCTACAGGGAAAGAGCAGTTGTTAAAGACACAAAAAGGAGTGATTTGGTGTTCTCTCAACAGCCAGCCATGCTTTTATATCACTGCCACACTAGTTTGTTCATATCACCCATGTCAAGATTGTTGTTGCTTTTGGCTTGAGGGAATAGTATGACTTTGACATTGCATCTAGATGGTTACATAAATTGGTGAGGTGACTGGTCAGAAAGACAGGGCTGGGTGGGAAAGTAAAACATGCTGAAGAAGTTTAGTGATTCCTAAGTAGAGAACACACCATCTGGACATCTGTTCCTGTCTCTGAAATGATGAAGAACTGGCAAGATTTCTTCCACACACACTTGGATTATTAGAGGTGGAAAGGTAGAACACGGTTTATGCTATCGGCTTTCACAACCAATTACAATTATTGTTACTAATTATTATTAATGAGGACCGCATAAAAACACTCAGTTCTGTACATTGAATGGGATGCCAATCCATATTCTCCTGGCTTAGGAAATGAGTAATATTTCTCTGGCTACATTTCAGAATATCTTCTCACACGGAGCCAAGATATATTCGGCTACAGTGGAGATGCAGAGCACTGAAATCTCAACTGCCCTACAGTGGACCCTCGTATAACAAACGGTTTGTATAACATAAAATCTGTACAACATAAAAAATTCTGAAAATAGGGGAAATTTGATTAACAGAATCACCTATGGGGCGAATCCATACAACATAAAAATGGTTGCGATTAGGGATTACTTTGTTTTCAGTGCATTCCTATGGGAAATTTGTATAACGGAAAATTTGCTTAACAGAATTTCATTTGGAACAAAGTAATTCCTTTATACAAGGTACCACTGGTATTTAGGATCAGTCTGGGTCAGTTTCCTCTGCGCGTATAGCTTCGGAATCTCTCTGTCCCTCTTCATCAGGCCACATCCTTCAAGTTCCCTTTCTATATGAGGCAGATCCAAGGTTGTTCACCACCCTCCCTTTCTCACATCTAAAATCTCCCCTCTCCCTCCCACCCCCAGCGCACACTTTCTTGGTGTTTGTTTGTGCGTGTGAGGGAGAAAGACTGAGAAGGAGAAAGAGAGAATTATAGGGATGTATGTGACTTTTCAACACCCTTCTTATAACATGAATCACATGGCTGTAACAATGAAATGTTTTTTGCTTCTGTATCTACTGTTTCCACAGACTAAAACAATTAGCTTCTGTGATTTACTTAGCCAGGCTCTCCAGTGTTTCTAAATTGAAACAAATCGGCAGGGGTTGAGTGCATTTCCCAGAAGCTAGTCTACTGAAAATATTTATTGAGCTGACACCCTGTCTAAGACTACAACCAGTCTTTGTGTCCCCAGGGAGTCTAAAGATTTTTAAAAAGGAAAATAGGAACTAGACACCGGAAAACAAGCTTATATTTTCTTCTTTGTAAACTGATAAACATAAGATAACCACTTCACCTCAAGTATTTACAACCATTACTTATACTAATATCAGTTTTCAATGCACAACAACTATCTTTCTATGCAAGGCCGATGATATCTAAAATTGCATTTTACCAAGTAGTATTTATAGTTATGCCAGTAGTATATTTTTTTTACAAAAGAACTATTTTCTGTTCAGAACAAATCAAACCAATATTTTACAAAAGCCGCAAACTGTACAGCAATCAAATTCCTATTTCTCAGTAATGCATTGTGTATTTCTTTAAGATAGATTCTCAAAATAAAGCTGAACTATACAAGAAGTGTGGTTGCCATCCTATTTATGAGAAGGGCACTTGACCATCTCCATATGATGAACAGCCCCCCCCCCCCAAAACTGAACTGTTTTCATGCCCCTACAATACAATACAAGATCTTTCTATGTTTTGAATGTTCCTTATCTTTAATGCAGGGACAGGTGGGCAGCTGAGCCTGCCCTGGCGCAGGAATTCTAGTTGGCTTTCTCGGTTGTCGGAGTATTCCTAGAGCGAAAGGGGGAAACAGCCATTGCCGTTACTTCAGGTCCCTTGTCTCGGAACAGGAACTGGGAATAAAGCGTGACAACAGAATTCCCCAGCCCAGGGGCAGGTACGGCTCGTCACGCTCTGTTCCCGGTTCAGGGGGTGTGGCCAGGACAAGATTCTGCTGTCACGCTATGAACATGAAGTAACCTTTTTCTGTACCGATACCAAGCGGGACAGCAAAGAGGGATGAGAGGGACGTGAAGTAACGGCCTTAGTGTTTCATTCTAGATATTGGATTAACATTTAAATTAAGACATAAACGTAAATATGGGCAGCGAGGGGGAAAGTATATGGCTTTTGGAAATCAAGGTGGAATAACTCCAACATAACACTGTGCAGAAAAACTGGCATTCCACCCATGTGACATCAGCATTCTTGACAGTAGATTAGCTTAACACTGAGCATCCTAGCAAAACAGTTATTCATTTCAGAGTGCACAATAATTCATTGTTGTCCTTCACCGTACATTAAATGTCACCGATGATAGTGACAGGAATATAAAAATTATAGCACTACTGCCAGAAACCAGACATGAGCTGTTAACATAGGCACTTTTGGCATGGTTTTTAAACCTGGCTAGATCATCATCTCCTCCTAAAAAGGAAAGGGGAAAGAACCACACTGGAAAACAAGGCAGTGGGTATGGTGGAGCATTTTCAAGAAGGAAACTCAGGTAAACTTCAAACAAACAAAAGAACCAAAATTTGAAAATGGCAGAGAACATGCTTAAACAGCATCCTGCATGACTAGTCAGAGATAGCTAGATACCAAATATTTTTCCCCTGTTTTTAAAGCTATTTAAAGCTATTTGATTTTTCCCCACTCCTAGTATTGTGGAAATATATTAAACTCAAAGGAGTGGTAATGACATAGCCGCTTAGAGTTCAAAATTGAAGATAAGCGGGATATAAATGCAATAAATAAATAAATAATAAATAAATAAGTTAACAAAGCCATTTTGAAAGTCATAGCAGTGAGATGGGCTTGACCTAATTTACAGGCTAGTCATTCATGTTGTTGTTCAATTGCAACATACACTGGTCTTAAATTATGAAAGCCAATATATGCCTTGAAGAGAATAATGAGATACAAGGTTTTGTTTTCCGAAACCACTGCATCACATTGGTATGGAAATCTCATGTTTATATGCTTCATCATGGGAGAAACAATTCTGGGATTTAGAAGACAGATCTGCTAGAAGGAAAGTTCTTATTCGTTACTCTTCCATCCAATGAGATAGAAGTTTCTCTGAGAGGAGGACAAAAAAGAGGAATTACATTTGCAAGACTCCACTTCTAGTGAAGTAACAGTGTGTACCTTTACACAATTTGCATATTCCATTTCTTCCATTCTGTAATGATTTGGCTGGAAGACTAAGATCGTATTGGTGCTTCTAATTCTGTGCATATTAACCTGAAAACCAGCCCCACTGTTGTCCATGGGATTTACTTCACTCAGTGCCAATAGAGCTGCAACCTAAGGCTTCATTCCCCAACAAAGTAGATGTTAAGGATTTCCAAAGCTCGGTTTGCAAAAGTTTCAAGTTGGCAGTATTTCTCCTCATATAGGGATAAGCAGAAAAAGCAAGTGAAAGACTATGAAGACTACAGTAGACCTATAAAGAATTAATAATCCCATCTCTGTATTACTGGAATAGCTTTTTAGTTCGCAAGGCCTGAGCAGGGCTGTCAGTGGTAGGATTTTTTGGAGGCCACTATTTGACAGGGCCCCACATAAAGCAGATGGAATTTCAGAGAACATAACAAACCCTATTAGAGCAACTGGAAGTGGGCACCTTTCAACTGCTTTTGCTAGGTCTAATAAGGGTATTTCATTAATATACTGAGTTAACCCAAATCTATACAGAGGAGAGGAAGGGGATCCCCATGCCCTCCATCAACACTGCTTCAGGTGAGGAACAGCAGTGCTAAAAGGAAACCATTTGCTATACATAGTATATCTCCATGCAATTCAGAAACTTGAAAAAACAGAGTTTCCCAAAGCTTAGAAAGGTAGTAGTACATGTAGTACACTGTCCTCTTCACAGTTGTTAGCTGCTCAGAGTGGCCTTTTGGCCAGATGGGTGGGATATATAAATAAATAAATAAATAAATAAATAAATAAATAAATAAATAAATCTATTGAACCTGAAGAGAGCAATGACAGAGGACAATCAGGGCTAATCAGCCTCTTTTACTCATACAGTTAGATTAATCCCATCTTGACTACCTAAAAAGGCTTCATATCCTTAGGTCAAATTTCGCACTACAAGTTAGATCTCCCCCATCTTCACTTCCAAGCCTTCTACAGGAGTAACTGGAGAATAGATAGCTACAGAACTAAAGAACATGAGCTCTTCCTAACCCACTTATAGAATACATAATTTGTGTCTGACTATTGCAACCCCAGAACAAAATGGATCATAAGAAGCAGGCCTGAGAATAATTGGTGCTTGAGATAATGAAAAAGTCAGAATTGATTCTCCCCCCCGCCCCCATTTTACTCATGGAGGACTTTGATATCTATGTTTGCAGCCTTCATCTAATTAAAGTTACATTTTAAAAAAGGTGAAAATTTTTCTCGTTAGCAGTAAATGAAGGGCATCCCGGCTAGGATTCTGACATGATTAACTGCTATCACCTCTGCACTTAACTGCCTCTTCAAAACAGAAAGAGGGAGAGAAAGATAGAAAGAAAAGTAGCACACAGAGGACAAATATGACTAATTAGAAACCTCTTTTTAGAGTCTCCCCCTCCTCCATTTTACAGCCTGATATTATCTTTGCCATGCTCCATAAACACAATAATCTCCTGCAAAATAGAAAATCCTATTAACGGCTCCCATTTTTCTTCTGGACAGGCCTCATCGCTTACTTTTGTCAGCTCTGAAACCAGAGTTTTCAGAGCTTTTGGTCACATGTCATTGTCAGAAACGTGTCCAATCCAGATCATTTAAGAGAGGAGATTTCTCCTTCTTCACACTAAAAAATCCCACTGGAAAGTAATAAGGCCTCTCATCAATGAAATTGCTTCTGTCTCTCCTGGCTTAAAATTGCTTAGCTACACGCTGATGAAGAATGCTATTTCAAAACCTGCAAACTAAGGAGGTGATCCTGTCTGAGGGAAGTTGATACAGATCTTCTAGCAATACAGAAGTAAAGCTACCCGTATTTGTCCTGAACAAAAACAATAAAGGTCTATTAGATATTTGAGTTCATCTTATTCTCTGTCCAGACGATACTGCTGAGAGCTGGATTATTTTGACCCTAGGACACAGGGGGTGGGGGAAGCTTGTATGTATGTATGTATGTATGTATGTATGTATGTATGTATGTATGTATGTATGTATGTATGTATGTATGTATGTATGTATGTATTTCATATAATAAGTAAGAAATGGAGTGTATCCAGTTTCTTCTACCCAGCTATGTTTCTAACAAGAAAAATAATAATACAATATTACAATATAAGACTATATTTTTGTCTAAAATTGTTAGACTAAAAATTGAGGGTCATCTTATACATGGAAGCAAGCTGAGGAGAGAACCACCCAGTTGTGAAACTGCAATTCTGGGCTGGAAAAGTGGGGATCGCTTTATGCATGGGTGTGTCTTATAGACGGGGAATGTGACTATTTTCCAAAACCTATTTTCTATCTATCTCATAATGTAGGGATTATTTTAAGGAGTTAATACCCAAAGTGGCAGCCACATTGTGAGACTGGCATATTTTCCCCATTGCAGAGTGTTCTGCAACACATATTTCCTCCTCACATAGTCAATGAATGCACTGACTTGCCGTGCAGAGAAGGAATACCATGTGTACAGGCAGCAGCATTTCTCAAAGAATGACCAATTCAACATGTGTATGCAAAAGACTCAGCAATTTGCTGAAACAATAATCTTGGGAGTGACAATGCAATGACCTTCTTGCTAAGGTGTGCATCTGCTTGTTACAGTGAAATGCCAAAATCAGAGTTCAACTTCTAACCCATTGAATTGTAATCTGAATGATAAGTCAATACTTACATAAGTTCCACTGCTTCAGTGAGTAGACCTTGGCCATAAGCACCAACTGGATTCAGGCCGGTAAATTCATTCCTGGCATTTCTGCATTGAGTACACATCTAGCCAAAAGCTATATTTTGGAATACAAGTTCCAAGAAATTGGTAGTATTGGCAAGGGAAATTTGCAACACAAAAGTAGGAACACAAACATTAACATTTCAAAGTTGTTCTTGAAGGTCACTATACATTTTTGGCTTGAAGATTTGTGTAGCTGGTGCCGTTTTTCTGGCAGGAATGTTCATATGAACCAACAGAACACTTGACTGTTTTTGGCTTTAACCCCTTAAAAGTGTATATTTTTCAGCTTGGTGTCCTAGTGCAATAGCACTCAAGCTGAACTGAAAAATAAACAAACATATGCATGCACAAATGCATACAAGTGGCTTTGTGCCTTGGCTGTTGGCCATGAACTTGTGTGAAATTCTGAGGTCTCATTTCCAAATGGACTCTGTTGAAGAAAAGATCTTCCTTTGAGAGAAGATCTTGTGATCTGTTCATATGACAATAAGCTCTTAGCATGTCAGGATGCACTTCATAGCAGCTTCCCCTACCCCACCCCATGTGCTAACATTGCCTGAGCACAGAGGGCTATTTAATGGGACTTATATTTGCAGACTTGCACTTGTAGGCTCTAGTGGTATTATGATTCTGCTGCACATGTAGATCACCTCATTTTCACCCAGGAAAAGGTAAACATACAGTCAGACAGAATTAACTGCTTGCTTATAGACATCCAGAAGGCAGCTCACTTAAAAACCCACAGAAAGTGACTACACACACACACACACACACACACACACACACACACACACACACACA
>JAHTLZ010000122.1:7871349-7886860 GCA_023846285.1 Phrynocephalus versicolor
ACACACACACACACACACACACACACACACACACACACACACACACACACACAATATGGTAGAGGCTTTACCATCACAATGCCCTGGAACAGTCTGATGCAAACAGCCATAAAGGTGTATTTGCATATAGATCACTGAAAATGAGTGCATCCTGTGTGTTTAGAAAGAGTGCACAAATATCATCCTTATGATTAAACACTTATGGTTGGGTATCTGTCCATACACTGTGAAGCAAGAACCTTGACATCTTGCTAATTGGCTCTCCTTTGTTACATAAGGCTTTTCCTTAAAAGGAAAAGTGTTTGTGTTTTTTGCTTTTTAAAAACACGACACATAATGCCCTGAGCATGTCCAGTGCTTATGAGACTGGGGGAGTAAGATACACCAAGCTGGAACGTTTACAGATATCTGGTTATTTAATGATGTTTGCACAGTTGGTGCTTAGATGAATATACTTTGACGCTACTGCTCCAGATTCTAGAGGACTGGCTTTTCATTCCCTGCCATCTTCAATCAATGTGTCTGCCCTACAGATGTGCACACTTAATGAAGGTGGCTGAGCTCTCCAAACCTTTCTCCACCAGCAGCCTCCCAGATCCTAAATGTGCTCCTAAAGGAGAAGGCACTGTAGAATGTATGAGGAGATGGCACAGGGAACTGGGAATGGGAAAGGGGGCCAAATCTAAACAAAAACAAATAAACCACAAACAACAGCCCACTAATCCTTGGTAGAGCATTTTCAGGGGTCCAAGGAGCTGGCATAGAGAGGACAGGACACCGAACCCAACTTTGAATCCTCCTTTTATATACACTTAACTCTGGATCAAACCTGTTGGTCTTCCTGGAGAATTAAGCTACCTCTGGAAAGGAGATCAAAGAGAAGCCAGTACATCAAAGAGTCATAGAATAACAGAGATGGAAGGGCCTTGTAAAGCCATCCAATCAAAGTTATGTCTGACAGATGGTTGTCCAATTTTTCTTGAAAGCCTCCAAGGCAATTGGTTTCACTGTCATACGGCTCTAACGGTTGAGAAGTTGAAAATAGAGATGGGCACGACTAGGAAATTTTTTTTTTCGAGTTGTCGTTTTTCGGGGCAGGTCCGTTTCGGCTCGTTTCTGTTTTTCGTGAAAATTCGCAAAAATTTGTCGTTTTGTTTTTCGTTTTTCATTTGTCGTTTCTTCCGCGATTTCACGCAATTTGACGTCCCGGTTCCGAGTCCCGACCGAGATTCCCAGTTGCGGCGCTCGGTGTTTTTGCAGGGTCGGGGAGGTGCGGGCGTAGGGCGGGCGGCGGTGGCGGGGGTCCATGGGTGGGCGGTGGCAGCGGCAGGGGGGAGGGGCGCGCGGGTGGTGCGCGGGCGCGGGTCCCGCAAATGACGCAGAGCAGGCGAAAAAGAGTTTAAAAACTGGCCTGGGTGATGGACTTGCTGCACAACAAGACAAGTGCATCCTATATAAGCAAACAAAGTGGGGCAGAAAGAATGCATTTCTTTTTTTTTTTCTTGGTCTGCTGATGCTGAACCGGCCAGCCACCCTACTTGGTCTGGCTGCCGTGCCTGTTTGTTATACTTTTTTGTTGTTTGGTTTTGAATCCATCCCATCTCCCCTCCAGCTCTCTCAGAGGCAGCAGGAGAAACAGACATTCCGTTCCTCCCCAAATCTGGGGTCTACTGATAGTATACTCACACAACACAACAACAAAGCTAGTAGAAGGGGTGTGCCAATACTTTCACACAGCACAGGGCAAGTAACTAAGTGAACTGTAAGTGCTTCTAAGATGTAATTATAAAATATTCTATAGAGGTGGGTGCCCTTCAACAAATATGTTTGTTTGAGTGCCCGACTGCAAATAAATGAATGAGGTGTTGACCCACTAAGCTAGTACAGTTGTGCCAAGCTGGCACAGACAAATGTGTTTGAGTGCACTGGTTGGCGATGGGGAACTCTGTATATTTTTAAAATAATTTAATCCACAGCCTCCAACCTCCCCTTTTAAGCACTATCAAGAAATCCTCAGAAACAGGAGGAGAATAAAAAGGATTAAGGAATAATTAACTGTTATTCCCCCAGTGGCAGGGTATGAAAGGACCTTGGCTGTTGCTTGCCACTTGCCACCAAGCAAATGAACTTTAGAAAATAGAAAATAAATGGTAGTATTATATTTTTAAATAAAACTTTTAAACTGCTACTAGGGTAGGGTTGCTTGCTTGCTATTCCCTTCCCAATCCCCACATCAGCAGAGCTGCAGGCAGGGTAAAAGGACCTTGGCCAAGTAAATGAACTTGGTTAGGAATTGGGATAGAAAAAAAAATGGTAGTATATAAATAATATATATTTTCAAAATAAATCCGCAGCACCTACCCTACCCTCCCGCTCCCACTCAAACCTTCCCTCCCCCTTGAAGCAAATATAAACAAATAAAAAAAGGAAATCTTCCTCCAAAATGCAGGAGAATACAAAAAAGAATAAACTCTGCATTGCTATTCCCCACAGGGAATGAAATTATTATTTTTTCCTAAAAATTCAATTGAATCAATTCCCTCCCTGCCTTCCTAACGCAACCGCAACTGCGACCGCGAAATCGAAACTAGACTGAGTGCAGCAATCCAGCCCTGACCACCACCCTCCACCAAGATCCAAGCCCAGACTGCGACTGACTGGGAGTGCCTCGCCTTTTTATGCCCTCTTGCACATCCAGAAGTGTCAGTCAAAACCTGGCCATGCGATTGGTAGAATGGGTCCAAAAATTTGCATGGTCCCATCCCATGGCCAGCCCATCATTGTGCAGTTGTAAAAAAATAAATTAAGAATAAAATAAAATAAAATCAACGGAGACGTATTTTTGCAAGACAAACCCACTGCTGCTACTGAAAAAATTCAAGCATTTAAAATAGCTAATTTTCGCATGTTTCTGTGGTGCTTTGGTGGGTTTTTGGACCACAATTTCAAAAAAAATATTGCAGTCGCCATTTTGGATCCCCCCGCCCGCACACCGCATGGCAAAGGCAGATGAGAGGATGCCCCCCCCAGCCTGGTACCAGCAGCGCAGCAGTAGCCAAGGAGAGGGGGGGCGGGGAACCCCCCCCAATAAACCACCCTTCTGGCCTGGTAGGTGCCCTCAGACAGTTTTCGCCTGCTTTTTTGGCCGGGAATCGGGTTTTTTTTACTTTTACAAACTTTTTTTTCTGTGCCGATTGGCATCGTGCGATCGCCGTGATGCCAGGAACGACAACGACAAATCAGACCCAATTATTCGTTCATCGGTTCGAGTTCGAGTTCTGGCGGCGTAATTCCCGTTACCGTTTCCGTTCTGTAACGGAAACGAGCAACGGAAATGGAAACGGGAATTCCGCTAAGTCGTGCCTATGTCTAGTTGAAAACTATAAAAATACTATAAAATTAAGAAAATGTTTATGACACCAACACAGTTGCTGTTGTTGCCAAAGCCTCTCTTGATGGCTTATCTTAGTTCTCTCAGAAACCTCATGGAACAAGAAGTGGTGATAGCAGCTCATGTGTCTTAAAACTGATACCTGGCTTATGGCTGCTGTCATTCTGTCCAAGTACATGCAAATCTCTATACTTTTATTACTACTAAAACTACTGAAGAAAAGTGAGTATTCTAGCTCTTACATATGCACCTCTAAATGGTTTTGAAGCCATGCCCTTTATGAAAATCGTTCACACTTTAAGATATGATTGAGAGGCTCTACTATGTGGAGAAGTGGAAAATTCAATCAGCGGCTTTTGAAAAGTACATGAAATATTGGTATGTGTGGGACGGTAAGGACTTTGACATAGCAGTTCCTATTAACTGCCCCGGCCAAAGACCAGACACAAAAGCTATTAATCAAGTCAATAAAAGATATGAGCCTACTCAACTATACGTAGTCATATAGTTGTATAGGTGTGTTTGTGTGTATGTGTGCATATGCACACATGAATACAAACAACCTCTTTCTTTCTGTGAAGATCCTCTTTCCTACATACACATACACAAGTATGTATAGGTGTGTTTGTGTGTATTTCTTACACACACATACACAAATTATGCTCTCATTTCTTTTGCAGCTTACAGACAGAGCACTGTACTTATAAAGAAATAAGTTTTGGAAGTCACATGGGTAATATTTCAAATTACTACTTAGCCAATAAGATGATTGAAAAAAGGAGGAGAATGCAATTAATATACTTAAGTTGGGGAAAAGAGGGATGCATTCATATGGGTAAAGAGACAAACCATAGTTTCTTAAACTATTATCACTATGTAGAATGATTGTAATAACAAATGTGAATATCAAATAGTTTGGCAGACTACTGCCCATGGTAAGGTGAGATACTTTTTTAAGCTGGAGCAATTAAGGAAAAAAAAATCAAGAAAAAGAAAGTATGTCCATCCAAAATAGCAGATCAATCCGTTAGGAGCATTATGTAGCACATGGTTGTTTTCAAAGTTCATCTTATAAGCCGCTTGGCTTATTTTGGTATAATTACCTCTCTCTTTTACCTTACAAGAAAAAGAAAAATCAATCCTCCTGAACACAAAGGACATGAATCTGGGAAAAGAGTTAATTTCCAATCTGGTTATATGTTGCTGTCACACCATGAAATTAGTAATTTGGGAATGAATTCTCGTGAAATGACTGGCTGTAATGAGAATCCTACTGCACTACTTGGATACTGTCTCTCAATTATTATCTTGATGAAATCCCTCACTTTTCAAACAATTGTTGATAAGTTAAAGTTTGCTACAATATGCAGTATGGAACCTGGAATCCAAAACATTTCAATTAAGGCCTGCAATGGGTTTCCATCATAGCAAAATAACCAAACAATCCTATAGTCTCAAATATATTACCTAGTCAAGGAAAATATTGATTGTCACCCTATGAAAAACTGTTGTTTTGGATTCTGTTCATGATTTTTCACAGAAAACTATTCAATTCTTTATGAAATGAAATTGGGAATAATTAAGGGATATCTGTATTAAGATGGCAAATGCACTGGGAAGCTGCAGAATTATTTGTTTGTAGTAACACAATAAAGCAGAGACATTGGTACATAATAAATATCAGCATGGAATTAGCTACTCTATTCTCATGTTAAAGAAGGTTTTAATTACCGTATTTTTCACTCTATAAGGCACACTACCTATCCCCTCAAAAAATAAGGAGAAATATCTGTGTGTCTTATAGAGTGAATATGGTGTGTGTGTCGTGGTGGTGGTGGTGGGGTGAGGAAGCGGCACCACAGCCAACCCACTGCATGGCACAGAGGCCTGGACTGGAGGACACGTGTGAAGCTCAGCTTCACTTGCATCATAGAGACTTGGCTGGATGAGGCTGGGGGTGTCAATCTCACTCAGCTCTGTCCTCCTGGTTTCTCTGTAGAACAAAGGGCAAGACCAGGGGAGGGGCAGGGTGGAGGATTGACAATAGTCTATCTCAACTCCATCCCTTTTACTAGATGCCACATTCCCTATTTCCCTAGATTTGAATGTATGTTCCTAAAAGTAGGAGCCAGGGATAAGATAGGAATTATCTTGGTATAATGCCCTCCCCAAGGAACAACAACTTGTCTGACTCATCTAATTGAACTGATTAGAGGGGTGGTTTTAGAATCCCCCCAGGCTCATCGTGCTGGCGTATTTTAACATCCATGCTGATGCAGCTCTGTCAGGGGTTTCTGAAGACTTCATGATGTCCATGACAACTATGGGTCTGTCTCAAATGGTGTCTCCCCCTACTCATTCTGCAGGCCACACCTTAGATCTGGTCTTCTGCCCTGATATGGAATTTGGGAACCTTGGCATAAAGGAACTTTCTGTAGTCCCATTGTCATGGACAGACCATTATCTGGTGTGCTTTAGGCTCACCCGAACTCAGAGCCTGGTCAGGGGTGGAAGTCAGACACAGACAATTTCTTCCAAGAAGGCTGCTGGATCCTGATGGTTTTTTAGCTGTCCTAGGGGAGTTTCCCACCTCTTTGTCAGATGATTCAATTGAATCTTTAGTTTATCTCTAGAATGAGGAAATGATCAAAGCCATTGACCTGATCACCCCTAAATGGCTGATTCCTAGAAGTATAGCCAAACTGACTGCCTGGTTTACTAGAGAACTGACAAATATGAAAAGGGTGGTTCGTAGAGCTGAAAGGTGTTGACAGAAAACCCAGACTGAAACAGATAAAGAAACAGTGAAAGGCCAATGGAAAGCTTATTCCAAGGCAATGGAAGCAGCAAAGAAATCATTTTTCTCTACCACAATTGCTTCACCACAGAATCACTCAGCAGAGCTCTTCCAAATTGTCAAAAGTTTGTGACATGCTGACCCACAGATGGAGCCTCGTGGCGCAGTGGTTAAATGCCTGTACTGCAGGTAAAACTGTGCTCACGACCTGGGTTCAATCCCTGGTAGCAGGCTCAAGGTTCACTCAGCCTTCCATCCTTCCGAGGTCGGTAAAATGAATACCCAGCTTGCTGGGGGGGGGGAATGTGTAGCCTGCACACTTTAATTAAAATTGTAAACCGCCCAGAGACCACTTGTAGTGGTATGGGGCGGTATATAAGCAGAACACTTTATATGTCACAAGGGGATAACACAGATCACTCTGTAACTCCCTGCAAAGAATTTGCACAACACTTTACTGCCAAAATTGTACAGATCTGGGCTGACCTGGATGCTGCTATTGATCCAGAGCATATTTTAAAAAAAACTGTCCCCCTTGCCTGACCGGTATTAATGGATTAATTTCAGCTCTTACAGCCTGAGGATGTGGTGAGGACTCTTGGGGAGATGATGGCCACCACATTTTTGTTGGACCCTTGCCCTTCCTGGCTCATAAATGCTGCCAGAGAGGGTCTGGCAGACTAGTTAGGAAGAGTAGTAAATACCTCCTTGCAACAGGGCAGGATTCCAGCAGGCTTGAAGGAGGCAATATCAAAACTGCTGTTTAAAAAGCCCTCTTTAGATCCAACAATACTGAACAATTACCGACCTGTATCTAACATCCCATTCTTGGGTAAAGTACTAGAGTGGCTTGTAGCTTTACAGCTTCAAAAGTTTCTGGATGAAATAAACTATCTGGATCCAGCTCAATCTGGCTTTAGGCCTGGTTATGGGACTGAGACAGCACTGGTTGCCTTGGTAGATGACCTACACAGGGAAATGGATAGGGGATCTGTGTCCCTTTGGGTCTTAGTGGGCCTCTCAGCTGCTTTTGACACTGTCGACCACAACATCCTCCTGACTCATTTCTCTGAAATGGGACTTGGGGGCATTGCCTTACAGTGGCTTCAGTCCTTCCTGCAGGACAGAATGCAAAAAGTGGTGTTAGGGGACTCATACTCAACACCACGGCCACTGACCTGCGGGGTACCTCAGGGTTCTGTTCTGTCTCCTATTTTATTTAACATTTATATGAAACCACTGGGGGAAATTATTCAGAGTTTTGGAGTGAAGTGTCACCAGTATGCCGATGACACTGAACTCTACCTCTCATCGCCTCCAGATTCCAAGGAAGCTATTTCGACTTTAGATCAGTGCTTTGCTTCAGTAATGAACTGGATGAGGAAACAAAACCCAGACAAGACAGAGCTGTTTCTGGTCAGTCAAAAAGGAGATCAAGGGATAGGGATGCAACCTGTACTGGATGGGAGTACCCCCAATTGAAAAAAGAGATACGTAGCTTTGGGGTGCTCCTGGACTCATCCTTGAGCTTAGATGTCCAGGTCACAGCTGTGGCCAGGAGTGCATTTTCAAAATTAAAACTAGTATGCCAGTTACACCCATTTCTTGAGAAACCTGCTCTGGCTACTGTGACACATGCCCTAGTGACCTCCCAGATGGACTACTCTAATGCACTCTACATGGGGCTGCCAATGGAAAGTCTCAGGAAACTTCAATGGGTCCAAAATGCAGCGGCCAGATTACTGACTGGGGAGGGCTACAAAGATTACATCACACCCCTACTAAAACAGCTCCACCAGCTGCCAATCAGCTATTGGGCACAATTCAAAGTGCTTGTTGTAATAACCTACAAAACATAAAATGGCCTGGGTCCAAGCTACCTCAAAAACTGAATATCACAGTATGAACCAGCTTGGGTGCTAAGGTCACCAGGAGAGTAATGTTCTGTCACTTATCATTCATGCAAACATTCCTCCAGAAAGCCAAAGTTATCAAGAAGAAATACTTATGCTAGAATTCCTGGGAAGAACTTTCACAAGAAAAAAAAGAGAGAGAGAGAGATCAAGAAACAGATGCTGATGGAATATTTGGGTATTACTATGTGGATACAAATAATCTGTGTATTTTTGTTTTGCAAGGTGAGTTTCTAGGTGGAGGAATGTCCAATGGAATGCCTACACAGCTAAGGCTGCATGTAGTAATAATTACCAAATAGCAGTCGGAGGGCAAGAACACAGATGTCTATTTAATGTCTATTTACTTGCAACACTTCCACTAAAGGACACTTCCAAAGTTCTGAATTCTCAGCCTTGTTTCCCGCTCAGTCCCATTACATGCATATATTATTGTGGCCCCGTAGGGGTAAAATGGAAATACTTTGAAACCAACCCGAAGAATAAATATTCATCTCAAATCTATCATTGCAAATCTTCTACCCTGTAGATTATCAAGAACTATAAACAGCCATGGAAATGAATGCATATGCTGTTGTTTAAACAACACATGTTATGATGCATCACTTATCAAAACAATTGTTCCAGTTCTTTCAGATGAAAAAAAAAGTACAGTATCTGCGAAATCTATGGTTTTAGAAATAAAGACATATATATGAAACAAGAGCACATACATAATTGAATCTACTACTGGACATGAAAAAAATGCCTCAATTTATTTTTACCTTGGACCTCTATGCAGTCCTTTATATGCTGCATTACATTCCTCTAACCTCTCGTGCCATTAAATTTAAACTAGAATACACAGTGCCACTGAATTTTGCTCAAAAACAGGTGAGTTGAAGGTCCATGTATGCTGAATCTAATGAAATCCCAAAAGCAGGCCAGGGACTACTTAGGGCAGTGTTGGCGGAGCCTATGGCACGGGTGCCAAAGGTGGCACTAGGAGCCTTTTCTGGCACCTGGCATCGTCACTGCACAGGCACCTGTATTTAGGTTAAATTGCTGTATTGGCACTTTGCTGAAAAATTAGTGGGTTTTGAATTGCAGCTTGGGCACTTGGCCTCTAAAAGGTTTGCCACCACATGCAGACAGCCAGGCGAAGGGGGGCTCGTTCGTAGCTCTCCAGCATCAGCACTTTTGAGATGCCCAGAGCAGCACGCCTGGAGAATAAACTGGGGCTACGAATGAGCCCACAAGCTGCTGCTTCCCCTTCGCTTGGCTCTCTGCACAGAGCACAGTGGTTTGCTCCAAGTGGAGAGGGAAGTGCTGTGGCTGTGAGGGAGCGATGTTGTGTGCCCTCGGAAAGGGCTTTGAGTGCCACCTGTGGCACCCATGTCATAGATTTGCCAACACGGATCTAAAGCTATTCTAAATAGACAGCTGTGCTCCCTGTGAACCATTAGCTTAAGTTCTTAAACCAGATCTGGAAGTTGAGTCATGGCAACTGGACTTCTTTTTTTTTTTTTTGAAAGACAGAAATGTTTCGCTGCTCATCCAAACAGCTTCATCAGTCTGAATAAAGCTATTTGCAAGTCCGCGTTCTTAAGCCAGAATGTTCTTCTGCACCCCAGGCCACAATATTTTCCTTGAAGTACAACCTGCAGCAGATGATATTTCTTATTGCTCATTATGTGTCTGAAATATTGTTATTTTTCTCTCTCTTACGGTATTGAGGATTTCTAGCATTTTATTCATATGCAATACAGCCACATTAGTGACTCTGGCTGTCTAAGGTATCTTCAGAATAAATGAACTGATGATTACAATCTAGAAAGCTTCTGTACTGGATGCCTGGACTACAGTAATTATAAAAGCAAAGGTTCATTCTGGGAGACCTCAAAGTGAAAGACAACATTGGCTGGCTTGAACCTCCATTCTGGGATTCTTAACTGGGAGTACTGATGGCAGATACAAATGTAGATTGAATGTTTTGCTTTGCATCTGTGAATAACTGGATTATGAATTTTACCAGTTACAGGAAACTACTAGTCATGACCTGGAAGAACAGCATGGTACATTCACTCAGACCTGGAACAATTATCAGTGCAGTAGTCTACTAATTATCCTTGATTTTAGACACATTAATATAACCTACTTGGAACCCTCTATGAGTAATCCATTTAGAAATGAAGATCCCTCACCAGCAAAATCTTATAAGCACCATAGCAGTGCATGGTAATGTATAATCCTATACAAGCATTAATTAGCCAGAAGTGATAATTCACAGTCAGTCATGAGTACCTAGAACAGAACAGAGGTATTATCAGCAAAACTGACTATTTCTTTTACAGCTAGGCATTTTAACTGAAGCCAACTGTGAAAATAAATTGGTTATTCAGAACATTGTACTCTATACTCAGGTTGCACACATATATCACCAAAAACAAAAGCAATTCCCTCACTATATAACCTTATGTATGTGGAGAACAATGTTAACGAAGTGTTTTTTTCTTCCCTAAGCACTCTCTGGAACTGGTATGCCTAGCAGTGGTCAAGGAAAAAAACAAGGTCAAGGTCTTGTTGACTTGAGCGTAGAAGGGCAAAAATGTCCAGAATGCCGGGGCTCTATGAGGGGGGTGAGGGGGAATTATCAGAGCAAAAGAGCAGATCTCTCTCACTTTGCTGTGACCTTCCTTGGGCTAAAAGGAGCTTAAGTGATTTAGGGCCCATCATGAGAAGCTTGGAAGAGTTTAACAAAGTAATCAGTGGGTCAGGAGAACAGAGAGGTGGTAAGAAACCCAGGCTGCATGACTCCATATGTGGAAAGAAGACTTCTCAGGAGAGAATTCTTGAGTGACTAAGTTAGATTAGCTGCTTATACCCGAATCACCAAAAATACATTGTTGCATAATCTTTTTATACCAGCGTAGCACATAGAAAGAGTTTGCTGCATGAAATAAAATAAAGCACCACAAGCTTTATATTTTTCTTTTGCACTGGACATAAATAGTCTAATATTGAAACCAATATGGGGGGAGACCTCCATAAGGCCTGTCTGTCTTTCTATACTAATCTGGGTGGAGTTTTGACTGATTTTTCCCATGTGCCTTTTCAGCTGGCCTAATGAAGCTGTCACCAAAATATGGATTTTGGAGGTGTTCTTTTGGCCAATATAGCAACCTTTACAGCTCTATGTTGTTCTCATCCTATGAACATAGCTATAATAAATATGCAGTACAGACACTTGCTGTCCTCTGGAACCAGTTTGAAAATCTGTGGGGAACTGAGAGACTCGGGGGGGGGGGGTTGAACGGAGGGAGAGAATGAACTACCTGTTCTCATATCTACAGAAATGGATACCACACATAGATCTCCGTGGGGCTCTTCTGCACGAGTAACAGAGTTGGACACTATGTGCTTCATAAAAAAATTGTATGAAGCACAAATTTGCACCATAGGTCACCACAGGCACCAAAGTGCCTGGATTGGAGTGCCAGAGCAAAGGACTCCAATGGTACATGAGCCTAGCAAGTGGCATGGCCAGCCTGCAGGGCAGAAGATGGTACATTACAAAGTTGTAAAAAGCACACAAAGTGCCCAACTCTAATGTGCCCAACTCCCATTAGTTAATCATGCCTATCATAATGGTATCCGTACATTACCCCAACTCGGGCCACACTGCACTGGCTGCCAATCTGATTCCGCATCGACTTCAAGGTTCTAAGATCAATATACAAAGCCCTAAATGGCTTAGGACTAGAGATGGGCACGACTCAAAAAAAATGGTGATTCGTTTGTCGTTTGGTCATTTAGGGGTCCATTTCGGTTCGTTTTCATTTTCGTGAGTTTTTTTGGAAAAAAATCGTTTTCGTTTCGTTACGTAACGAAATGAAAAAACAAAAACGAAAATGAAAAAATGATGTTTCGTTACCATTTAGTACAATTCAATGTATTTTGCTGTAATGAAAACGAAGCGGTCGACAAAATATTTCGTGTTTCAGGTCGTTTCGTTTCATTACGTAACAAAACGAAAAAACAAAAACGAAAATGAAAAATCGCTCGTTTCGTGCCCATCTCTACTTAGGACCTCGTAATGTGTCACAATAGCTCCTACCACAGAGTATCAATTGCTCCCTGGCAGGGCATCTGAGGGTGCCACCCCCAAAGGAGGGCCAGAAATGTCTACTAGGAACCTGACTTTTTCAGCAACGGCACCACACCTATGGAACATCAGAGATCTGATTGGTTCCCCACTCTGCTGGCCTTTAAAAGCCAAATGAAGATATGGCTTTTAGACTGGCTTTCACTGACTACTGACTACCATAGCTGCTGATCAAGTTTTCGATAATCTTAATCTGCCTCTGTCATCGTTCTACCTCTATGTCATTTTTATTTCAATTTGCCTTTGTTTTGTTAATTGTTTATTTAATTGTGGTTTTAGTTATGTTCATTATTATTTTGTACATTGTATTATTTATGTTTACATTTTATATACCACCCAGAGTGGCCTCTGGGTCAGATGGAACATTATAAATCAAATGAATAAATACATAAATAAATACTTAGAAGAAACCATTTGACTCCCTGATATTTGTATAAGTGGATGCATCTCTAACGTGTAAAGGAAGAATATCTATCTCTTACAGCTGATCATCCATTAACATGTCCTCTTTTCAGATTAGAAATGTTAGATTTTCCATTTGGGGATATATAAATCACACCATGCACAAAATGTATGTTGTCACTCTGTATACTACAAATAACACTGAGATATGGAAAACTGGTTTTTATACTATTCAGTGGCAGTCAGCCATGTAAAAACTTTCCTACTTTTATAGAGAATGCTAAATTTTAAACAAAGATAGACTAATATCAGTCAAAAGACTGAGAAGATCTTGAAAAAGTTTTACGAGTTTAGCTTCTCAGTAAAAACTTTTTTTTAAAAAAAACAACTTTAATACAGTTAAAATTTCAAGGTTTTGGCATTTTATACCATTCATGCCATCTTCAGGGAATCAGAAACAATCAAAAAGTCAGCCATGTGTTCATTTATGGTTAAATCACAAAATCATTGACCACAATGAAACTATTTGTTAAAAAAAAAATTTAGGAGGAAAAAAAATCATATTTTCATGTCACATGACAGACAAGAGATGCATATTATACACATGACCTTAATTTCACACTTCATTCCAAATCTGCTATAAGGAATTCCTGCCTTTCTGTTACTCTGCTTGAAAACTAAATCGTACATCTAACAATAGAATCCTTGGCAGACAAGTTCACATTCAAACATGATGCTTTATTCCTTTCCCCACAAAATTTACTATTAAGAAGTTGACTATGTCAGTACAGACTAAAATGTAATTAAACAAGAAACCCCCAACCCTCTTTCTGGCACATGAATGTTGGCGAATTTCCTCTCACAAAGTCAGAAGCACTAACATGTGAAGATGGGCACAGATGAGAAGATTGGTTGTAGACGGGACATTTTAAACAACTTAAACTGTCTAAAGAAAATACAAATGTGTTCACCAGCATTTGTCAAGAAAGGCTTCCAATCAAGATGATGCTTTCAATATCTGAGAGCCCAAGGCAAACCATTTAAAACTGAGAACATTCTACCAAGACCTTTTATAAAACATGGTGCTGTTGACTGACTGTCTCCATACTCAGTGAGAAGAAAAGTGAGTACTGTAAGCAAGAGAGTGGGGAAACTAAAAAGCTTGAAGGATCAGAAAAAAATGTGTTTCTTAAAGAAAGCACATTTTCAGGGAAGTGAATATGAATTTATCAACATTCAGTGAAATATAACACCATCAGCAAAATAAAACTATTTTGGTGTCTCTCCCAAACATTGTTTATTTTTTTTCCCAGCATGCAAAAGTCCTGTAGGGAATAAGGGAGAATGGAATTTCGCTGCTTCTAGATAGACATACTAAGTATGATAATCTTATAGGAGTGAATTACTTTTTGGTGCAGTGTTGCATTTGTACATGCACAGCTGAACATCAACACACAGACATTCACACACACATGCACATGGCCACCTTAAACTAAGACAACATGTTGACTCAAATCATTTTGACTTCTCATATGGCCTCCTATCCAGACCCTCCTTTTCCTAACTCCCTTCCCTTCTGCAGCCTTCCTTGTCTGCATGGAATCTGTTCTGATGGGTTGTAGAATCTTCTAGAACAGCATGGAACATATGCCAGGACTGGAGAGAAAGGAACGACTTGTCAGAAAGTGCCTCTTCACTATATTCTGCCAGCCAGGATGTCTTGACCAGATCCTTTCGCACAGAAGACCTCTGCTGGTTCTTGATCCTACCCAATGGAACTCGGAGTGTCTTGGACAGTGGAAAATGCCACAATGTCTCTGGATCCATCTCAAAGTTTTTTGTTTGTTATTTTAAAAGGAGCACATAATTTTAGACTCCGGACATGAGGATGACCTCTGGCCTCTGCACGCTATAAATCATGAATTGTAAGAAAAATAATTTACATATATATATTCTCATATATCTATAAGCATTTATATACTTTCTCTACCTTGATATACTGGGAAACCTAACCAAAGAGCAGCTTCAAAGTAGCTCTCTCTAGCAACACAACAGAAAGCATTGCTTCCCCCCCCCCTTTAACAATTGGCAGATTGCAACAATGGATACCTGAAGAGCAGAAATACTTCAAACAAATAAAGAATGGCCTAATTTGACCCCAAAGCTATTTTGACTATTTGACAAGATAACCGAGTTTGTTCTCCACCGCCCTCAATACGGTGTAAAGATCTTGAGCTCAGATAAACAGAGATACACCTTCAAATATGGGAGATTCCCGAGCCCTACAAGATCAAATGTGTTTTGGAGATTCACTCCTATAAGCTCACTTAACTCTAAATATGCAATGTATTGATCAGGTTTAAGTTCTCTCTCTCTCTCTCTCTCTCTCTCTCATAAACTATGTGTTTAAGCTTTCTCCTTCCCTTGGAAGATGATTTTCCTCCTTTTACATACCATTTTCTATATCTTTGGCAGCCCCATGTCTCTGTGTTATGTGCCATCAAGTTGGAACTGACTTACAGTGCCCCTGGTATGGCTTCCAAGGTAAGTACAAGGTAATATAGTTTTTGAAGGTAGTCCAGTTCTACCCTTAGTGAGTTTTCATGGCCAATCAGGGATTCAAACCAGGCCTCCTCAGTCCTACACACTCTATCTACATCACAACGCAGGGTATCCCAAAACTCTACATACTGCTTTGTATAAGCTAAGGTAAACTGTATATGTGGGTGGTGGTGGTACTACAACAATGTTTTGTTGTTCTGCCCCTTTCCTATACTCTCCTAATTTTTGCAAGAGACTCAGTTTATATTTTCACCACTTCTTCTTCTTCTTCTTCTTCTTCTTCTTCTTCTTCTTCTTCTTCT
>JAHTLZ010000122.1:7886870-7907134 GCA_023846285.1 Phrynocephalus versicolor
TCTTCTTCTTCTTCTTCTTCTTCTTCTTCTTCTTCTTCTTCTTCTTCATCCTCCTCCTCCTCCTCCTCCTCCTCCTCCTCCTCCCCTTCTTCTCTCTCTCTCTCTCTCTCTCTCTCTTGGGGGAGGGGGTAATCACAACAAATCTGAAGATTCATCAGAGTACTTTTGTCCTTAAACTGCCTCTCACTCGGGTGTTCTCTCATTTCAGGCTGGGAGTCCATTAAACAAATTCAACTTTATGCTACCAGTTATGAGATAGTACTGAAAAACCTGCCCTGGGAGAGGGGGGTTATCCTGTTGTACAGCTTGAGAAGGCAGCAGGAGAGAGTGAAATTATTCCTTGTCATTTTGACGGACAAGAGGTCCTCCAGCAGTGGAACAAACCTCCTGCTTCCCAGCCTAAATGCTGTCCAGTTATCTCCCAACGTGTACAGTTTGTATTAAAGACTGTGTTATTGTCATACTTATAAAGAGAGCTTTGGTGTTGGCTGCAAACTTGTGCTACCTTCACTCTATTCCAGATAATTTATGAGCAATTTATATAGCACTAGGCCTAATAGATTTCACAGGGCTTCCCACTCTCACTTATTGAGATTGTGTGAATACTATCTGCCCTTGGCTTGCTATCTTGTAAATAGTTTCTAATCCATGAGAAAGCTTTTTCCTCTTAACCACAGGGGCTGCAGAGTTTATTTAGAAGCTTGTTGACAGATTTAGTGAAAAGCTTTCTCAAAATCCAATTACGCAGTGTCCATAAGACACCTGTATCTGCGTGCCTGTCGACACCCGGAAGGAACAGTAAAAAGCCATTGCCGTATTTGACATCAACACATGCGTACAGTCATCCTCAGTTCCCAACAAATTAAGCATTTCAGAAAATGAAGGCAGTTGCATCAAGGAAATAATACTGAGCTCTGCCATCAGTTGTGAAAATCAGAGAAGCAAATTGCTGGCAGATCTCGCTCTGAGCAGAGAGATAAAGCAGAATGGGAAACATTTTGAGGATGTGTACTAAGTAGAAAAGGAGGATTTCACCCCAAAGATTCAGGGAGGGAAAATGAGAGACACAGACATGTCTGATGAAGAACAGCAAAGCAGATTCAATTCATGGGCCAGTCTCTCTGAATTAGTGATTGCATTTTGCAATTAAATTGGGTCTTTATGTTTACAATAGCTATTCTAAAATTATGGTCAAAATTATACCCCCAAATCAAGCTGTGTTCTGCATGACTGAACTAAATACAGCACTATTTTTTTTAATCCTGGCACCATGCCTTCTTTCATAATGGCAAAGAGCAAGAACCTAAAAGGAGAACACAAGGAATGCAGGGAAGCATGCTCATCATAACTGGATACTAAAATGTTCAGTAGAAGTAATCCTCAAGTTGCAAAAAAGGAAATGACTTATTTTACTCAGAGACATCCAATTCCAACCACACACAATGGAAGTGAGAGGGCTTACTAACTGCATTACACTGACAGAAGGGGTGACCGGTTATATTTTCTTAAGCCGCTTCTGAGCACAACCACTTCAAAACCACTGGGCTCAGCGGAATGCAAGTAGCATGATTTTGTGCAGATGGGGGATTCCACAACACATTTTAACTGAAGCCTTTGGGGTTGCAGTAGTACACTGTCCTAAGACCAGTGCATATGGATGCATAAGAGCTGCAGTGCCTAACTACTGCTTCAACAAAGACATACCTGTAAGTCTACCAAGGAAAGACACAATGCCTGTTCCAGGGGCTGTTTCAGCATTTCCCTATTGCAATAATATTCTCAGGACAGAGAGATCCAGTCTGCTTTTGCACAAATTATTGTCAGCCCCGCTCATTTCACAGACTGGACCAGGTTAGAAAATGATATAACAAGTGGCTAACTGTTTGCATGAAGAACGCCAAAGGGGCAAAGGTGATTTTCATATCATGAAATGCAACAGTGAATCCCATGTTAGGCCTATTCAGATATTCACCTTGTGTGGACTAAGACCACATTTACGGTCCCTACCTTCATCTCTGCCACATAACTGTCATAATACTGCACAGTGAAGATCCTCAACACAATAGAAGCTATGAACAGAATGTTCTCACTTTTCAGAACATTACCCTGCACACAAACAGAAAACTGGGCAGACCCACTGGTAGTTATGATGATGACCCTTTGAATGAGTGACCATGCCCCTGTGCCACTGATCTAAATATTATTTGTTTTATGAGACAGATAACCCAAAAGGCATCAAGGGGAGGCACATTTGCTGCAACTGTAATAGGAGCTCTTACCTAATGTGGATATAAATTAATATAAATATACAGTGGACCCTTGTATAACAAACAGCTTGTATAACATAAAATTTGTACAACATAAAAAATTCCGGAGATAGGGGAAATTTGCTTAACATAATCGCCTATGGGGAGAATCCGTACAACATAAAAATGGGATCACTCCATTTTCAATGCATTCCTATGGGAATTTGTATAAAGGAAAATTTGCTTAACATAATTTCATTTGGAACGAATTAATTCCTTTATACAAGGTACCACTGTACCTGAATGTCAAACAAACTCTGTTTTGATTAAGTATCATAGAATTAAGGCATAAGATAGAAGGAGGGGAAAGAAGATCAACCTCTGACATCCTACTAGAATAATCCTCATACCTAAAACAAGGACGGGCCCCCTGCCCCCAAAGCCTTACAGACATACTCCACAGTGCTTTGTAACATGGTAGTACAGAACATTGCAACTAATTATGATATTTCTTTGAAAGAGTGAATTTTCTCCTACAGACCGCAGATTAGCAAATAGGAAGAAGAAAGCAAGGAACAATTTGTGACTTTTGACAATTATTATTTAGAGGGAGGAAAGATAACAATTGCCAAAACAAATCACAAAAGGTTTGACATGTTACCTGGCTATGACAAAGAGCACACAACTGACACCCAAGTAAGCCAGCAGAATATACATCCAGATATCAGGGGAGAGAGGATTCAGGAAGGAGAAGACGCCCGGGTTTGTACCATTGGGCTTGCGGTACAAAATACTTATTCCAAGAGTCATAAAAGGTTTGGAAAAGTCGATGACCGTCTCTCGAACATATGTAATAGCCAGCGGTGCAACTGCAAGGTCAGCTTTCTGTTTGCAGGGAGAGAGAGAGAGAAAGAGAGAGAGAGAGAGAGAGAGGAGAAATTGGCTATAAGTCAAAATCAGTGTAGGCAGAAGCAGGCAATTACATTAAGCAAAACAGAGACTTTACACTTGGAGATTCCTATCTCAGTATCTCATACTCTGAAACCCAAAGCTCTGCTATTTGTTCTCCTCCTCCTCCTCCCATATTTGTAACATGACTCTTGGCCCCAGAGTTTTGAATACTGTCGTGTTTGCTGATATGGAGCGGAGCCAATGAAAACTCATAAAATTTATTTTAATATCTCTTTTCCAGCTCATGCTTGCTTTGAAGACTGAGGGTGGCTTTCGGCCACAATGTGTTGGAGGCCATCCCAGAAGTAAAAGAGAACAGATTTTAAGCATGGAAGCTTCTTCTGTCTTCTCTCAAGCCTGATAATTCTTATACTGGATCAATCCAATTAGAGAGATGGATTCATATTTTAAATGTTTGAATTGTCATCAGTTCAGAAAATCACACCATTAGATCTGCACTAAGTGACAACAACAACAACAATGATAATAATAAAAGGAAACACACATGTAATTCAAAGAATTTTCAAGGGCAGTTTGGAATAATTACTGTTATTCTTTTTACACATTTCCAAATTTCCCAGTCGGCATGCGTGGTTTGTTCATATTCCTGGAAGAGCGCCACTGGGTCACACTCTTAAGGTCTAATTTAGAAATGTGTATTCAAGAGAACCCTAAATGTTACTGATACTTTTAGACAACTGATTTTATGACATCAGGATACACCTGATAGGACAGAACATAAGGGATAAATTTTTCAGACTAATTACAGAATAAGAAAGCTTTCAGGATATTATTCTTATACTGCATATGGAGAGACCTACAATCATAGGTTATTATATATGATGGGCATTGGCCGGCTGATTGTTCTTTCATTTCTTAAATCTCAAGTTCTTTCTGTCCCAACATGAGACTTGTCAATGTTAGTAAAGTCTTCAAAACTTCAAGCAAAATGATACCAAATTCAGTATATCCAACTATTCTTGGCATGGAAACGGCCTGCTATAACAGTTTTAAAAATGAGAACAGTTTCAGAGAAAGAATATGGCAATCCTAATTAAGCCATAACACAGTATATAGACCTTTAATACAGAATTCTAAGAGTGTTGCACCCACAACTGCTGAAGGGTAGAAAAAAATCTGTCAGTTCTCATGCTGTTTGTATGCTGAAAATCGTAATTGCTCCCAAACCCATGTATAAAGACATTCGTGAAGTTGGTTTAATTATTGTCAAGCAATGACTAAAACCACCACTGAAACCAAGTATGTATCTATCTGCAGACCAGAACATATGAGATCTTTCACTCTCTTTCTCCCCATCTCATTTGCACCAGGTAGACACCAGGCAGCATTTTCATCATGCACAGATGGGCAGCAAGATGCTTAATATTTACTTTTTCACAGACGAATGGAGATACTAGACTTACCTGGTCGCCCGGTTATGGTTAGGGTGATAATTTGGGCAGTTCCCAGAGCGCTCCCTGGTCCTGGAGGTCATGGTGAACTCCATAAGTTCCCTTGTGGCCAAGACAGATCATCGGCCCGGGGGGGGCAGCATCAGTCTGGATCACAGGGCAGGCAGGCTTCCCATTGGCCAGACTGTACCAAGGGATAAGTGCCTGGGGGCAGGTGGAAACAACTGGAAGAGACTTCATTCTGACGCACTTCCTAGGCCGACTGTGGAGACACTTCAGTCATCTGACTGCTCCCCAGCTTTTTCCTCTCCTTCCCCTACAGTTGTTGTGGTGATGTACAGTGGATGGTTATTTGACCATTGCTAATCTCTAGGATGGTGAGTCAGTGTGTTGCATAGTTGTTGCTACTATTCGAGAATAGGTTGTTACTATTCATCATTCATTCCCTCTTACTTTCAGCAATGCTGGGCAGAACAACATTCATGGTGATGAGTTTACCTATTTGGGGTCCATATATACTCTATGCACAATAGGTTCAGCAACATTAACAAATGTCAAGGTCATTTTGCCACGTGATAAATTTAATTGTCAGTTATCTCTAAACTACATAATAAGGATAATGCACCATTTGAGTTGAGATCCCATTAGTGTTTAAGATGTCTGATTAAAGCAATCTATGGATCTGGGAAAATCAAGCTTTCAAAGCAAGGGTTTGCTCATGTCATGAGAAGACCAATTATACAATAAGGCAAACTGTGTCTACCAAAAATAACCAGCACATGAAGAATTTTTGATCAACTGTAAGGTGATTCAGCCTGGGTTCTCACAAATTCATTCATCAGGGCTTCAAAGAGGCCCCGTCTGGAACTCTCAGACTCTGGGGCCTTCTGTATGTACTTTATTTATTTATTTATTTATTTATTTATTTATTTATTTATTCATTTATTCATTTCTATACCGCCTATCTTCCTGGTGGGGAACTCCAGGCGGTTCACAACAGTTAGGAAACAACAGAATTGCATATATTAGTAAAAATTTAACATATATAACATCTAAAACAACAATTGCAAAAGATGGCGATGGCGGGAGAAGAGGGGGGGGAAATCATCCAAACGCCTCCCGGAACAGCAAGGTTTTCAGAGCTTTCCGGAAGGCAGGCAGGGACTCTGCAAGGCGCACTTCTGCTGGTAGATGGTTCCACAGTGTCGGGCCAGCCACAGAGAAGGCTCAGGAACGGGTGGAAGTCCTCTGAGCCTCTCTGGGCGTGGCCACGCGCAGCATGTGCGCCCGCGACAACCTAGTTGGACGGGCCGAAGTTGACCACTGGTCGATCCGCTCTGCCAGGTAGCCAGGTCCTAGGCCATGGAGGGTTTGTAGGTATATGCTTTCAGGCAGCCTAAGAAATTGATCCTTGTGAGACCAGTGAAACTTCAGTTGTTGAAAACTTATGTAAATGGGTCTATTCTAAACACAATTCTCAGTACCCAACTTTCTAAGAAGAAAACATGTAATTGAAAGATTGTGTTTGAAAAGCATGATTGATATTAATAGGTATTGCAAAGATAATGCAACATGAAGTTTAACTATCTAATAATCCAATCTAATCCATGTCTAGTTAGAACTCTTTGTTAAATGAATATAAAATTGCACCCTAAGTACTGGCTGATTTTGTTTTATACTTCTCTTAAGGGAATAGAAAGATAAATTTAAAACACATTAGTCATGGGTTTGTTTGTTTTTAAATTACCTGTTAGATGTGGGTGTTTCATATTATTTTTCAAATGTTTCTATTTTCTTGCCAGAATAAATATATAATTTATTAAATAGACCTTTGCACAAATCTAAAATGAAGACACAGACAGGTCTTTCATATATTCATTTCAGAGGACAAAAGTGTCTTAGCACACTTGCCTGCTGGACCATTGTTGTTAATAAAAATGTAATAAAGCATTTATCTGTGTTGTAAGCCATGTACAAATATTAAAAGCATGTATTTGGGGAGGGGGGAGTGAATGAAATGCAAAAACAAAGGAATATATTCCACAAGCAATATACCAGTATTTTGACAAGGTTTCTTAGCCAATCAATTTCTGTAAGTAAAGGAAATGCCTATCACTGTGATTGGCAGAGAAGAGTTAGAGAAGAGACCTGGATTTTGTAAAGAATTTATCTTTGGTGCAGTGTTTCTCTATGTTCATTACCTACTGTTCAAAACCAAAAGAAGAAATGGTTCCCCTGCCCCAGAAACAGGATTAGGGAAACTTTTGGATAACCCAAAAGCAAGGGACACTTCAGTTTCAACAGACTGGCAACAGATTATGCAAAAAAATATGGAGAAATTGTTATTGTTAGGGCAACAACAGGCTCAGCAATCACAACACATTCAAGCCAGTTTCAGAGCACTTACCCAGAAAATTAAAGACCTTAGTAGACAACTGATAGAAGTAAAAAACAGACAATGGAAAACAAACAAGAAATTGAAAAGGTCCCCCCCCCCCCAAAAAAAGCTAAGAAGATAGAAACAAAAGTACCTAAAGTGGTAAAACAGATGCAAGGTGTTGAGATTACCTTAATAAAAGTTCAGATGGGGAAAGCAGAACATGTGCTGAGACTCCAAAATGTATTGGAGCATAAAGAAGAAGACAGAATGGATTTGGTGAGTGAATTAATAGCATTATGGTCAGAAAGCCTGAAGGAAGAAGTACTTCAAAATATTGATATGGCAAGAAAGGTGTTCCCTTTATATACGGGGAAATGGTTTGCCAACGGAAATTCATGAGGCATTTACTAGAACCACCTAGAGGGACAAAATATTGAAAATCTCACAAGAGAAAGAAGGGACCGTGTTTGGGAACAAGATCAAAGTACTCAAACATATACCATGGAAAGGCAAGAAAGAAGAGAACAGAACACTCAAATTTAGTGAATTTTCCGAAAGAGAAAAACTCAACCCCATATTGATGGCTAATTCCAGAGGGCAGAACATGGAAATGTCATATAAATTTAATGATGAAAGCATAAAACTTTTTGACCACTAGGGTGAAAGAATGTGGAAGAGAAAAAGATCAAGCAGAGAAAAGAGAGTCAGGTGAGCACACAGAGAAACCAGATTCTGGAAATGAAGATAGAAATTCGGATGATTCAGAAAAATCAGATGAATTAACATTCAGATGACCAAGAAAGAGCCATTAGACCACACTCACTGATCAAAACAAGAAAGGCAAAGCAAAAAAGGAGGGAAATTGGCAACATTGAACAAGATATATAAAGGGAAGTGGAATGTTAGTATAATCAACATTCATGGACTACACTTATATTAAAAACACAGGAAAGTGTTTTTAAACATAACATTGAATATGGATGTAGTGTGTTTACAAAGAAAGCAAACAGCTATTTAGTTATAATGATGTTAAATGTAGTTTTTTTATGTCGAGTACTGGGAAGATCCCGGAATTACTGCAAAATATGAGTTAATGGAAAATAATAATTATGATAATAGTTACTGAAATAATGATTATAATTATAGTGGTAATGATAACAATGATAATAAAATAAGAACAATGATGAACACTGTAGAGCTAGACAAACCTTTAGACGTATATTAGACTAAGACCTAAGGTAGATATAGAATGAGAAGTGTAAAGTATTTTATGTTTGGCTCCAAATGAATATATAAAGTTTAGGATGTGATATAAAATAACTCCCAAGAGATATAAATAATTATGTTGTTTATGCAATATTACTGATATATAATCCGACAAGAGTTGTGTGACAAAGAGTAGCAGAATTAAATGTTAGCAAATATAGTGCCATGGTAACTCTGTACCTCAAACATTTTTGTTACTATTGAGTAAAAAACAATCAAATTCAAAAAGGAACTGAATCTATAATTGACATTGGCAGCCATTTTTCCCCTACCTGAACAAATGAATGACTGCATAATGCATCAAAATTGTTCTTCAAAACAAACAACAAGAAAACGGAGATACCTGGAACTGCCATTATCTTCTGAAGGTCCCCCAATTTGGGAGGAGCGGGTGTGTGAACCAAAACCTGTAAGTCCTCTCTATTATGAACAAAATGATTTTTATTTATTATTATTATTTATTATTATTTATTATTTATTTATTATTATTATTATTATTATTATTAATAATAATAATAATAATAATAATAATAATAATAATAATAATAAATTATTTTGGTTTTTAAAGGTTTTGTATTACAAAGAATTTGCATTAGAAAGGAAGGGGAAATGGCTAGACAGATAGCCATGAGAGGCCTAAAGTTATGTGGAAACATATCAAGCCCACTACACCCATCTAGCAGAGATTATACGTGAGACTCAAATACTCGCAGCCTAATTCATTTTCTCTAAAAACATGATAGGAGTGCAAAATGTACATGTATCAAAAATGATCCCTAAAACTAAGGAAATGCCACTTCTTCAAAATTCTTCCTTCACTTGCAAATAATAATTTGGATCCAAATACTTCGGAAAGAAAGAAATGGCAATATCTAGATTAATAATAAAATGAGGCAACAAAGCAGGAGATACAATGCAAGATTATGGTGGCCTAAGGTTAATTGTTCTTCCAGAAGGACATACATTTCAAGGAGTAAAGCATGTGAGGCCTGCATGCTTTACAGAAGTCTAAAGTACAAAAATGTGTGATTAAGTGGATTGTCCAGCTCTGAAAATATTTGGATGGGGAGTCTCTAAAGGTTCTGTCCTATCCATTGGTAGTTTTCAAATTAGACTACTGCAATGTGCTGTATGTGGGGCTGCCTTTGGACTCGATGCGGAGGTTACAGAGGGTGCAAAATGTGGCAGCCAGGCTGGTTATGGATGTTAAAAAGTCCCAGTGTTTCACCCCATCCCTGGCCAGGCTGCACTGGCTCCCGGTGGTGTTCCACATCAGGTTCAATGTGTTGTTGACATTAACATATAAAGCTCTACACAGCCTGGGATCCCAGTATCTGGTGGAATGTATACCCCTGCGCAATCCTTCCCAGTCAACACGATCCTCCCAGTCCTTCGTGCTGCAGGTGTGTCAGGCCACTGCCAGAACCTATTCCAGAGACTAAAGACTTAATGCCTGAAGAGGCCCCAGATGGGGTTTCAGGGCTGTCAGTTCCTCCAGCAGCTGCACAGGAGAGTGACTCAGCATTTTCAGGGGATTCAAAAAATTTGCCTCCCCCAGTGCTGATCAGCTGGCGAGTGGGCTGGGGGAGGCAAAAAAACGTTTAAACATCTCGTCTTTTCCCACGCAGGGGAAAAGGCTATAGTTTTAAACTTTTTTTGCCTCCCAAGCCTGCACCCCAGCTGATCGGCACTGGGGGAGGCCAAAAGCCCACAATTTCCCATGCCCCATCGGGTGTGTTGGGGGGGAACCGTGGGGGTTTCCCTATAGTAATGCATTGCTAATGCATTCCTGTGGGGAAATGAAATGAAACAGAACAAAACTGAAATTTATGTTCCATTTTGTTTTGTTTCTCTTCCAGAGTGGGGTTTGTTGATATATTTTGTAACGTTATGAATAATGAATAATGAATAATGAAATGAATTAAAAATTTGTTTCATGCCCATCACTATACTCAAATATTGGTGGTTTGGGGGATCCTTCATCAGGACTGGGAACAGGTAAGCACTCCAGATGTAGATTTATGTCATTTTAAATTTATTTTTACCCCGCCCTTTTTCTTGGAAAAGGACCCAAGGCGGCTTACAGTAATGAGGGACAATATATAGTCCTGTACAATTAAGACATATTCAAGTTTGAGAACAGAGAATTGAGGGACATATTACAGCATTAAAAGACAACATTAGGGCTATAAGAGCACACAATCAGTTAAAGAGAGAGTAAAAAAAATCCATGTAATTATGCACAGTAGACCATCCAAAAGTTATGGGTATGGAAGCTAACATTGAAAACAAAGTGTCAAAGCAATCACAGATCAATCAGCGCTAGCCAATGGAGGATGGTGATGACGAGTCCTACTCTATATGCAAAGATTTTTTGGGGAAAAGGTTTTCAAAATTCTTCTGGGTCAGCTGAACAAGTGAACAGCTAACAAATTGTGAAATGTGAATGGTAAGGAAGTCTTTTTAACATGTTGTTGTGTGTGCAGGTTGAAGTTGACTCAAATGAATCACGCCACCAGTATAAACTGGTTATCTTTGTTTTGCAAACTCTCTGACATGCACTGCTTTGTACATCATATGCTGTAAATCTATTGCAACTTGACTGAACATGAGTGCATGAAATTTACAAAAAAGTAGTGCATTTTTATATTCCAGTAAAATACATTCTAAGCACTTTTTTTCTCATTTTGCTGTACTCCTTTCTGCACAGAAATAAATTGCAGTGCAGCATTTCTTACGCCTGCTTTACATAAAGATGTAAGCAGACAAATGGTTTTTTACCAGCCAAATGAGTTTATTTAGATTTCACTGCCAGAATGGTGGTAAAAGAGGCCTGTTTCGCATGTGAAATATTTGGGGGATGGGAGGGGGGAGGAATGTAAACTAGTCATTCAGAAGTGACTAAAGGTAGACTCAATGAGGGAAGGAATAACCTCATTTGCTTCTTTGCTCTCGCTTTGTGCCAGACCCTAAAGAGAAATGTAAAAATGTCAAATTATGCACATTGCAACTTGTTCAGCAATACTGAGCAGCTGAGACAGGACCTTTTTATTTACCCAATGAATGGAAAATATTTCTGCAAAAGTCTCTTTTAAATGTGAAATACTAACTGCAAAGACAGGCTTATGTGATTTTTCAAAAATACAAGAATGTCTTCATATATCAGCTCTGAACACTGAGCACACATCAGTGGCTGTTCTCACTGTCAAACTGCACCAGTTGAGTATATATAATGCTGCCCTGGTGGGGGTGGGGGTGGGTGGCAGAGGCAAGAACAAAACTCACTGTGAACGCTGTTATGGAAAAGGTTTGGCTTTCACAATGAAAATCAAGGGGATGAACAGCAGAATCCCATTGAACTGGCACCACAGTTCAGTATCTGTATTAGGGGTAGGAAAAGTGTCTAGTATAGTCCATGTGCAGCACAAGGTTCCCCAGTGCAGCCCCTACACCATTCTCACTTCCCATGGGGGAAAAAAACTGAAATTTTATGAGTACTGTTCTCTTCAGCCTTTCTAGAGGGCGCTATTTACTATTTAAAGCCCTTTTAAGGCATAGAGAAGTACGAGCAGTGATCCAGAGTACAGAGGAGGGCAAATATGGCTCCTGGGCTCGCAGACACAGACCATCTCCTATCCAAAGAATTTGCTGTGTCTCTTTTCAGAGACATTATGCAGTGTCTCTGAAATTCTTTCAGGGCAATCATTAGTGTCACTGGCAGTTACTTCCCATCCATTTTGTCTCTGTAAGTGTTGGGCTTCGGACTGTTACAAAACAAAAAACCTTACTTCATGTTCATTGCGCAACAGCGGAAATTTGTCTCAACCATGCCCCCGGAGTGGGATCAGAGCGTGATAATACTGTACCTGGCACTGGGTTGGGGTATTCTCTTGTCATGGTTTGTTCCCAGTTCCTGTTTTGAGACAAGGGACCGTGTGGTAACAACTGTCATGCAAGAACCAGTGTCCACCTAGAGGTCAGCGTCTGAAGCGGCATTCGACAAATGTTTGTTAAAGAAAGTACTGAAAATTCTGTAGCATTGATGTGTAAATCCCAGAAGACCAGTAAATTGAAATATCAATAAAAAATTATGCACAATATTTAAAAAGGGGGTTAAGAAAGCAAGACCAATTCAGAATATGTCACAGAACAAGACTGTGAAGTAACACTTGTCACGAGACAAGTTATCACAACTGTGAGAAAACGGAAACAGGGACTAAATAGGGACAAAACCATGTGATCATGACCAACACTGTCACGGTACAAAACTAGTTGCGGAACAAGGAAGGACGTGAAGTAACCACCACTGTCTCCTTCTCATACTGATCTTAAGACAACATTCCCAAGCCATTTATTTCACTTTCATTCAGTGAAGCTAACAGTGCAGCTGCAAAAGGGAAATCACATGATGGTTCCAACATTACAAATCATTTATTTACATCCGTGAGGGTTATTCCAGTCACCCCCTTCCCTTTTCGGCTCCCCTGACGGTATAACTGATTCTCTAGGTCACTGCTCTGCTCTGATATTTTTATTAAACCAACTTTCAAATAAAGGAACAACTTTAAGTAGAGTCGTCTCTACGTCAACCAAGGGTTGAAGCTCAAACCAAATGTCTTTAACTGTCCCAAATGATTGCTCAGTTTTTTCTTGTAACTGGCACAACAGGCACTAAACCCATAGTCTCTTCCAGTGTGTTCCCTAAGGCACCAGCCATGAACCTTTGGGCCAGCTTAGCTCAGGGTGTGGGTCCCAAAGACCTGGTTCGGGCTCTTGACATGCTGGCGAGAGAAATGGCCTCCTCGTCAGACAAGTCCCATGGGAAGTGAACTATCTTCTATTTTCTCTGTTCTGATGCTCTCTTTCAAAGAAGGCACATTCCCTCTTTTTGTATTCCCTTTCAACTGTCACTTCCCAAATAAGAGGCTTCCACACTCTTTTACTATTCCACTGCCTTTCTGCTTCCTCTCTCTGTAATTTAAACATTATCCATTCCCCTGTCCATGGATCTTCTTTCACCACTTCATATAATTTCTCCTGTTCCACCTCTCTCACCTCTGTTAACAAATTGTCCCTCTTCTCCTTCTCCCGATATACTCTCTCGCTTTCCCACACAATCTAATGGTTTCTCCTTCTCGCTCCTAGTCTTATCCGATTCTTCTTGATGAGAGGATGGCACACCTATCTTCATTTCTTGCTCACAACAGCAATAATAGGCATGTTCTCAAAAAGGTGTAGGGCTGTCTCCATCAAAGTAGGACTGGAAATACACCTTCCCAAGTAAGGCTTTCCCAAGATGTTTCCACCCTCCAATATATTATTGGATCCATGCCATTTATTATTCCATTACTGTGTCACTGGCACTATTTACAGAGCTCTATAGATTTATAAGATGATACACTATTGTGGGTTGGAATGCCTGGAGCCAGGATGTTGAATTCCCACTTTTATGCCTGTGCCTCCCCAGCAGCCTAAATGTGCTTACTCAATATTTCTGAGCCCCCCCCATCCCCACCCATATTCTTGAGAATTTTAAGAAATGAAAATTGATTAGAATGTCTTTTTATAAGATGGCAGTTTTGCCATGTTTAAATGTCCCAAAACACCTATACAACTTCCCTTCGTTCAACATATGCTTCCCCCAAACATGCAGTTGGTCACTAGAGGAGATAAGGTGACTCTTTCTTTTTAAAAACTAGAACAGCCTGTCCAGATCGACATAGAGATATGGTATATGGATCACTGATGGCATGGTTTGGATCAGAAAAAAGTATTTGAAAGTGTTTTTACTTAGAGCGATCCATCCTTCCCCTTTAAGAGCTTTTGCATATCTTTCTGGCCCAGCAGTAGGGCATTTATTCTTTTTGGCATGCTTTTTGTTTAGTCAGAGATAGAAGCCTCCAGCATCTGCAAGTTTTGAGAAAGAGTGGAAAGAGAAAGTGGACAAAAGAATGAGGGAAGAGAAGCACAGAGGGAGAAACTAGAATTGTGCTGATATGGGGGGAGAGGACCAATGGTAAATAATAATTTCACCTCCTGACCCTCTGCAGACGATCATGGGAAGTGATAGATGATTGGGCAACAAGAAATTGTTTGCTGTTCAGGTGGGAGGGGCACACCAAATGGAACATTGCTCTTTCACCTCAATCTCAACAGACCCCATGTAGCCATGTTCACTCTACACCCAAACAGGCAGTCTGGTGGAGTCTTCTGAAATGTTTTGGCATTGGTGTCATAGACTTGCATGGTGGATGTTGGCCCTCACACCTCAGCTCCCGATTCCCAATTGCAAGGTGCTATAGGCTAGGCTTAATGGGAGACGAGCGGGGAGGGACCACATATGAATCTGTTGGATTCACAGACCTCTTAATCCCCAAACAATCTACAACACATGCAAATATTTAGATCACAAATAGATCACCATTCTTCTTTGCATGTTCTATTAAAATAGTGCAGGTATCATACAGAATATCCTTTAAAGAAAACAGAACACTGCTTCTCTCCATGATGCTCATTCTCTTCCAAAGCTTCAGATGCACTGTGTGCATGGAAGGAAGGGGACAGCTTTCTAGCTAGCCAGATTAACAGTGTTAACCTAGAAATCAATAGGGTGAAGATGTCATAGTTAGATCACCTTCAACATTCAGTCCAATGCTCAGGCAGGTCTAAATAAATATTTGTTCACTGTTTGCTTGCAATATGGTGAGGGTAGGGTTACAACTGAGCTGCCTAGATGCCCTAAGCACATCCGATCTCGCTTGATTTCAGAAGATAAGCAGGGTTGGCCCTGGTTAGTACTTGGATGGGCGACCACCAGGGAATACCAGGTGCTGTAGGTGCCTGGAGTAGGAACTGGCAAGCCACTCCAGTACTCCTGCCAAGAAAACTCCATGGACATGGAGTCACATAGAGTTGGTCACGACTGTAATGACACAACACACACACACACATAAACAGGGTATAACTAAAACAGAGGAAACAAAATAAAAGGGACATGAGTGAAGAAAAAGGTTTAGTTCTCCGCTGGAAGAGCCCTGCAGAACTTGTAGACAGATCAGTGCTTTCTAACTTTCAAGCTCACAAACCACAAGATTGTAGCCTAAATGTATTAGTGAAAAACTATAGATGGGCTCAGTATTTGTTTCTTTTTATTAGCAATTGGCATGCTGGCTCCTGTATTCTGGCGACATACTACTGTATTGTGGTTCAGTGGACTAAGGCTCCGAAAACTGTTGGCTGCAAAGTCGGCAGCTCAGCAGTTTGAATCCCAGGTGCCACGCAGCAGAGTGAGCTCCTGCTGATAAACCCAACTCCTGCCAACCTAGCAGTTCAAAAGCATGCAAATGCAAATAGATAAATAGGTACCACCGTAAAAAGCGAGAAGGTAAAACAGTGTTTCCTTGTAGCCATGCTGGCTACGTGGCCATGGACTTGCACAACACTGGCTCTTCGGCTTGAATACAGAGATGAGCACCACCCCTAGGTTCGGACATGACTAGCATGCATGTGTGTGTGGGGGGGGGGAACCTTTACCCTTTACCTTACTATTATATTATTTCTAGACCGGAACTGTGTTCTGCCTGGATAATAAGGACAAGACTTATGTAGTTATAATTCACATCAAACATTATATCTATCCTCATCTCACATTCTCAGTGAAAGCATGCTGACATTTTAATTTTTATCATTTTTACATTGGAAACTTGAAATATAAACAAGAGTTCATGTTAGTGTTCTTGGACTCTTTTAGGGTCACAGCAAATGCACTGGGATCCCTCATAGGTATGATGTAGCAACCTTATTCAAGCCAAGCAGTCTTATAATTGCCTAGATGAAAAAAAAAATGTTTCATTTAAGCTATTTTAATTATGTGGTGGAAGAAAAATAAGTGCGGAATAAATATCTGACATTTTTACTAAAAGTGCCTGTAGAAGTGTCAGTTTTTCAGAATGCGTTCAGTTTAGAGTTTGGATGATATAAAAATGTGAGTTCCTTAAAATGTTTGTGTTTCTTTGAAAGGGAGAAAGAGTTGAGGGTGGCTGGAACTAACCCAGTTCTATTGCAAGAGCTAATGACATGGATCAATACCTGATGCTACAAAACAATATTGTTTAATTTCTTTATTACATTTGTAGTTTATCCAATGCATAGAACTATGATTTTTTTGCGGAAATATATAAATCGGTCAGGTATGTCTGGGTATGTTTAGGGGCAGACACTTCATTCTCATGCTTAATTATTCTGATATGCTCAAACATCTGATCTACTGCAAGGGAGAAAAATGACTATGCATCACATATTCTGCCTGGATAAACATCCATAGATTGCTCCTCAGAGACACAGATATTGCTAAAGGAGACAGAGACAGTTGACATTATCTTACACCTGATCACTCATGCTTGTAAATACAAAAAAAAAAATGTCTGAATTAAGCTATACATCTAGATGTCATATTACATATAGGTAGTAAGCAGCACAATACATTGATGTATATCCTGAAACACAGCTGCAAGTCTGGAGATGCCATGATCTTCTAGTGTCTGATGACTCAATTGTAAAAACTGTATGGGTCTAACGAGACATTTCAAGCTTTCTTGTACATGTGTCCTTCTGTAGTTTCATTTATATAACTGCTGATACCATCTGTTTCTGTGTCGTTGAAGAATTTCCTCATCAGTATTCCAAAAATAGCAGCAGAGCAGTCTGCCCATTGCTTCCATGCAATGGAGAAAGCCATGTGGTGGGTAGCTCTGCAAGTAGCACAGGGCACAGAAATGTGTTATGGAAGAAAGCACCAAGCGACTGACCTGAGCCAATCGCAAGAGGGAATCTAATCTGAAGCATCATAGGATGTCCCTCCCTTTCTGGTGGGTCATGAGGAAGGGGATGCACTGTGGTTTTATGAAGCTTTATAGGAGCCTCATGGCACAGTGGTTAAACGTCTGTACTGCAGGTAAAACTGTGCTCACGACCTGGGGTTCATTTCCAGGTAGCCGTCTCATGGTTGACTCAGCCTTCCATCCTTCCGAGGTCGGTAAAATGAGTACTCAGCTTGCTGAGGGGGGAATGCAATGTGTAGCCTGCATTACTGTAATTAAAACTGTAAACCGCACAGAGACTACTTGAAGTGTTATGGGGTGTTATATAAGCAGAACACTTTGCCATTTGCTTTTGTTCCTTTTGTCCATTTTTAAATGACAAAAGAAAGGTAGCCTGCTATCAGGTGACTTCCAAATTCTTTTGAAATGACTAGGAACTGGGGTGCTAAATGATGATACGATTTCATGTAGGAAACCAATTACCATACCCACCCAAATTTGTTAAATCACTACATGAACCCCATTCAGGTTACAAAAATCTCCCTGTACCTTTACGTGAGATCAAAGGCCCAGAGTGGCCAGATGGACAGATGGACAGAGTATAAATATAATAAATAATAAATAAATAATAATGATGACCTGTCAACCACCTTACAGAAAGAAAGTTCTATAGTATATTTTTCAGTGCTTGACAATTTAGATATAGTTCATCTTTCCCAGAGATTAATAAAATCACAGGTTAGTCCAACTGTTCCTCATATTGCCCTGGAAAGCTGCAAGCTGGGAATTCAGACTGTGACTGTAGTTTGATTCTATTAGCTAATTTGACAGTCATTCTATTTAGCAATTAAGCTAGGCAGTGTTATGAAAATGTGCAGGAGCAGTGCCTAGCCCACCTCCTTCCACTCTAGTTTTCCAGATAGTTTAGCACTATTTTTGAGGATCCTGTTCAAGTACAGAGATTATTATATTTTTCTTCATATGGATGGGTTAAATGTGAGCAGTACCCTTCTCTTCATATGAGGCACTAAAATCATGTTGAATGTAGTAGCAGAGAGAATGGGGATAAGCACTCCCCTCTTTACTCCAAGTAAGGGAGCTATCTTTAGGTAGCTCTTCAAATAATAAGAATAATGGCTTCCTCAGGTGCCATATAACTTGGCTGGTCTGGACTAATGTGCTTCTTGACAAGGTATGAGGTAGGACCGTTCCTCTCCATCCCCAGCGAGCAAGGTGTCTTGGACTGCCCTGAATGATTGTGTGATGGACAATATAACGTGGTTTTTTGTGATCTCTTCCAGAAAAAAAGGAAGCATTGACATTTTTAAAAAGAAAATTAAATACACACTTCTGATGGACAACATTGCTTATGTTGTTTTCAGAGGACATGTGATAGTGTTCATGAATTTAAAAGTCATTTGTCAAATGCAAACTCCCCAAAGTGTGAGTGACAAAACAAAGAAATTACACTTGGTGTGCGTATTTGGGTCACAACTGGATATGTGTGTGAAGCCCATGAAGTACTTTGTATGAAGTGCTGTGGGTGGCACCACAAGTGCTGCATGGGTTCATCTCCCTGCCCCCATGACTGGCAGGTCCACTTACCATTCTCTGTGCACCAATAGGGTCTTTCTACTCCAGAGTAGCACCAATCAGGGCAGTAGCTCGGCCAGCCCATTCCCGCTCCTTCTGCTCCAACAAGAGGCAGGATATGGATTCCCATCAAACAACCAAGGAGTAGTTTGCCGCCAAAGGAGATAAGAATGGGTCGGCTGAGTTTCTGTCTGGATTGCTGCACTGCCAGAGGAGAAGGACCCTGGCGGTGCACAGAGAATAGTAAGTGTGCCTGGCAGCTATGGGGAGACACATGGGCCAGCATGACATCTGTGGTGCCCCATGCAGCACTTTATGCAAAGTGCTCCATGGGTGTTGTGCCCATCTCTAGGCAAAATAAATAACACTGGAAATAAAACAACCAGAGCTTCTAGTGGAGAATCTTCTGGCAATAGGCCAGAAGTGTTAAAGCCATGTGGATGTTCATTGGCATATTTCATTTTTTTCATGATAAATCATCTTATAAATGGCCCATGTGCTGGTGACTGGGATAAATACAAAAGAATAATAATATTGTTTTGGGGTGAGGGTGGGAGAGAAACTCAACATGAAAATTTTAAATTCAGATAACATCAGGTGTTAAAACCACATCTTCCATTAAAAAAAAAAACATATACTAAAAGACACTGCACTGTGGGTGATGATGGTTAATTGCTAAACAGTGCCCAGGATAGAACAATTAGTGGAAAATGAATTAGGTGTCTGTTATCCAACTGTCTATTGCAAATCTGTAAGTTCTGCTACTGAGCAGCTAGTTCTGGAGGTATGCCAAAGAAGCTTAACCAAATATAATTGATAATGATTAACAGAAATTACTTTAAGTTCAGAGAAATGGTTCTGGCATAAAACAATGATACTTAATCTACATGCTAAATAAATGTATGCAACACTTGTTTTAAAAAAAGTACTTTGAGCAGATGGCCTTCACAGGGTTACATATATCACTCAGGAAAGCACTAAATTAGAACAATTGTGTGATGTCTAAAACCAAACTAAAAGAAAGCAAATTAGCATAAGAAATAAGAACCCAATCCAAGAAAGATTGCAGAATGTCTGAGAACACCTTTCAAAGACTTGTTACTAAATTATTGGCTTCTATGTGTTCTCTCAAATTGTCCTTTATATTTCTGAAGCTCCTCACTTCCACCAATATTCAGAACCATCCCCGTCTCCTTCAGAGAACTTGAAGAGAGATGCTAATTGAAATATCACCCAAGGTGGGCTCTAGCATTGGGCAATGTGAGGTAGCATCAGATTAGGCATGTCATGAGTGGGCAACAAAATATTTGTTAGTTGAATCATTTTTCATGTCTGCCTTTAATCATTACTCCTAGAGACAGCTACTTGCTATATCTTCCGCCACAGCTGTAAAAATATTTGGGACACTTTGGAGATTCATTTTAACTGAATCATGAGAGGAATTTTCAAGTTTGCTTCAGGTACTAAAATGCCTGAATTAACCCTGGATTAAACACTGATTTGAGTGAAGGAGATAAAAAAACAAGCTATGCCAATATTAGGAAAGCAGTCAGTAATGTTAGCATCGACAGCAGCAGGAGGCAGGACTACCAAAAAA
>JAHTLZ010000122.1:7916615-7968424 GCA_023846285.1 Phrynocephalus versicolor
GTGTGTGTGTGTGTGTGTGTGTGTGTGTGTGTGTGTGTGTGTGTGTGAGAGAGAGAGAGAGAGAGAGAGAGAGAGAGAGAGAGAGAGAGAGAGAGAGAGAAAGAGAAAGAGAAAGAGAAAGAGAAAGAGAAAGAGAAAGAGAGAGAAGGAATTTTATAGGAGGCAGAACCAGAAATAATTTATTTCCAAAAAAAATCTGGGGCTGGAGTGGTAACATCATCAGTCTTACGTGGCACAAGTTACATCAACAGGATTCTGGCCATAGGTTTGATGAACATCACTACAATGCAAATTATCCTATAAAATATTGTTGTGTCTACATTCCATTAAGTTGCACAGAACTGCATTGCTTTATCTATCAGTAGCTAGCACTGGATTCTGCTGGAGTATAGCTTCCTTCTGCATTAACCACTTAAAGGGCCATAGAATAGGACAGTGGGCTAATATAACCATTCCTGCAAAAGCAGACTTGCCAGCTATTTCCTAACTGCATAGAAACTGATAGGGTTAGGGTCTGCAAACTTGGAAGGCTGTAAAAGTACATGGTGATTACATTGAAGTCCATGAATATCTCTCCTGTACTCATCCAACCATTCCATCTTCTTCTAGGTAAGAAGTCAAACAAGTACTATTATGGGACAGTGACTGGAATTTGCAGCAGTTTTAACGAAGAACCTATATAATGACCTACTAAACCAATTCATTACTGAGAAGTGGTAGAAGCACACACTGAGAGTCATTTCTTGCAATGAAGAAGTGTGTTGGAGTTCACAAAAGTTCATGCCAAATAAAGTAGGATACTCCTTAAGGTGCCACAAGACTTTCCTGGTCTCGTCTCAGTTGTGACTTGATGGAGAGCTCCACGTTTTAAGTATCTGACTGTGGGGCCAGAGGTTGGGAGTTCAATTCTCCACTGTGCCTCCTTGAGAAGGACTGGACTCATTGATGCACAGGATCCTTTCCAGATCTGTAGCTCTAAAATAAGATTATGAAGGGCTTTGACATGTCAGTTTATTCATTCTTCTTAAAAGTAAACTCCCCTGCTCTAATCTTATAGGATTATAATTAACTGACCAGATTTCTTCCTGCCTTTTATTTTATTTTATTATTTTTACAACTCATATGGCGCCCACTACCCAAAGGTCTCTGGGCGGCTTACAATCAAAGAATTAAAACAATTAAAACATCAAATATCAATAAATAATTAAAACAATAATAAAAAACTTACACTAAAATCATTACACTAAAATTGCCATCAGAGGACCCACAGTCTATATTGTATCAATTAAAAAACTTCTGGAAGAGGAAGGTTTTTACCTGGCACCGAAATGTCATCAGTGTTGGCGCCAGGCAGATCTCACTTGGGAGGGCATTCCATAGCGTGCCAGTGTTTCTAAACACTTCTGATTAAGGACCGCAAATCTGTCTGACTTCTGCTATTTTGTATAAACACAGGCTGTGAGCTAAATAAAATGAATGGCTAGGGAAATAATTCAAAGGAAGCCAAGCTTTGCGCAGAGATTCCAAGATGGCATATAGCCTAACATTGGGGAAACCACGGTGCTCTGAGGCAACAATGACACGTTTTGAGAGCCAGTGTATACGTAAAGTAGAAATGCTTCTGTAGACAAACACCCTGCAGTGCTGCAGCAAAGATAAATTATTTAGAAGTACTAGTCCTGTCAGCCCATATTGGCTTTGTATCCCAATGGAGCTGCACAGAAACCAGAAGACATCCAAGACTGTTCAACTGCAAGGGGGGTATGTTTCGCCACAATACTTGAAGATGTCATTAGAATGCCAGAACCTGCTGCAGAATAATCTCCAAAATATTCTGTCATGCCAAAAGCATATGGCAGAGTTTAAAATGGTCTGAACCAATAAGTTTTATCTATTTATAAGTTACCACCATTTTTCTTTTGTATCAACGTCTAAGGCTTCATTTGCTAAGGACATGAAACATGCTAAGAAAAAAAGATAACCTTTTGGACTGCTTGTGGAGTGGTCCTGGAGATCACACAACATAAGGATAATTGTCCTCCAGCCCAACACTAATCCATGCCCAAGGCCAGGCTGAAGAGATTCCCTGGCAGGTGGATGTGTCACTTTAATGGAGACCATTCCAAAGAAAGTGACCCTTTCTGGCGCAGTCACTTTCATTTCATTAAACTAAACCTGTGTCTCCAGAATTAAATTCATACACATTGCTTTTGTGCATTTTAGGAGTACAGTACATTCATTTATGTTCATAATTTATCTAATTAATGCATTTTCTGCATCAACCTTGTTTGTGTTAGTGAGTTGGGTTTATTTTTTTTAATATCCAGGTATATGCAATTTATCTGTCAGCACTGTTTAGAAACAAAATTGAAATCTTGCAAATGTGTAGCTTCTAAGTCAGTCACATTTTGCATCTTAACGATTCTCCAGAAGTACAAAATTTCAGTTCTGTGAAGGTGGTAGCATCCAGTGGCATTCTTTCCCATCCTTAATAGTGTTAATTGTATACAATAATTACTGGGTGAAGTAATGCATATGTGACTGATTAATGACTAGATTCTATTTATTTTTCCAAAAAGAAAATTTATTCACCATTTGCAGTGGTCTTTTCATAAACAAAAAATAAGAAAGTAATTAATTAGTAAGTTGAGCTAATATTTTTAAGGAAATATGTTAAAACCCTTGCCTTATTCATTTTCTAGATCTCACTTTTATACTGCTTAATTCTACTCACTACTTTTATGCCATTTTCAATTCTTTATTTGTTATTTTTAAACTAAAGAATTTGTTTTCCTATAATTTTTAAATAGTGTTTAAGGTGAAACTCAAAAATATTGTTGATGCCACAATATCAAGTGGTATCAAAAATCAATCAATCAATCAATCAATCCAATGATAAATAAATAAAGCATATAGTGTAGTACTTTTTATATTATAGTGTACTTATTTTTGATGTTTGTATTCAGCATTTTATTGTCTCAATTATACTTATTTTATTAGAACTTTATTAGAATTTTTTGATTAGATTATCTGGAAAGCTTTTGAGGGAGGCAAATTTTAGATCAATTTCTTAACAAACAGTTTAACTTCTTTCTAATACTGTACTTATCAGTGCAGCTGAACAGAGACCTTGAATATACATCAGCTGTGCTATACTGCTTGGTATACTATCCAGTAAAGACTCTGGCGTATAATATGCAATACAGATGAGCAGCTGGCATATGCATCTCTCTTGCCAGCTGCAAGATGCTCCACATGACCCTTTGCTTTTCCATCTGGCAGATTGTAGTAAACCCATGCTCCCTTTCAGGGGATATGTTCTTGTTTATGACTACAACATTGTAACTAGCTAAAGCAGAAGCAGGAGAAGTAAGGAAAACCCCTGCAATCCTTGGTTCTTTCATTTATTATATTTCAGAGATTGCTGGGTCTCATTTGGAAGCATCGAAAAGTTGGCAACTTTCTAATGCACGCCCAGGATTGGGGAGGTTTCCCCACGTCATTCACCCTTGAAAGCTTCATCCTGCACAGGCAACTGATATTTTTTCTGAAACAAAATAGGGTGTGCAATGACAAAGGAGAGGACATTCCACCGATGCTGCTGTATGCTACTCTGAGAAAATGATCATATCAGTGTTATCCATAGTTAAACAACAATGTATAGCCATGATTCAGAGATAGACGTGTACAGTATCATGGCATCCAGGGTTGTTTGTTTTATTAGTTTTCATCAAAGGGGCCACCCTGACAAAGTCCTTTAGCAAAAGGAGCACAAAGAGAAAATTGGCTTGGAAAGAGCTAGTATCATCAGAGGGGTGATGATGGCGATAAATAAACTGTTATGGTTTTGGAACTTCTGAAAGACATTTTGTCACATATAAACAGAAACCTTAACCATCCTTCCACTGGAGCAAATCTCATTGGATTTTAATGGCTGTTACATCCAATATAGTTTGCTTAGAACTGAAGCCTTTATTTGATACAAGCATTGTGCTATCTACAGCAGACACCCAATTCAAAAATATCAACCATATCACAAGCTAATTCATGGAAGAAATCATTATGAAAACCCAATACAGTATCTATGGAACTCAACTCAACTCTACCAAAAAAGTCTCTATAATTCCTCTTTATAGATGCATAAAATCACTTATGTCAGAATGGATTCCTTGTAGTGTCATTCGCTGCTCTTTCTGTTTCTGTGTGTGTTTGTGTATGTGCATATACTGTATGTTATCTATATGTACATTCTCCAGACCAACAATAGCAGATTCTGCCAAAACTGAAAATTTCAGAGTAAACACAAGATTACTAAAAGAGGAGTCAACTGAGGGTATAGCACTGAAATTAAAAATAAACTGTCATTTTTGTAGTTAGGAGTAAAATTCCTAGTGAATATATGAAATGACTCATTTTTCAGACATTGCTAAATACCTGGAAAATTCATTTATATAATAACTGTGTGCATGCCCAAGTGTGTACAATCTGGTATTGTAATTACTATGCCCCCCCTTTTACATTTCTGAAAAGCAACTGTACATATCATTACTTACCGAGACGGATGGCTACTTACCAAGATGGTGGTTACAGTCAAGGAGCGATTAGACAGTGAGTCAGTAACATTTGCTGGTTTTCCTTTCTGATTCTCAGTCATGTTAAGGCCACTTGCAGGATCCCAAGTTCCAATCTATAAAACAGCATATGCACTTATATATTGTCCATGAGTTCAGTTTAGGCCACTAGGACAGAACAGTGTAAGGCATAGGTTAAGTCTGCTAACCCTTGTAATTCACATCTGGTACAATTGCTGCTATCATTCTCTTTAAAAGCAGCTTGCTTAAAATATAATTCTGTACTTCAAAATTTGTCTAGTGAAGTGTTATATTCAAGGTAAAAATGATGTACAGTAATCCCCTGCCTATTGTGGGGGTTAGGGACCCAACCCGACCTGCGATAATGGAAAATCCACAATATGAGGATGCTGGGTTGGGTTGGGACGGGAGGGGGGCTATCAGGGGCCTCCTACACTTACCTGAGGCCTGGCACTGCTCCAAATGAGCCTCCAATGGGCTTCCTGGGCCTGTGAGAAGGGGTTTCCAGCGAATCAGAAATGACCTCCGGTTAGCCAGAAACCACTTCTGGGGGGTCCGACAGGCCCAGGAAGTTCATTAGACGCCCATTCAGGGCAGCACCAGGTCTGGGGTAAGTGCAAGAGGCCTCAAACAGGCCTAAGCAGCTTGCCCCAGGGGCCTTACATTTCATATACTGCGTTCCCACTATATATCGGGACCCCAATATATGAACTGTGAAATGGCAGGAGATGACTCTACAGAGTTCTGAGTGCTTAATTTCCCATTTAAACTTCTGACTTTCTAGGGGGGAAACATCTGATGCTTGAGAGTGCAGTGAAAATATACAGTATCTGCCATGCATAAGCTATCCTCCACTGTAAAATGTTCTCTTTTCTCTTGTTAGTGATAGTAAGAAACTGCTACACACCCATACTCAGACCCCCCAGATGCACATAAATAATGTGTCTTACATTTTATAAACATAGCCTTTCTGAATAGCTACATTCATTTCCTTATTATTTTTAGTTAATTTTATGTTGAAAAACCTATGTGTATTAATAGTAATGTTCACTTCTTAGCACTGATGTTATTGTTAATGTTCTGTTTTAATTTATTTATCATGTCATGTTGTAAACTGCCCAGACTGGCCTTGGCAGCCACATGAGTGGTATAAAATCAAATAAATAAATACATAAATCAATTCTTCCCTCTCAAATTCCAACACATTTTATAAAATGGGAACTCCCAAACATTATTGGATTGTCCCAGTTGGAGACCGTTTCATTCACAGATATATCCCTGGGGGCCAATGTAAAGCTTCCAATCCACGCTGAGTGTTTGAACAAAAGCCACCTCAACACTTGCCTTCTGTCCATGACCATGCAACCTGGCTTTTGAGAGAACAAATGGTTTGTTCCTGCTCCACAAATGATTTGTCCACATGACTCCTGGCAAAAGTCCTGTAATTGCAAATGCTCTCCATGCATCCAAATTTACTGTCATAAAATGAGCCTAAAAGCTTGTTCAGCACCATCATTTCCATAAAATTTGTATATTGTCTTCCCTCTTTCTCTCATTTGAGATCGAGGAAGAAATGAGGTGGTCCTAACTCCAAAAGCACTGAATGATTATGGTTTTCAGTACAACATCTTACTGTTTGTTGATGTGATGTATGCTCTTGAAAATATGGTATTGGAAACCATGCACTGGTATCTAAACACCTTGCACAATCAATTCTGTGTTTATCTGTTGGAGGGTGGGAAACACACTACAGTGGTCCCCCACTATTTCACGGTTCATATACTGCGGTCCTGGTATATCACGGGACCACAGTACCTGAAAAGCAAGGGCCCCTGGGGCAAGCTGCTTGGGCCTGTTTCAGGCCTCCTGCACTTACCCCAGGTTTGCCGCTGCCCCGAACAGGCCTCCAACGAGCTTCCTGGGCCTTTCAGAGCCCCCAGAAGTGGTTTCCAGTGAACCGGAAGTCCCTTCCAAAAAATCGTAAGTAACTTCTAGTGTGCCGGAAAGCACTTCTGGGACCTCTAACAGGCCCGGAAAGCCCATTGGAGGCCTGTTTAGGGTATTGCCAGGCCTTAGGTAAGTGTAGGAGTCCCCAGAGAGCCCTCCCAGTCCCGACCCAACCCAGCATCCACACATAGTGGATTTTCAATTATTGCGGGTTGGGTCACATCCCTAACCCCCACAATAGGCAGGGGATTACTGAATCATTTTTGTTCTTTACCCTCTATTAAATTTACTCTGGTGCTTAACTCTTCTGATTGCCTCACTTCCCCTGCCCCCATTAATTAATTTACTTGATATGTTGATCCATCAGTGCAAGAATTACTCCAGGTGGTTTATAGGTTATAACACAAGTCCCACAAAAACCCACATATCAAACTATATTCAACAATATGCCAATCTAACAGTACAGTTCTAATTTTTTTCTAATAAAATAAAATATAAAGATAAAGATATGCCGGTTTTCATAGATGAGACTTAGCCACAATCCTCTTCTGCTAGAAAAAATGCATTTCTGCCAACAAAATATCTTCTCAAGACTGATTTCAGTGACTCGCCACCAGCGTGAACGCAAAGCTAAGCTACTCTGTTGGCTGGGATTTGCTGATAGAATAAACAAAACAGCAATGGAAAGGAAGCAAGGATAAATGGAAGCTAATTTATATAAGAGACAAACCACTTCCAGTCCTGTGACACAGTGCTAATGCTGTCAATGGCAGGCATACAGTAAGTAATCTCCAAAATCTTTAGACTCAGGAAAGGTTTGTATTAGCTGAACTACAGATGACAAACTGTTGGTTTAGCTGGCCATTGGCCACCTTGGCCAGTTTCAGGTTGTAGCTTGAGACTCTTGAACCCTTGTCATTTGACTCCTCCTTGTGCACAGTGAGAAATAAAAACTAAACATTTCTTAAGTAAGATTAAGAAACACTTGTATATTTTTAAAAAGTGAAAGCAATATTTCAGTCATGGATGACTCCCAGCTCTGATAAAAAGAACAACAGGAAAGCAGCAGTAGCAACAAGCAACTGATGTTTAAATGTTAAATGGGCATAATTTTATATTTAAGACTAAAAATAATAGAAGATCACCTGAATAGACTATATGGCAACCCCAAAAAGCTTCAGAATCTTTCTTGCTATGATAAAAGAGTCATAAGCAACAAGCCTTAACTTCTGAGGTATAGAAATTCCTTCACTGGCAAATGTCCAACTACAACACATTTTTACTTAGGCTTGCTCACATCTAAACATATCTTGGCTTTAGTTGTTGCTTTTTCTACATTAATATTTACTGGTACAGCAGTAGCCCAAAAATGATTTGGGTAGGTTGAGGCTTACCGAGCACCCTACAACCTCTGATCCAGTTGAAAGGATTGAAGTACAGTGGACCCTTGTATAACAAACAGCTTGAATAACATAAAATTTGTGCAACATAAAAAATTCCAGAGATAGGGGAAATTTGCTTAGCATAATCGCCTATGGGGAAAATCCATACAACATAAAAATTGCATTACTCCATTTTCAATGCATTCCTATGGGAATTTGTATAAAGGAAAATTTGCTTAACATAATTTCATTTGGAATGAATTAATTCCTTTATACAATGTACCACTTGTACAACGGATTCACATTTGTCTTGGGGAGGAACTGAGATATTTTCATTCCAAATAGGTGTGTGAGTGTGTGTGTGTGTGTGTGTGTGTGCGTGCGTGCGTGTGTGTAAGTGCTTTCTGGAGTCCTGAATAAAACTGATGGCAATTGTCTATCACTATTCATCTAGGTGATAGATACAATAATATCCTCATCACTGTTTGCAATATATTAATGATGATTAAGTGAATTTACATGTTTTTCACCATTTTCTAAATCAATACAGCCACTAAACACAGAATCGCTCAGTCCACCTCATCTGCCCCATATATTCACATATTACAGTTTCCATTACATTTAGTAAATGCGTTTGTAGGCAATTCTCAATCTCCATGACAGGTTTCCTATTGAAACCAATTTGCATTAGTTTCCCAAGTAAGAGCTTGTGAAACATGATTAAAATGATTTACTGAAACCCATATTTTACATCTTGTTGTATTCCTTTCATTTATTTTGATCTATTGATCATGCTTGTTTAGCCGGTATTTCACATCTATCTCGTTCTAGAAATATCCAACAGATGTGTTCTTTTATTTTGTGATTTTTCTTCAAACATCCACTGAGATCTTCTTTATGTATTACTTCATTTCATTGTTTAGTAAAATCTAATTTGTTCCTTTCTCCCGGGGTGCTGTGCAAATAGATGCTCATGGTTTGCTTTTTATCCTGGCTTCTGTGATTGTCTTCTTTCCTCCCCTACACCTGGCTCAAGCCATTCTGCTGTCTAAAGTTAAATACAAGATAGTGTCTCATCCTATTCCATGGGGAAAGCGGACCACAATTTGCTAAAAGTAGCAGAATAGCTGAGGAAGCACTAGGGATATGGTACCATCTATATACCTCCACCATTCAGACCTCCGTCACTGTTCCTTGGTATTTGCTCCACAAGATGGTCACCTCACTTTACCTAATGAAAATGAAAACCAGCTCTTGAATTGCAACAATAATCTGATTGTGCAGATTAGTGCAGCTGCAGTAACCCGGGGTGGGGCGTGGGTGGGGGTGTTGTTACGTGATCCAAGTAACCAGTCCCATTTAGCAATCTGACTGCAGCATTCCAGAAAATGCACTGTGTCCAAAATTTATTTATTTATTTATTTATTTATTTATTTATTTATTTATTTATTTACTGCAATCTGCTGCAGCTGGATTGTTAACTGGGGCTGATTACAGAGATCTCATAATACCCCTGTTCCAACAGCTCCACTGACTACCAATTTGGTCCTGGGCACAATTCAAAGTGCTGTTTTTAACTTGTAAGGCCCTAAACAGCATGAGTCCAAATTAGAGATGGGGATGAATTAACAAATATTGCTGAATGTGAAATAGACATCCCTTAATATTCATGGGGTCAACAAATGCACTTGTCTGGTGGGCTACTCTGTCCTCTGGCAAGGCTTACTTTGTCAGTCTGGGGCCAACTTGGAGACATCTGTGCATGTCTTGCCTACCAGCTTGGACATGTGCAGATGTTCTCAGCTGGCACCAGGGCTGGAAAAAAATGATGTTTGTTTGTTTTGTTACCCAGGTCTCACAGTGGCCACAGCTAAATGGAGGCGACAGTGTGGAACCAAATAGAAACAAGGTAAGAGGGAAGGGGGTGGGGGTACGTAGGTTGGGAGGCTGGTGAGTCTGTATTTTTATAAAGCCCCATGAACCAGCAACTCATTCAGGGTTCATCATTTGACATGGGTAAAATTCATTGTTTGTGGTTCGTCACTGTTGACGAACCATGAATCAGAATAAGCCATTGGGATTGTCCCCATCTCTAGTCGAAACTCTCTAAACATGTTTCTCTCTTAATGAGCCCGCTCTCTGTTAAGATCACAATAGGAGTATCTTTCTCTCGGCCCCAACACTCTCACTGGGGTACTTGGTTAGGACATGGAAGAGGGCCTTCTCTTTCCTTGCTCCCGCCTTCTTAATTCCCTGCCCCAAGAGATCATGCTAGGCACATCTTTCCTATACTCCAGCAAGCAGGCATTTCCTCAGTGACTGACTGGCTAGGAAACAATAAACAAGGAGGCCATATCTTTTGTTGCTTCTAAATTAGAAATAGGCACCAACTTTCTACTGAGGTTTGGAGGAATAGGCCCACAGTGGTTGAGCTGGTACCCCATATTCTATGCCTTGCCTCTTCCCGTGAGTGTCCCATCAGAAGCAGCAGCACTCTCTTCCCTGTCCCACCAGCTCCTCTGGTTGGGCACCCAAAGGCATCTAGGATAACTGTGCAACACCTCTGGGCCCAATCCTCCAAATAATGGTTAGTGCCCATCTCTACTCTGAATAACTTACCCTGTTTAGCTTTAAATCATGTAATCTTTTTAAGGAGAAAAGTACAGTAAAAATATTTTAAATAACTAAATATTGGCAAAGCCGGGTGTATGCACCCCACTGGACTTCAGCCAGAAGCCAGCACAGTGCTGAGACAATGCATCCAAGTAAAAATAGATGAGGTGGACAGAAGGTTGTACAATGCGGTTAATTCCTCACTTCTGCAAGAACATAAGGCCCATAATATTTGTTTTCAATTTGTCCTCAAAGATAATGCTATTACATATTTTCTCTTCATATGAAATTATAATACTCTTCCCCCAAACCTTATCTCTTATTCAAACTTGGGATTTAAACTCTGTCCAATGTGGTAAGCTTTATAGTACTGTAGTTGACTCATGCCAAGTCTCTAAATCTAAGGAAGCCACAGGTGTGGCCACAGAGACACCACAAATAATGTTTTCCTCTGTGGTTTTCTCCACAAAAAGACGTCAGTGCATGGGAACATACTCAGATATGGAGGCAAATGCTTATTTCCCCCTCTTCACAGCATTATTTCTCTAGACATGCAAATATTCCAGTACTACATGCTTGAGAAATTAAATCTGGAGACAAAGTAATGTTGTCTCCCACTTGACCAATTACAAAACAAAAGCAAGCTAATTTTTAAAATGCAGACTGAGACAAACTCTTGTTGAAATAAATAGCCTTTTCTCTTCAGAGAGCACTGCTTCTAGATGCAAAATCAAAATTTTGTCTACGGAGACCCTCAGTCAATCTTAAATGATTCATGGGGAGGAAAAAACATTTGTAGATTTGCAGATAGTAAGCCATCTTATTTCTGCACACACAGATAACAATTACTAAGCTTTAAATGGTGCATATAGCACTCTGCATCGTGCATTTCCATTTGACATATTTTTCTATAAAAAGCTGAGATCGTCCAGTGATACCACTTCCTAAACTTGAAAGTAATAAGACGAAGATTCAAGGCCTATTCAACAGTTAGAATTAGCAAGTGAATGTTGGCTTACATCATTTTACAGTTTCCCAAATTAAGGGTGTGCTGGTTTTGATTAATAAAAGGATAATAATAGCTATGTATTTCAGAAAAGCTAGGGAAAACTACCGATTCTCATTCTGTCCTTGCAATATACGATTTGGCACATGGAATATTTTTATCTCTCAATTTTATATGTAACTATCTATATCCCTCTGGTACCACAATTTCACAGACCCTTCTATACTGGTGGAATACTCCTAGGAATCAATGTTTTACACCAAAGGGGTCTCTGGAAGTTGAGTCATGGCAACTAGACTTCTTTTTCTTGAAAGACTGAAACACTCCACTGCTCATCCAAACAGCTTCATCAGTCTCAAAAAAAGCAAAGCAAAGCAAAGTGTTCTGCTTATATACCGCCCCATACCACTACAAGTGGTCTCTGGGCGGTTTACAATTTTAATTACAGTGTGCAGGCTACACATTGCCCCCCCCAGCAAGCTGGGTACTCATTTTACCGACCTCGGAAGGATGGAAGGCTGAGTGAACCTTGAGCCTGCTACCGGTTGTGAGTCTTCCATTTTATAACTCACTTTGATCTCATGTCACCCTGGTCTGAAATAGGCTCATAAGATGAGCAGTGGCCTGAATAGGCTTGTTAGGTAAACAACAACCTCAATAGCCATAAGGTGAACAATTGTCTCAAGTGCTGAAACCTGGATGACTGAGAATCTTCTCAGACACATCCAAGGGAAATACTTTATTTTAGTCTCTTAACAATTCTCCCCCTTGACTGATACTTTGTACTGGCACAGGAATAAGGCACAATGGGCCCTTCTAGCATGTTTTTTCTCATATTTTGTAAAGTGGTCTTTAAAGCTAATATTAATTGCTTGCCCATTATTGAGCTTGTCACCTGAGTCATTGGAAGACATGAGACATAACCACTTGGTAGATGTTCGTAGTAAGCATCACACAACAATAAGCTCCACATTGCCAATGGACATGCATTGCAGGATTCATCTTATCACATTTCTTCATCACATGGAGAATGTGCAAACCAACATCCATCACTCCCATTGCAAGGGCAATGGATCTGCTCCAGGGTCAATCTGAACTTTCAGTATGAGCAATGTAAGGTGCTGAACCTGTTTGTGGATAGCTGCTGTTCAGTGCAGACTGAAACCTGCAGCAGCTTTATTGTCTCCATCAAACCAGAGTGATTCCACTGCCTCCACTGACCTTGAATGGAGATTGGTGCAAAGACCCTGAAGATGAATATATCACATGAGGATGCACGTGATATATACTGGAAGAGATTAGAAGAACGCATACAAAGGTACAGCAGAGATAGGCACGGAACAAACATTTTTTCGTTTCCGTTACCGTTTGTCATTTCCGTTACGTAACGAAACAACAAACGAAAATTGTGACGAAAATGAAATGAAATGAACAGAATCACGAAAATTGTGGTCATTACGTTTCGTTTCCGTTAATGGCGACACGCAATGAAATGAGCTGTTTTAAATGTTAAAAAATGCCCTGGACATCAGTAAAAATGCAGCAATAATTATTTATATTGTCTGATAATACCTACCAGGTGGTTGGGGTCCTTAAAACGTTTGTTTTTGTCTTCTCCCATCACAATGTATTTTTCTTTTCTCTTTAAAATGGATGTCACCACCAGCCACAAAATGGAGGCAAGCCATGTGATGGGATCATGTTCAACCAAGAGCATGCCCAGGTTGCAGACTCGGCGGGCAGGTCTGGCAGCCACAGAGGGCATAAAAAGCTCTGGCAGCCCCCGTCCTCCTTGCAATCTCTGGTGGGAGTTAGGGTGGGATTGCTGTCTCTGTGACTCTAGCTTCAGTCCTGCCAGCCTCCCTGTGTGTGTGCATGCTACGTACCTCTCGGTGAGTACCATCCCTTGCCCCGCAGTACAGTCACTCTGCAGCTGCCTTGCACCCTGGGCAATGCCTGCTGCTGCCTTTGCAGCCTCCCTGCGTACCTAGTCTATACTGTGTCTCTGCCATCATCCATTTTTTTTAGTGTTTTCCCTCTGGTCTGGGGCGTTGGGGGATGCCTGCGCACGGAAATGCTTTAAAAATCGCACAAAAAGCGGCTAGAAACGACAAACAAAAAAAGAAAAACAGTAACGAATTTTTCCCAAAAAAATCATGACAAACAGAAACGAACCGAAACAGACCTCTCAACGACAAACGAAAAACCGAAACATAATTTTTGATTTGTACCCATCTCTAGTCTCTAACATTCTTTTACAGCCTTCTCATTCTATATAGTTAGAATATATCTGAATTGAAAATCAACCATCTTCATGACTAGTTTTATCCTGATTTCTACTTCATTGTAGGTTTATGTGGCAGTGCCCTCCACCCAATGCTTATGAATAACTGTTCCCATCATCTATTTCCACTGTCTCGTAAGACTGATTATTTAATATTTTATTACTATTTTATTTGCAATCATTATATTAGGTTCTTGCCTTTCCTCCAATCAGCTCATGGTGACAAGAAATAAATGGCCTAAGATCACTCAGTTTCTTCATTTATCTCTTTAATTGTAGTCTAACTCATAATCCAGCTCTTTAATCACTACACTATTAAATGACCAGCAGCCATAGGTAATCCATATATGATCAATGTTATGCATTCACTCAGATGAAAAGAGCTCCTTCACACTTGCATCAAGTGAGATTATTTGGGGAGGGGGGATCTGCTATGAACAAGAGGCTAAGAGACTGCTCTGCTTTGCTCTCAGTTTTTTTTTTTTTTTTTTTTTGAAGTTTCAGTTGTTAAAAAGACTTGCTATATAGCAATGGGAAAGCAACCCCTTTTAGTTGTTTTATGAATTGCCAACAGAACCTTGGAATGGAATGGAAGGAAGGAAGGAAGGAAGGTTCTAAACTAAAGGCCAACAGAAACAATGCCCAAACAATGCAATGTAAAACATAAACTGAATATTAAGTGCAGATTCCAGGGATAACCCTCTAGGCACCAAATATGAATCAATATTGATTCCATCCCTAATAATTAAACAATTTCCCCGCAGTTATTGCTTAAAACGGAACTCAATATTTTCACACAACCCTATATTACATATATTGGTCTCACTCCTAGGGAGAAATCACTTCTCATATTATTTTTAAATACCACATATCAGTTCCAAATAAACAGGCAGAAGTATCACCCATACCTTTTCAAGACCTTCCTCCTTAAGGCTAATCACATCTAAGTCAAAATCTGTCCTTAGGCCATTGGTTTTGTTGAAAGTAATCCTGCCAGTGAGGCCTTCCCAATGAGCCTGCAAAAAACGGAGGAGGGGGTTCATGCATCACAAGTGAGAGAGACAGGGAGAGAAAGAATAAATTGATGTCTGCCAAAATGGAAATATTAATCATTCATTGAGGCGAAATCATTTGTAGACAATTAAAAAAATATCTCAAACACTTCTTGGATTTCCAGCATTCTTTTGATAATTAACCAAACTTTCCTTAATCTCAGCATACAATTCCTTAACAGCTTTCCATTTCCACGTGCATAGAACTGTTGACACAATGTGTCCTTTGCAAGGATATAAAAGGCAGATACTTCATATTTATGCATTATTTCCTGGTCAGGGCATAGGTAGATTCATTTCCCATTTGCCTACTTTGCCAAATGAGGTACAAGTTCTATAACATAGCAAAGCCCGACTCAGGCAACCCTCTTAAGGAATAAGTAAATATGAAGCTGATGGACGTACAAGTCCAAAGGGAATTCACTTTTTAGTGTTTAGAAATTTTAGATTAGAATCCCATAGGAAGCCCCCACATATAAAGAAAGCTTTCCATTCCACTTTGTCACTTTTCATTCAAGGGAAGAGAAGAGGGAGAGGGCAGGGGTCCCTTCTTCATGTGTCTATTTATCCCTTATTTGGAATGCCCAAATAAGGAATTCGGATCTCACTGCATCAACATATGTTGATGGATTAAGCACCCATGAATGCTTCAGCGAGTCCAATCCTTTGGTATCATGACTGGATACAGCACCATTCTTAAGACACAGATAACATCCAATGCATCCAGATTTGAAAATAGAAAAATATTTCTGAACTTATTTTGAACATATTAGCATTTAGCCAGTGGCGAGCTACATCCCAAAGCTTCATCATGAATAATGTACAGGGTCACTCCATGTCAAATCAACCAATGCATGGAACCTTCATGTCATGGTTTTGGTTCATTTTTGGTACATTTATACCTTACAATGAGATGTTTAAAAAAAAATCAGATTTTTTGGTCCTCCCATTTCTGAGATATTGCATTTTCAATATTGCAAAAAAAAAAAAAAGTCAACATTCACTAGCCACCATAATTTCAAATGTAATTTAATAGATACTTGTGATAGCAAACAGACGTGGGACAGGTGTCATTTTAAAGCTTATGAATAGGGCTTTCATTTGATATACAGCATGATGAAATTATACATTTCAAAAAAATCATACATTTAATAAATATAAAATTTGAATTTTTGGAACAAGATTTTTTAAAATTTTCAAAATATTCACACTAACAAGCCTATTCAGGCCATTGTTCATCTTATGAGCCTAATTCAGACCAGGGTGACAAGAGGTCAAAGCTGACTGACTATAAGATGGAGGACTCGCACTAGCTGTATTCAGACCGATGAAGCTGTTTGGATGAGCAGCGAAACGTTTCTGTCTCTCAATAAAGAAGTCCAGTAGCCATGACTCAACTTCCAGATAAACTCACCTGGATGACTGAGAATCTTCACAGACATATTCACACTTAAATATACATATCTTGTAGCCAATCATTCTGAATTTCAGGATGGTATCTCAATGGTATAATACAAAGCTTAAATTTTCTTGTTGGCAGCGACAAGTCATTAAATTGACTTAGCCCCGAAAATAGACCAACATTTTTAAACCTAATGATTAAGGGTATTTGTACACGACCCCTAAACTCCGCCGCAAATGGCTGCCAGCTCCGGAGCTTACAATTGTTTCCCCACCAGCTCCGGAGTTTACAGGAAATTAAGTGCGACCACACCCACCTAAGTGCGTCCCAGCGCACTTTTCATGTACCTGCTCTTGGAGGGTGAAAATCCCCAGATCCGAATGTAATCTGGTGAGTGCCGGGCTCTCCTCGCTTCTGTTTTTTTTTTTTTTTTTTGCCTCCCACCCCTTTAAGAGAAGGAATCAGGACAACGACGGGGCTGATGACGGGGCTCCGGGGGGCTTCAGAGGTGAGCCTGCATTTTTTCCTCTCTTTTTTTCTCCCTCCCCTCACACAGACAGGAGCAAGGAACTGCGGAGGGGTGGGGACGCAGGAAGAGCAACGAACCCCCAAGATCTCTGGTCCGAATTAAAGTGGTCAGCGGATCTTAGGGGTCGTGTGAAAAGGCCCTAAGAACCTTTCCCTCCCCCCCCCACCTTGACTAGCATGTTGGATGCTTTTGTTATATACTGTGAGGTTAGCTGGTATGTTCTCACTGACACACACACAAACACACACACACACACACAGAGAATCCCACTAGCTTCTGCTATAATGCAGTTCCTTGGTCTTATCTCAGCAAATATTGAAAATCCTATCTGACAACAGGAGGTGGGTGAAAAATGCCTTTGGCCATCCGAGGATTTTTTTTCAAATAAGGAGCAATAAGTTTTTCCATGGTAATCTTAGAGAAATTTACCAATTGTATAAGTCCAAGTACCCATGTGAAAAGACGGGATTTTCAATTCTGTTTTTCCAAAACTTCAAATTTTACATTTACTAAATGTGTGATTTTTTTAAAAAAAAGTACAATTACAATTGTATAGCAAATGAAAGCCATATTTATAAGCTTCAAAATGACACCTGGCCCAGGTCTGTAGCTATCACAGGTATCTACTAAATGACATTTGAACCTGTGGTGGGTAGTGGATTGTAGCATTTTTTCCAATTTTGAAAATGCAGTATCTCATAAATGGGTGGACCAAAAAATCTGGGAAAATGTTTTTAAACATCTCATATCATCAAGTTCCAAAATGGATTTTTCATTGGTTGATTTGACATAGAATGACCCTACAACATATGGACCTTCAAGGCTTCACACCCATCATGAAATTTTCTTCACATTTCCCAAAGCCATGCCCTCAAAATTTTGTGAAGTTCTCATTTCCTATAAAATAAGTGTTGTTTTGTCTTGTTGAAAAATCAAATTCATTCAACCTACAATGGGAATTAATGGGTGATATTAAAACTTTACGGAGGGTCATGTGTCAAAATTAGTAGAAACCTAACAACGACCTAATGGCTGTCTGGACATTGAGTCATGGCAACTGGATTTATTTTTCTTGAGAGACTGAAATGTTTTGCTGCTCATCCAAACAGCTTTGTCAGTCTGAGTAAAGCTAGTTGGGAGTCCTCTACTTTATAGCTCACTTTGACCTCTTGTTACACTGGTCTGAAATAGGTTCATAAGATGAACAATAGACTGAAGAGGCTTGTTAGGTAGACAACAGCCTCATTAGTCTTAAGGTGAACAATGGTCTAAGGTGCTGAAACCCATAAAGTATGGGTTGCTAGCTATGGCCTTGGTGGTGAAGGCTTGAAGTATTTTTGATCTGTCCGGGTATTGTTGAAATCACAGCCTGATAAGTGCCTGAGCCCCCACCCCCACCTTTGTTGAGTGAGGGGTCTTCAGTGCTCACATGAATGGCTTCCCTGACCCCTCTCTCAAACCACCTCTCTTCTCTGTCTAATATGTGAACATCCTCATCTTTGAATGAGTGCCCTTTGTCCTTCAAGTGGAGGTGTACTGCTGATTCTGTTCCTGAGCTGTTACCTCCCCTATATTGGGCCATCCTTCTGTTTAATGGCTGTTTAGTTTCTCCAATATAGAAGTCTGCACATTCCTGCACACTTTGCAGCTGGGGCTGGGACCTGCACAGGGTCCGGAGGCCTCTGCAAGGGCCGGAGGCTTCCCAGCATGGAGACCCGGGGGGTGCAGATTGTCTTTGCATTTTGCTCTCCAACCATGGCGCTCCAGGCCTCCTGAGAGCACCATGGCTGGAGAGTAAACTGGTGCTGGAGATGAACCACAACCACAGTATATATGTGTGGATATTTTTTTCACACATACACACCACTAAAACTAGGTGTGTCTTATGGTCCATTGCAACTCTAGAAGAATACATATAGGAGCCTGTACTGTAGCTAAAACTGCTCAAAACCTGGGGCTCAATCCCAGGTAGCCGTCTCATGGTTGAATCAACCTTCTGTCCTTCCGAGATCAGTAAAATGGGTACCCAGCTTGCTGGGGGTGGGGCACAATGTGTAGCCTGCATCATTTAATTGTAAACTGCCCAGAGAGTGCTTGAAGTGCTACGGGACAGTATATAAGCAGAACACTTTGCTCTACAAGCAATGTGTTTGTCTATGGGCCTGCAATGGAATCAGCATTGGGCAATGCCATAGAATCATAGAATAATGAAGTTGGCGGAGAGCAACTACATAGCATGGCCAAATCGCATAATGAGTTTCCACACTACCATGTATATGGCTTGGAACAAAAAGATGCCGCAGCACTTGAGAATCCTGTAATATTATATGTTATTGGGAGAAATCAATTGTCTTTACCTTTACATCACCAAAATCTCTACACTTTGCCTCTGTGTGGGCACTCACCAAAGGAAGGGGAGCTTTGAAGCATCAAACTCCTTTTTGCTTGCTAAACAAACCACAACCTCCCAAATAGGCAATTTGTGCACATCTTTAGCCATAATTATTTACCATAACACAGAGATGACAATACTTAGTGAAATATCTCAGATTTATTTATTTATATTCAACTTATTAAGGCTTCTGTTTCTGCTTTCTTCCCACATTAACATTTGAGTGCAAACTGTCTGCAAATGAACACATTCATCTTGAATGACTTTCTGCAGTTGAACAACAAAGAAAGGTGGGATGTATTTCAATAGTGATATACCTCTTTAATGAGATTCATGAAGCGGGTCCCAAAGCGCCATGGTTTGTGCCGATTACATTGTAATGAACTCACAGTCATCTGTGGGAATTGCTGGACAGCCACTGACACCACATGAACAGCATCATACATTAAAGCTGCATCTGTCTGCAACGAGAACACAAACAATGCTGTGAAACAACCAACTAGATACTAGAAGCATACGATGCAAATGAAGAGCACAAGACATATCCCTTCCTGCTTTTGTCCCTGACAAGAGAGTATAAGCACAACAGTTAGCCTATCAGCTTAATGTTTACAAAGACAATAATACTGTCAAGCTACACATGACTTTAAAAGATGTAACTAGAAGCTCTGAAATAGTATTCCACCAGAGAAGCACAAAGGGTCAGATCTGGATTGGTATCCTTGAGGAAAGAGTATAGGGATTTAATCTCTTGTCTCATTATGCAACAACAACAAAAACAGATTGAGAATCTTCTGGGGATTTAAATAATAACTTGGTATAACTTTGTGTACTAAACAAAAAAGTTCCTCCCCCAAATTCACTGTGCAAAAAGAGAGGCAGATTTTGTTGTCATTGTTGTCACAATTGCACAAATATTGAAACAATTTGCAGCTCCTGCTTTGCTTTTTTATGGACTTTTAAAACGTAGAAGCATTTGCTGGGTTGCTTGCATCTTTGTGATCTGTTAGCCTTCTGTTTTCTCATTTGTGCACCTTTATTCAAACAAGGAAAAGATACCTGAGACACTGTGTGTATCACACACACACATTCCAACCAATGCTTGGTGTTTTTGCTCTTGTGCTGGGTGCAGGAACACAACTGACTACCCTCCCTCTTCAAGAATTTCAGGCAAAAATCAAAGAAAAGCAAAACAAAACAAAACAAAAGACACAAACATGTGGCACCTTAAAGACCAACTTTCATATTTTAATGTGACGTTTCATGCACATGTGCACTTCTTCAGACATATATAGCAGCAGAATGAGGTGTGAGATATAATATGAGCTGAGATATACATTCCATAGCAGATATTCATGGGTTGTGGCCTAGATATCATAGGCTGTAGCAAATAGGGGGTGTATAGAGGAGGGGAGGGGAGGGAGGAGGAGGGGGAGAGGGGAGAAGAGGAGGGACAGTTAATTAGTAGAACTGGTGAGAACATTAAATGGTGAGTTAGAGCTGTATAATTTATGGTTTTATGGCTCACGCCAGCCTACATTATCTTTAAAGTGTGGGAAGTAAATTCCTCAAGTGACAGAAACCAGATCAGGTCAGAGTGGTGGTGGAAAAGGCAGGGTGGGGGGCGGGCAGAGAGAGAATGGAAATTTTTAAGTTAGAGTCCATGAAAAGATAACCTCTTCAAGATAACCTCTGTTGACTATGAATGAGACATTCATAAGGATTCTTCAAACTGAGGCCACATCAGGACTGAGACCATATCAGGTTAGAAAATATTACTTCCCCAACCCCATACTAGATCAGGGGCCCTCACTCTATTTTGAATGATAACAACAACAATGATTTATAGCTGCTTGTTTATTCTTAAATACATAGCAAAGAATGTCTTGCATTCCAGATGTGTTTCTATCACAGCTGTCATCAGTACCAGCCAAAAATGGGAATGGAATGTGAGAGTTACACTCAAGATCTGGAGGCCCAAGAAACTCCTCTTCCTAGCTTTAAAGTGACACTTTTCTGTATCCAGCTGCATAACTGAATTGAGAAGGCAGCTTCAAGCATTATAAATGCAATACCACGTGTTCAAAATGCCTTACGCAAAATGACCTGTTGTTCCTTCACATCAACAAAATTAACGAGCCATGAAAAGAGTTCATTAAGAACTGAAAGGCTTCAGATTCCTCGACTGATCATAATACAACATAACATAGGGTGAATTTCAATAATTCCTTTTTCTGCAAATAAATCCAGCTCAGTTTGCAATAAAACAAAACATAAAAATGCAAGTCTTCTCCACTGCTACAGACCATAACCTGGAAATAGAAGAGAAAATGTGAGTTTAGATGTAAATGAATTTCTTGTCGAGCCATTTGAAAACAAAAAAAAGGGATAAATCTTTGGCATGAAATGGCTCTTAGAACAGCATCACATAATTTCTGAAGCATCAAGTGCTGCACTCCGACTTCAACTTCAGTCAAAACACCCGTTGTCCCAAATTGTTCACTAACTTATAATCCAAAGTGCTTTTAAGGCCAATTTGATACCTTTGAAGAAGCCAATCCATCTCCCGAAACCAAACGTGTCTTGTAGAGTCTGCTTTGTATACATTAAGAGGCTGATGTCAGGATTTCATGCAAGTTAAATCCTGGGCAGCAGGTTTTCCTCAGATAAACCATAAAACAAAAGTGCACTAAAATTGTCTGGCTCAGAGGCACAAAAGGAGTGTTCCACAGCCTTCTCATAAATCTGCATCATTACTGAATTTGAAAAAACCCCTTCCCGCTGTAATAGACATATAATAATAAATCCAGATATCCAATAGCTACCAAACATCAAGGTTATATGCTGAAGTCTGGATAACTTCCATCTAAGGTGTAACCCTACTTGAGGGTTCAAAAAGATACAAGACATAAACATGAGCTAGCTATTGATAACTTGGAAAAGTTATTCTTCTTGGGAAAGTTAAACCTCTGACCAGCAAAGGCACCGGCCCTGCAGGCTTCATCACTCTTTTGGTCCAAAAAGGTAAAACTTTAAGCTCTGCCTATGTCATACACATCAAGTTGCTAATGTCCTTTCCAAGGACCCTGCCTTGTATAGTAGCACAGAACACAGAGAGCTGAAGGAAGAACTTGGGATGGGCACGAAACAGAAAAATTGAGTTTTGTCCCATTCCGTTTTGTCCCCCTGTGTTTCGTTTCATATCATAATGAAAATTTTCAAAAGAACTTCGTTACAAATAATGAAACAAAATGAGGTAAGTGAATCCCCTGGCAGGGGGCTGAGAGGGTAGTGCTGATGTCAGTGCTCCCCTCTCAGCCCCCTGCCATGGGATTCCCCACTGCCTCCCAGCTGGGAGGCAGCAGCAGGCAGAGAAGAGTGTCCCAGCAGGACCCACACCACTGCACTCGCTTCCACTGCTGCCTCGCTGAGGCAAACAAAGGAGTGAGCTAGGAGGCGAGTGAGTCCTCCTCCGACACTCTTCTCCACTGCTGCTGCCATTTTAAAAAGGCTACTTTGCCTGCCTCTGGAAGGCTCTGGAGGCGGACACAGCAGCGGCGAGTCATCATGGGACACTCTTCTGTGCCCGCTTCCACCTCCCAGCTGGGAGGCGGCCGCGTCGGAGCCGCTTCAATGGCGGGCCTCTTACAAGCGGAATGAAATGGTTCCTTTTAAATGGAAAAAAAATCTGCCATTTAATTTTATTTCATTTTGTTACATAACGAATCAATGAATCAGTGTTTCATTTTTTTTGTTTGGTGCCCGCCCCTAGGAAGAACTTACATGTTCTCCAAAGCTCTGACCTTAAATCCCACTTTGGTTGAAAATACCAGGTCAAGACTGTATCCAACAAGTTGTGCTGAGGGTGTTACGTGCTGAAATAACCCAATGGTTATCGAGGTAGAAATTGGTGCCTAAGCCAAGACTCTGATAATGCTGTTGTTATGGTTATCCAAATCCTCTCAGATGTTACATGTCTGAGATAATCCCTGCCAGCTCAAGGAGGGAGACCCATAGGTAACAGGATGGTTGACACCTAAGAAGAATTGATGGCCTTTCGCTTTTGCCCAGCACCAGGTACAAGTTTGGACAACCATTCAGCACTTAAGAGGCTACTCAAGGAGGGGTATATAAGAGGGGAAGTAAGCTATTGTTGGGAAGAGATGGAGGAGGAGAGAATGGAGGAAGAGGAGAACTGGGATACCTTGGTGCAACAGATCCAGATACCAGTGGATGGATAGATTTTAAGGTGTCCAAAGAATATACAGAAAGAGAATAAAAAAGGCAAGTGTTTAGAAACCTGCTCTATTGGGAAGAGACTGCTGAAAGAGAACAGAGGAAAGGGAGAGAGTGTGAAGAGCTAGAAAAAGAAACAATTGAGAAAAAAAGAGGTTACTTACCTGTAACTCTGGTTCTTCGAGTGGTCATTCTGTGATTCCACACAATTGGGTTCACGTGTGCTCGCAGAGCAGACCTCGGAGTCTCCTTTAAAGCTAGTGAATCAAGCGAACCTCCCTCCCTATAAAGGCAGGCTCCGCCCTCCTCCTCTCAGTTCCTTATTTACGACGCTGTCAGAGAATAGATTTTTTTGAAAGACAGCCTGACGTGACCGAGAGGGGAGGAGGGCGGGTTTGTGTGGAATCACAGAATGACCACTCGAAGAACCAGAGTTACAGGTAAGTAACCTCTTTTTCTTCTTCGTGGTCTTCTGTGATTGCACACAATTGGGTGATTAACAAGCTACACTTACCGGAGGAGGGTAGTCACGGAAGGACTGCAGAGAGCACGGAACGGCCAAAGTGTGTCTCTCTCCTGGCTCTGGTATCGAGCCGGTAGTGTGAGACAAATGTTGAGGCGGAGGACCAAGTGGCCGCTTTGCAGATATCTGGGATGGAGACGCCTCTTAGGAAGGCCGTAGAGGTGGAAACAGCTCTAGTTGAGTGCGCGTGGACCTTGGAAGGCAAGGGAGTGTGTGCAAGTTCGTAAGCTAGGGTGATCAAGTGGACAATAGACTTTGAGATGGATTGCAGTGACATTGGTTGGCCTCTCCTGTGGCCAAAGTAGCAAAGGAATAGCCGAGGAGAGGACGCGTAGGTCTTAGAACAGTCCAAATAGTATGCTAGGGCTCGTCTAATGTCTAAAGAGTGTAGAGCCCTTTCCAAATCAGTTGATGGATTCGGGAAGAAAACTGGTAAGTGTAGAGGTTGGGACAAATGAAATTGGGAAACAACCTTAGGAAGAAATTCAATGTCCGGAAACAATGTAACCTTGTCCGGGTGAAATTGAAGGAACGGAGGATCTCTACGGAGTGCCGCAAGTTCACCTGCCCTCCTGGCTGAAGAAATAGCAACTAAAAAGAGTGTTTTCAAAGTTAAGAGCCGGTCAGAGGACTTTGAGAGAGGCTCAAATGGTGGTTTCATCAATTGCTGGAGAACTAAGGTCAGTGACCACTGTGGAATAGGTCGGACACGTCGAGGTAGAATATTACGGAGTCCCTTTAGGAACTCTTTCACTCTAGGGTGGCGAAACAGCCTAGAGGAAACTGAATCAGGGGGTTGATGGGCAACAATGGCAGCAATGTAAACCTTCAAGGTAGAAATCGTACGCCCTTGAGAAGCGAGATGGCGTAGGAAGGACAAGAGTAAGTCCAATGTAGCAGGAACAGGCGTTAAGGCTCGTGAGGCAGCAAAGTCAGCAAAGATCTTGAACTTGTAGGAATAAAGAGTTCTTGTTGAGGGTTTCCTAGAAGATTGAATTATTTCTTCTACTGAGGGAAAATTCTCCAGGCTGTCAGATGCAGGACGTCCGGTCTTGGATGGCGGATCTTGAAGTTGACTCGAGAAAGTAGGTCGTGCCGGAGAGGCAGGCGAAAGTGATCGAACGCGACGGCGTTCAGAGTTGGAAACCATATTTGCCGTGGCCACCAAGGAGCTATCAGGATGGCATTGACATTTTCCTGTCTTAACTTGAGTATTGTTCTCAGGAGTAGCGGAATGGGTGGAAACAGGTATAGGAAGTGGCGAGTCCAGGGAATCATAAACGCGTCGCCCAGGGAGTCGGGATCGCGGCCTGCTCTTGAGCAAAAGCGGGAGCACTTGGTGTTTTTCCTGGAAGCGAACCTGTCTATGTGCGGGTATCCCCAGCGACTCACGATCTGGTGAAATACAGCCGAATGGAGCTCCCACTCGTGGTTGTCGGTGGTGCGACGACTCAGAGCATCCGCGAGCTTGTTTTCCTCGGTGGATACATGAATGGCCACCGGAGTGACGTCGTGGGCAATGCACCAGTTCCACAGACGAGTGACGAGATCGAGCATTGGTTTTGAATGCGTTCCACCTTGTTTGTTTATATATCTCATCCTGGTAGTATTGTCGGTTACCAGTTGTACGACCTTTTCCTGGATGATGGGAAGGGAGGCTCTTAGAGCATAAATAATTGCGAGAAGTTCTAGTTGGTTGATGTGAAGAGTGGCCTGGTCGGCTGACCAAAGACTGTGTACCTGCAGATTGTTGCAATGAGCTCCCCATCCAATATGACTGGCGTCGGTCGTGACTTGTTGTTTCAGACGAGGAGGGAGAAATGAAACTCCCGTGGACAAGTTCATAGGGTTTTCCCACCATGCCAGATGTCGGAACAGGAACCAGATTTGGATGGGTCTCATACGGAGGCGCGCGAAAGGGACCGTAGACGTGGTAGACGCCATGAGACATAGTAGTTTTTGCAGGAATTTTGCTGTGACGGTGGGATGACTTATGGGTGTGTGTGCCGCTGTAATAATGTTTTTCCTTCTTTTTGTTGTTAGGAATGCTCGCCCAGCAACGGAATCTAGGAGAGGTAAGATGGAATGCCAGGATGCCATGCGAGAATGTTTCTTTATGATAAAGGCGTTTAGACCTCTGAGATCTAATATAGGGCGAAGACCTCCATCTCGCTTTGGGATAGTGAAGTAGCGGGAGTAATACCCATGGTTGAGATCGGTGACATTTACAACATGAATGGCGTCTTTTTGCAGGAGGGATTGTACTTCCTTCTGGAGCACCAGGGATGAAGCCGTTGATTGGATAAGACCCAAAGGAGGTAAGTGGTGAAATTCTATATGGTAACCCCGGGCGATGGTGTTTAGCATCCATTTGTCGGTAGTGATATGTGCCCATGTAGCGAGATGGGGGGCTAGGCGGGTGAGGCATCCTTGAGAACGGGGGGAGGCGGGAAGGATAGGGGTTATGTCAAAAACTTTGTTTGCTTTTTCTTTCAGATCTGCGTTGGGAGGTGCGGTTTCTTTGTCGACCCACCGAGTTACGTGTGGAAGAGCCTGTATTGAATTGAAACCTTTGTCTATCTGGTAAGTATCTGTAGAACTGTGTGCGCCTCCATGGTCGTCTGTAGGATCTGTAATTACTCTGGTAGGAGTATGAGCGGGAAGTCTTGCTTAACTTGTTCAGCTTGTCCAAGATGTCATCCGTTTGGGGATCAAACAGACCCTTTCCATCAAACGGGAGATCCTCAATTTTAGCTCTAGAATCATCAGGGACGGAGGAGGAACGCAGCCAGGCATGTCTACGGAGGACAATGACTGTGGCCAATTGTTTTGCCGCAGCCTCAATTGTATGCTTAGCTGCCAATCTCTGATGTTTTGCTAACGCCATGACATCTTGGTGAGAAGCAAGAGCTTTGGCCTGGTGATCTTGCGGTAAGAGGTCCCACAGGGGTTGTATTTTATTCCCTAAGTTCCGTAAATATGCTCCCATAGCTGCCGAGTAGTTGGCTACTCTAATGACAAAGGATGAAAGAGAGTATAGGCGGCGGCCTTTCATGTCTAATTTTCGACCTTCTTTATTCGAGGGCGCATTTTGTGACCGAGAGCGGGTTCTGCCTTGCGTTGAGTTAACAATAAAAGAGTTTGGCAGAGGGTGCTTATGTAAAAAGGACAAGTTGTCACCATGAGTTTTGTAGAGACTATCGATTCTTCGTGGCATCTGAAAGGCGGATGATGGGTTGATCCATGATTCTTTAATTAACCGTAGCATAGGCTTTATAAAAGCTAGTTTGCATAGAGGCGACTGCTGCACAGCCAAGTCATCGAATACTTGGTCATCATCATCCTGTGGGGGTTGGACCACCGTCAAATTTAGCGCCCTTGCAATTTTAGCGATCATTAGTGAATGAGATTTATAGTCCTCAGCTGGAGGAAGAGTATGATCGCTTAAGACGTCAGAATTGGAAGACAATTCCTGACACTCATCAGTGTCTGAGATGTGTGAATCATAGGTGTCCAGATGTAAGGCTTCTCTGGAAGGTGAGTACGAGGGGTCTGTAGAGCCCGAGGCAGATGGTGATAGATGACTTAATAGATTAGTGGGGTGTGCCCTGGTCGAGGGTCTCGGAAGGAGTGGAGTCGATGGGACCTGGGTATCCTGTGGAACACGGGGCTCAAGAACGGCCATTGAAGTCGCTTCCACAGGCATTGCGGGAACTGAATTAACAGGCTGAGATGGTCTCGTGTGTCTGTCCTCTGGTACTTGGAAAGCCCTTGTCGACTGACGTCGTCGACGAGGAGGGGATGTCTCAGCTGATGTGGTAGAGGATGATGACCTGGTTCTCTGGCGGTGTCTACGCCAGCTAGGAGAGGGGAACTCCATATAAGCAGGATGCCAGTACATAAGGGGCGGGTGGTCATAGCGACGCCTCTTATGCCTGTCAGAGTCCTCAGAGAGATCAAAAGAATCTCTATAGAGCCGTCGGCGTTTACGGCTGTGAAGAATATTGCTCAGTAAAGAAGATGATGATGATGAGCCCTCATGATGACGTCGTTGCCGAAACGGGGACCTTGAGGTGCGGCTTGAATCTAGCCGGAAAGGTCTCCTGGGCGATGTCGGGGATTCCCTGCGGCGGCGGGTAGGCACTGGCGAGTGTGTTTGCCTTGAAGAGGCAGGGGAGCGTCGACGCCGTCTGGGCGTTCTAGGCACAGAAGCGTCCGAAATTGAAGGACGACGTCGCTCAGTTCTTGGGGAGCGGGATTGGCGTTGTTCAGCCGGGGTAAGGTGGTGAGATCGCCTGTGCCACCGATAAGGATCCCGAGGCGAGCGGCTCGAGGTTGATCTTTCTCTGCGCCGGCTAGCACGGCGCGACGAGCCCAAGTTTGAATCAGGGCTAGAGCTTCCCTGTCGCCGCCGCTGCTCAGCTGGCGTGGTAGAACGGCGCTGAGATCTTCGCGCCAAGAACCCCATAGACCCATTACCGGGGTCAGCCCGAGTGGGGTGGGAAGCTTGCTGAAGCGGAGGAGGCTCTGTCAAGTTTGCTCCCATGTCGGGGAAGTAATGTGGGCTCTCCTGAGCGACTGAAAAGCTCTCCGCTGCGCCATGCTGTGCCTCGGTAACATCGGGCGCTGTTAAAGTAGCCTCCGAGTGGAGTCTCGGACTGAGCCGAGCAGTCGTTCCACGAGGTCTCTTATCCGCTTTTGAGGACTTATTTTTATTCTTACTCCTTGTCTTAGAGGCAGAAGGCTGACCGTCTGCAGACGGTGGAGGCAAGCTGGGAGTTCCCGAAGACCCAGGAAGGATGGAAGAAGCCACTGGGGACGCCATGGCTGGAGCAAGGGAACGCTCCCACAGGTAGTATTTCAGTCTTTTTAAACGAGAGCGGAGAGTGGCTCTCGTAAATTTCTTGCAGTGGTCACAGTTGGAGGGTAAATGACTTTCCCCCAAACAAAAAAGACAGAACGAGTGGCCGTCTGAAGCGGCTATTTTGTTGTGGCAAGCGGTGCAGTGTTTAAAAGGCACCGCAAATGCCATAAACAAGGGAAGAGGGGTTTTCCTTTCCCCCCTAAGGGGGGGGGGGAAGGGAGGGAAGGGAACTAGAAAGGGAGGGGAAGGAGGTTCCTTCTAAAATTAAAGTAAAGAAATAAATAACTTTCTTACAAACTCACAGGAGAACACAAGGTACTGCTACAGCGTGTCGGAAAGAAGGAACTGAGAGGAGGAGGGAGGAGCCTGCCTTTATAGGGAGGGAGGTTCGCTTGATTCACTAGCTTTAAAGGAGACTCCGAGGTCTGCTCTGCGAGCACACGTGAACCCAATTGTGTGCAATCACAGAAGACCACGAAGAAGAACCAATAATGTCTAGATCCCCCTGGGAAGTGATGTGGGAAGAGACCATTCAAATTCTGTATGCACCCTAAACTGGACAGAAAAGTTTCAGAACCTCACATGGCCTGGATATTCTGCAAAGATTCCCTAGACACTACCTCTTAAATCACAATAGTGATGAAAAGCCAGACCAAAAGTACAGTGGACCCTTGTATAACAAACAGCTTGTATAACATAAAATTTGTACAACATAAAAGATTCTGGAGACAGGGGAAATTTGCTTAACATAATTCCCTATGGGGAGAATCCGTACAACATAAAATTGGGATCACTCCGTTTTCAATGCATTCCTATGGGAATCTGTATAAAGGAAAATTTGCTTAACATAATTTCATTCGAAACGAATTAATTCCTTTATACAAGGTACCACTGTACAGAGACTTGTTATCCACACTTTCTCATGCTAACCAGGAGTTGTTCTTTGAAGAAAGACAGAACTAAACTCAACTTCTGCAGAAAGAGGTGGAAACAGAAAGAGGTGGATTCATTCATTCATTCATTCATTCATTCATTCATTCATTCATTCATTCATTCATTCTATTCTACCCATCTGGGTATATGGCCTCTCTGGATGGCTTACAACAAAAAATAACACAATAACAAAACAACTACAACATAAACCCATAACATACTGCCAGTTAAATAAAAAACATTATCAGTCCATGGAAAATCCAAAAACTATTATCACTGCAACTATCGCTGCAAATATCAATACAGTACAAATGTGAAAGAAAATTACAACAGTGGGAGAAAATTTAATTAAATTGGCAGAATAGTGACTAAGGTGTTAATTAAGGAGTTGGAGAGTTAAAATCTTGGAAAGGCCTGCCTAAAGAGCAACATTTTAAAAGATGTTTTAAAACAATCCAGGAAGGGGGCTAGTTGGATCTCGGATAGAAGCACATTACATAGGCATAATAATTGAGAAGGCACAAACTCTGATTATATCTTTACAGCAGGCAAGTCCAAGCTTCAGCCCTCCTGATGTTTTGGACCACAACTCCCAGAATTAAATCAAATACAGGTTAAAAAGAGGATGTTTTAGGACTAATTGATAAATTGAAGATTAACAAGTCACCGGACCCAGATGGCATCCACCCAAGAGTTATTAGGGAACTGAGAAATGAAATTGCAGATCTCTTAACGGTAATATGCAACTCGTCTCATAAAACAGCCACAGTGCTGGAGGACTGGAGGATAGCAGATGTCACACCAATTTTTAAAAAAGGAAGGAGGGGGTAACCCGGGAAACTACAGGCCAGTTAGCCTTACATCTGTCCCAGGGAAGATGGTGGAAAGCCTCATCCAAGAGAAAATCTTAAAAGAGATAGAAGAACAAACCTTGCTGAGAGAAAATCAGCATGCCTTCTGTAAGGGTAAGTCTTGTCTGACAAATCTTTTTAGAATTTTTTGAAAAGATCAACAAGCATGTGGATTTGGGTGAACCAGTGGATATAATCTATCTAGATTTTCAAAAGGCTTTTGACACAGTCCCTCACCAAAGGCTGCTGAGAAAATTGCACAGTCAGGGGATAAAAGGGCAGGTCCTCTTATGGGCTGAGAACTGGTTGAGATCCAGAAAACAAAGAGTAGGCGTCAATGGGAAATTTTCACAATGGAGAGAAGTGAAAAGCGGTGTGCCCCAGGGATCTGTCCTGGGACCGGTGATTTTCAATCTGTTCATAAAGAACCTGGAGACAGGGATAAACAGTGAGGTGGCAAAGTTTGCGGATGACACAAAAACCAGAGAAGATTGTGAAGAACTCCAGAAGGATCTCTCAAAACTGGGGGAATGGGCTGTAAAATGGCAAATACGATTTAATGTAGCCAAATGTAAAGTAATGCATATCGGTGCAAAAAATCAAAACTTTATCTATCAACTCATGAGCTCTGAGTTATCCGTGACGGATCAGGAAAGAGATCTTGGTGTGTTGGTGGACAGCTCCATGAAGGTGTCTACCCAATGTAAGGCAGTGGTGAAGAAGGCCAATTCCATGCCTGAGATTATCAAAAAGGGGATTGAAAATAAAACAGCCAACATTATAATGCTATTATACAAAACAATAGTAAGGCCCCACCTGGATTATTGCGTACAATTCTGGTCATCACATCTCAAGAAAGACATAGTGGAACTGGAAAAGGAGCAGAAGAGAGCGACTAAAATGATTACTGGGCTGGGGCACCTCCCTTATGAGAAAAGGCTAAAACATTTGGGCCTCTTTAGTCTGGAAAAAAGGCGCCTGCGGGGGGATATGACTGAGACATACAAAATTATGCAGGGCATGAGTAAAGTGGATAGAGAGAACCTCTTCTCCCTCTCACAAAATACCAGAACTAGGGGGCATCCACTCAATTTGAGGGCTGGGAGAGTAAGAACAGACAAAAGAAAATATTTTCACCCAGTGCATTGTTAGTCTGTGGAACTCCCTGCCACAGGATGTGGAGATGGCATCTGGCCTGGATGCCTTCAAAAGGGGATTGGACAGATTCCTGGAGGAAAAGTCCCTCACAGGTTACAAGCCAGGATGGAGATGTGTAATCTCCAGGCTTAAACCCAGAGTACTTCAAGGGCCAGATGCAGGGGAGTAGTATCAGGAGACAGATATCTAGTCTCGTTCGCTCCCAGACATATCTGGTTGGGCCACTGAAAGCTGGACTAGATGGGCCTTTGGCCTGATCCAGCATGGCTCTTCTTATGTTCTTATGTTCTTAATTCTAATCTTAGATTGCCAATGACAAAGGACCGTGGGAGTTGTGGTCTGAAACATCTGGAGGGCCAAAGTTTGGATATGACTGCTTTACACACATCTCTCAAGATCTTAAGCACCCAGTCTGGGAATAGCTTGTGCTACTGGCAGTTATTGACGGAAGAAGGCATTCTGTCAACTAACAAGGTCCCAAACCATTTAAGGCTTTATATGGAAGAGTCATAGCTGCCTGGATGCCCTAAGCACAACCAATCTTGCCTGGTTTTGGAAGCTAAGCAGGGTCAGTCCTGGTTAGTACTTGGATGGGAAACCACCAGGGAATACCAGGTGCTGTAGGTGCCTGGAGTAGGAACTGGCAAACCACTCCAATATTCCTGCCAAGAAAACTCTATGGGCATAGAGTCACGAAGAGTCGGTCACGACTGTAATGACACAACACACACACATGGAAGAGTCATAACCTTGAACCTAGTGCAGCAGCATGCAGGTAGCCAATGAAAAGTGGCAAGAATGGGAGTGATGTGATTGTTACATCTCAACTCTGTCAGTAGTCTGACTGCTGCTTCCACACCAAGCCTCAAAGGCAGCCTCATGTAGACACCATTACAGTAGTTGAATCTTGAGATGACCAATACATGAACCAAGGCAATGAGGCTGACCTTTTCCCTATCAATCGCTGCTCTGCTCCGTGGGAAGCCAGAGCCACTAATTTGCACCTGTCCCCAGAGGCTCCTGGATCCTGTTTCATTTACAGGGGCCTTTGGGGACCTCCTGGATCACCTGGCTGAAAATCCAGTCAATCCCCTGGTGGAAAGATGGTATGGTGAGGCTACCCAACCTGTTGATCAGATCGCACCCAGAGCACCTCCTCCACCGCCGAACCCAACCTCTGCCATGGTTTACAGCTGAATTGTGGCTGTAATGTGTGTGTGTTGTGCCGTGAAGCATAAACGGATGAGGCTCAAGTGCAGATGGAGGAAAGACCAGATGACATCTAATAGGGCTGCAGTTTGTGTGCTGACTAGGCAATATGTTTGCATGATTAGGGATACCAAAAGATCTTATGCGTCCCTATGTATTGGTAAGGCCTCAAACCACCAGGCGGAATTCTTCTGGGTGGTTTATGGCCTCACCAATCCTGGTCAGCCTGGGCTTCCTCCAAGTGATTTCACTAGTGAGTCATTTGCAGCCTATTTTAAATCTAAAATAGAGGCCATCTGTATCAGTCTGGACTCCGGTTCCACTAATCTGTCCCCAAGTATTGTCGGCTCCTCACCACCTTACTCTCCTCGATTTGTTGAGTTTGGGCCTACAACAGCTGCAGATGTCTCCAGGGCATTGGCATATTGCTGACCAATTGCCTCCCCGCTCGACCCTGCCCTTCTTGGTTGATTAAGAGCACAGGAGGGAGCATGTCAGAATGGGTTTCTCTTATTGCTTCTGATCGCCTGAGGGAGATGGTAACAAGACCCATTCTTAAAATACCCAGCTTGGCAGTGGATGATATGAACAACTATCATCTATTGCCAATGCTACCTTCCTGGGCAAGGTGGTGGAGCGGGTTGCCACCGTGCAGCTTCAATTGTTCCTGGAGGAAGACCACATCCTTGAATGGATTCCAGTCCAGGTTCAGGCCATGGCGTGGGACTGAAACAGCCCTGGTCACATTGCAATAGGACCTATTGAGAGGGGATGACAGGGGTTAATCTACCCTGTTGGTCCTACTCGATCTGTCTGCAGCCTTCAATACTGTCAATCATAGTATCCTCCTGGCCAGCTTACGGTTGAGACTGGTGGCCTAGCCTTGCACCGACTCCACTCCTTCCTTTGCGATCATGCCCAGAGAGTTATGCTGGGTGGAGCTCCTTGCTCCCTCACATCTGGGTTTCCTCGGGGGTTGGCACTCTCTCCCATAACATCTATATGAGGCCGCTGGCTGAGGTTATTTGGAGTTTTGGAATCTGCTGTCATCAGTACGCTAATGACAAACAGCTCTATCTTTCCTTTTCCACTTCTGCAACAGAAGCTATGCGGACCCTTGATTGCTGCCTGGATGCCATACTGGATTGGACCAGGACTAACAGGCTCAAACTCAACCCTGATAAGATCAAGGAACTGTTCCTTGGGGGGGGGGGGGTGAACAGATATGGTGACCCTCTTCCCAGTTTGTATGGGATATCCCTCCAACTGGTTGATAGAGTGAAGAGTCTGGGCATGATCCTGGACCCAGCATTGTCTCTGGACTTCAAGGTGGCTGCTGTGTCCAGGGCAGCCTTAAGCGTCTTTCTCAGATTCTCACATATCTTGACAGTGACCTCCTAAGGACAGTTGTGCAAGTGCTGGTTGTCTGTAACACACTCTACATGGGGCGTCCCTTGACCCTTATTTGGTAACAGCAACTGGTGCAGAATGTGGTGTCCAGCTTGGTGGTTGGTGCGGGAAAATATGACTGTATCACCCCCATTCTGGATCACCTACACTGGTTACCCATTGCCTCCCGAATAAGGTTCAAGGTACTGGTTTTGATTTACAAAACTCTCCATGGCTTGGGTCCAGAATATCTGACAGAGCGTTATCACCCCAAGATCTACCTCAGCCTGGCCCACCAGAACATCCTAGGTCCAAATGCTTAGAACTGTGACTCCTAGGGAAGCTCAAAAGACCGCCACCAGGAACTGCACATTTTCAATTGCTGGCCCTACCTGGTGGATTCAGATCCCTAGTGAGTTTAGGACCACAGAGCCACTCTCAGCATTCAGGAAGTTGTTAAAAACCTGGGTTTTCAAGGCTGCTTTCAGCAACTAGGAGTTGGAACTTATATTGGTTTTGCTCATTCATTTCTCTTTTTGCCGCCATCTTATATCTTATATTTGGGGGAGAGGGAGAGGGTGTTTCTTTTGTTTCCATCATGTGGTTCTATCTGTTCCTTGTTCGTATGGGTTTATTTGTGTGTTTATGTGTGGGTGTGTTTTATTTTCTATGCTGTGAAACGCCCAGAGTTCCCTTGGGAAAGTTGGGCGGTCTGCAGATATAAATATAAATATATCTAAATCTAGACTCTACCCATACCATAGCCAGACCAGCCCTGGCTTCTGCTTAACAGAAACAGAAAGAGAGGTGTAACAAAAGGCTCCATTCAAGGAGTGTGACACCAGATCAAAATGTTTAGATATCAGCCAAAAATTATTTACCCAAAATTAAGGGCCCTATAGTCTCTTCATGTTGAGCAGGAGTTGTTATTTGAAGATAGGATAGATCCAAACTCACTTCTGCAACAACAAGAAGTGGAACCAGATGATTAATACGATCAAGTTGAATTGTAGCTAAATAAAGATGTTTTGCTAAAAAAAGAACAGATGAAGTCCTCATATCTGGGAGGGACATTAAGGGAAAAGGAGGTGGGAGGTAAGCTCCTTCACAACAAGCAATCAAATCCAGGCCATCTGAAGAGATTTTATCCAGCACATGCTAGAATCCTCACAATAATACCCCTTTCCTAATCCATTAGCTAATTTCAGTCTGTACCACCCACCCAGGTGGATAAGTCTGGGAAAGATTAATTTCTCTGAAGAGAAAGGTAGATAAAATATTTTAAATAAATACATATAAATAATTTCTCCATATCAGCCATCAAGGCTAGTATCATAAAGATCAGGCCCATCCCTTCAACTGTGATCAAATCATGAAATGTTATTAGAAATGTTATTGTAAATGAACTGGTATTCAAACAGAGGCAAGAAAGCAAGTTGAGAGGACAGCTTGAAGTGCTCTAGCTGAGTAAAGGATTAGAAAAGACGAAAACTCTGAAAAGTCTCTCCCTCTTGACAAGATTTTCCAATTTTGGAGCTTCAAGTTTGCATTACAAGGACCACAGACATTTCATTGAATATGTTTCTGTGGGATTCACCCAAGGTCAATCTCTGAGGGAATTGCCTCGGGACTCCCCTGACTAGCCCCAACATATAAACACCATATCTTCTCCCATAATTCATGCCCGGTATAGGGGGGATGATGTCACTAGAGCAGCAGAAGACTGCTAATCAAAATCCCTGCTGCAGTTCCTTGTTATGATTCCTTATTGCATGTCACAAAGGTGGTTTTGTACATGATTCAGAATCCAAGCAGGAAATTTCATATTGTGGATGAATCCACCCAATTCTCACACTACAAGGATCCCACGAGGAAGTCTCAATTAGTGGCAGTCTCCTGTGATCAATCTCCCTAGGGTGGCATAGGTTATCCAATAGGATTATAGTCAACTTTATATAAACTGCCCCTGAAATGACCTTTAGGCAATTCCAGTGTAGAATTCCTGTTACCTTCTCACTCTGTGTAAAAGGAGAACTCTACTCCTGTTTCACTGACTTTGCAGTTATTTGAAGCATCCATCTTAAGCAGTTGAAAATATAAACTGTGTTTTGACAGTGCGATTGAAAGTGTTGCAAAACCATGCATGACATTAATTTAGGACGGAAACTTCTTTCAGGCTAATATCCTTCCTTTCTTCAATACTTCAAAAGAAATACTGCTCCTCAGAGAGAAAATCCTACTTTAGTTTTCACCATTGCAAATCCCAAATTCATTCAAACCTTAATCTACAAATGTTATGTGTTCTTAAATTATCAATGCGGAAGAACTCTTCACAGTTCAAGAAAAAGGCAACCAAAAAATAGTTAAACACAGATTCTTAAATCTACAGCTTTTCAATTAAAAAGTTAATAGGAAAATCTGATTAATTAATATTTTCACCAATTAAAGTCTTCTGAGACTGAATATAAAAGACAGTCCAATGAACTCATTGTAGTAATCAGATTTGTACTTTAATGAAGTGTAGTGATTGAATACCCGTATATATAGGGCAGAAGTCTTTATTCTATTAGTTAGTTAGTTAGTTAGTTAGTCAGTTAGTTAGTTAGTTAGTTAGTTAGTTAGTTAGTTAGTTAGTTAGTTAGTTAGTTACTATTGACATATCTGTATTGATTTGTAAATGTATACTGTATATACTCGAATATAAACCTATTTTTTCAGCCCTAATTTTGGGCTGAAAAAAGGGGTCCTCGGCTCATATTCGGGTCAATACTTTTAGCCACTGAGGCAAGTTTGGGTTGGTGGCTAAAAGTGATTTTAAACATTGTGTGCCGCTTCTCATGACCCCCCCCCCATGTTTAAAATGACTTTTTAAAAAGTCATTTTAAAACAATGTTTAAAATGACTTTCAGTCAACAACTCAAGCACTTGCCTCGGTGGCTAAAAGTCATTTTAAACATCACACACACACACAGCTCACAAAGGAGGAGTTGCCAGGCCCTGCTGCATTTCCCACCCTAGGCTTATACTTGAGTCAATAAATTTTCCCAGTTTTTTGGGTTTAAATTAGGGGCCCCGACTTATACTCGGGTCGACCTATACTCGAGTATATATGGGGTAAATATTTTGGGAGAGGCTGGCCTCTATAAATTTTAGTCTCAAGCCGAAATCTGTGACCACTGGAATCCTCTATATTTCCTTTTGGAGTGTTATAAATGTATCTCCTCAGGCCACCCAAAGCATTTTGCTGCTAAGGCAAAGGCAAGTTACACATCAAAGTGCTGACTGGACTGGCAACTAGAGTTTACTTCAACAACAGTGAGAATACATCCTGCATTCCAGCAAGGTAGTTCAGAGAGAAGTGGCATGGCTGCTCTGCTATTCACTCAGAAGTAAAGCACACTGTGATCATTAGGAATTTATTCCTGGATAAGCATGAATATGAATGCAGACTGAAGTTGCTGAATAAAATGGCAGGGCATGTTTTGACACTGGGAAGCAGTTCTACTGCTGAAACAGCATCCCCCAATTCTTTTTTATGACTTGGAGCTAGAATGGAATATGGCTCTTTCATAATTTTGCACTGTACCTCAGATGTGGAGTAAGAATTGACCCAGCTCTCTTTCCTTCTTTAAGATGAAGACGTAGGTGAGGGGTGGATTAACTAAATAGTCTCATATTGTTTATTTCTTGCAGTACAGGGTGTACTCATTAAATAATATCTTAGTCATAAGGATGACAAAAAGTGGCCATTTATTAATAGAGAGTTGCCAAAAGTTAGAGAAACTTGGTCAGACTATTGGGGAATAATCAGTTTCATAATTCATGCTAAGAGAGTGCTGATTTATGAATCTTAACTCAGCTCGGGATCCATCTCAAAGTATACTGGCTTCAAATCAGCCTGGGAAGAAGCAGAGCACGTTTGAAAAAGCAAAATTTGGGTCTGAACTGAATAATTTGCCAGTGCATATTCCCATTTCCCTTTGTCACCAGTTTTGCCTCACCACCCTTTCTGAAAATATCAGTTCATCCCTCCAGTGTATGATTCTAGTTTCTGTGATAAGCCATTTAGTGTAGGTATTTGCGCACGCCCTATGAAAAGATATTATTCTGAACTGAGGAAAGAGACAACAAATTGTATCACTGCAGCTGTCAGGAATCCAATTGCAGGCCTTTATTCTGAAATCAACCTAATATTAACCACCATCAACCTCATTAAGGCGCCCAAGATAACTATGGGAAACCAGTTAAACATCTTTCCAGAAGAAGCAGGAAAAAGAATAGTCCACCACATATTGTTAATTGTCCTGTAGTTTAGTTTTTCTGAACTGCTGAACAAAACAAAACTGTATTTTAGATACAGAATATTGTAGTAAGAAATGCTGGGTTGTAAACCATGAGAATAAATAATCAGAAACAACTCAAGAAAAGACAGGTGTTTGTTTTTCATCTCAAGCCTATCTGGTATGAATCAGTAGCCAATGAAAGTCCTATACTAGTGGAGCAACATATTACTCCATGCAACCAGTCCTCAGGAAACAGTTTGACCCCAACTGTGTAAATCAGCAGAAGATTCTTAACACTTTTAGGCAGACCCTCGATGTCTCTGTTATGCAACACCCAAAGGGGCCTCCCGAGGAAAGTCCCCCCAGGACCCACAAACACCAAATTTGCAGGGAAGCCTCCCATGAATCTCCTCTATAATTCATCCATGTTTGACATAGATTGGATTTCAGACGAGTTATAAACCCACAAAGTGCCCCCCATGAAAATGCCCTTTAGCAACTGGCCTGAGGAAACAAAACTTGGAAAGACTGTAGAGAAGAGTCAATTTTGTTGTCTCTATTGAAGAGGGAACAGATTTGTTTTCCATGGCTTCAGAGACTAGGACGCGGGGCAATGTTTTCAAACTACAGGAAAAGAGATTCCATTTGAACATTAGGAAGAACTTTATGACAGTTAGAGCTGTTCGGCAGTGGAACATGCTGCCACAAAGGGTGGTGGAGTCTCCTTCCTTGGAGGTTTTTAAGCAGAGGCTGGATGGCCATCTGTTGGAAATATTGGGATGGGGTTCCTGCATGGCAGGGGATTGGACTAGATGGCCCTTGAGGTCTCTTCCAACTCTATGATTCTATGAATTAGCAATTTCTGAATGAATTTTGCAAAAAAAATAATAATTCATGGCCACCTCTAAAAATCTGATAAAACCTGAAAAATCTGCAGGAGCTAGCAAGGAGACATTATTTTCCCTATGATCCATCATTAATATCTTCCTATTTAATGTTATGCAAAGGCAATAGTAAGTCATTGTTAGATTATTTTTTAACTTCTATGTACTGTGATCCCTACTAGTAATCCTAAGAGTAATGGAATTTTTACAGGATCGGAAAACACTACAAAACATTTCCACACAACATATTGCACAGTGGCCAAAAGCCTCTTCTGCAACTCACAGCAGCACAATGGAAATGATTTAACCACCAGTGGAAGATTGTCCCTAAAGAATCCCGTCTTCAGTTCTCATTATTTTAACTTTGCCTCATTCCAAATGAGTTGCACACAAACCACAAAGTGGGGCCTATTCAAACAGCAACAATCTGTTGTTGCCGATGATGTCATTTTGACTATCGTAGCATAAATTATACATCAAGATTTTGGCCAATCTAACAAAAGACACAGCAGCAAAATGTCAACACAGTTCTATGCAAAGGAACAGTGTTTTCCCTTCTGTTACCTAGCTATAGAACGCCCAGTACCCCAAAAGCCATTTTATTAGTGATCTCGGGAGTAACAATATATGGTATAGCAGACAACCAATGAAAGTGGGAATGATCATGAATCCTGATTCATACACAGAGCCACTACATGCATTTATTTCCATACATAAGTATGCATGTGTGTATATTTTAAGAGAAGGGGTTTAAATATCTTTATTTCATACATTAGAAAGTGCTAGATTTATTTTAATGATGATTGATTTTTGCAACATACCCTATTACGGTTGTCAGCCTTACGTATCATGATGGAAGAGGCACTTTAGAAATAAATATCCAAATAAAATGTTCAAAACTCCATACTGAGATGGTACCATTTGAAGGCAACCCTAAAACATACAAAAAGTATGCAGAGACAACAAAAATGACACGTGTTCCTCCCATGTGTTTCATTCCTTAAATCCTGCAAAACCAGGCAAGAACATAACCAGTTATTATTAGCTTTGTCTCCCCATCCAATTCATTTGTTCACTTTATGCTGCTCACTGTTAACATCTCATTGGATCACTAGATAATGTTACCAAAAATGTGTGAATTTTTGTGTGCCTTTCCACATTTTTTGTGTCTTTTCATGTCATCTTACCTCAATGGAGTTTGGAATTTATTTTGTGGCGGCACTGCCAGCATAGATTAGCACTGCTTGTGTAAGTAGGTGAATTGTTTCCAAACCACAGAAGTGGTGACTTCTAAAGAAAACAATAGAGGCCACATGAGGCTAAGACAGGCATGTCCAAACTTTGGCTCTCCTGATGTTTTCGACCAGATCTCCCAGAATTCTAAGCTTAGATTGCCAATGACAAAGGACTGTGGGAGTTGTGGTCCAAAAGATCTGGAGGACCGAAGTTTGGACATGTCTGGGCTAAGATAAATCCTGGTTTTGTTCCTACTTCGATCCCTCCCCCTCCCCCCGGCAATACCTACTGTACTTTCATTTCATTTGTTTTTTTCCCCTGGGTGTCAGCAGTTGTTTTATTTATTTATTTATTTATTTATTTATTTATTTATTTATTTATTTATTTATTCTATTGGATTTTTATACCGCCCATCTGGCAGTGAGGTCACTCTGGGCCATTTTACTATTGGACCATGGTATCAGACCACTCAAACTAATGGGAAGCCCACTCCTATAAACCCCTGAGCAATCAGAAATCAAGTGGGGGGACGATGAAATGAAGTGGGGCTGGGTGAAATGAAGAAATAGTCTGTACCGCGGTTGAAGGCTACTATGGATGCTGGAAATCACAGCAACTAGTACCAGCAACCAGTTATTTGGCTGCCACATCACACACTCATGTAATAGCACAAAGAAGCATTATATGAAAGTATGAAGAAAACAGTCTAATGAAACTAGAGGTTCTGTATCTCCATCAGGTAATCAAGAATACAGCCCCAGGAATAAGTTCTCTCAATTCTTACTGACTCATACATCCCACACCCCATTTTTCTGAATGAGATTTAATAAATCTCTTGGTCTAGGATTAAATTTTACTGTTTTATGAACTGTTATATTGCATTGCATGCTTATTAAAGCTGGTGTTCTCTCTTCTTGACACATTCAAAGCTCCACCCTGGAGTGCAATTAAACAAATGGCACAGATTTTATTTTCGTCACTGCAGTCCCTCTCAACTGGGAGCAAACCACGAATATCAGCAAGCCTTCTTATAATAATCATAATAAATGCACACTTAATTTTCTAAATATGACTGGAGTGACAGACAAAACTATTTTTAAAGTGATGTGATTTATCATATTAACATTAATTCTCTCATCATGGGGTAATTGTTATATTTCTGAAACAGCTGAATAGTTTTGATGCTTAAAGTTTATATTTGGCATTACCCAATATAATTTGGATAATAAGCTCATGAAATACAAATACTGTTACAGAACTGAATTTGAAAGAACCAGTAGAAACCTTGGGGAAAATAAGAATTTTCAAGTCCTTCTCATTTTAATGAGTTGGAAAGATAAGGCCTAATTTTAAAGTTCAGCTTCAAAATCAGTGGGGCTGAAAAAAAGTTAACTTGGGTGAAATCATACCCAAATTTTACTCTTTTACAATTGTATATCCAATTGGGTTTCAGAGTACCTAAGAAAATTTACTCTTTTACAATTGTATATCCAAATGGGGTTCAGAGTACCTAAGAAAACATGTTAGGCAGAATATAATTGAATGTTTATGCTAGTGTAAGTCCAACAGTTAAAATTTCAGCAGCAAATTACTGCTAATTGATTATGATGGTAAATTTTATTGCAGTTCTAACACCCATACAAATATGCAAAGCCAATCAATACACAAGAGAGAAAAAACAAAGGAAAAGAGAAGAAACAAGAAGAAACATTGAACACATAGAGTACTTGGGCATCTGTAAGTAACACAGCACTTCTAAACAGTTAAGAATGACAAGCAACAAGCAATAGAAGTACCAAATCCCTTAACTAACAGCAACTGACGACTGATATTTACTCAGATGGGTTTATAATGAATGTCTGCAGACTAAAATAACAAGTTTCGGCTCTTTAAGTTTGTTTTTACAAAATGAAGAAGTATGATGAAATTATATTTTTTGGAAATGATAGCCTGTAAGTGAAAATAAAATAAATGTTCACCATGAAACTGCTTTTCAGACATGTAACACCGCAGGGCAGAATGCTGAGGACACTACAGCCTCAGCTTATATCTGGTGAAGTGAGCTTTCTCCCAAGTCCTGCCCCATTGAATTATGAACAAGGGCCACTGAACTCAAAGGTCCTTCTTTCGAGGCAAAGAGGCATGACTACAGCTCCCAAAAGTACTACTCTATTTTTTCTTTTTACTTTGCTGTCCCAAAGGTGAAATGAAGAGGTGAGACACAGCAGATAGGTTTAAACTTGGGCCACACTTTATTAAGTGTATTTTAAAGATATTTTAAACTGTAACTCAAAAAGGGGTCTGATGTAGTGCGGAATAACAGTTGGGACCAAGAAATATCCCAGGACCCCACTAACTGACTTGTGTAGGTACCACCCCCCTGGATCTGCAAGCCTTGCTACTGGTGGCTCTTGACCAAGGGAGGAATCCCAGTGCATCCTCCCCCTGACATTATAATCTCCAGATCTGCAGCGTCCTGGAGTTGGATGGGCTAGAACAGGATATATCTCCCCTTAGGACTCACCAAATGCTTGTGATTTCCACACTATCTGCCAGTGTTGCCAGCATGATGACAATCCAGCCGACGCACCACCACAAACTAGTGTGGGATCGGAGGAAAGTCCCCATTCATCGATAGGCCAATTCTGGGAATGGGGGAAAATTTTGTACCCTGTCCTCAAAAGCAACCAGTTATACTCACACTAGTACTATAAAAAGGTGGGAGGGTGGGATGATCACCTCAAAAGAGGCAGAATCCTGAGAGAATCCCTGTTATATACGGGGCTCCTCTCCCTCCTTTCCTGGGCTGCGAGAAGTGTGAAAAGCATCTCACATTATTTGCCTGGAAGGGCAAAGAAGCTCAGCTCATCGGAGAAGCCTCTGGTGGAGCCCGCCCTACTCACAACCCCCTGGTAACAGTAGGTAGCAATTTCACCATACAGTTCTCCCATGTTCCCTCCATCTGATATGATCCACCTTCTACTCTGAAGGACTTTGGGACCCCTAGAAGAATTAAATTTCCCAGAACTCTTAATAATCCTGCATTCTAGCTGGACTGACAAACACCAGCATGAGCCAATATAAATTTAGCCACAAATCTCTTCTTGCTTTCTGTCGAGGTGCGGCACCTTGAAAAAAGGCGAGTTCCTCTTCCACAATGGCCTTGATTATTCCTTCTAGTACTACACAGTCCTCTTCAAGCAACTGTAAGAAGTACTTCAGCATGGTGGCCATCTAACGTATCACGTCAATAGTCTATGCATAACTCAGATTTTTATGACCATGTCAGTTAGAGAACAATTGCAGCACACTGAGTGAAAACCCAATGCATACAAGATTCTGCTATTAATATCAGCTGCCTTCACCTTATGGTGTCTGAGAGTTTACATTCAAAACATTAGTTTTTTCACATTCAAGGGTAGTCATCTCAATCCTCTTTTATTTCCTTCTTATAGAAACCTCAGGTTTTATAAGGAGGAAGAACAGTGCATTTAAAAAAAACAATCTTCATCTTTGCTTGATATTAGACCAATGGGAGAGAGTGCAAATCACACTGGTGTACCATGCCCCTGCAACCTAACACCTATCCGGTGCTAACAGATTACCAGGATTTAGATATGCTGCTGAGGTGTAACATTTCAAATCTTGACAGCAGACTCTTACTTCTGAGAGACTTTAATACCCTTGTAGCCAGGGCAGCCTTGTCATTCATGGACATAAAAACATTCATAGGTCTGTTGCGACATGTCACAGGTCCTTTACACATGGGAAGGAATCCATTGGCTGTGATGTTTATGTCCGGACAAAGAAAATATGATCTGAAGATGGTAAACCTTGAGTTTTTGGCTTTGCTGTGGTCAGATCATCACCTGCTGTAATTTGGATCTTGTGCAATATTGCCACTCTTCAGAGGGAATAAGAAGGAGTCTTCACCCCTGAAGACTAGTTTCCAGAACACTCTGGGTGGTTGTACAGATGATGTAGTCAGTCATTTTGTTGAACCCCAAGTGTCCCCAAATGCTCCTAGGTGCTTTCTTCATTGTAGAGCTCAGCCCTCACTGTGGTTTGCAGAAGACTTGAGGGCAATGAAGCAATTAAGAATATCACTGGAGCACAGATGGGGAAATGCTCCCTTGGAATGCAATCTGGCTGCAGTTGGGGAAATGTGTGACAAATATTGATAGTCACTTAAATAAGCTCAAATATGATCTGCGACCAAGATTGCATTTTAACTCCATTTAACTCCAGTTGATTGTCCAGTTGCACCTCTACCTGGATAAGAAATGTCTAGTAACACCAATTTACACATTTGTAGTCTCAAAAATAGATTGCTGTATTGCTCTCTATGTAGAGTTGCCCTTAAAAACACCATGGGAAAATCAGGGGGTCTAAAGTGCGGTGTCCAGACTGATTTCTGGGATTAGTACATTCAGTCATACATTCCCACCTTCCCTGGCTCCCTGTTGGTTTCCATACTCTATTAAAGGTGCTGGTTATGACTTATAAAGCCCTTAATGGTTTAGGACTTGAAAACCTGTCAGAATCTGTCTCAGAAATCAGCTACTCCTTTCACCCCCTCCTCTAAGTCCATGCTGCTAAAGGGGCCATATAAAGGGATGCCAAAAAGGTGGGTGAAAGGGGAAATCAGGCCTTTTCAGTGGTGGTCCCTAGTTTTTGGAATAAGTTACCAACAGAGATAAGAGCAGCTCTTTTGTTCCTTATTGGTGGAAAATTGGTGGAGACTGAATTATTTGAAGCTGCCTCCAACAACTGATTCTCTTAGGCCCCGGTCCCACATCCCTTTAAAAGCAGTTTAAATTACCAGATAATCTGTGTCTAAAAATGTCATCCCCACAGCCACTGGGGTTTTTGAAAAAAAAAAAGAAAAAAGAAAACCCGGCAATGATCCCTTAAGCGAGGTTTCTGTGACTCACCCAAGAAGTACGGAATTTTTTGCCTGACTTTTAAAATCCAGATTTTAAGGAGGCAGATGCCGTGAGACCACACAGATGATCCGGGTTTCTTTTTCTTTCTTTTTTCATAGCACCAGCCGGCAGTTCCTTGGGCCGATGGGCTATGTTTTTTGTAATTGCTTTTCACGTTCGGAGAAACAGGAAGCTGTATCCGGTCCTACAAGTTTTAATTTCCCCCAGCCAAGTGGTCTGTTCTTTTCAAATGCTACTGCCACCTGCTGGCTAGGGGGGCTGAACTGCACTTTAAAATTAAAAAAAACCAGCTTTGGACATGGGAACTCCTGTCCCACATATTAAATCATATGTTGGGACGAAGAGGAAAAGCCGGACCTTCAGAAGATCAGGATCAAAACCCAGGTGTGACCATGGCCTTAGATGCTGTTAATTTTAATGTTAATTTAACATCAACATGACGACTTACACATTTACACAGACTTGGTGTTTGATGAATAGAAAAGTCACTGGAGGATCAAGTAGGGAGGGAAAGATATATTTACGGATCACTAATCGTGCCTTGTGCAAGATAGCTGACAGATCTGAATGGTTGTTTTTTTTTCTTAAATAGTATTGAAAACTCTTGCAGCACTTGACAGCTTTTTTCAAGAAAGTGTTTCTTTATCAAGGTAATCTCTTTTTTTAAAAAAAGTTGAGAATGAGAATGAGAAAAATCACACTCACTACATTCATACTCCAAATCCACAAGAGAACATGCAATACAAAGCACAAGCCAACAGAAAAATTATGTGAAACTCTTCCTCTGTACCTCCCTTAATTATAAAACCAACTTATAAAAGGAACTATCGTTCTATTTGAGATATCTATACCTTGTTAAACTGCAAACTGTCTGTGATGATTCCCAGTCATCCAGGTACGTTTATCTGGAAGTTGAGTCATGGCAACTGGACTTTTTTTCTTGAGAGATTGAAATGTTTCACTACTCATCCAAGCAACTTGGATCAGTAGCAAAATATTTCCATCTCTCTAGAAAAGAAGTCCACCTGCCATGACTCAACTTTCAAACTGCAATCATAATCTAATTTATGTCCAACCTATTATTAACTGGGACTAATGACAAGTTGTCTATGGCCAGTAATTTCCAAGCTGCAAATGTTCCAGGAACTGTGAGAATTAAGTTTCAAATTACAAGTCAGCTGTCTCAAAGAATTCAAATTAGAATGAAAATCTAGAGTGGATGACATCAAATGCCTTTTCAGTCGATATCAAATGAATCACATTTGTGTTTGACCCTCAGTGGTTAATATAAATAAATATAGTCTTGGAATTACCGTAGTTCTTTATTTGATTAACCTTCACATCTAGAAGGAATGAAACATCAACATAAAGAGGGCCCCCTTCACATGCAACAACTGAAACACACAAGGGGTATCCCCTATTGTTCACAAATCTGTGGGTTGCATGGGCTGCCTATTTGGAGGCAGCCTCTGTGTCAACTTGCCCTCCTGGGCCCATGTGCAGATTATTTTTCTCCACCCCAGTCACTGGAGGAGCAGGGTAAGAAATGCATGCAGGTAGAGAAGTTGTTCTGCTGCTCTGGAGCTTTCACTCCCAGAATTCAGCCTGAACGGTTTATGATGAATTATAGCAGTGGAAGTCCATGAAGTATAAAGGTCCCATCCCTACATACTGCATCCACTTTCAACATGACATGTGGAAAGAGGGTTGTGGTTTTTTATATAAGCTTCAACACAATAACCATGTTGTCATAATGGCAACTATAATACTTTGTCAACATTATGGAATGTAAATTAATTAGACTATGTTTCCTAGGTACTGTTCAAGACCTGAGTTGAATGGCCATAGCCTCTAAAAGTATGAATGAAAATAGCATATTGAACACTGGAGGATTTCTCCCATGCTTCAACCAACAAGTTCATTTGCTTTGAGCATTTCTGCACAAGTAATATCTTCACCCTCTTGAAGTGCAAGAAGAAGCACACTTCACTCCAAGAATCTGTACATTTGCAAGCTGTGGAGTTCATGGGGTGTCTTGGAGAGAGAAACTTTACATAACACAATGCATTCACTTAGAATGTGCGAAGAAATGAAAAAAATGTGTGCAAGCTGCCTTTATATAATGAAGGGAAATGCAGAAGTAATGTTTGTAAATAAATGTGCACCTGGGGGAAATGCACAAATAAGAGGTGCATTTTGTGAAATAATTTAGTTAAAGTACTCATGATACAAAGCCGGAAATATGCAGGCATATTCAGAGAACTGCAATGGCAGAGACAGAGAGAGACTGTAAATGTCAACAACAGCAACTCCATCATTTTTATCATAGAATCACAGATATCCCAAACCCCTCCTCAAGGACCTAAATCAAAGCAGATCTGAAAGATAAAAACAAACACCAATAGGTTTAAGGGTATATTCCTTATATACAAGGAAAGTTTTAATTCAGATTTCTGATCCATCTAAAATGGAATAGAAAAGGTAAAAAGAAGGTATAATACCAGAGCAAAACTGTTCTAATATTCATTTTGCATGAAAGAAGAATGGGGAAAGAATTGGAAGGCACAGCCTTCTCAATGGAAATCAGTAGAGATGGGCACGGAACGACCAATTTGTCATTACCGTTATCCGTTACCGTTACCATCACGTAACGGTATGAATAACTATCATTTGGATGGACCAGGCTCGAACAGAACAGAACCAAGAAAAGTTTCTTGGTTCTGTTCGTTTCCATTACTGGCCTGGCCACCCGATAAGTCCTCCACTCCTACCTGCTGCCGGTGCTGCTGCTGGCCTTCCTGGTCCAGTCTTCCGGCTTCCGGCTTTGGTAGGCGGAGTCAAGAAGGAGCTGAGATCCGGTCTCTGCATGCAGAGACCGGATCCCAGCCCCTCTTGCCGCCCTCCTCCACCATGGAGCTTGACAGCCCGCCCGCGCAGGGCTGTCAGGCTCCATGGGGGAGTCGGGAAGGAAGGGGCTGAGATCTGGTCTTCTCGGGCGGAGGCTGGATCGGAGCCCCCTCTCGCTGCCCTGAAAATGCTCCATGCTGGTGACAGGGCCATTTTCAGTGGGCTCCTGCCGAGCTGCCATCGGCTGGACCCCTTCAAAAATGACCCGCATGGCACTAGGGGAACCCCCTTGTGCCAGGCAGGCCATTTTTGAAGAGGTCCAGCCCACGGCAGGGTGGCAGAAGCCCACTGAAATGGCCCGGTCGCCAGCGCAGAGCTCCTGCATTGGCGACCCGGCCATTTCCAAAGAGGTCCTGCCACCCTGCCATGGGCTGGACCCCTTCAAACATGGCCTGCCTGGCACCAGGGGGTCCCCCTAGTGCCAACTGGGTCATTTGACAAGGGGTCCAGCCCATGGCAGGGCGGCAGCATTCCTCTCTTCAGAGGGGACCGCGGGCTCGGCTGTGCAATCAGAGCAGAGCCCTCGGTCTCCTCTCAAGGGAGGGCGGGGAGAGCAGTCTGGGTTCCGGCTTCCACATGCGAAGGCCAGAACGCAGCCCCCTCCCGACTGCCCTCTGCCTCCCCCCTCAGCCAGATGACAGCGCCGGATGCTGTCATGACCGGCGCGGGGAAGAAGAGACCCCCGTTCCGCCTCTGCATTCAGAGGCAGAATGGGGTCTCTTTAAAGGGATCTTCCCCACAGGGATGACAGCGGGGAATAACCTGAAAAACGGTAAACGGAAATGAAGTTTTTTAAAACTTTCATTTCCAAAAAACGGTAAACGAAGGGAGATGGGCACGGAACGGAACGGAAACGAAACCCCATATTTCCGTTTCATGCCCATCTCTAGAAATCAGAGCACAAGTACATCTGTAGGCCACCAATAGAAACTCTTTCCTCCCTCAAAGCACTGGCAATGGGGCACTGAAGAAGTGTTCCCTACTCGTTATGTGTCCCCAAAGTCTTATCTGGTGGAAACAGCCATGACCAAAGTCAGCTAACGGCCTCTGGCAGCTGTAATGCTTCAACGTGGTAGCACTAGCTAACATGCAGAAGACTATGAACATGCTAGTCAAGCAAGGCAAAGTTGGACAAATCCACGTTTCTGACAGGCAACAGCAAACTAGGGCAACCCCCCCCCCCAATCACTGTGGCAGGTGAGATTTCAACTGTACTCAAGAAGTATATTTATTTCATGCCAAAACCACCTGGTGTCTAATGAAGAATGGGTGATCTTGACCTCCTGCTGCCTCCCTCCTTCTGAGTAGATATATGTCTTTAACAGACCACTTCTACAACTACTAGCAGATACTATGTGAGGTGAAGAGACTGCAGAATATCCTCTGAGGTCAAAGGAACTAGTAAAACCCCATCTTTTGTCTTGTATTTCTAAGGTAACTGCTCACTAGATGAAGCCTCCTTTCCCTCTGAGTTCTTCTCTAAGCAAGAAGAGGGATCCAAATGACACCATCACCTCTGTGCCACTCAGCTCATCATGGCAGCTTCTGCCACCTCTTCTGCCAGCTGTACAAGGTGCAAGCACTTCTTTCTGGTTCCCAGAATGCAGGTACATTATTGCTAATGTGATTTGTCCCTTCAAAGTCATGTCAGTGAGTTAGTGAGAATTTGATGGAAGAATATAACTAGTCCAGAAGAGTCATTTGGGGCTCTTTAGTCTGGAAAAAAAGGTGCCTGAGGGGGGATATGATTGAGATGTACAAAATAATGCAGGGCATGAGTAAAGTGGATAGACAGACACTCTTCTCTCACATACAAAATATCAGAACTAGGGGACATACACTCAAATTGAGGGCTGGGAGAGTGAGAACAGACAAAAGAAAAAATTGTTTACCCAGTATGTTGATAGTCTGTGGAACTCCCTGCCACAAGATGTGGTGATGGCATCTAGCCTGGATGCCTTCAAAAGGGGATTGGGCAGATTTCTGGAGGAAAAGTCCATCACAGGTTACAAACCATGATGGAGATGTGTAATCTCCAGTCTTAAAACTGGGGTACTTCAAGGGCCAGATGCAGGGGAGTGGTATCCGGAGACAGATATCAAGTCTTGTGCACTCTCTGACACATTTGGTGTGGCCACTGTGAGATACAGAAAACTGGACTAGATGGGCCTTTGGCCTGATCCAGCATGGCTCTTCTTATGTTCTTATGTTCTTAATTTTTTAAGCAATGTTACATATAGCTGGCCCATTGTTTGCTTTAAATGATGAACAGACAAGACATTCACATTCACTTAAGATTATAATTAAACTCTGGATACCTCTGTGCCCCTTAGCTTAAAATATGTAGCTGCTTCTTGTTAGCCATGCCAAAAATACCATAGCAATATTATGAGATCTATTCCTACAGCCAACATTAGACACTGCAAACTATCTTCACTGTGAAATTTCAATTTTATTCATTATTTATACACCAGCATTTGGGTTGCTAGGAGAACATAGAGATGATCAGGGTATGTTTTACAGGATTAGTCAGAATTCAGCTATTTGCTAGTGCTTTGAGATCTTATATGGTTCTCGAGTAAAGGAACAGTCACCCGGACAGGATGACATTTGCACTTTCATATATATAATGCAGTAATGCCTTTCCTCTGGGCAAAATGTACATATAAAGTCATTTGGAGGCATCCTCATCATTCTACAAAGAAAAAAACTGAGGTCCAGTTATACTAGGCCTGTCCAAAGTCCAGCCCGGGGGCCAAATCCTGGAAGAGGGAAAACATATATATATATCAGAAAAGCTGAAGTTCTCCTATCAGATTAAAGTAATAAATGATCACAGATGTAGTTCTGTGTTAAGAACGTTCCCTTTACACAAAAGCATTATGAACCAGGGAAACAATAACAGTTTGATAATTTTTTGTTGCTAAAATTATTTACTTACTTTTCAGGGACCTGGCTAAAAAAATTGTTTTAGCTTACTGGGCTAATATTTTATCCCAATACAAAATTAAACTTTTAACAAGGGCAGTCACTGCTTTAGGGCACTGGTTCTCAAAGCTGAGGTTTCAGATGTTCTTGGATTGTAACTCCTATTGGACTTGATAATTAGGTGCTCTGGCTATGGTTTCTGGAAGTGATATTCCAAGAACATCTGGGGCTCCTAGTCTGAGAGCCACTTGTCTGGGGGGGGG
>JAHTLZ010000122.1:7978093-7990311 GCA_023846285.1 Phrynocephalus versicolor
CACTTCCACTAGTTTTCGCATGAAAGCCACAGTTATTGCCATTTTCATTTTGTATTTCAGTCATGTGTTAAATAGAGTCTCAAAATTGTGCAAAATTTCTGAGAGACAGGAAAAGTAAATCTACCCCAAATCACAGAGAGGAGTCATTCTCATTGTCTCATTAACTGAGTAAGGATGCACCAGTCAAGATCCTCATCCCTCTATGACAAATAATTCAACCCATGAGTATTATAATCTACAGTACAAACAGATGCTGTTTTTGTTCACTCTTGACAGGCTTCGTACAACAGTATAAGTATGGCAGCCTTCACTATTTCCAATACAATTACCCCATACAATATCAACAGTCATTTTAATGTCAGCCTGTCTACTTCATTCTCCTTCAACTCAATCTTTTACTTATTATAGATGAAACTCAAGATCATCAATTATGAATCGAAAACTCAAGATATGTCATCCTGTCTGCCCTGTTAACAAGACAGGTACATGCATTATCTAGAAGGCAGCAGCCTTATTATTCAAGCATTGTTATGATTATTTGATCATCATCCAGTGTTGAAATTCCTGTATATGGGTTACAGGTTTGCCAGTTGAGATTTGCTTCTTTTGCATTTTAAGAAAATTCTGCAATGCTTAATTTCCCAGAGGATGCAGAATATAGCAGGGTTCCATTTGGTGTTCAGACCAACACTTTTCTACTCATATAGTACCAACAATTTTTGTGGGGACTGTGACCAAAAGAAGACAGAAAATGGTCACAGCATGATGATCAGGTGAACATGCACAAACTGCAAAGATAAAGATAAATCATGCTACTGAGCATGAGAAGTGAACGTAAGAACTTAAGAAGAGCCCTGCTGGATCAGATCAAGGGCCAATCTAGTCCAGCTTCCTGTAGCTCACAGTGGCTCCCACAGATGCGTCTGGGAGCACACGAGACAGCTAGAAACCTGTCTCCTGAGACCACTCCCCTGCATCTGGCCAAACTAATACTTTCACTACCTCCCTCCCTCCCTTCCTCACTCACTTGTTCTTTCTTTCTTTCTTTCTTGTGTGTGTGTGTGTGTGAGAGTGAGAGAGAGAGAGAGACAGACAGACAGACAGACAGACAGACAGACAGACAGACAGAGACAGAGACAGAGACAGACAGAGAGAGAGTGAGAGTGTAATTCCCAGCAAATTTATCAATCTTTTGTAAATGCACCAAATTTATTTATTTATTATTTATAGAGGTGGGCACAAAACAGAAAACTGATGGTTCGGTTGGTTCTGTTTCGGGCCCACCCTCAGTTTGGTTCAGGTTCAAGTTTGTACGATTTTTTTAAAAAAATGCAGCAAATGAGGGCTAAAAGTTCTAAAAGTTTTCTACTTTTCATTTAACAGCATATGAGAGGAAATATTCCAGGACTCTATCTTGTTGAGTGCATGCAGCACACAGGAACAGAAGAAATTAAGACAGACAGAAGCAAAACAGATGGCAGTAAATATTGTTTACACTGTTATCCTAAAGCACTCTATTACAATGATGCTCAGCAACCATTTAATATTTTAGCAGATAAGAGACAAGGAGACCTCATTCGGTAACCATTATCACTAGTCAAGCTAACATAAATAGTGAGGCTTGTCTACATTATTTAGCTGCTATCTAATAATCACTTCAAGGTGGATTTAGTGGAATGTAATGTTATATTTAGAATATAAACACTTTAAAATGCAGACCATTTGAGGGGAATACGGAAAATTAAAATAATCTCAGGCTGAAACACACTGCAGTTATACATGTGAATCCTTCATATGCCTTTGTATCAGCTGTTTTATAACTGAGATATTACTTGTGTTCCTTTCAACACTTTCTAATGCTTGGATAACAGCTACAATGCACCATTAAAAACCAGAATGGTTGCTTTAGATTTCTTATTTGTCCCTAATGAACTTTTCTGACTCAATTTGCTATAGAATTTCAGTGCCCCATACAGTGGTCCCCCGCTCATTCACGGTTCATATATGGCAGGACCACAGTATATGAAAAAAGACCCCCTGGGGTAAGGGGGGGAGGGCCTGTTGGAGGCCTCAGAAATGACTTCCAGTTCACAGGGAGGCCCTTTGGGGGCCTCCAAAAGACACGGAGAGGCACTCACAGGCCCGTTCGGGGCAGCTCCAGGCTGGGGGTAAGTACAAGAGCCCCCAGCTAGGCGCCCCAGGTCCGACCCGACCTGCACCCACATATCGCGGATTTTCAATGATCGCAGGTTGGGTTGGGTCCCTAACGCCTGCGATAGGCAGGGGATCACTGTACAGGCATTGTGAGGTACCAAATGACAGTGGATCAGTCAAATTGTCCGAAAAGTTTACTTGCAGAATTTGCATTTTAAAATTGTCAGATTAGTGGGGTTGCCATATTTCTGCGATCCAAATTTAGGAAGCCACTTTATGCATAGAAGAGGCATTTAACATTTAACCCACAACAAGCATGTTCCCACAAATAGAAGGGTGGCAGCTCACCATAAACAAAGCTCATTTTATCATGCTGCAAGGAGAATCTGAGCAGATCTGCAATGTTGTGATTAAAAAAAATTCCCAAGGTAAAGGAAGGAAATACACACAGACTATTTATCAAAAGGCAATACTTATCTTGAGATATTCAAGTGGCTTCTGTGTGAGGTTACCCATTAGCTGTGAGCTAATACCAGATATTATATCCGTGAGCCAATATCAGAAGATTCTAATATTATAGCAAAGAACAATGCTTTTTTTAAATTCCTACATATTTTTTCTTACATATATATTTCATTACAGTGCATTCTTCTTTACTATCTTCATCCCACAGTTGCAACTAAATAAAAAAAAATTTGAAATACAAATGGGTTGATCATGGGAGAATCGTTATAGAAAGGTAAACTTGAAAAAAAGCATCCTTTTTTACTTGGTAAAAAATAATAAATACTTTTCAGTGCAACAATTGTAGGCAACCTTTAACACTGATATTTATCACCATCAGAATGGCCAGAGACATACAAAATACAGTTGTGCATTTTAAAAAAATACACCAAAAACCCAACCCATCTTATTGTTTAATAGTTTAAATTAAGACCATGTAGGTACCACACAAGTAAAAACAGATAACCTGTCCCCCCCCCCCCCAATTTAAGTATTCTAGACCATGAAAAAAAGTACCACAACTATAGACAGAGAAGCACAGCTTCTGTGCCTGGCCTTCTGGAAAACTAGGGTGCTCAAACTACTGCTTTAAAAGTAAATGATCCCTAGACCGAAAAATTAAAATTAAAAATGAATTCTAAAGGAAAGATTACACCCAGTCAGATAGTCACAATCCTCACTGAAGCATTAAGGAATGTCTGTTGCTTGTGGTTGAAACCTAAGCTAGATCATTGCTGGTAATATGTTTTTAGTGTGCATATTTATTGTGACAAAAACCAACTCTGACAAGACTGTGACAGCACAGTGAGTAATGCCTATAAGCAGAATGCTGTCGCTCATGGCCATCGGTGGACCAGTGGACATGACAAGCTATACTCCCTGTCCTGTTTCTTTGCTAACCTTTGTATTACAGTTTTATTGGGGTAGGAAAACTCCAAATAGAAGTAAAAGCCACATTCCTTAATTGGAATGTTAATCCAAAATCATTATTGAAATAATCTGTAAGCCCACTAGCAGGATTTGATAATGTGATCATCATTTTATCCCTACAACTTCTTTCAGTGTCAAGGTCAAGGTACAGAAGCTGTGGGAAAATGTATGGTTTCCAAGACTTGCTTAGAAGTCTATCTCCTTCGGCCCCATGTTTTCAATGGACCTTCAATTAAAGGCAATTGAACAGAAAAAAGAACCAGAATCAACATACATGGCTACACAGACTTTGTGTTTATAACCACTTATAACTTTGTGTTTGTTTGTTTGTTTGTTTATTTATTTATTTATTTATTTATTTATTTATTTATTTATTTATTTAACTTATATGCCGCCCACTACCCAAAGGTCTCTGGGCGGCTTAGAATCCAAAGAATAAAACAATTTAAAATAGTTAAAAGTAAAATATCAATAAATCATCAATAAAAATCTTACACTAAAATCATTATCCTAAAATTGTCATCAGCGGACCAACAGTCTATATTATATCAATTAAAAACCTTCTGGAACAGGAAGGTTTTTACCTGGCGCCGGAATGTAATCAGTGTTGGCGCCAGGCGGATCTCGATCGGGAGGGCATTCCATAGCTTGGGAGCAGCTGCCGAGAAGGCCCTATGTCTACAAGCCATCCCTCTCACCTCCTTGAGGGATGGCTCTTTCAAAAGCCTCCCCTGGCTCGATCTTAATTGCCGGGTAGGTTCGTACGGAAGGAGGCGGTCCTTCAGGTATCTAGGTCCTAAGTCGTTTAGGGCTTTATATGTCAGAACAAGCACTTTGAATTCGGCTCGGACAGCAACTGGTAAACAATGAAGGTTACTCAGAAATGGCGTGATGTGATCCCTGGTGGCTCCACCACTTACCAGCCGCACCGCATGATTCTGAACCAGTTGCAATCGCCGGACCGTCTTCAAAGGCAGCCCCACGTAAAGCACATTGGAGTAATCAATACAGGATGTTACCAGTGCATGTGTAACTGTCATGAGGCTGTGCTCGTCTAGGTAGGGGCGGAGCTGGTATATTTTCCGCAGCTGAAGGAAGGCACCCCTGGCCATCGAATCCACCTGGGCTTCCAGAGTTAGACCAGGGTCCAGAAGCACCCCCAAGCTACGGACCCTGTCTCTTAGGGGGAGTGCAACCCCACCCAAGACAGGAAGATGGCCCTCTAACCTGTCCGGCAAAGCACCCATTAACAGTACTTCCGTCTTGTCTGGATTGAATTTCAATTTATTAACCCTCATCCAGTCCATTATCTGGCCCAGACACAAGTTCAGTACAGAAATCGCCTCACCTGGATTGGTGGAGAACAAGAGGTAGAGCTGAGTATTGTCAGCATATTGCTGACTCCTCAGTCCAAACCTCCTGATGACCTCTCCCAGCGGTTCCATGTAGATGTTGAACAGCATGGGAGACAGTATGGAGCCCTGGGGAACCCTGTGACGTAAACGCCACGGGGCAGAGCAACTGTCCCCCAGCACCACCCTCTGGACACGGTCAGCCAGGAAGGATTGGAACCACTGCAGAGCAGTGCCCCCAAACCCCAACCTGGCCAGCCTATCCAGAAGGACACCATGGTCGATGGTGTCGAAAGCCGCTGAGAGGCCCAGGAGTATCAACAGGGTCGCACTCCCTCTGTCTCTCTCCCGGAAAAGGTCATCATACAGGGCGACCAAGGCAGTCCGTACCAAAGCCCGGCCTGAAGCCCGACTGAAATGGATCCAGAAAAGCAGTTTCATCCAGCAGTGCCTGGAGTTGTCCGGCCACCACCCGCTCCAACACCTTGCCCAAATAAGGGAGGTTTGCTACTGGTCGGTAGTTAACCACCAGCCCTGGGTCTAGGTTTGGTTTTTTTAGGAGTGGTCTAATCACCACCTTTTTCAAGGTGGTGGGGACCACTCCCTCTCTTAAGGATGCATTAACAACCTCCTGGACCCAGGTGCGAACCCCCCTGGCAGATATTTCAATTAGCCAAGAAGGCCAAGGGTCGAGTGGTGTAGTGGTAGCATGGACAGATCCAAGCACCCTGTCCACATCCTCAGGTCTCAATAATTGAAACTCATCCAATAACACTGGACCTAAGCATGGCACACTGAATACATCCCTTGAATCTGCATCAATAGTGGAGTCCAATTCCCTGCGAATCTGAGCGATTTTTCCCTGAAAGTGAGCAGCAAACTGGTCACAACAGGCTGATGAGTTGTCCAGAACCTCCACCGTATTTCTTGGTTGAAGAAGGTCCTGGACCACCCGAAACAGCTCTGCTGGATGGCACTCTGAGGAGGCAATACGGTTTGCGAAATAATGCCTTTTCGCCAACCGTATCGCCACGGAATAGGCCCGATAATGGGCTCTAAGCCGTTTTCGATCGGACTCACAGTGATATTTTCTCCACTTGCGCTCCAGCCGTCTCCCCTCCTGCTTCATTGCCTGCAGCTCAGATGTATACCAAGGAGCTGTCTGGGCTCTGCGTAAGGGGAGAGGGCGCTTAGGTGTGATCAACCGCCCGGGACATTTCCCTATTCCACAGGGTGACCTGAGCTTCGACAGGAGCGCCAACCATATCAGACAGATAATCCCCCAGAGATTTCAGGAAACCATCTGGATCCATTAGTCTCGGAGGGCAGATCATATTAATGGATCCCCCACCCTTGCAGAGGGTCAGAATAGCCAATAGCCTAAACTTGACCAGAAAGTGGTCTGACCATGACAATGGAGTCAGAACCAACCCCTCCACATCCAAACCACCATCTCCCAGTCCCGTTGAGAATACTAGGTCCAGGGTATGGCCCTTCTCATGTGTTGGGCCGATGACATGTTGAGACAGCCCCATGGTTGTCATGGCGGCCATGAAGTCCTGAGCTGCTCCAGTTAAGGTAGCCTCAGCATGGATGTTGAGATCCCCCAGTACCAACAATCTGGGGGTCCTCAACACCAGGTCCGAGACCACCTCCGTCAGCTCAGGCAGGGAGACTGTGGGTACACAGCAGTGTGGGTGGTACACCAAAAGAATCCCCAATCTGTCTTGTGAGCCCAACACACAATATAAGCCCTCCAGACCTTTCCCCAAAGAGACAGGAAGCCTGGTCAAGGGGATAGAACTCCTATAGACTATGGCAACTCCCCCTCCCCGACCCTCCGGGCGACACTGGTGCTGAACCGAGTACCCAGGTGGGCATAGCTGGGAAAGGGGGACTCCACCCTCCTCTCCCACCCAGGTCTCGGTAACACATGCCAGGTCAGCACCCTCATTCAGAATAACATCATGAATGAGGGCAGTTTTATTCTGTACTGACCTGGCATTCAACAGCAGCACTGTGTGGCCTGTGGGCTCGCTGATATGGTCACCTGTTTCCTTTTGGCTAGGGGTGGAACTAGAAGAGGGGATAGGTGTAAGATATCTTCTCCTATGCGGGCACGTTCCACTCCTACCGCCATACCTTCCCCTGCCCAGCACAGTTTCAATGGCTGCCCCCTCCATTGCCCTCCCCCTCTTCCTGTTCCCTTAGTTCTATTTTGGGTTCCTACCGCCTATACCTGATGACAAGAAAAAGAAAAAACAAAGCAAAAAGCAGAACAGAAATAGAACAACCATCCACCCATTCTGCTCCATAAGCACATCACCACCTCTACCTGGAGGGGGGTAGCAGCACAGTATCAAAGCTTAACATTGATCAGGTGTCCCTCCCCCATCCCCACCCCTTTGATGGTACATTAGCTGGCTGCCTCTGACGTCTGCCACATGTTCAGAGACAGCTGCTGCAGGCAGGTGAAAACGAGGGGGCTGCTTCCTGAAGCAGAGTCCGGCATTTGCTGGCAGATGGTAAGGCTTCAGTAAGGCTGGGAGGCAGCTAGAATAGCTGTGAGACCAGGTCCCTCCCCTCCAGTCACTCCTCTCCGAAGCCCGGCTGTCTGTCTGTCTCCAACTTCTCTCACAAGTTAAAGACAGACGCTGCAGGCAGGTGAAAACAAGGGGGCTATTTCCTGGAGCTGAGTCTGGTGTTTGTTGGCCGATGGTAAGGCTTCAGCAAGGCTGGGAGGCAGCTAAAATAGCTGTAAGACCAGGTCTGTCCCCTGTAGCCACTCCCCTCCAAGGCCCGGCTGGCTGGCTGTCTCCAGCTTCTCTCACCAGTTAAAGACAGATGTTGCAGGCAGGTGGAAACAAGGGGGCTGCTTCCTGGAGCGGAGTCTGGTGTTTGTTGGCCGATGTGTGGTTGCATTAACATGATGTTATCAATTGTTAGTTCTAATGTTGCCTTCTAATGCTGTAAGATACCTCTCAATTCCCTGTTGCTCAAACCGAACGTATCTTAATTGTAATGGACTGTATATTGTCTCTCCTTATTGTAAGCCGTCTTGGTCCTTTTTCCAAGGAGAAAGGTGGGGTAAAAATACTCAAAATAACTAAATAAATAAACCATGTCTACATGTTGACCAGTTTTCCCTTGTCCTACTCAGGAGGCACTGTACACGTATTCAATGAGGCTGCAGAGCTATCTACTAGATCAGGCCTGCCCAAGAGGTAGACCGTGGGCAACTAGTAGCCTGCGAAGGGTTCAAAAGTAACCCGCCGGCCACCAATAAAAAAGTGAGGGGATAAGTTCTCCACCGCTCCCTCCCCCATCCCAAGGACCACCACTGCCCCAGCAAAATTCTGGGTCTGCCATCCCGCTGTCTCAGCTGAGTGGGACAGTTCAAGGCCATGGCACAGCCCCCTGTTCCCCCCCACGGGCCAGATGATCAGTGTGCCACTGTCTTGTGACCAACTGAATCGCTGGTGCAGAGGGGAGGGAGGAGAGGGGAGGAGAGGGGAAGAGAGGAGGGGTTGCAGATGTGTCCATCTTCTTTGTGCAGTGACATCTCCCTTCTTCTTCCCCCCTGGAGAATTCCCTCCATAACGGATTAATTGATTTTCAATGCATCCCTATGGGAAGCCACTGCTCTACTTACAATTTTTTTACTTATGACCATGTGATCGGAATGAATGGATAAAATTCGTAAGTAGAGATTTTAGGGTAGTAGCCTTCAGGCACTTTGGGCCAGAAAAAGTAGACTTTGGCCTCTTCAAAGTTGGACAATCCTGTACTAGATCAAAGGCAATATTTAAAAGCCTGCATAGATTGAATCTGAACTCTTTCCTGAAAGGAGGGAGAGAGATTGAAAGAAGAAGGCAGCTGTATATGCATTGCTATCTCTAATGATTTTGCAGTTGTAACTGCAGGGTCTGTGAAAAATTAGGCCTTTAATCAATCAATCAATCAATCAATCAATCAATTAATTAATTAATGCCTTCCCCCCCTAGTGGGGATCCACATTATATAACCAGTGGCAAAATGGATACTTTGATTTGTTATGCAGTGACCACACAGAAAATATAGTAATTTCAAAATGCTTTCTGATTTGGAAACAGCTCAGAAAATTTCATTCTGCATCTCCTCACCCCCAAAATGGGGAGTGATTCATGTAAAAAGATACACCAAACATATCTTAGTCACAGAACTAACTGTGGCTTGGCATGTCATGTAAACAGCTTGAGCTTGGTTGGGAGAGAAAATAAAGAACATTGCCATCATGGCAGAGGTGATGCCTCTGAGAGAGAACTCAATGGAGTATTAAATGGGAAACCATCTATTTTCCGTTTTTGTCTTTTGCCCCTAATACATTCCTCCAGTGAGTTATTATCTGGAAGAAGAACTTTAATCTTCTCATTTGCTGCCAGGGAATTTCATTGCATTTAGCACTGTTATTCATATCAAAATGGGCAATCACTCCCTCACAAGGAATTCCAACTAAAATGTATGTCTGCCCAGCATGGTGCTTCCATTAGTGCATCTAACTGCCCACTGAACTTAAAATGCTTAATGTTATTGCATTACAGCCTGTTGAAGATCTCATTATTTAATCTTGGCTCAATGGCTCAGAGCTATGCCAACAGCTTTCTTCCCACCTCGCTTTCCTCTACATCGTCCCAAAGGACATTATCCCAGTGGCATTAGCTATAAAACAAAATAGGTTAATAATATAATCTTAATGGCTAGAAAGGGCTCCAGGACATATACATTATTTGGCTTAGCTCAATGTTTTTATTTCATTTTTCCCGTATATTTTTCCTGCTCTTTCCCATCTATGTCTAAATAAGAAGCGCTAGCTCTGAACTAGCATCTCATGTCACTTCATTGACAAGATGAAGATGAAAAGCCTGAAGCAAAATCCAGCCACAACAGAGATGCTTTTGGCTGGTTGAAAGGTAGATCACAGAACAGGGACTCCATCTGTACTAGATGAAGTAAAACAGATCTGAAGACTCAGATTTCCAGTTTGGGTGTATACCGAGATTCAGCTGAATGCTCACATTTCAAAGATGGCTAGCAATTTGTTTTTTCAAAGATACCTTAATTTGGAGACATCTAATTTAGGCATGTTATACCCAATGTGGGCTACACTAACACACACTCTCCTGGGAGGAGTATCTTGCTGTGGAGTCAGGAGCTGGAATTTTGAGTCCCCAATGTATCCCCAAGGTGGGTGGGGACAGCCCGTGGGACCTTAGACAAGCTGCACACTCCCTCAATATCCTAGAAGAAGGGAGTGTAAACTATGTCTGAGGACTGTTTACCTGGAAAATCCTGAGAATCGATGCCCATACATCAGAATTATTGATACTTTCTCTACAGAGTTGCCTCTGCAAAATATTCAGAAACTTCAGTATTAGAGATGGGCACGACTCAGAAAAAAATTTTCGTTTTCGTTTTCGTTTTCGGCTAGGGTCCGTTTCGTTTCATTTCCGTTTCAAAAATTTTTGTTTTTGTTTCGTTACGTAACGAAAATGAAAAAACGAAAACGAAAATGAAAAATTTTTCGTTTCTCCCCATTTAGCTCCATTATGTGTTTTTCCAGTAACGAAAAACGAAAATTGGCTCAAAATTAGTCGTTTCGTTTCCGTTTTCGGTCCATATTTGAACCGTTTTTCGTTTTCGTTTCGTTACGTAACGAAAACGAAAACGAAAATACCGCTAAGTCGTGCCCATCTCTATTCAGTATATCCAGAATGGTACCATCAGGCTATTGACTGAGACCAATTACAGGTATCATGAGCCTCCCTTCTTACAGACCTTTAGAGGCATCTAAAGAGTCCATGTTATGATCAACTCAATTCTTCCAGCTTATGAATGTGGGATATTTTGTTTCTGTATTCAGAATTCCAGGAATTACCCAATATTGCTGCACAATGTTGTGCATGCGTTGTCAGCAGGAAAAGGGGTCCCAAGCTTTACACAGCAAAGGCAGTCTGAATGTTGACAACACAAACATCAACATTCAACATGATCTAAACAAAATATCCTCTTGTGCTTGCTAATATTCACAAAGTGAAACACAAAGGAAAAGGGAAATCCCAGAAATTGACTCAATTGATTATTTCTCACTCAAACACAAAGAAAGTGTCAATGCTGTTTTCATAGTAAATCTGAATGGTAGCAAGGAATTAGCATACAATTTTGTAAGACATATTAAAACAATCTTGCATTGCAAAAGATACATGGAGATATATATGACAAAATGTCCCCCTTTCTGGAGGACTACCACTTAATTACTTTCTTTAAAGCAAGGGTGGTTTTTGATTTTACAAAGAAAACTTATCCTTTGACTTTCTATGACCTTTCATTGCCCTCCAAATATCTCCCTTCCCAGGCCACCAAGTTGCTATAAAGTATCTACTTTGCAATGCCCTTGTTTGTAAGCCTTTTTTCCACACATTCTTAGTTTTATAACAAAGTGGTTGTTTTTCCCCCTTTGAGAGGCCTTTGTTTTTGAGTTAATATTTCAGCCCCTGCAGCCTAGATTTTTTAAAAAAGAGCCGGTGGGACCAACCATTCTCTTTCAAGAGGAACAAGTGTGATATTTTCAGTTTGTATGAGTGGTTTTAAAACTGGTGGGGATGTTTAGGGTCACTTTTCTGCATGGGATATGGCTGTTTTACATTTTTTTTAAAAAAATCATAACTTGGAAACTCTTTACTCAAACTTCTCCAGATCTGACGATCTCCTACATCTGTGCCAAATTTGGTATTGATCTGAAGATGTTTCAAAGTTATGCTTGTTTTTTTATGTCTACCTTTATCTTTAGAATTGCTTTACAGATTGTTGATTTGCTCTGCCAGAACAGTAACACTGCTACATATAATTACATAAAAGAACATAGGAAGACCAGCAAAGAGTACCTCCATCTCAATATATTTTTTCATTTCTCTTCAAAATTCTGACTTGCCTAGCTATTTCCTATTACATTTTCCAATTGATTGCAGCTATCATAAATCCTTATTATGACTTGAGTCCAAGCTATTTCAAAGAATCGATTCCTTTGTAAGCCTGCTTGAATTATATCTTCAGTGGAATTTTTGTTAGAAGCATATTTGGTGGAAGCAGAAGAAAAGTTTTCAGTGGCCGTAGTAAGCATTGGAGAGTTTGTCAAGGGACCTTCCATTTTATTCTTCTGCAGCAGGCAAAGATCTTTTGATTGGGACTTTTAGGCAATAATAATAATAATAATAATAATAATAATAATAATAATAATAATAA
>JAHTLZ010000122.1:7990321-8070185 GCA_023846285.1 Phrynocephalus versicolor
ATAATAATAATAATAATAATAATAATAATAATAATAATAATAATAATGAGAGAAAGACAACAAAAATGTTGGGACACGTTAAAAACTAACTGCTATATTTTAATTTTCTTACTTTGTCAGACTTGATTTAGACTGTGTTTGTAGTTATTTTGGCAGTCAATCTCAAATGTCATGGGTGGAAGGCCTGAGTGGCTACTTGGCAGATAATTTCCTTTTATTATAATGCTTTAATTGTTTTATTTTATTTTATTTTTATTTTTTCACTTTTAATTGATTTTCTCACCTGAGTGCCATTTATTGGCAGAAAAAGAATTAAATACAGATACTGCACGTGTGTGTGTGCATATGTGTTCATGAACACAATCCTTATGCTATATACTGCCTGTGTGGAGACACAAACATACACAAATGTAGATTGTTTTGGTATGGATCAGTCTGGACAACTATATGTTGCCTTTGGTCCTATACTATTGGCAGACTTAAAATCTATACACTCTGTCCCTCGACTTCTTCAGCCTTTGCCAATACATTCTTGCCAGTTTTCTGGGATCGGAAGATCAATATTTAAAAGGGCTGGCTGCCCTGTTCTCCCATGGACTTTGAGCACTGTCTCATGCAAAACATTTTTTAACACAGACTGTTATCTCCAAGGAGGAAGACTCATTGCAAAAACAACCCATGGTCACTGTTTCCCCTTATTTTAAGTATCCTGGAAAATACTCTCATGCCAAACATTTTTTTAAAAAAGTCAACTATATTTATGTCCAGCCTCCAAATCATTTATTCACAAGTAGTTCCTGCATTTGTTCCATGCAAAACTATTAGCTACACCCTATGCTATTTGAGCAGATTCCTGCTATCTATGTAAGAAGACTTCTCCTTCTTCTCTTACTCTGATGTACACACACACACACACACACACACACACAATCTGCTCCAAATAATCTCCTGATCCTCTGAAACAGCTCTCAGTAGTAAGAGCTATCGTCACGGTATGCAACACAAATGATATTGACCATCGGCCACAGATGTATTTTGAATACAAGGAAGAAAAAGCACAACAGAACTTTCTCCACAGCTCAATGCAGAATGGAAACATTGTCAGCGTTAGAGCACCCTAGTGCTTGATATGGGATGATGTATTGCAGTCATTAAACTTGCACGTAAGTTGCACATACATAAAGCCAAACTGTAGATTTGTGAGAGGTAGCCGTGATAGTCTGTGCAAGAATTCCAGGCAAAAATCAAAACAAAACAAAATAAAAGACAAAAACATGTGGCAGCTTAAAGAATATTATATTTTAATGTAAGCTTTCATGGACAAGTCCACTTCTTCAGCCATATAGTAGCAGAATGAGGTGTACAATCAATATACAAGGGAATAAAAGTTACACAAGAAGGGCAGCTCTGAACCCCATTCATTGGGGGAAGGGCGCATTTGCTGCCCCAGTCCCGGACTTTGGGCGCGAAAACTTTGCGCCCATCCGGGACTTCTTGCCCGGGGACGGGAGTCTATAAGTAGGCTCCCGCCCCCTCCCAAGCCTGTCAGTGGCGAGATCCTTGGGCCCGCCCTCCCCCCCTTTGGTCGGAGAATGAGATTAGCTGGTCGCCTTCTGGGGCCCGGATGGGAATTATTGGTGGCTACCCAGACTGGCCGGTAGTAGCCACGTGTTTTCGCCCATCCCATTCTCCTCACCTCGGGGATGGGATTCTTTCCCATTGGTCTCTAACTTGGCAGGTAGTGCAACTGGTAACCGAATTCAGGTAAATCTCTAATTAGGTAACCCATTCGGTGATATACAGCCCTCAAATTCAGTCTATCACTATTGGCTATGTCATCAGACAATGACTGTTGGAATATGAATTGAGGCATCTCGAGGGCTGTGCCGGGCTTCCAGATTCGCCCATCGTATCGCGATGCTCAACAGGTGGGCGGCTGCTCACCTGGGCGAATTTACCTGTATATCGAGCTTGTTGGCTGAAGTATTGCATCCCATCTTGTTACCAGTTTGCACTACGGCTCAGGTCCCCTTCACAGGTCCTGACTAACCCAGTTAATAAGTTGATAAGTTATAAATAAAGTTGGGGCCATTGTACCCAAAAGCTGAAGTTGTCTCGCCTCTTTATTTCCGGGCTTGGGGGGCAAATGCTCATTGGCTCTTGTACAATATACAATGGAATATAAGTTACATACCACAACAACCAATGAACATTTGGTATGTGACTTATATTCCTTTGTATATTAATTGTACACCTTATTCTGCTACTATATGTCTGAATAAGTGGACGAGTGCATGAAAACTTACATTAAAATAGAAGAGTGAATCATTAAGGTGTAGCATTTTTGTCTTTTTGTCTTTTTGCCTGAAATAAAGCAGAACTGTAATAGTGCTTGCTAAACACAATACAAAACTAAAATAGCCAAATGGGTAATATGTGTGGACACTGAAATTTATAATGGTTGACATGAGGGAAAAAAAGAGAAATTGCATGTTATATTTCAGAGAGAAAAAGAAACAAAAACACCAACTCAGTCAATAGCCAATATTATTGAAATATGTGGAAAAGTGCTTCTATTAATCCATATAATGATTTTAGCTGGGCAGCAGTCATTGGGATTCAAAAACTAAGCTGTTTTATACAAGCATGTTATTAATTGCTTGATGTTACAGATGCCAAGCAATTATTTGCATGTATGTACGACCCAGAGGCAACTCTCCCAAATAATGAAGTATCACCTCTGATGCGAGTCTAAATGGAGTAAGTTCATGTCTTGCAGAGAAGTCATATCAGGAACACATTATTTAAGTCTGCAGTCCTGTACACATGCAGCTAGGAGAGTGTTCTGCTGGACTCAGTGCAGCTCACACCTGAGTAGATGTGTTTTAAACAACTACTACACTGTGGCTGAAATCACAAGTAGAACCAGTGGAGACGTTGGTGAGTCCTATAAGTTTGTATAAATTTCACCGAATCAATCAGCCGACTCTAATTGTGACTTAGTATGTCAAAAGATATTTCTAATGAATTAATACAATGAGAACCTCGTATATGTCTATTTTTAGTAAAATAAACAAAAGAGAAGTGGCTAATTTTTATGTCATTGTACAGAAGATTATTTTAAAATAACTTGGGGGGGGTGTGTCTGTGTTAGTACACACAGAAGCGATGTGGACTATGTTGCAATCTTTTGTAATGTGTGCTCTAAAGCAGTGCTCCCCAACCTTTTTATCGCCACGGACCGGTAAATGTTTGATCATTTTTCCCTGGCCCGCTTGTTTTGATTTAATAATTTTAATTTAATTGTATTTAAACATGCCTTCAAAATAAAATACAGCTTTGTAAGAAGAATAGGCCGGGTACAGGGTCCCAAAAACCAGCCTGGAACAACAAGAAACAGGGGAGGGGGAAAGGGATGGCAGGGAGGGGGCGGGGAGGAAGACCCGTTAAGATGTTTTCCCTCCTCCTCGATGGGGGTCCTGCCAAGTCCTGTCCCTTTTCTCTCTCGCAGGGCCGGCCCTTTCCCTTCTGCGGCCAGAAGAACTACCACAGCAGACCCGGCCGTTGGAGGGGCTCTCGGCCGTCCACCTGCAGGGCGGCCTCCCTTCTCTCTTCCCTTCTCCCCACCTGGGGCCTCAGCCAGCCAGCCAGCCAGGAGGAGGAGGAGGAGGAGGAGGAGGAGGAGGAGGAGGAAGATGAGGAGGAGGAAGGCCACCTGGGGTGGGGGTGGGGGTGGGGGAGCCTCGAAGGTGGTCCAGGCAACGGCCCCTGCCTGCGCTTGTGACGGCCATCCCGTCCGGGTTGGGAAGGAGGGAGCCGTTGGGAGAGAGAAGCTGCCCAGAGGAGGAGGAGGAGGAGGACGATGACGACGACCAAGGGTGAAGGCGGCGTGCTGAGCCCTTCTTCCCTCCGAGGCCCCTCTCTCTCATGCCCCAGCTGGGGAGGGGGGGAGGACACCGTGGGCACCTGAGGGTGGCTTATTCGGGACAGCCTCCCCCGGTCGGGGGGGGGGGAACAGGGGGAGAAAGAGGAGGGGGAGGATTCCAGCAGCAGGAGGGAGGAAAGAGAGGGTGGCAGGGAGGGTGAGAGGGAGAAGACTCTCTTAAAGGGCAGGTTCCTGCAGCAAGCGTGGCCCCACCTCAGTTCATTAAAGGGGAGGAGCCGCCGCTGGCCTGTCGGAGGGGGGGGAAGGGCTGCGGACTGCAATCACAGCGCTCCCCCTCAGGGCCAGGGTCCAGGTAGGCGCCTCCTGCTGCCCCCTCTTTGCAGGGCCCTGGGCTGTCGTGTCCCCGGTGGGCCGCCTTTGCCCCGCCAACGCGTGCGGGGCGGGGGGGGTCTGTCCCAGAGCTGACTGACTTGACCCCCAGGGAGGAAGGAAGGGAGGAAGGAGGCGGGGAGGCGACCTGAGCCTGGCCAGAATTCAATGCAGTTTATCTTGTAAGTGATTTGAAGTTCCTTGGGCGGCCCGGTGCCGATTGATCCACGGACCGGCACCGTTCAGTGGCCCGGGGGTTGGGGAACACTGCTCTAAAGAACCTAGGAGCCACTGTTTTGGAGTTAATGTGGTGTGCAGCATATAAAAGAAGCAGGACATCTCCATGTCTTTGTGTTTCCCCAGGGAAAGAAATAAAAGCTCACTGCTCAATTTCTTTAGCAATTTTGAAAAATGTTATATATGCTGTCAGGGGTAGCCCAACAGAAGCAGCAGGAAGCTGTCCTTACTTGCAGATACAATGTTTCCCCACCAGCAAGTCCCTCACCTAAAAGATGACTTTGCTATATCTCATGCCAGCACTGGCTGAGCAGTTGTTACTCTGTCACATCCCCAGAGGAGCTATTAAGTACAAGCAAATGTCTAAAAAAAACCCCCGATGTTTGGAATTCTGACAGCTCAAATTTTCTCCTGGTACTTCCTACTGCTCTATTGAATTCCCCCCCCACACACACACACATACTTTTTTTTTTTTTTGATCTCACATGTAAATCAATACAGGCTCAACCTGACACATACTTTATCGAACAAGGGATTAGCTAATTAGTAGGACACTTTGACTCACAAAATAGGCATTCAAAAACTGCACTATTGTAAGAACCTCCCTCTCTGTGTGTGTGTACACATCCTAACTGTGCCTGTGTGTATACCGTATATATACTGTACATGTAATTGCTTAATTTTGTCAAGACAATGCTATACATTTGAACGCCTGCAACAGTTGAAGAATTTGTACCCAACTAACTCTGCTTCTTGAACCCGAGCATCGTCTTGACAAAATTAAGCACTTTCAAGGCTGAAAAGTTTAGCATGTGCTGACTCTTTCTATACTACAATCAGTTGGGCTTAAACGCTCTTAAATTTAACTGGACAAAGCTCTCACTGTCGATAGGAAAGATTTACAAACATACAAACACACACACATTAAAAAGCCAGGAAAGAAAATTCCTCCCCTCCCCCTCCCCCCTCCCCCAAAGGAAGCTACTAAGTAGTCTGTGTTCAAAGTAGCGTTGGCCTTGCCGTCTCAGGCCCAAAGTCTTTCTAGTTCAGCCTTCTGTTCCTACGGTGCCCGACTGGGACCCTGCAAGCAGTATGTGATTGGAACAGCATGCTTAACCACTAACTTACATACATAGACATACTGTGACTGATATTGAATGATAACATTATCTTCTGGGTGAACGTTGTGCTTTGCATCAGTTTTTCGCCTAACAAATTATCTAGGGCAGGGAGAGGAACTGTTTCAGAGAGTTTATCAAACCAGATTTCCCACTGTCTACAGGTCTTGGTTTTAGTTTATAAAACCCTCCATGGCTTGGGACCGGACTACCTGACAGAGCGTATCGCTCAGCGATCCACCTCGGCCCGTCCCGTTCGGCAGGCGCGAGCGCACTTGCTGCGGGTCGCCACTCCCCGAGAAGCCCGGAAGTCGAGTACTCGGGCCCGGGCATTCTCAGTGGCGGCCCCTAGCCTTTGGAATTCCATCCCTCCTGAAGTGCGCTCTGCAGAGTCCCTGCTGGCCTTCCGGAAGGCTTTAAAAACCTACCTCTTCCGGGAGGCCTTCGGCGATTCCTAGGTTTTTTTTTTTTGGGTTTTTTTTTTGGTTTTTTTTTTTTTTTTTACCCCGCCATCGCCATGTATCTGAATGATATTTTTATTAGATTTTTATTAGATAGTATCAGGAACACTATCAGGTTTTTAACTATATTAGTTTGTTGTGTGTATCGTCTGTTTGTTCAATTGTGATTATCTGTGCCAATTGTGGCTTTGTAAGCCGCTTAGAGATCGTTCGATAATAAGCGGGATATAAATACAATAAATAATAATAATAATAATAATAATATAGCTGATGCTATAACTGGGCAACAAAGCCAAAGTACAGTGGACCCTTGTATAACAAATGGTTTGTATAACATAAAATCTGTACAACATAAAAATTCTGGAGATAGGGGAAATTTGCTTAACAGAATCATCTATGGGATGAATCCGTAAAACATAAAAATGATTGCAATTACGGATTACTCTGTTTTCAATGCATTCCATCCATTTTATTTTATTTTATGATACCCTGTATTTGAATATAAATGGCATGCCCTATTTGTCATTATATTTCCTGCTTACCCTTGTCTTCTTTGATTGATTGATTGATTGATTGATTGATTGAGAAAAAGAGAGAGAGAGAGAAGTTAGCTTTCTTTGCAGTTTGTCAACCAATTGGGTTCTTCTTCTTACACCTGGTGTTTGATCTGCTTGTTTCCCTCTTCCTTTTCAATTCTCTTTCTTTTCTTTTGAAGGCTTGCTGTCCTAGCTCCAGCATAGCTAGGTGACCAAGTGGGGTGGGGGGGCTCAAGGGAAATCTAAGGGAACTCTGCTCTGGCCATCCAGATTTGCAGGAGGCACAGTTAAAGCTGAGAGGCCTTAATCAGTGGTGGCAAACCTTCAGCACTCTAGATATTTGGGGCCACAACTCCCAGAATTCTAGAATAGAATAGAATAGAATAGAATAGAATAGAATAGATACTCTATTGTCATTGTACATAGTACAACGAAATTGAAAGCTATCCTAGGTGTGAGAAAAACAAAAAACAAAACTAAAATTAGAAAGAAAAATACATTTAAAAGGTAAAAAGAATTAAAATCACTCATAAACATCCAACACAACTCCCCAAGGTCACAGTAGTAAATTACAGACAGTAAATTACAGACACTCCTGATACACTTAATCTACAGTAGTTCAATTAAAGAAAATGACAACCAGAAACTAAGTAGGCCAAGAAAACTGCTACTCAAGGGAGCTTAAAGTTTAGATCACGTTAGTCCCTCTGGGTTTGGAGCAGTTGCTGAGCCAAGTTCAGGTCAGTCTCACTAGAGTCGATGAGCTTGATCCAGATTACACAGGCTTTAAACCTGAAAAGCTCAGATTCTAAATACACTAAAGCCACCGACAGCTTACAAGTAAACATATGCCCAGGTTAAAATCAACAAAATTGACATACAGTTGCTGTCCATTGACTCTTTCATAATATCTGTACACAATGGTTCAGCAAGAGAAAACAACTGAGTTTGGGAAAACACTTGAGCTGTGTGAAACAATTCTAGAAGCAGCAACCTCCAGCCCTTGTTGCAGTGATACATAGCAGAGAGTAAAAAATGAAAAGCAATGAGCAACAAAAGACCTTCTCAAGGGAGTTGTGAAAAAAGACCTGCAGTTACTATTGCCAATTAAGGAATATTGCACCTTTACGTGTAATCACTGAAACAAGAAATTGTCTCTGTGGTTCCTTCCCTCACCCACATGCTATTTTAAGGAGCTGTAAAATTTAATCAAGATTATGACTGAATCGAATACTGTATTCTCCTGAGATCCTGTGGCTGGTAGAGATGGGGACTTTTTCACAATAAGAGCTTCATATGAAACTGTCAGTACACCCCCATAGGTTGTGCCTCCTCATCAGAGTGGTCTGATGCTGGTAGAGGTGGGTCCATGCTGTCCAGCATCCTTCCCAGAGTGGTGTGATGCACAGAAAGAAGGCCCCAGTGGCACATGACAACCATTAAGTGGTCCTGCCAGGCAGAGGACAGGGGTATCATGCCACATGGCAGCAGTGGGGTTGTTTTTAAAGTGCTGACCACGCGGCTCCTGGAGCCGGATTGGCACTCTTTTTTTAAAAAAATTGTTTTGTTTTGTTTTAGAGTGCCGACTGCATGGCTCCTGGGGCTGGGTAGGCACTTCTTTTATATTTTATTTTTTTCCTTGAATTTGGAGTGCCGACCCGGCCACCCCTGGGACCAGGTCAGTGCTCCTTTTTTTTAATTTTGTTTTTAAAGCGCCAACTGCAAGGCTCCTGGGGCCAGTTCGGTGCTCTCTTTTTTTCTTTGATTTGATTTGATTTGATTTTAATTTAATTTTGGTTTTAAAAGTCCCCAACCGGGGGCTTTTTGGGGCACTGGCTTGGGGCCAGTGCCTCTACTGGAGTTTCAGTGGTGGACAAGGTAGGAGTGGGACTGGGAGGCTAACAAAAAACGAAGCGAACGAAATGGAAATTTCCGTTTTTTTTTTTTTCATTTCATTTTTCTTTGATGGGTCCCTTTGTTATTCGTTTTGTTATCGAACGAAATGAATAACGAATAATGAAACAAATTAAAAGTTCATTTCATGCCCATCTCTATTGGCCACTACAGATGTGCAACTACAGTTTATAGATAATATTAGGAAATAAAAAGGAGCATAACAAAAGGAACAACCATTCAATGGAGGAGGAACAGGAGGAGCAGGAGGAGCAGGAGGAGGAAAAGACCTGCTGGATTTACTCTAAATTACATGCTAATAAATAGCATCTGCATATATCTCAGCTTCATAGCTACACTGGCATACATTTTAGCTGTGAAGTGGTGCAAGGTAAAAAGTTGGAATGGGCATTTGCTGTCACATGACAGTCATGTGACTTGGTGTACAAGAGCAAATACCTATGATGCCATTAGCCATAGACAGAAAATCATGGGTCATCTCCCTCTCCTCTCCTCCCAAACAAAGCACACAAAACAACAACAAAAACAACCCAGAATTAAATTCACACCCATAAGAAGAGCCATGCTGGATCAGGCCAAAGGCCCATCTAGTCCAGCTTCCTGTATCTCACAGTGGCCCCACCAGATGCGTTTGGGAGCGCATGAGACCAGATATCTGTCTCCTGGTACCACTCCCCTGCATCTGGACCTTGACGTACCCTGGTTTTAAGCCCAGCCTTATAAGTGGTTGATTTTAAACATTAACTATTTGATATAGGTGTAAGCTACTTGGAAAGCTACTTTCTTTGGCTTCAATTTTCTCCTGCTCCAACTGCAACAGAGTGAGCACTGATTATCATCATAGAATCATAAGATCACAGAGTTGGAAGAGACCTCAAGGGCCATCCAGTCCAACCCCCTGCCATGCAGGAACCCCCATAAAAGTACTCCTGACAGATGGCCATCCAGCTTCTTCTTAAAAACCATCAAAGAAGGAGACTCCACTACTCCCTATGGCAGCATACCCCACTGCTGAACAGCTCTAATAATCAGGAAGTTCTTCCTAATGTTCAAATTGAATCTCTCTTCCTGTCATTCAAAACCATTGCTCCAAATCCTAGTCTATGAAGCCATAGAAAACAAACCTGTTCCCTCTTCAATATGACATCCTTTCAGATATTTAAACATGGCTATCTTATTCCCTCTCAACCTTCTTTTAGTAAAGCTAAACATTCCCAGCTCCCTAAACTGCCCCTTGTAAGACATTTCTTCCAGAACTTTATCCATCCTGGTTGCCCTCCTCTGGACCCATTCCAGGTTGTCAACATCCTTTTTAAATTGAGGAGCACAGAACTGGACACAGCACTCCAGGTGGGGTCTGACCAGAGGGGAATAGAGTTGTACTACCACCTCCTTTGATCTAGAAATTATGCTTCTGTTGATGCAACCAAGAGTCACATTGGCTTTCTTGGCCGCCACATCACACTGCTGACTCATGTTCACTTTGTAGTCCACCCAAACTCCCATGTCCCTTTCACATGTACTATTCTCCAGCCAGTTGCTTCCCATCCTATATCTATGCAATGCATTTTTCTGCCTCGATTCTGAACCTTACATTTCTCTCTGTTGAAACTCATTCTGTTAGCTTTGGCTCAGCACTCTAATTTTTCAAGGTCATTTTGGATTTTTCTCCTGTGCTCTAGGGAATTAGCCACCCCTCCCAATTTGGACTTCTTTCTTCTTCTTTTTCTTCACATTTGTCCCACTTGGTGGTAGGGTCCACTATTCTTGTTTTGGCCCTCCACTTGGCGAAGTCATGGGCTAGGTCTGGGTGAATGTGGGAAAACTTCATGTCATTCTCAAGGGTGTTCATCCAGCACTGTTTTGGATGGGATCCACTGACCTTCAAGGTGAGACCCTTTTTGGCCAGAGTTAACTCATCAGCACACGGGACATGTTCAAACCAGTGCAGTCGGGCTTCACACATCTGGTCGGCGATAGATGCAATGGCATATTTTGCTCTGATATCATCATTACAGACATGATCCTTTCCCCTCCCAATTTGGTATCATTTGAAAATTTAATCAGTCTACTTTCTATTCCTTCATTCAAGTCATCACTGAATAACAAGGGCACAGTCACTTGCTACCTGCTTAAATATGTTACTCTTGTTTCCTCATAGGTTCCATTGCTGAACTGTAGTATTATCAGCATGTTCTTTATAGAATGCTGGCTCTCTCTTGGCTCCAGGATTTTCACTGGATCCTGCTCCAAATAGCTCCTATTTCACAGACAAGGAAGGCTAATGCAGACTGTAGCTAAGTTTCTTTGTTTGCTTGTTTGCCAACAGAGGCCATGCAGAAGTTGGTGCTTCCTATACTGTAAGTGTAAGGAAGCAGGGGAAAGGAAGAAAGAGAGGCTTCTGAAAACATTTCCTCAGATGAACAGGTTTTTAATATTCCAGACTGCGTATCGGCTTCGGCAGTGCACAGTGTCTGCTGTTTGCCAACACAGTTGCTACACTAACAGATTTTCATTCATTGATTTCTAAGGCACTGCTGGGGAAAACTCAAGTATGAAAGCTGTGAGACAAAGCCAAGTTTGTGCAATGAAAGCTGGAAACCCTTACATGGGTTTTGTGCATTTACCTGTGACTATAATATAGAAAGAATAAAATTCTCAAAGACCTAGGCCTTCCAAATATTATTTTAAATAAAACCAACTGCAGTTTTTGTGGCATTGTTTCCATAATTTATATTATAATCATTAACAACTAGAGATGGGCACGACTCAGAAAAATTGGTTTTTCGTTTTTCGTTTAGGGGTCCGATTCGTTTCGTTTCCATTTTTCGTGAAACTTTTCAAAAATTTGTCATTTTGTTTTTTGTTTTTTCGTTTTTCGTTTCTACCCACTTTTTGCGCGATTTTAAAGCATTTCCGGGGGCTGCCAGAGCTTTTTGGCCCTCTGTGGCTGCCATACCTGCCCAGTCTGCCACCTGGGCATGCTATTGGTTGAAGTTGTCCAAGAATTTACATGACCCCATCACATGGCTTGCCTCCATGTTGTGGCTGGAGTGGCAACATCCATTTTGTCATCCTTAAAGTGAAAAGAAAAATACATCGCGATGGGAGAAGACAAAACCAAACGTTTTAAGGACCCCAACCCCCTGGTAGGTAATAATTTCTAATAATTCTCGCATTATCGCTGCATTTTAATGGATGTCCAGGGCGTTTTAATACCCAAGAAATCAATATTAGGCATCTGGGAGCCATTTTGGGTCGATGTCCCCTAACTCCCCTTAAAGGAAAAAAATACAACGATCTGAGAAAAGACATAAATGCACGTTTTAAGGACCCCCACCCCCCTGGTAGGTATTATCAGGCAGTATAAATAATTATCGCTGCGTTTTTATGGATGTCCAGGACGTTTTTTAACATTTAAAAAACAGCTCATTTCATTGCGTACCACCAGTAACGAAAAACGAAAATTGGCTCAAAATTGGTCGTTTCGTTTCCGTTTTCGGTCCATTTTGGAGCCGATTTTCGTTTTCGTTTCGTTTCCGTAACGAAAACGAAAAACGAAAATGGAAACGAAAATTTCGCTAAGTCGTGCCCATCTCTATTAACAACTGTCAGGTGGATACACCCAGAGGGTGATGATTAATAGCTCCTTCTCACACAGGGAGGAGGTAACAAGTGGTTTACCCTAAGGCTCAGTCCAGTGCTACTCAACATATTTCTTGATGACTTGGATCAGGGAGTTCAGGGAATGCTAATCAAATTTACAGATGACACAAAATTGGGTGGGGCAGCTAAGACTCTCAAAGAAACAAACAAAAATCAATGTGATCTAGATAGGCTTGAGCACTGGGCTGAAAACAACAGAATGAAATTCAACAGGGATAAGTCCAAAGTACTGCACCTTGGAAAAGGAAACCAAACACACAGTTTGGTTTCTACCTGGTTCAGCAATATTACAATTGAGAAGGATCTTGGAATTGTCATAGATCACAAGCTGAATATGAGCAAAGTGTGATGTGGCTACAGAAAAGGAAAATGCTGCATTAATAGAAGTAATAGAAAAGAGACTGGGGGATAGCACTTTTCAAATACTTGAAAGGCTGTCATACAGAGGAAGGATCTGCTCACAATTAACTCAGAATGCAGGACACTCAACAAGTTAAAGGAAGCCAGATTGGGCTGAATATTAGGGAAAACTTCCTCTTAGAGCAGCACACCAATGAAAAAAATTAGCTCAAGAGGTGGTGAGTTACACTGTGGGCTTTCAAGAGAAATTTGGACAACCACCTGGCAGATATCCTGTCATTCGTATCCCTTTGTTGAGCAGGGGGCTGAACTCCTTGACCTTGTAGGCCCCTTCCAACTTCACGTTCTATGGTTATTTTGCCACAATTATCCCTAATATAGATCCTGAATGAAAATCATTTGGGGGGGGTTACGCTAAATGTAAAGTTATTAGGCTAGGTCTTAGGAAACCCTGCAATCTACATAAAGCTTGTTCAGAGTAGAGATGGGCACGACTTAGCGGTATTTCCGTTTCCGTTTCCGTTACTCGGTTCCGTTACTCTATGGAAACGGAAACGGGAATTACTCCGCCAGACTTCGAGCTCGAACCGACGAACGAACAATTTGGTCTGATTTGTCGTGCTCGTTACTTGCATCGCGCGATCGCGCGCGATGCCAAGCGGCACAGAAAAAAAGTTTTTAAAAGTTAAAAAACCCGGTTCCCGGCCAAAAAGCAGGCGGAAATATGCCTGCCGTGCCTCAGGGCACCTACCAGAGGGGTGGTTTCTGGAGGTCCCTGGCGTCCCCCCCCTCCTCCCTCCTGGGCTGCTCTGGTGGGACTCGCCGCAGGCTCTCAGCAGCAACAAGCCGCATGGCACGAGTCTCGCCGCCGGCTCAAGCGGCACGGACGGCACAGGAAAAAACTTTTAAACTCTCCCCCCACCCATTCCCGCACGGCACGAGTCTCGCCGCCGGCTCAAGCAGCACGGACGGCACAGGAAAAAACTTTTAAACTCTCCCCCCACCCATTCCCGCACGGCATGAGTCTCGCCGCCGGCTCAAGCAGCACGGATGGCACAGGAAAAAACTTTTAAACTCTCCCCCCACCCATTCCCGGGCCAAAAAGCAGGCGGAAAATGCCTGCCGTGCCTCAGGGCACCTACCGGAGGGGGGGTTTCTGGTCTGGAGGGGGGTCCCGGCCTCCCCCCCTCCGTCCTGGAATGCTCTGGTCTGGTGGGACTCGCAGCAGGCTCGCCCGCCGCAAAAAGCCCAGTCTCGCCGCCGGCCGCCAAAGCACAAGCAAGCGGCACAGGCGGCACAGGAAAAAACTTTTTTAAACTCTCCCGGGTCTTCCCCCCACCCATTCCCGGGCCAAAAAGCAGGAAGAAAAATGCCTGCTTGACTAAGGGCGCAGGGCACCTACCGGAGGGATTGTTTCTGGAGGGGTGGTCCCGCCTCCCCCCCCCCCATCCTGGGCAGCCGGACTCGAGTTGCCATGCCATGCGGTGCGGGCGGGGGATCCAAAATGGGGCGGCGAACGCAATATTGTTTTTGAAATCGTGGTCCAAAAACACACAAGCACAACAGAAACACGCGGAAATTTATAAACTGCCAGATTTTTCACAGTAGCAGTGGGTTTTTTCTTGCAACAAAATGTCTCTCCTCTCCTCCTCTGTCCTCCATTGATTTTATTTTATTTTATTTTTTTTACACCTGCGCAGTGCACAATGATGGGCTGGCCCAGTGGCCTGGCCAGCCATGTGGGAGGGGACGACCATGCAAATTTTTGGAGCCATCCCACCAATCGCATGGCCACTTGGCCACTGAGACTTCTGGGATGTGCCAAAAAGCCCCCTAAAACCTGCCCTAGCCCCCTAACCCCCTAACCCTAATCCTTGACTCCTTACCCATACGTCACAGACTGTCTTCTTAGTGGGTCAGAGAGGCACCCAGAGGTGCAACCCAATAGCCCACCGTAGCCTTACCTGTCATTAGCCTAACCCTAGCCCTTGCACTAAGCCACCTTAGCCCATAGCCAGATCTACTTGCATTGCACTACACACGCAAGTACGATTCCCTTCTTTGTGGGACATGGCAGGTGCGACACGCTCATACCAGGGGACCAGGTACTTGAGCAGGTGTCACTGCCTGCAAATGGTATGCATATCCATATGGTTATGCATGCCATTTTGCAGCAGCAGCAGGTGAGGAGGGGAGACCCCCATGTTGAGGGGTCTCTTGGAGCCTGCTGCTGCTGTCCCTTCCTAGTGGGTGAGGATAGGAGGCACCCACGGGTGCCTCCAGGAGCCCACTTTCCCTTTATAGCGGGCCAGAGGAGGCACCCACCCCACAGAGGTGCCTCCAGGACCCGCTATCCCCCCCCAAAAAACCAGTATAACGATAACGAAAAAACGAAAAAACGAACCGACTAATTTTTGCGAATTTTCGGGAAAAACGGAAACGAGCTGACACAGGCTGCCTCCGACACACGACAACTCGAAAACGTCATTTTCCCGAGTCGTGCCCATCTCTAGTTCAGAGCATGAAATAAAGTGAAGGGTGTCCCTGGGACAAAAGAGACAGCTGTTACTCTGGATGATACAAAGCCTACAAGTGCCGGGGACTCATTTTTAAAATGCAAAGGAGGAATCTTACTTTTCCTTTTAAAAACAAGTGTCTAGTCCTTGTAAATGCTAAGGTTAGTGGTGAGGTGTTTAGGGGTGAGGTGCAGCCCATCCTCGCCCAATAGCCCATCTGAATGAAACATCAAACAATGGTCCAAGAAGCCAATTTGTTCCTGCTGGCACCATCTACATAGCCAGTTGTTCTTCCCTGCTATTATTCTTTCCCTTTGCAGACCACATACCTCAATAGGGAGGTGGTAATTTCATCTCTCCTCCCTATGGAAAGATTTGGCCCTTGAAGGGAAGGAACAATAGCAGAGGTGAACAACTGGTTATGCAGGTGGTACCAGCAGGAATAATTTGGCTTCTTGGACCATGGTTTGATGTTTCATTCAGATGGGCTATTGGGCAAGGATAGAGTACACCTCACCACTAATGGTAGGAATGTTTTTGCCAGGAGGATTGAAAATTTGATAAGGAGAGCTTTAAACGGAGTTATCCAGGGGAGGGAGAAAAAAAAATCTTCTTAAGGGTAGGAATCCAGAAGGAGTGGTGGGGAATAGCCCAATTGAATCAGTAGGAACAGGAGGAGTATTACAGTCCAACATTGCGAGGAAAAATAGGGGAACAAGCAAGAGAAGCTGGAACTCCTAATACAGCAAAATAAATATGACATAATTGGCATCACTGAAACCTGGTGGGATGAGACTTATGATTGGAATGTAGTTATTGGAGGGTATTGCCTGTTTCAGAGGAACAGGCCTAGTAAAAAAAGGAGGAGGAGGAGTAGCCTTATATATTAAGGATGTTTATGCTACTGAACAAATCCAGGACACACAACTAGGAAGTCCAGTTGAAAGTATTTGGGTGAGAATTTAGAGGGAGAATAATGGGAGGGATATCACTGTGGGGGATATATTATAAACCCCCCCAAACCAGCCAGAGGAGTTGGATGACGCCTTCTGTGAGCAGATGGCCACACAGTCAAAAGGGAGGGATGTAGTACTAATGGGAGATTTTAACTAATCCAATATATGTTGGCAGTCTAACTCAGCTAAGAATGCAAGGTCCAATACATTCTTTACTGACCTTGCAAACAATTTCATGGTCCAGAAGATGTATAGCAAATGGGAAAATGGAGAATGCACCAACGAGGAATATAAGCAAATAGCTAGTATATGCAAGGGGTGGTAAGAAAAGTTAAACACAGAATGAACTTAGACTTGCCAGAGAGATTACAGATAGTAAAAAGGGTTTTTTTAGTTATGTCTGCAGCAAAAGGAAAAATAAGGAATTGATAGGGACTCTGTGTGGTGATGATAACCAGTTACTAACAGGAGACAGGGAAAAGTCAGAACTCCTCAACAACTTCTTTGAATCATAGAATCATAGAATCATAGAGTTGGAAGAGACCTCAAGGGCCATCCAGTCCAAGCCCCTGCCATGCAGGAACCCCCATCACAGTATTTCTGACAGATGGCCATCCAGCCTCTGCTTAAAAACCTCCAAAGAGGGAGACTCCACCACCTTTTGTGGCAACATATTCCACTCCCGAACACCTCTCTTTTCCTGTAGTTTGAAACCATTTCCCCGAGTCCTAGTCTCTGAAGCCATGGAAAACAAACCTGTTCCCTCTTCAATATGACATCCTTTCAAATATTTTAACATAGCTATCGTATCCCACCTCAGCCTTCTTTTTGAAAGGCTAAACATTCCCAGCTCCCTAAGCCGTTCCTCATATGACATTTCTTCCAGACCTTCAACCATCCTGTTCGCCCTCCTCTGCACCCGCTCGAGGTTGGCAACATCCTTTTTAAATTGTGGCGCACAGAACTGGACACAGTACTGCAGGTCGGGTCTGACCAAAGCAGAATAGAGTGGTACTATCACTTCCCTTGATCTAGACACTAGATCTTTGCTCAAAACCTCCGAGCAAAGATGGGAGAACTTGAACATTTGGCAGCTAGGGATAACATAGATATAATAGCCATAACAGAAACCTGGTGGAATGCGGAGAAACAATGGGATACAGCAATCCCAGGCTATAAACTCTATAGAAGGGATAGAGAGGGGCGGGTTGGAGGAGGAGTTTCCATCTATGTCAAAGAAGGTGTAAAATCCAGTAGAATGGAGATTGACAGAGGGTCTGACTCCACCATAGAATCACTGTCGGTTAAACTACCAGGTCCAAGGAGTGATGTGATAGTTGGGGTATTCTATCGTCCACCAGATCAAAAACTTGAGGGGGACCTTGAAATGAGGAGAGAAATCATGGAGGTGACTAAGAGGGATAGGGTAGTAATCATGGGGGGGGGGGCTTCAATTATTCCCACATTGACTGGCCCAATGCGAGCTCTGGGCAAGAAAGAGAAACTGGGTTTCTCGACTTGCTGAATGACTGTGCCTTAGAGCAAACTGTCATGGAGCCCACCCGAGAACAGGCAACTCTGGATCTAATACTGTGTGATACTCAGGACCTGGTCAGGGATGTGAATGTCACTGAGCCTCTGGGGAACAGTGACCATGCTGTAATCTCCTTTGCCATGCACGTTGGAGGAAGAGTATAAAGCAAATCAGATATAAAAACTTTGATTTCCGAAGGGCAAACTTCCCTCAGATGAGGAAACTAGTTAGAAAGAAATTGAAGGGGAAGGTTGGAAGAATCCAATCTCTTCAGAGTGCATGGAGCCTGTTTAAAACAACAATAATAGAGGCCCAGCACAAGTGCATACCACAAAGAAAGAAGAGCTCCTCTAAGTCCAAGAGGGTGCCAGCATGGTTAACGAGTGGAGTTAGAGAAGCTCTAAAGCACAAGGAGAGGTCTTTCTATAAATGGAAATCCTCCCCAAATGAGGAAAATAAAAAGGAACACAAACTCTGGCAGAAGAAATGTAAGAAGATGATAAGAGAGGCAAAGAAAGATTTTGAGGAACACATCGCTAGCAATATAAAGGGTAATAATAAAAGCTTCTTTAAATATGTTAGAAGTAGAAAACCTGCCAGAGTACCAGTTGGCCCTCTGGATGGTGAGGGAGGAAGAGGGGAGGTTAAGGAGGACTTGGAAATTGCAGAGAAATTAAATGAGTTCTTTGCATCTGTCTTCACCATAGAGGACTGTGAGCAGGTTCCGCTGCCTGAATGGCCCCTCTTGACTAAATAATTAAATCAAATACAGGTTAAAAAGGAGGATGTTTTAGGTCTAATTGATAAATTGAAGATTAACAAGTCACAGGGCCCAGATGGCATCCACCCAAGGGTTATTAGGGAACTGAGAAATGAAATTGCAGATCTCTTAATGGTTATATGCAACTTGTCTCTTAAAACGGCCACAGTGCCGGAGGACTGGAGGATAGCAGATGTCACACCAATTTTTTAAAAAGGAAGGAGGGGCGACCCGAGAAACTACAGGCCAGTTAGCCTTACATCTGTCCCAGGGAAGATGGTGGAAATCCTCATCCAAGAGAAAATCTTAAAACACATAGAAGAAGAAACCTTGCTGAGAGAAAATCAGCATGCCTTCTGTAAGGGTAAGTCTTGTCTGACAAATCTTTTAGAATTTTTTGAAAAGGTCAACAGGCATGTGGATTTGGGTGAACCGGTGGATATAGTCTATCTGGATTTTCAAAAGGCTTTTGACACAGTCCCTCACCAAAGGCTGCTGAGAAAATTGCACAGTCAGGGGATAAGAGGGCAGGTCCTCTTATGGATTGAGAACTGGTTGAGATCCAGAAAACAAAGAGTAGGTGTCAACGGGAAATTTTCACAATGGAGAGAAGTGAAAAGCGGTGTGCCCCAAGGCTCTGTCCTGGGACTGGTGCTTTTCAATCTGTTCATAAAGGACCTGGAGGCAGGGATAAACAGTGAGGTGGTGAAGTTTGCAGATGACACAAAACTTTTCCGTGTGGTAAAAACCAGAGAAGATTGTGAAGAACTCCAGAAGGATCTCTCCAAACTGGGGGAATGGGCCGCAAAATGGCAAATGCGATTTAATGTAGCCAAATGTAAAGTAATGCATATTGGGGCAAAAAATCCAAACTTCATCTATCAACTCATGGGCTCTGAGTTATCCGTGACGCATCAGGAAAGAGATCTTGGTGTGTTGGTGGACAGCTCCATGAAGGTGTCTCCCCAATGTGTGGCAGCAGTGAAGAAGGTCAATTCCATGCTAGGGATTATCAAAAGGGGGGATTGAAAATAAAACAGCCAACATTATAATGCCATTATATAAAACAATAGTAAGGCCCCACCTGGAGTATTGTGTACAATTCTGGTCACCGCATCTCAAGAAAGACATAGTGGAACTGGAAAAGGTGCAGAAGAGAGCGACTAAAATGATTACTGGGCTGGGGCACCTCCCTTATGAGGAAAGGCTAAAACATTTGGGCCTCTTTAGTCTGGAAAAAAGGCGCTTTAGGGGGGATATGATTGAGACATACAAAATAATGCAGGGCATGAGTAAAGTGGATAGAGCGAAACTCTTCTCCCTCTCCCAAAATACCAGAACTAGGGGACATACACTCAAATTGAAAGCTGGGAGAGTAAGAACTGACAAAAGAAAATATTTTTTCACCCAGCACGTTGTAAGTCTATGGAACTCCCTGCCACAGGATGTGGTGATGGCATCTGGCCTGGATGCCTTCAAAAGGGGATTGGACAGATTCCTGGAGGAAAAATCCATCACAGGTTACAAACCATGATTGAGATGTGTAATCTCCAGTCTTAAAACCGGGGTACTTCAAGGACCAGATGCCGGGGAGTGATATCACGAAACAGATATCTAGTCTCGTGCACTCCCAGACGCATCTGGTGGGGCCACTGTGAGATACAGGAAGCTGGACTAGATGGGCCGTTGGCCTGATCCAGCATGGCTCTTCTTATGTTCTAATGTTCTTATGCTTCTGTTGATGCAACCAAGAATCACATTGGCTTTCTTAGCCGCCGCATCACACTGCTGACTCATATTCAGTTTGTGGTCCACCAAGACTCCCAGATCCCTTTCACATGTACTATTTTCCAGCCAGGTATCCCCCATCCTATATCTGTGCTATTCATTCTTTTTACCTAGATGCAGCACCCTACATTTCCCCCTGTTGAAATCCATTCTGTTAGCTTTGGCCCAACACTCTAATCTGTCAAGGTAATTTTGGATTTTCATCCTATCCCCTAGGGAATTAGCAACCCCTCCCAATTTGGTATCATCTGCAAATTAAATTAGCATACTCTCTATTCCTTCCTCCAAGTCATTAATAAAGATATTGAACAGCACTGGACCCAGAACAGAACCCTGGGGCACCCCACTGGTCACGTCTCTTCTTTGCCTCTGTTTTCTCCAGAAAGGAAAATCTTTCCTGGAAAGATTCTAGAACAGATTATTAAACAGACTGCAATTTTTAACAAGCAATGCTGTCCTTAATAGAAGTCAACATGGGTTTCTCAAAAACAAGTCATGCCAGATTAATTTATCTCTTTCTTTGATAGAGTTACAGGAATCCTCCTTAAGAAAGACCAGGCAGAGTCCACCATTTAGGCCATATTTAAAGCTAAAAACATTAAGTACACAAATATAAAAAAAGATTAACAAATATCAAACTAAAAGATGGCAAACAGAAGTAACACCAAAACACATTCAATATATTAAGGAACAATCAATTTCCCCCAACTTTGAATTCCTTATTTTACCTACTAGTGGCAAGGATTAAACTCAGGACTTTCCATGTGGTTCAAAGCTCTCTGCTGGTTCATAGATTACATTTGTTTAAAGAAGTCTCTATCTTCTAATGACTGGAAGAATTACAGTATGTGACTGAATTTAAAAAAGAAGGCAGGCAGCTTGTAATTTTATGCATGAATTTAGATAAGGACATACTGTATTTCAGACATACACAAAACATTATATAGGTCCCATTCTCACTGCAACTTCTACCTCCTTGTGAATAAGCCTAAGACATGCCCAGATACCAACAGAGATACCAATCCATTGCTGTGGGAGAAACTGAAGCATGGTCTGATCTGTACACAACTATTGCTACAGCAAGGCTGGGGATCTGCTGAGGGGCTGTATGCAGCCCATGGGTATTCTCCATCTGGTCTACAAGCTGCTTTGGCTGCTCTCTTGGAATGGTAATTGGAGATAGCAGAGTATTTAAACTTTAAATATCCTGCACTGAATCAATTTGTGCTTTGGGGAAAGGTAAGTTGTTTCAGGGTAAAATTTGACAGGGGGACTGTCTCACATTGATTTCAGGTGGGTGTGAAGTTTCCCTTAAATAACTGTCACCATTCACAAAGTAGTTTTGAATTATCTCAGGCAATTTTTACGGCAAGAATCCGCATTGCAGCTCAAAGCATTGCTGTTCTTACTGGGATCATATGTTACCCACCCTCTTCTAGCACTAACACTACCTTCATCTCTGCCTGTTCCAAAAATGTTTCAGCAAATGACATAACATGTTGTGAAACTGCAGTGCTCATCTGACATAGTGGTATACTGGACAGGCATAATAAAATTTATTTGGAGAAGAAACAACAGGCGATAGCCTGAGGAGGATTTTCCCACAGTACCAGCATGCCTTTCAGAATGGCACAGTGTGTTATTTCAGTGGGAAGATCCTCCTCAATTAAGATAAGCACTTCAGTATCACAAGTTGTTATATCGCTGTGGCACTATATCACTTGCCATTTTATTAAAGTTCCCCCAACATCAATAAAACCCTAGGACACACCCGCAACTCCCCCTCTGGACCAATATAGGCAATCACACATGCCATGGAGCAGTGAGGGGGGGGGAACCCTGCTCCTTTCTGCCTTTTGCTCCTCTCCCACCTACCAGCTGGGACCTTTTGACAGGTTGGGGTGGGTGGGAGGGTGCCCCCCAACTGGGAGGCAGAAGGAGGAGAGAAATGCAGAAAGGAACAGTTTTTCTTCCTTGCTGTTCCTGTGCTGGGAGTACGGAGTCAATTAGGCAATTAATATCATAGAGTAAACTCCCTGATTGCCTCCATGCTTCCAGCACACTTTGCCAATTAACTAACCCCAGCCCCTTTAGAACTTTATAACTAAGTCCCCGTACCCCCAAATCTTTCCAGATTTCAGGGGGTTCCCTAAAATTGCTTTGGGAAGGTACCCGAAGATGCCCTAAAGTAAGTAAATTTTGATTGCATAGTTTTAAAAATAATTCTGATTGCATATTTTTTAAAAATATGCACTCAAAATTGCTTACCTTGGGGCACCAAGGTAGTGGGGTACCTTCAGAAAGCAATTTTAGAGAATCCCCTGAAATTTTGAAACATTTGGGGGTAAGGGGGTGAGTTATGAATCTCCAAAGGGGTGCTCCTAGGGAAAATCTTCTAATTGGAATCATATGGGAAGCAGAGGCGGCATTATCGCTGGCCTGATCAGCTTCCAATTCCAAATAGAAGGTTTCCCCCCCTAAGGGCACCCCCCTTTGGTGCTACATAACTCCCTGCCATTTCCTGTAGAACGAATCATTTCATTCTAGAGGAGGGAAATGGTGTTTTGCTTCATTTGAAATGAAATGCTGCTACCCCATTTTGTTTTGTTTCATTGGCTAATGAAACGACGAAACACTGCCATTTTTCATATGGTGCTCATCCCTAGTCAAATGTCATCCAGTCAACATACAAAAAAGTTAACTACAAGATGTCTTGCACAAACCCTAAGCTGTGCTTTGAATGCAGGAAAATTAGTCAATATGGGGCTATGCCAGAACAGACATGACTACAAATGAATTTGGTGTTCCATTTCTAGTAGAAAAATGTCAAAACCAATAAGAACTGAAGGTAGTTTGCTTATTTTTCTCTTGGCCCAGCCATATTTCGTTAAAAGTCCCTCTTAGGAAATAAAACTTATTGACTACAAAATGAGCAGAAATGGAGAGTGAGGACTGAGTATATGAAAGCATCCTGAAGTATGTCAAGTAAGGTCAAAAATGTAGACAATGCCACAGACATATCATTTATATTCCATTTATTTTCATTTTAATCTTCCAAAGTTTTGTGTGCTTTAAGCACAGCTATGTATGCATAATTAAGATGACCTACCAGGTTCTGGTGCCTCATTAACATAAAGTTTCCCATGCTAATTGCTTTTGCCTATAATCTGATAACAATTATCTACTTTCATCTTATTGTGATATGAATAATATTTCCCCCAGATCTAAATATTAACAGCAGACCATCCCACAGTGTACACTTTATCAACTGAACATAGGTGGTTGAATACGGCATTTTGGTAGCTGGTTAATGTTGAAGCAGAAGTACAGTACAAAGAAACAGTAATATTTCCTATGAAAATCTGGTGCGGATTTGCTCTCTCTCTCTCTCTCTCTCTCTCTCAAACACACACACACACACACACACACCACTTCTAAAATGCAAAACAGGAATAAATTACTGCAGAGGCTGCTTTGTTCAACAGACAAATCTAGTTTTTCCTCTTACTCTTTTTATCTGTTTTATCCTTCTTTGCTTTTGCTTTTTTCATTCCATGTGCTTCTAATCCTGTTTTCCAATTCAACTCTTTTTCACAAGGAAATCCAATAAAACGCCTTGGCCCCTGAGAGCTAATCATAACAGAAATGTAGAGAGAGCACTGCTAAATATGCATAGGCAAAAATCCAGGGATTTGAGAGTCCGGGATAGGTTAGGCAGAGAGGAATACATACCTTCCTAAGGCACATAATAATAAATACATTATTTTTAAAGATGGAATTATTAATAGCTTTAATGCCCAGATATAATGCTGAGAAGCTGAACAACTCCACAACATGAATTCAACTTGAAATCATTAGATGTTCAAATTCATAAACGTTTCTTATGCTATGGATAATGTATAGCCAACTTGATGTCACTTATAGCAATGGGCATGAAATGAACTTTAGTAAATTTAGAACAAACCAAACCGAACCAAAAAAAATTAGTTCGGTTCAGTTCGTTGGGGGGCAGAGATGTCTCTACCTAGCGCTGGTCTTCCTGGTCTGATTTTCCTGGCTTAAGGGACGGGGACCAGGAACAACCCCCCCCAAAAAGCCGACAGCCCACGCTACAGCTGTGGCCAGGGCTTCGTAGGCAGCAGTAGACAGTCCCACCACAGCCTCTGGAGCTCCAGCCACAGCCAGGGCTCCATAGGCGGCAGTGGGACAGTCTACTGCCACCCGAACCGGTTCACATTTGTAATATTTTTTTTTAAAATTTGTACGAACCCAAACCCAAACTGAACCAAGGGTGGGCCCGAACCAGATGAACCCAAACCATGGGTTTCTGGTTCATGCCCATCTCTAGTCACTTATAAAAGAGAAGCTCCAATTATCACTGGAGTAGGCTGAAATTATGTTGCTAAGGTAGCGAGTTGCAGTATAGTAGCTCCACTGTGTGGACTTGGTACGTCAACTCTTTCATATGCTCCAGTGTTTCAAGTCGGCCTACTCTAACTGCAAGAGTAGCTAGTTAGAGTAGCCCCATTGGAATCAATGGAGCTTACACAGAAGTTGACCACATTGATTTAACTGGCTTACTCTAGTGAAATTTACTACACTAAGCAAAAAGGAATTTGGCCAATATTTTAAATTTTGCATTTACAAAAATAAGCAAATAACACCCCCCCCCCAAAAAAAGGTATGTCAGTTCTTTCTGACTGAAAAAAATAGAGGTGAGATAAGAAATGGTTCTGCATGTCTCCTTTAACATCAGACATCTAAAAAGTCAGGAATTTAGGGATGGGCATGACAAAAGTCTTCATGCAGAATCTCTCAAGCTGAACCACAAGTGCCACATTTAACTTCCACCCTCCCCCATGGGCAGCAGGACCAATCAGTGTAATTGGTGGCACTGCTGGAGATCTTCTTTTCCAGCAGTGCACTGGTCTAGGAAGGTGCTTGGGCTGCCTCTCCCACCCTCCTCAGGCAGCAATCAAAGGAGGAGGTGTACAGGGAATCCCTTCATGTCAGCAGATCCGCTATGTTGATGAGTCCGGGGTTAGAATGTCTTCACCTTGTAGTGGGATAGAGGGACAGGTTTGGGATAGTGCTTGTGTACCGTGCTCCCCGCGACCCTCCACTCTCCCTCCCAGAGCTCTCCAAGTTCATCTTGGCGCCACTTGTGAGGTTCCCCCGCCTATTGGTGGCTGGGGACTTCAATGTGCATGCCGAGTCTGGGCTGTCGGGAGCAGCTCTGGACTTCATGGCGTCCATGGCCTCCATGAACCTGTCTCAATTTGTCATCGGTCCCACTCACAAGGGAGGACATACCTTGGACCTGGTTTTTGCCTCCACGTTGGCGGGCTTTGATCTGGGGGTCAGGAGGTTGTGTGCCCGACCCGTGTCATGGTCAGATCACTATCTGCTGACCTTTTCCCTTTCAATCACCACCCCGCCCCGCGGGGAGCAGAGCCCTTCCATCTGGGCCCGCCCCCAGGGGCTCCTGGACCCTGTGCGGTTTTCGGAGACCATCGGGGGTGTACCGGACGGTCTGGTTGATGATCCGGTCAACTCCCTGGTTGAAAGGTGGTATGAGGATGTGGCTGGGGTAGTTGACTGGATCGCCCCCAAGCGCCTTACCCAATGACGAACCCGCTCTTCTCTGTGGTTTACCATGGAGTTGTGGGCGATGAAGCAAGAGCGGAGGAGGCTAGAGAGCAGATGGCGGAAGGCTCGGACGGCTTTGAACTAGGCTGCGTTTAACGTGTTGACCGGTCGCTATTCCCAAGCGATCAGGGACTCAAGGAGATCTTATGCCTCCCTGAGAATTGGTGAGGCCTCGAATCGTCAGGCGGAATTGTTCCGGGTGGTTCGAGACCTCACCAATCCCAGTCCGCCGGGGCCTCCTCCTAGTGATTTCACTAGTGAGTCATTCGTAGCCTTTTTTAGATCTAAGATAGAGGCCATCCGTTCCGAGCTGGATGCCGGTTGCATGGGTCCACCCCCTGCTGTGGCCGGTGCCTCGCCGCCTCGGTCGCCCTGGTTCGTTGAGTTTGGGCCTGTTACACCAGTGGATGCCTCCAGGGCCCTGGGACATTGCAGGCCTGTGGCCTCTCCGTTCGACCCTTGCCCTTCCTGGTTGATTAAGATCGCATGAGGGAGCATGCCGGAATGGGCTTCACTAATTGCCTCTGCTTCCTTCAGAGATGGGATTTTCCCCAGTCATCTGAAGGACACGGTGGTGAAGCCCATTATCAAAAGACCTGGCCTGGCTGTAGACGATATGTCCAATTATCGTCCTATAGCCGATATTCCCTTTTTTTATGGGCAAGGTGATTGAGCGGGTCCCCGCCCTGCGTCTCCAGTCGTTCCTGGAGGAGAACCATGTCCTGGATCCTTTCCAATCTGGGTTTAGGCCGCGTCACGGGACTGAGACGGCTCTGGTCGCTCTGCACGATGATCTGTTGAGGAGGGCTGACAGGGGTTGCTCTACCCTGCTGGTCCTTCTCGACCTCTCAGCGGCTTTTGATACCGTCGACCATGGTATCCTCCTGGGGCGGCTCTCAGAGGTGGGGATCAGGAGTTTGGCCTTTGGCTGGCTCCGCTCCTTCCTTGAGGGCTGTACCCAGCAAGTGAGCTTGGGGGATGAGTTGTCGGCTCCCTGGACACTCTCTCGTGGGGTGCCTCAGGGGTCGGCCCTCTCCCCAATGCTCTTTAACATCTACATGAAGCCGCTGGCTGAGATCATCCGGAGTTTTGGAGCTTGCTCTCATCAGTATGCTGATGAGACACAGTGCTATCTCTCCTTTTCCACCTGTGCAGTGGAGGCCGTCCAGACCCTTGATCACTGCCTGGCCGCAGTTTTGGACTGGACCAGGGCCCACAGACTCAGGCTCAACCCTGGAAAGACTGAGGTTTTGTTCTTCAGGGGTGGCCCGGATGGGTACAGTGGCCCTCTTCCCAGTCTGGCTGGGTCCACCCTCCAGCTGGCGCAAACAGTGAGGAGTCTGGGCGTTGTCCTGGATCTGGACCTGTCCCTGGAGTCCCAGGTGGCAGCCGTGACCAGGTCGGCCTTTTATCATCTTAGGCTCATCGCCCTGATTCGCCCGTACCTTTATGGGGACTCCGAGGACAGTGGTACAGGTGCTGGTCATATCGAGGTTGGATTACTGCAACACTCTCTACATGGGGCTTTCCTTGAACCTTATTTGGCGACTGCAGCAGGTCCAGAATGCCGTGGCCAGGTTGGTGGTTGGTGTGCATAGGTATGACCGCATCACTCCCATCCTGGCTCGCCTGCACTGGTTGCCCGTTGCCTCCCGAATAAGGTTCAAGGTATTGGTTTTGGTTTACAAAACCCTCCATGGCTTGGCCCCTGTATATCTGGCAGAGTGTATTTTCCGACAATTAGACCTGGCCTGACCCACCCGATCTTCCTTGGCCCCCTCGCTTTGGACTGTGACTCCGAAGGAGGCCCGTAAAGCGAGTACTAGGAAACAGGCCTTCTCGGTTGCTGGTCCCGCCATCTGGAATTCCTTGCCAAGCAAGTTACGGCAGGCTCCTTCACTGACGTCGTTTAAGAAAGCTCTGAAGACCCGGCTTTTTAGGGACACCTTCGGCAACAGCTAGGGATGAATGTTTTTGTTTTGTTTTGTTTTGTTTTGTTTTGCCCATCGCCAAGATCGATCGCCTGCTTCAGATGTTATTGCTATTGTTACTGTTTTTAACTTTTTAAAAACTTTTTTGTGTAAACCGCCCTGAGTTCTCGTTCGGGAAATGGGTGCGGTATACAAATTTGAAAATAAATAAATAAATAAATAAATAAATAAATAAATAAATAAATAAATAAATAAATAAATAAATGGGACAGGGATTCTCCCTCCACAACCGCACCAGAGATTCAACACAAAGCGCTTCATTGCACTCTGTCTCTATGGATGGAGTGAACTGTCTATCCTGAACAGGTAAACAACACTAACTAGCACCGATCACCTTTTCAAAGCAAAACAGAGGCATTGTGTCTGGATTGCTACAGGACAAAAATACTTCTTGTTCAAGGCCATGGGGGCACATAATGGAGATGTGTAATCACCAGGCTTAAAACCGGGGTAGTTCAAGGGCCAGATGCAGGGGAGTGGTATCAGGAGACAGATATCTAGTCTCATGCACTCTCAGGGGCATCTGGTGGGGCCACTGTGAGATACAGGAAGCTGGACTAGATGGGCCATTGGCCTGATCCAGCATGGCTCTTCTTATATGTTCTTAAGTTCTAATTTGGCACCACTTGTTTAAATTGTAAAACATGGACAGCCAAAAACAGGAGAGAGGACTTCGGTTCAAGAACAAAAAGCAAAGGCAACAATTGTGACCTCTCTTTCAGACAGATGTTAAAGCTTATTGCCTAACATTTTGGGAGAACAATAGTGTTCATGGAGATCAAATGTTTAATGGAAATTGACTCACAACCACCATTAAAAGCCATTCTTCCCTGCATAAGCCCATCTGACTGTTCATATAGAAAAAAACCTTATTTTTGATGTGATATTTTTCCATCTGTCTACCAAAATTTTATACTTATTAACACCTGGCTAAGTGACATTTAACTAACTGGTACTATCTCAATGTATGCCTATTAAACAGATTTTTATGATAGCATTATTCCAAATAGTAGATACTAGTATCATTAAACTAAACCAGTTTCCTAGGAGATAAGATTAAAACAGCTTTCTTGATTTAGCATGCTCCAGGTAAACAGAAGCAAATATAGTAATAATTTATATTTTAAAAATAAGTTCTGAAGTGCTTTACTGATAATATACAGGTAGTATCAATGGTGACACTGTGGTTCCAGTATATGTTATACAAAAAAAGTGATCTGTGCAATTTCTATCACAATCCGTACCATGAAATCTGTAATAAGTGCCTACAAGTGATTTCTTCTATCATGTGGAGCAAAGTAGATGGAATTAACATTTCCAACACAAATGAGTTAAATCAGGCATGTCCAAACTCCGCCCCTCCAGATGTTTTGGACCACAACTCCCAAAGTCTTTTGTCACTGGCAATCTAAGCTTGGAATTCTGGGAGTTGTGGTCCAAAGCATCAGGAAGGCCAAAGTTTTGACATGCCTGAGTTAATTCAACTCCCTTTAGAACCAATTTTTGGTTAAGAGATATGAATATACGACCTCCATACTTGAGGTTTGGAAACCAAAAGTGGTACAGTATTATTGCTTCTGAATTCTCCCTTATGCCAGACCCTTTGCGTCCTGAGGAAAACACTTATAATGAGCAGGCAGGCTTCCCATTTCAATTCATGAATTAGGAACCTTCCTTATACTAAGTGTGACCTCAACCCACCTCACCAGTATTGTTGACACTGAGTGGCAGGAGTTTCCCACTAGCTCAGGTAATAGTTATTGTTTTCAGCTGAAAATGGCAGAGATTGAGTCTGGAGGCTATATTAATAGCAGGTGATCTATCAAGGAGCTGCAGCCCTTCCCCAGAAATTATTTTAGCTTAATGCTATATAGCTATATTTTAGCTGAGAGTGTGACAGTTTCCCTGACTTTCTTATTAATCATGATGCAGTGCTTTAGACTTTCTAAGAATCATAAAAATAGTGGCTAATTAATCTCCAAGACATGCTGTGAGATAGATTGGATAAGTGTTTGTACACTGTTGCAGTGGACTGGGGAATCATAAATATGGAGAGCATTTAAGCAATTTATATGTAGCAAATTAGCTTTAAACCCCTAGGTGCAAGCCATTGGTTGAGTTCTCATCAAGTCATTCTCGGCAGCAGCCTTTTGCCAACATCTCTTGCCTGACACACTAATAGGACCTCTTTGCCACAGGTACATGTGTGAAGGATCACTGTTTTACCCTCATCTGACCAGATCTTGCTTCATGTCCATTTTAGAGTGTTTCATTTCCTGTCGTCTACCACTACGAGGGGGGGTGACCTTTAGGCAGAGACATCAACCATATGCAACGGCTTCAAAAGGCATGAGGAAGTGGGTCCCCCACTGCTCAGCTGGATACAGTTCACACGAAGGAGTGCTTTCTCTGCACAACATCTGTTCTACCAACTCCAGGCACCCATTTTGTTTGAAAACTCAGAAGGAATGATATTAATTCTTTAGAACCAAGAGATATTAATTCACTTGAACATGTTCCTGAAGCCCTTTCCCCATGTGAGTACAGGAACACAGCCACTAAAAGAACAGTCCATATTTTAAGGCAGAGCAAAGCATCATGAGCTGTTGTCAACAGATGTGAAGGTAAGCTTTCCGTAGCTGAAAGAGAGATCTAATATACTAGCCTTGGAAATTCTTCCTTTACACCACTGGCCCCATACTTGTGCAGAAAACGCAAAACATTCATTACTGTGAAGCAGAATAGATGGACTCAGATGATAGCTCCTAGGAACCAATTAAAGGGGTTAACTCAGCCATGAGACTTCATAAATGAATCCAATTCCTTTTTTCTTTATTTCCTTCTGCAGCTCTGAGACAAAGCTGGAGAAAATACATAAGCTCAGGGATCTTATATAGTGACAAATGACTGTGTTGCTACTACCAATAATGGGTCTTTCTTCCAGACACAAAGAGCTGTGCTGAGTTTTCTGTTGCTTTACAATACCATAAGAAAAAGAGAACATGAGGTGTATAAGTAACATAAGCCCAATGTGTTAATCAAGTGGGCATGTTCCCTGTATTGGCAAAAACTCTTTTATCCAGGAATTAAAGTTTGATTCCCCACCACCACCGCACTCTTTTTTGCAAACTTGGCGGGGGGGGGGGAGAGACTGGAACATCAAATTGCAGACACTTGCTTTCAAAACTTTATACACTGACTTAGGATGATACTTCATGTCCATCTCATTGCTGTTCGCGGTCCCGCTGGGGACCGGTACAAAGTAATCTAACCGTACGTCCATTGCGGGATGAGGGGAGTTCGTCCCGACCACGCCCCCTGTACTGCGATTTAAGTGGGATGAGAGATTCCCCTCCCTGCCCTCAGGAATCTGATAGTCACACTTCTCGTTCCGAGACGAGTGGCCATGAGGTAAGGCTTATCACGCAACGTGCCTTTCACCAGTACATGCCCTATGGAGTCAGCAATGCAGTGCAGACAGATTAAAAGACAAATGCCTCAAACTTAGCTCCTTAACGCATTGAAGGCAAGGCTTCGGAGAATCGTAACATCGAAAAACAGAAGGTCGGAGCCAAAAACAACAACAACGGAGAACAAAGGCATGGAATTTCACATCTCATCACGGATCGAGGACGTGCGGTAACAGTCATGTCAGTATAATCCATCACACCCATGCGTACACAGGAACAGGGACAGAACCGGAAGAAGACCACATAACCGCAATCGGTATCAACACACAATGAACTTCCTCCCGGGATGAGAATGGATGTGAAGTAACCTTCTTAGACTCCAAACAAAATTCAATGCCCAGCAAGCACCACAGACTCTTATCTGCTCCTCTGTATTTGCTACCCTTCCCACTCTTACTGGGCAAAGGTCACATCTATCTGCCAACAGCAGATCAACAACTTCATAGAAAGAGCTAGAATCAACATATGAGGTAGTGAATGTATTAACCAGATGACAATTTCAATAGAGTCTTCCGAGCATGGTGAGGTTCTCTGCATAATAGGAATCACTGAAAAATCCTAATTTAACAAAATAGCCTCACAACACAAAGGGCACTATTGTCTTCAGACTGTCATTCTCCACATAGTAACAAGGCTTTTTTAAAATGTGTGTCTTCACTTTGAGTTAATTTGAATTAATTCTATGGATGCCTCTACAGTGGTACCTCTACTTGTGATTTTAATCTGTTCTGAATGCCTGCTCTTAAGTCGAACAACTCTTAAGTACAGCAGCCCTATCTAAAAAAAAATCAAATAAATAAATTGAAAAAAATAAAAATTATAAGTAGAGCAAACCACATCTAAAATTTTTAAGGCAGCAATTAAACCACCAATGTTTTTTCGCTCTTTCTCTAATCCATTAGCAAACTGAAAACAGAAGCTAAAATCATTTCAGTAAAATCATGAGCACTGTCAGTGAAGTTTCATTTCTCAGATACTGCAGAAAGAGAGATATTCATGCTCTAAGAGTTAACCATGAAGGAGAGGTGTCTGTATTAGTGAGAAAACCAAAATAAAATCTTGAGAAGGATCTTGCCAGTGACAGGGTGAACGAACAAGGTGAAATGCTAAAGCACTGATAGATTTACAGGAAATAAACCATAAATTAGTGCCCATACCGTCATGAATCCATCCAGCAAACCTGAGTCGGGCTTTGGAGGTGCCTGTAATCGCTCCATAGACCACTTTTCAATGATGGAAGAAACCTGGCTATTTTCTGTATTCAAAATCCTGAATCCGGTCATGTTAACCCCACTGTATCGATATGGTTCCACATCAAGAGCAAAGAGGTCCTGAAGGAAAAGGGAAAGAGAAGCATTTGTAGAGGCTTTCACACATTCCAAATCTTCATATTCTCTACATGTCCACTCCACCCAAAACCAAAGCATCAATGCTATAAGAGAGCATTCAACTCCTCAAAATATTGTGCACTGAAGTATTTGTTCATAATGTTGCACTAGAGTAGTGCAGCTAATCTTTCTAGCTAATCAATGCTGCTGCTTTTTACCTACATATGCACATGGCCACTAACACAGCACAGTTAGGGAAATGTCAGGCAATGTCACTGAACCATGACTTCTGCTGTTTCCTGATGTCCATAAGAATGCATCACAAAAATGTTATAGTTCCATACTTTAATCAACCTTTTCCAATGCTATATCAGATATTGCATGTAAAAAAGCAAGCAAACAAAAGTCACTAAACCAATACATTCTTGCCAGTACCAACAGTTGCATATTCTTAAGCACAGCTGCCCAACTCATTTGCAGGCTCTTTCCTGCATCATTCTAATTAAGACATTGCTTGTTCGCCACGGATGCAGAAGAGTAGCAATTGAAATATTTCAACACAACCTCCGGCAGACATAATAAAAAAGTAACGGGATCAGAAGCAAGAGCTGTAATTCCATCTGGTTAGCACAACAGTGACTGTGGATAATGCAAGTGGTTAACACAATTATCCAATTACTGCAGTAGAATTTGCCTGAGAATAGAGATAAGGAGCTAATCTGAGATAATGAAACCAGAGATACCAGTTGATTATCAGTGTTTTGTGCCAGTGCCAGGATGAAGATATAAAAGCCTGACTATTTATTTATTTATTTATTTATTTATTTATTTATTTATTTATTTATTTATTTATTACACAGTCATCTTTAAACTTTATGACCTGCCAAGCTGAATCAGAGCCACTGTGGAACCATGGTAGGAATGCTGCAATGGGCCTTGGGAAATCTTGCCATTGTTTGACCACCATGAACTAGCCATTCTTTCTTAGCCTGACCTAACTTACAAAGCAAAGCAAAGTGTTCTGCTTATATACCGCCCCATACTACTACAAGTAGTCTCTGGGCGGTTTACAATTTTAATTACAGAGTGCAGGCTACACATTGCCCCCCAGCAAGCTGGGTACTCATTTTACCGACCTTGGAAGGATGGAAGGCTGAGTGAACCTTGAGCCTGCTACCGGGGATTGAACCCAGGTCGTGAGCACAGTTTTACCTGCAGTACAGGCATTTAACCACTGTGCCAAGAGGCTCTTACAGGGATGTTGTGAAGATTACAGACCAGGGGGAGCCAAATGCACTGCCTTGAGCTTATCAAAACACTTGCAGGTTATCAATGCACTAAACAAATGAACAAAATGAACAAACTACCACTTAAGGGTTGTGATTTGTGAAATACTGGAGTGGGTTTCTTTTTTTTCAACTCAGGAAAGACTCTTTGTCAGTGGTAAAACAGTATGTTGATTTGAGAGGCATTTTTCAGTAGTAACAGAGTATCAAGTCACTTCATAATTGAGGTACTGGGTGCTGCGATGATGAAGGGTTTTCTTAAGCAGTTGGTATGAATGGTTCTTTATTTACAGTTTTTAGCCTAACCTTACATGATATTAAAATATTAAATATGACACAATAAGACCTTGTAGTGATGCATTTAGAAAAAAGATACAAAATGTATACAATAAACAGCTGGCAAGAGATTGAAACAGTTAAGCCAACACCATGGCCTGAGTGAGAACTACACTCAATGGACAGCCACTGTGGCAGTACAAAAATCTTAGCAACGCAATTTGTGATCTGCGGGGACCTGTCTGAAAGAAGTAGCTTCACACAGAATGCAACAGTTTGGTAGAATCCAGACTGCCTTTAAGGATGTTATTCTGCTTTGGCTGCAATAAGCCTGGATGCATCCCCCCCCCACCTCCCAGTGAAAGGGGAGCAACTGTGTGGGAATCTGATAGCTGGGATTCAGCCTAGGAGGCATTTCTATTTAATGAGTGGGAAAGCCCACCTGGTGGTATTCCTCTTGCCTAAATCCACATGCTCCAGACTCTAGACCCTGTAATTTAACTCAGCCTGGGTTACCTATTATTTGCCTTTAATTTACCAGCTTGTTTATTCCTGACCTGGCGCTGCCTGTTCATCTCCACTTATTTACTGTTGGTTACTGGGATAATTCCTGTTTGCTTTGTCTTTCCTCCATCTACATTCCTCTCTCCTTCTCATTAAATCGCTTCCCATCTGCAAACAGCAAGGGCATGGGTTATGGCAATCAATAACTGGGCAAGGCATGCTCTGTTCACAAGGCAGTCATGAGGCAACCCTAGCCAACCAGCATATGTAACGTATGTAATGTTTTCCTTGTAGCCAATCACTGACTCTGTGCATACTGTGGAATGTAAATGATATGGAATAAAACCCAAATGGCAAGGGACGATCATCATCATCGCTCCGCTAGTTGGACAACTGGACTTGAGTCTTTGTTTCTTCATCAGGATCCTCCCTCACAACCGTGAGAAAGACATGAAGGAAAACTGCAGCTGCCATCCTCCCAAGATAGCAACAAATGATAAATTGGGCATTACTAGTACCAAAAATCCAAACTAATCATACGCAGAGAGCCAACACTTGAAATTCCAATTAACGTTTTATAATTTAAATACACTTAATAGTACAATTTTTCATAGTCATGAAGATGCTCATTCTGGGCCACAATACAGTGTGCAAAAGTGTACTTGTGCACCCCCTGGCCCATTTGTGCTAATGTACTGCTCAGTTTTTGGGTGGGGAAACAGACTGGAAAAGCCTAAAGTGGGAAAGCGGTGAGAATTACATCATTGTTATCTGGCACCCCACATATTAAGGCAATACCATCTATCTCTATATATCACCTGTTTGCCAGGCTAAAACCCAAGACAACTATGCAATAAGCAAATGAACTGAAAAACAACAACAAAAATCCTATCATATTAGCCTGTTGAACAATTTGGCGAGGTGCAAAAACTACTTGGAATAAATGTCTCAAAAACCTTTTCCCTGTAAATTTGGGAACCTTCCCAGACATCCTGGACAATCATATAAATAACTATGTAATTTAAACACATTCCTGTTTACTTAAAACCATAATAAATATGCACAACAGTTCAGGGAGAATTAATGAGCTATTACATTAAACTCCAAATCAATCACGGAAAAGTACACTTCCAAACAACACAGCTAAACACTGTGACTAGAAAATTTATTGGACAAGGCTTTCACTGTGTCAGGTAAGAAGTAATTAATAAAATCAGAGGAGCCCAAAATGATACAGGTTTCACGGTTGAGCACAAAAATTGATCATCCCCTGGCATATCTGAAATTTTCCTTAACTGTCAGCAGCTGAAATTTTATCTTTAAAAAAAAAAGACACAGCCTCTCAACAACCTCCTTCCACCTTGTCTCTAAAACGCAAATGAGGATATTTAATTAGATAGTGCAAAACCTGACTGCTAAATGCATCATTTCAATATCTTATTTATGTTTCATTAGCTTATTTATTACTCTGTTTACATCCTTTTCCTGGCAAAGAAGAGGGAGATCTATTTTGGGTTGTCCTGCCACCTCCCGTGCAGGCATCTAGGCCTGGTTGCCTTCAACCAGACAGATCTACACTGTTACTGTGTATCACTCTTTCTGCTGTGTCACTGGCTAGCAACACCATGAAGAAGTGCTTGCCGACACGTTATGCACCCAATCACTGACAGATAAAGCAGCAGCATATGAAAGCAGCTTGCTTTGCAATTTGATTCACTCTGACAGGTGGTTCTCCTGATCAAAACCATAAAGGCTTGTAAGCAGTATTCTGAGGGAAGGCATATACTGTATATGGTCAGCAAGCAAAGTTATCCAAATTCACTCATCTTGCTCTTCCCAGGACATCAACAGTTTTGTTCCTTCCAGCAGATATTCAAGATAGCTTGATGTACGTGTTTTCTTCTGAAAAGGTTTGGCACAATACAGTGGCCAATGCATATCTGCAATGTAATTTCTTATTTTTGTGAATCCAACCTGAATATCCAGCATTTATCTCTCCATATATAGTAAAATTCTCTCTTGTAAACATTGAGCATCACTTGGTCTGCTAGGGAAATAAATACAATGACACTATAGTTGCCACAATATTTGGTACCTCTATTCTATTGGAACTGGAATGAAAACTGAACGTTTTATGTGAGCCAATTTTTAAAATTTCCCATATTTGTTGGCATATTGTTTTCAGAATTTTAGCAGATTTCATATCTTGAGTGTGAAATTATTCTCTTGGTATTCCACCTATTCCTGCAGATTTAGTTCTTCCAAATACTTTGAAGATAGTTTTCATTTCTCTTTCCAAGATTCTTCATCAAAAGATTTTTCTTTTGAAAGCACCTGCTATCCTTGCTTTTTTCTGTATAGTTTCTCAGTAGATTGTTCCAAGAAAAGGAGTATTCTGAAGGGTCTGCAGAATAAGTCAGCCTTTGGACTATTCATTTTTGCAGCTATGGCTAAGAACTCTAAAACTTTACACTGAGTAGCTTGCACATTTTTGCAATGCACATACATGTTACATAGAATACCACGTAGGTTTGTGAAGCACTTAAAATACTAATTGTGCACAATTCAAATTCAAATTCAAATCAACAAATGTGATAGCACCAACAATAGGATTCCGTCTCAGAACCAAACGTCCTCCTGAATTATGCCACTAGATTTCACAGTCCAATAAAAATCAGGAGGGAGTCAGCAGCATCCCACCCCCAACGAGGTGATTGGCACTACCAACGGCATCATAAGAGGGGTCTCCTCAGATGAACTAAAGAAAAATGTAAGAGAAAATAATCCTTCAGGCACTTTTGTACCTGCATCGTTTAGGTCTTCTCATGTGGCAGCCCGGACATGCAATGGAAACAGGAATGTAGCTAGTAACTCCTGCAAAGTATTTAAATACTGCATTATATGGCTGCAGCAGGATAAACCAACTAAGTGTCTGCTGCAGTTTCCTGTCTCTTTATCAGCTCCAGTTCTGACTGCACATCCATGAGTCTTGGAGGTTTTGGTGAAAAGAGCTAACCTGCAAAGATTTAACTCAAGCTTTCTTACAATCCTGCTTTTCTTGCAGCCATTATGTTTTCTGTAGCTGCCATGTAGCTCCCGACTAAGATGGAAACAGAAGAAGAAAATGCAGAGCTGCTTATCTGACATCACTTGCTTATAATTTGTTTAAAACCTGTAATATAGTTAAAATCTATTTATAACTGATACAATCATAATCTGATATACTATATAGTCAGATAGAAGTCAGATCTCAAGAACCGGTATGGCATTATGTTGGTTGTTAGTTTGGGAGTCTACTTGGATGTAAATTCCTTCTCAACTGTGAAGCCCATTGAATCACCTTGAACTAGCCACACCATCTCAGCTTGGCCTACCTCGCAATGGCATTGTGACAATTAAGTAGGCAAGAAGCAAGCTATGTATCCAACTTTGAACTCACTGGAGGGAAGGTGGGGTATAAATGGAATTTCTACAAAAACAGATCAGGAGTGCATACTTTAAACAGCTTTAGTGCAATAGGCTTGAAACAGTGCATTGGACCTTAAATGTTCCCTGCTTTTTAAATTCTTTATGGGCAATTTCCTTCCAGAACAGTAACAATAGCACTGCAGAAATAGCACTAAAACTCCACCAGTCCAAAGGAGGGGAAGCCATTCCTGATTACATGCTCCTTTCCTTCCCCCAAAAATGAAATAGACCAAGAAACAAAAACTCAAGAACAAAAACCGAACAGAATAAAAACTGCAAAGCCATTAAAACCCACTCCCTACCCACCCAAATTCTGCCAGCTTTCCATAAATAATATTTCTGAGCATTAATTAAGCCATTCTCAGGAGCTTCCAAAATCAAAAGGAGGGGAAAAACGCATTTAGTACAGTAATTCTTTCCCTCCAGTTCCTGAGAGACCATTTCCACTTTGTTAAGTAATATAATTAAGAAAGCAAAGGCCTTTGTCTGAGGCCGTCAGTGCATTCTTATAAGCTACTTACCAATGTGGTAAAGATGTAATGATAGTATTCTGTCATCATGCCCATTGCTAAAGCCTAAAAGGGAAAAAAATCCAATATATACAATATTATTATTTTATAAGTTATATAACATTGTTTTTTCATATTTTAAGGTTACCCATAATAGTACATTTAATCACAGTAATATACATAATGAAAATCCTCCAGAAGAGTAAGACTGGAATGAAACTATAGGACTAAAATTAGGTCAAGCAAATCATTGCTTAGCAGTTAGAGCAGATTACTGACTACTAAAGAATTTTATGAACCAAATCTGCTGATAGAAACACTATTAGTAGGCTGTTTAGAGCTTCAGATATGGAAGGAGCTTATAGTTTTACATATTAATGGGGACATGTTCAGTGCCAACCAAAAGTATGAATGGAGAATGGTTCCACTGATTGTGTTTTATTATATATCTTTACTAGAGGAGTGTATCAAATGAGAAGAGTAAAATGTTACTCCAACAAAACACTGCTAAGTAATCAAAATGGCTTTTTTAAAAGTGCCAGCAGTAATCTTTGAACTCTTCAACCTCCACTACATTGCCTGGTAAGCAGCACTGGGTTTAAGAGCTAAAACAACATTTGATAGCATCAATGGATCATAATAGTAGTGATTACTTTCTGTCAACTCCATTCTGATTTATGGCAACCCTTTTCAGAATTTTCTAGGTAAAGAGCATTCTGAAATGGTTTATTATTCCCTTCTTCTGGGGGGTGGGGTGTCCTAGGACTGCAGCCTGCCCAAGGCCAAACAGGCTGGCTCTTTTCCGGCAACACATAGCATGGAAAAGAGCTCCCAAACTCTGATTCACTAAACAATCTAGCTAGATGAGTAGATGATGATGATGATGATGATGATGATGATGATGATGATGATGATGATGTTGATTAGAGATGGGCATGACTCAGCGAAATTTTCATTTTGTTTTCATTTTTTGTTTTCGTTACGCAACGAAAACGAAAATGAAAATTTTCCAGAAAACAAAACGAAAACGAAAACGAAAACGAAATGAAACATTTTGCCGTGTTTTTCGTTTTCGTTACGGCAGACACATTGCATTGAAAAGAATGCTAACGAAAATGAAAACTTTTCGTTTTCGTTTTGATTTTTTCATTTCGTTTCGTAACGAAAACGAAAATGAAAAATGCGCAAAAAAACCCGAAAAATGAAAACGAACCAAAACAGACCCTTAAACGAAATAATAATAATAATAATAATAATAATAATAATAATAATAATAATAATAATAATAATAATAATAATAATAATGTGCTGGCTTTGCATTTTATGCTTCAAAATAAAGGCATTGGGCAACCCCACAGGGACCAAAAATAGAATAAAATAAAAGCAGCTCTGAAGCCCTCCTCCAAAACTCCCACAAATAAAATCAAAAAAATTCCTTCACTCTCTTTATGGGGTGTGTGGTACTCCTGCCAAGTATAGTCACAGACCAGCACCTTTTATAGTCCCACAACCTTCACGTTAAAAAAATGAAGTTCACCACTGGAAGATGCAGGCAAAAGTTTCCACATTTTTTAAAAAAGTATGTAAGGAAAAATGATGATGAAGTTCACAACAGTGGTTCTGGCCTTCTAAGATCCAGATATGTGGGTGTGTACCCCCCCCCCATTGCTCTGGGGACTGCCAAATTAAAGTGAAGCAAAATCCAATATTCCAATGCTGCCATCAATCAGATGCTGCCTGTGTCAGAAAAATAAACCGTAGTCTGCATTCATCCTAGCCAATGTCCATTTTTGGATCCAGTTGTCTGAATGAAGAGATGCGGTCAGAGCTTAATTTACTTGTTCTGCCACATATTATTAATAATTTTATGCTTTTTTTGTTTGTTTTTGTTTTTAGTCCTAGTGGGTGGAGATGTTTAATTTGATTTTGTTCTGCTATTGTGCTGTGAATTTACTGATAGTATTATTTGTTCTTTTTGTTTATTCTGTGAACCACCCAGAGTGGCCTTATAGCCAGATGGGATGTAAATAAATAAATAAATAAATAAATAAATAAATAAATAAAGTCAAAGTCCAAAGCCATCTAAGTTATTCTGGCACCTAGGGCAGAAAATCCCATAAGTTCTCATCCCTCGGTAGGAAGAAAATAACAAAATGAAGTGCTGCCCTTTTATGACACTTTGAATTTATTTCTTGAACACCCTGGACAACGTACGGGCTGTTTTACTCTCTGAACTAAATAATTACTATTTTCACTTAAACAGAAGTCAGGTGAACCTTGCAGCACAGAGGTTCACAAGAAGACCCTTATGCAAGGCTTCTGCATAATACGTATTGTCTCTCTATGTGAAGAAATACGCATTGCCAGGAATATGCACTGCCTCTGTATGTACAGAAAGTTTGACTCCTCTCTCTCTCTCTCTCTCTCTCTCTCTCTCTCTCTCTCCTGTCCTACATGGACCAAGAAGTGGGGGACCTTATCTGGAAACAATGTGGACGTAACTTTTCCTACCTCTGGCTTCCCCAGTAAACAAATCCAAAAAAAGAGAGGCCAAAAAAAATACTAATTGAGAATCTTTGCTTAAAGGGCACTCTTCAGAAAAAAAAACTTCTATAGAAATGCTTTCAAGATCAGCTTCTACCCCATTTAAGAAAGAAACAGGAGGGGCTTGAGAATCTGCTTAGTCTATTTGGAGCATGATGCAGAAGAAACCTACCTTGTTACCAAAGAAGGGAAAAAGAAAATTCAGCAAAGCCAAGGCTTTTACTGGGGTTATAAAGCAAAGGTCCCACTTTCCACTGGTCCTCATAAAACATGGTTGCTTTTGCTGACAGAGATATTGTTAAAGCTACATTTGCACACAATCTAGGGGTCCATTATAAATAATGCAACCTGGCTGATGGCTTAACTTCTTGCTCACATGGCAAAAAAGTTGGAAAGTGTTTGAGGGTTGCTTGTTCTTTTCTTTTCTTTTTTTGTATTTTCTTTTTTATTTTTTGCTAAGACTGGCCTAGTAAACTTTTTGGATTCCAGCACTCTAACCTACATGGGTAATCAGACAAAGTCAGCCATTTTAGGCTATGGTGCAAAGCCTGAGGGGTTGAGTTCTAACAGAAGGGGGCTTCCATTCATGGAAGGACAATGGCTAACAGATCTCTTTCAGATATCTACTCACAGATCATATTACACCTTTTAGCTAACTAAACTAAATACTGAACTGAAATCTTGAGATTTAGTTCTCCAAGAGCACAATACAGCCCGTCATAGGAAAACACCCTAAGAACTCAAATCAGTACAGGGTTTTGGAAACTGCACATTCAGAAATTGGGTCTAATATATATTTAATCAAGCTTTTTCTCTAATAACCTTTTGTTAAACCAAGAGTTATTAGTTAACTGCACTTTCCATTACTTGAGAGGCTTCTTGACGTTAATCTTTAAAGAGTGACACATAACTAAGGAGTTATGGACATATTCATTTTTAGTTATTTTTAATTTAGAAAAATACACCTGGAAAAACAAGAATGGAGGAATATCCCCCAAATGGCCTTGCAGAAGTAGTATTTCAAGAGCAAGAAATAAACTTTATTTCATATACTTCTAGAATATAAATGTTGTAGTGTAGACATTCATCAAAGCACGAATGCCATCTTCTTTAAATGAAGACATAAACAAAGTAAGACAATTAATGCTAGTCAGTTGCTAATGTTCCCTTCCTAGGAAAGGTAAGTGAATGAGTGGTGTCTAGGCATTTCTAATCACTCTTGGATAAAACTGATTACCTCTCCATCCCACCACCTGCACTGGTGCATCTCAGAAGAACACATGAAAGGGTCTTCTCTGTTGCTGCTCCCAGACTTTGGAACTCCCTCCCGCTGGAGAGCAGGACTGGCATTTCTCTGCTGTTTTTCTGGAAGCAGGCAAACAGCTTCCTCTTCAGGCAAGCTTTCCCTGAATGAGGGACTTCCTACTATGTAACTTTATATGGATTACCATACATGATTGCATTGACTGATTTCATAAGGATACCAGTGTTTCCATGATGCTTTTCACCCCTCATAATGGATTTCACTTTTCTTCTTGTGTGCTCCTTGTAGCTCTACTGTTACCTTTTAATGTTCTAAGATGCATCTTTTAATTCCCTGTTCGTAACTTGAATATGTCTTAAATGTTCTGGGCTGTATATTGTCCCTCATCATTGTAAGCCACCTCGGGTCCTTTTCCAAGGAGAAAGGTGGGGTAAAAATATTCTAAATAAATAAATAAAGTGATTTTATAATTCCATTTCAAAGCATACATTGCTTTGGTTGTCCTGCGATATGAGTTTCATAATCAGAAAGGCAGATGGAATGTGAGCCTGTTAATTCTCCAGAACCTCTTGTAACAGGTTTTGATACATTAATATCCTTTTGGAGAAGCTAGCAAGGAGGTTCCCCTCCTGCTTAGGTGGCCAATTGGAGAAACTGATGTTTAGCAATCAGTATTTGGTAATCCTACTCAGGACTGTGCCAAGTTCTACTTTTTTCTCTTATGCCATTTTAATGACTTCACTGAACCAGAACCAGAGGGGCAGCATCTTAGTCTGAGGTGCCAAAAATCTGTACACTGTCATCATATACAGGTCTGGCTGTTGTCTAAAGAAGTTAACCTCTCCATGAGAGCTCACATTACAATATGAGCTTTAAGATGCCATTTTTTGTCTTCTTTATTTTTTCATGTTTGTTTTGTTTTTGCCTGACAGCTTAGGCTGTGAATGCCCTGAACATATTCGAGCATGATAATGAACCAGCGGAAGGTAAACAAGATGTTTATATTTATAAAGGGTTAGAAATTGCCCAGCTCTGCTGTAAAGGATCAGTTTTCACAGTCTGCTTATTCATTCAGTGCTACAATTAGAAACTCAAACAATCTCTTTGCTCATGAACTCTTTCTTCAGCTCTGACTGATTTGCCAACTGTGATCTAGTAGCCTGGAGCATGTTGTGTTGTTTTTGATTGCCCTGTTTTGTATTTACACCATTTTTAATGTTGTGTATTGTAAGCCAACTGGGGAATTATATCATATGTTGGCTTGATACGTACAGTAGCATTAAATTTGAACCAACTTACAATAACCCTCACAGAGCTTTCAAGTGAAATGTATAAGGAAAGGCATTAGCACTTCCAACCATCCCAGTGACTTTCAGTTGGTGACCAGGGATTTGAACCCAGGCTTCCCGAGTCTTAATTTAATACTCTACCCACTACATGAAACTGGATATCCTTACAAATGTATCCTTAGAAATGTAGTAAACAAAATAAACAGGCAAATCCTTTCAGAACTGTCCTGGTGTTGTACTGTAACTATTAAACGCCCTATATGGACACTGAACCCCCTAGAGGTATTGAAATAATGGGATGCAAAGTGATTGAATTTAAAACAGAATAACAAAAGCAAATAGTAATGCGAAGGACAACAATAAATGTAAAGGTTTTCTCGCCAGACACAATCCAGCTCCAACTGAACAATTTCCCTTATCAAAATATTTCTGGCCACACATTATTCACTTCTCTGCTTATCATCTTCTTAAAAGTCTAAAATAAAATAAATAAAACTCAGAAATAGTTCAGGAAGGAATTCTTCCTATTTTCCATGAGCCTGTTTTTATTAGAGTTGATATCCAACTTTTACAGACACCGGACTCAATGCTGTTAAACAGATGAGACTTGCTGTAAGTTTTAAATGAATAAAACTCATTTGTTAAAAGGCTCCATTCTACTTGGAACTAATGGACAGATTTAGCTCCTCTACTTTCCGATCAGTGCTGTTATCTTAGTAAATGCAGATGGGGCAAGAGACATCTGGGGAAAGGGGGATGAGATTACCTGTTTTAAAATGCCTGCTGCCATCTCGTGACTGCAATCAAAGATGACATGGAATTCCTTGCCTCTTTTCATCTCCTTGAGCAAAGGCTTTGCATCTTTTGTGTCAGCTGGTAACTGCCGGATTTTGAGACGCAGGTTGTACCGTGATGGAGCCTTAATAAGCTCTTGTAATCGAATAAGACCTTTTCATTTTATTTTTTTTATTTTTGAGGGGAGATTTGAAAAAGAAAAGAAAAGACACATGATACAAAAAGATCAGTTACTGAAATAAGAGTGTGACCTTGAAGGAGCAGCTGTTTTGTAATGGCCTTTGAAAATTTTCTCTTCCCCCTCCCCCCACCCCGAGGTATCATCCTTTTCAGGTACTTAGCCCTATGCCTGCATATGGAAATGCATGTTTTAAAATAGAATCCTCACACTCCCAGTTCCTTGCCACAGCTTCTCTCTTCTTTCGTTGCTAATATTGATAGACAGTAATCAGCCTGAGTTGGGATTACCTTCTGAAATACAGGCAAATCTTCCTTTCCTAGGAGTTAAGGCATTTTTTCCAACAAAGAATATGTAGCATTACTCTAATTCACTTACACCAACATGCTGCACTCCTTAATTGACATTCACACTATTTAGTCTCTGTGACTGATCTGTTAGGTTTACATGCAGATTCACTGTATTAGACCAGCACGGAACATTCTTACATGATCTGCTGCAATGCTGAAGCAGTTTAGCCTCCTTAATCATATAACTAAGGGGCTTCGTTCATTGCCATAATTCATTCATGACATTCTGGATGGCAGAACCTGAAGTCAGTGGCCGTGGCACAGAAGTGACATGAGTGAGTAGGCTGATTCAAGTGATTGGAAACACTTACAGGAATGTGAGTCACTCCGCAAAGTCCATCCAAACAGCAAGCCCCAAGTAATCCTTGCCATGTAGATGACATTTCAGTAGTATTCCCTAAGAGCATCAGGGTGATCCATCAGCTGTTAACCAAAGCTTGCTTACAAGGTAGCAACTCAGCCACCAGGAAGAGGACAGCACTAAACAACCTATTTGTGTTGCCTTTGTCCTCTTTGAAAGAAAAGAAAAATCATTGAAGTCCTGTGAATCTTTTTTTATGACCTACAGTGGAAAGTCTCAATGCCTCATATCTTCAGACAGGCCTGCAAAAGGCTCCTGAAATCCTGAAAGGCCACTCCAGTTAGTGTACAAAGGGGATGGGGATGCATAAGCCTTCAAATATTGGTTGGATCAGTTGGCAAACCCTTTCAACTTCCCTCATCTTTCACCATTGGTCATATTGCTAGGACATCTGGGAGTTAGAGTCAATCAACATCTGGAAGACCTCATGTTCCTCACCCCTGGTCTAAGGAACAGTGAGGTTCTGAATCTTCTAAACTGGTATACAATTAAAACCATGTTCCACAGTAACCCCACACATTTACTCTTGGGTAGCAGAAAGCACTGTAATTGCTGTCTTCTGCTCATTACTACCACCATTGTGAGTTACGGACCAGGAATGAGTGGTTTCAAATAAAGCATAAAATGCACTCCTGTTTAAGCTTCTCTTAGGGGACAAATCATTCATTTTATGTGGTTTATAGTGTGCTGGGGAAAATCCCCTTTTAAAGCAGACACAATGCCTATACAAATAAAGTGTATCTGAAGAAATATCCACAGAGATGATTCTGACTGGGTGCACTGTTAGCAGCTAATGCTTATAGAATAGCCTTAACTTTATTTTATCTGTCCACAATTAAAAGCAAATATGTGTCTCTTTAATCTGTCCCTAACTCCACAGTACAACATATCAGAATAACAGTTTGTGATAAATTAACACATTAAAATATGGACAGGGAACCACTACAGTTTCAGAGTGTAATAATTATCCCAACACAGTTTTTGAAAAATAGTATTGAAATGTAACAATGATAGCCTTAAATTCCAGTTTATCTAAATAGTAAATGGATATTGAGCATCTGCTCTGTTCCCTTCTGTTTCTTTGTTTTTGAAAAACACAATACGTACCAAGGTGAGAATTTGTTGCAAAAAGTTTTAGGTTTCTTTCTTTTTTCCTTTTTGTAAAAGAAATATTTTTATTTCAATATTAAAACATGCTTTGTTGAATGTAATTTTGTTCATATAACTCAAAACTTTTTCCAGGCTTTAAACATTAAACAGAGTAAGCAAAAATGAAAGAAAGAAAGAAAGAAAGAAAGAAAGAAAGAAAGAAAGAAAGAAAGAAAGAAAGAAAGAAAGAAAGAAGGAAGGAAGGAAGGAAGGAAGGAAGGAAGGAAGGAAGGAAGGAAGTGTTTGTGCTAATTGGAATCTCCATAAACATGTTGCTGCACAGATTTTTAGATAAAGATTGGAAAGAAAGCTTAGGAAATGAGTAGAAGAATGTGGAACAATTCAATCCATTCATGTTGAAATCACTTTAAAATGTTTACAGTGTAGAGCTTGAGCAGTTCTTAGCAGGAAGGCTTTCACATCACCCTAAATCTATTACCTTTAACATAGTGATATGCAGTTAAAAGCATCCAGAAATCTCAAGTTGTATCCTTACACTGTCTGTGCAAGGCCTGTGGATACCTGACTACTTCTCTATCTGACAACAGCATGGTAGTGGCTGAAGTTTTGTTTAGAGAAAGGAAGCAAGGACATCATTTTGTGACTATCTAGGAAAGAATTGCAAATGTATTATTTCAGAGAACTGTTGTAGAAGCAAATAATGCTCCCTAAATCAGTGATGGGGCAGCTCTGGCTTGCCAGACCCCCCCCTCCTCCCTACAACTCCTAGGACTCTTGGCCAGCATAATTAAAGGTGGTTGCCCCCCCCAAAAAATATCCCAAGGGCCAAAACTGCCCAAACCTTCTCTAGGCTAAGGCTGAACAAACAGTAGTCCTTTCGGTGTAGTTGGCTGGCTGTAATGATTATCAGGCCAAACTGGCAGCGGTGAGGAATGACTCAGGAGGTACAATCCAAAAACATATGGAGAGTTGCACACTTTCACTATCCAGTTTACTATAGTCCTAATCAAGTGGAGAGAAAGCAGTAGAGGGCTCATAAACTTCAGTCCAACAACAGGATGCAGATGAACTTTTCCTACTCCTAATCTATAGCATCCTTTACATTTAAGGAAGGCTTAGGGAACCACAGCAGGGGAGTGAAGAGGCTCCCCAGTGAGTCTCAGTGGCCCAGATAATAGGAGGGATGAAAGAGCCATAACCCCTGTCATAACCAGGACTGCAGTCAAAGCATTGGGTGGAATTTCTTTACTTGGTACCATACTGTGTCTGGCACTTCATCTTAGTACTTCCCCTTCACTGAGTAAAAAGGGATTTGAGAAGGAAAATGCTCTCAGATAGTACTTGTATGTGACAGCTGAGCCTTGACTTTAGGTTTCAGATGCTACCTACAAATGCTAGTTGACAATAGCTGAGTTTACTTTTCTTCTCCTTTTCTTGAACATAGAATGGGAAGGAGGAGCAAAGCAGCTCTTAGGGTCTCATCACACAAAACCCTGGGATTTGACTTGTGCTAATAACCATGCTGAGTTTCACATTCACACAATGAATTCCCAATTGTGTACAATATTTGTTTTGCCCTGACTCATTTTTTAAAGAAGAGAGTTAAAATAAATGACCACCAGACAGCCATTTATTTTAGCTCACTTCCTTCTTAGCTGACTTAAAACTGTTGAGAGCTGGTTTTAGAAAGGAGTTGGTTTTAGAAGCGAGTCTTTCCATACCCAATTTAAGAACACAAACCAAAATACCTTGATTTAGAGCATAATCTGTTCTGGAAACATGTTTGGAAACCAAAATACTCTTATAGCAAAGCAAATCCCCCCATAAGAAATAATGGAAACTCAGATGATTTGTTCTGGGATCCCATAGCACTGGCATAACTAGGGAGGGTCGGAACAGTGCATTTGCCCCAGGGCACGCAACAATTTGGGGCCGCCTGGAGGGGGAGCAGGAGAAGGAAGCCATGCACTATCCTACCAGCACTCCTCCTTGTTGATCCTTAGTCGTGGGAAAGGAGAGAGGGAAGCAGGTGATTGCTTTTCCTACCAGCACATCCATTGATTGCTCCCCCCCTCCCCACGCTAAGGCTTGGCAATTGTTAGCCTAGGGAAAGGAGGAGAGGGAAGTGTGCAATGGAGGTGGTACTGGGGGGAAAAGTCCCATCACCTGCTTCCCTCTCCTCCTTTCCCTGGGCTAACAACCACCAAGCCTTAGCCAGGGGAAAGGAGGAAGTGGAAGCGTGCTGCTTGGCACTATGCACATGCTGTGTGGTTTGTACAGGAGAGCCTTAACTGGAAAGGAGACCCACAAAGAGGCCATGAGAAGGAGAGAGCCATCTTCCCCTCCCCCACTGTTCCCCCAAGCTCTGTTCCCCATCACTGGATAGGTGAGACATGGTTGGGGGGGGGAGAGGGCGCAAAAACTGACTTTGTCCCCTGGCACTCCAAACTCTAGCTATGCCACTGTCCCATAGACCACATACTGTACACACAAAATGCTAAAACGCACAAAAAAGTTGGCTAGAAGTCCACATCCACACGCTGGTTTAGATACCTGGCTGTGGAATCTGCTCTTCTTGGGACTAACAACTGGATTTTACTCTATGTTTTAATGTGACAATAATAAAGATCAATTTGTAGCCATACACACTTGACTAGCTGCCACTCGACTAGAAATTGTTTGAAAAATAAGAAAGGATTTTGAAAACAAATTAAAGAAAAATATAAATATAAAGAAAAATAAAACCCTAACCTGCACTCCTCTTTGAAACCATTCTTGACTGGTGTAGTGGAAACCTCCATTCATCTCTCCTCCCTCTGCTTTGAAGGCTGCCTGAGACAGAATGTTCCAGACAATCACCCACAAGCCAGCAGGGGGTATGAGAGAGAGAGCCATAATTGTGATAATATGACCTGCTCCAGTGCTGGAATTCCAAGACATTGCTTGATGATCAAGACAAAATTTAGAATACAGTGGACCCTTGTATAACAGACAGCTTGTATAACATAAAATTTGTACAACATAAAAAATTCTGGAGATAGGGGAAATTTGCTTAACATAATCTCCTATGGGGAAAATCCGTACAACATAAAAATGGGATTACTCCATTTTCAATGCATTCCTATGGGAATTTGTATAAAGGAAAATTTGCTTAACATAATTTCATTTGGAATGAATTAATTCCTTTATACAAGGTACCACTGTAAATGTTTATCTTGCAAAACACTCTTAAACCAAGATACTCTTAAACCAATGTATTACTGTATGCATATTTGTTACTCCAAGATGGCTTATAATTAGCAAAAATATGCATTAACAAAATAATATTTTAAAATGAAATAACCCACTTTAATCTACAGGGTAGTTGACGATAATAACTGTGTGAGGAGAGAGGGAAAATTAGCCTACCTACAGCAGGCACTGAGGTGGACTGAGAAAATATTTGCTTTTGGATTTTCCAAGTGGAATGAGATAACCTATCATATTTAGCCAGTGGAAGTCATGGGCAATTTAAGTTCAATTAATTTTGACATATTTGCCAACATCTGCATATGCTTTCAATGTCTAAAACAGAAAGAAACTGGGATCTAACTTTTCAGTTGAAGGGGAGAGCAAAATGAATGCATGTATCTGTCCCTATGCTTAAACTCTGTTTATTTTTACTCCCAGGAACAACCTGCACGAGACTCTTTCTACGACTATTGTCAAGGAATTCCAAGAGCCATATCACCCCATGAGGTTTTCTTGACATGGCAAAGTTAAAATAAAGTTCACACTGTTATTTTCCCCAAGATTCCCCCTGCCCAATGCCCCACAAAATGTACTGAATGTCAAGAGCCTGCTCAGTCAAGCCCACTCTTAAACAGTTGGGTGGCACCAATCTTGAACACAACTATGAGCATAATTCTATAGGCCATAGATTCAATTATTTCCCCTATTATATTTTTCTAACTGCCAAAGGTGAAGTGGTAAAGGTATTATTTTTCCACAGCAATGATTTAGATGAGAGACTGGGGAGAGAACTAGGACTGTTTCAACACACGCAGGGGCCTCTTGGTTGGAAATAATAACTTCCAATCGGATCCTTCTTAACAAAAAAAAGTTATTAAAGACCCTATGGTAGAAAAACCCTTGAAAATTAAAATCACATTTTAACTAGAATGAACTAGAGATTGCAAAATATAATTTTCAGTCCCACCGGAGAAATAATTGAATGCCTATCTGAGAATGAACGTAGGAGATCTGCTGTAAGGAAAATAAAATTAATTGTGACCACATGAATTTTCACTCCAGAATCATTTAAAAAAACAACATTAGAAATAACAGCTGAATAGAGGAAGGGTAGATCCGGTGCTTGTTGTACTGTTGCCTTGCTGATGTTTTCTGACTCTATAAAGCAGTCACTGCTCCTCTTTCCGAGTGGCAATGCTTTCAGCCCTACAGCTCAATGGCTAGAAAAATGACTGAGGGCTTGTTCTGTTTCAGAAGCTGCCATCAATTCCACTTCCAAGAGAAATACGAGGAGTGGTTGGCAATCACTCCAGCTGGCTCCTTCTCCTAAAGAGATCAATCACAGCAACCTCTTCATGCTCCACTTGCACCAGCCCTCAGAAACAAGGATCCCAAATTTGCTCCAACAATCCGGGTCTCCTGTGCAGCAACCTTACATGCCACAGCCACGCCACCTGGCAAGACGGCTGAGCGATTTATCATCCCCATTAATTCCGCACAGGAACATTTCACCAGCAACAACTGCCCGAAAATGGGATACATTTTTTTTCCTGCACGTGTAAAAGCTCTCTCTGGGCCAACATTGAAGCTCTTCCATTTTCTGTTGGAACGGCACAATGAAAAGAACCATTTGCAATCTATATATCTGAGCTGCTCAGAAAGAAGTGGGTTGCTATACATTACTCTGGGAGCAAGCATGAGACTGCAAAAAAGATACTATTTGAACTACAATTCCCATGCAACACTCACTGAGATTCGAAACGTTAGAGTGCAAAAAAACAAAAAACAAAAACAAAATGACAACAACAAAAACCTGAAATAAAATTTAAAAAACCTTTTACAAGCTTTAATTGCCATATAATATATACAGGAGGAGCATATACTAGATCTTGTTGCAGTTACATGCTGCCAAGTCAGAACTGAAACATAGCAAGTAGCAACTCTCATAGGGTTTACAATGTGAGTGAGGGATTTAAGAACATAAAAACATAAGAAGAGCCATGCTGGATCAGGCCAAAGGCCCATCTAGTCCAGCTTCCTGTATCTCCCAGTGGCCCCACCAAATGCATTTGGGAGCGCACAAGACTAGAGATCTGTCTCCTGATACCACTCCCCTGCATCTGGCCCTTGAAGTACCCCGGTTTTAAGCCTGGAGATTACACATCTCCCTCATGGTTTGTAACCTGTGATGGACTTTTCCTCCAGGAATTGGTCCAATCCCCTTTTGAAGGCATCCAGGCCAGATGCCATCACCACATCCTTTGGCAGGGAGTTCCACAGACTAACAATGCGCCGGGTGAAAAAAATATTTTCTTTTGTCTGTTCTTACTCTCTCAGCCCTCAATTTGAGTGTATGTCCCCTAGTTCTGGCATTTTGTGAAAGGGAGAAGAGCTTCCCTCTATCCACTTTACTCATGTCCTGCATTATTTTGTATGTCTCAATCATATCCCCCCTCAGGCGCCTTTTTTCCAGACTAAAGAGCCCCAAATGTTTTAGCCTTTCCTCATAAGGGAGGTGCCTCAGCCCAGTAATCATTTTAGTCGCTCTCTTTTGCACCTTTTCCAGTTCCATTATGTCTTTTTTGAGATGCGGAGACCAGAATTGTACACAATACTCCAGGTGCGGCCGTACTATTGTTTTGTATAATGGCATTATAATGTTGGCTGTTTTATTTTCAATCCAATTTATTTTCAAATCAATTTAAAAAGTGCTGGGTTTTTTTACCGGTTCCATACCCTTAGTGATTTTCCTTGACAAAGCTGGGGATTCTCCTGAATCTTAGCCCATTATATTATCCAGTGCACCACACTGAGGACCCATACCACACTGGATCTTATTTATGTGAAAATAAAACTGAGATTAATAATATCAATTATTTTTTGCATAGAGAGAAGAAGTGTGACAGAGATCGTAATACTTATGCAAGACACTGAAAGCAGTACTGCTACATTTTGATATATGCTTATTTGCTAAAGTTTCATTTTCTATACTATCTTAGATTCTTTAGTTTACTCAGTCAAAAAGAGAAAGAGAGGAAAAAATAACTAGCAAGTTCATGCAATGCTAATTGGGTATTAACTTCATACTACTTATCAGCCAGTGTAAACTATCATTCATAGCCCATTGCAATGAGGTGATGCCAAAATATTCAGAGACCTTGACTCTCAGAAGGGGTTCTACTCCACCTCACTATCCACTTAGTAAAAGACTTGGATTTATTTTGAGAAGAACTCTCAAGAAACATCTAACACCATCCTTGCTGAGCAGTGGAGTGATCCAACCACATATTAAGGTTTTTGACAGTGAATTGAAAGAATGGGAAAGCAAAGAAGCAATGCGTAAAGTAAGGCAGAAAGACATAGAAAAATGGGGGGCTGTCTGAAAACTGAATCAGGCCAGTGTCCCATTTATTATAGGAGGATAATAATAATAGGAATCTTTATTGTCATTGCCCCCTTGCAGGAACAACGAAATTTTGTGGTTGCTATATAAAACTCATTTAAAACATTTCACATAGATTTAAAAACAGGCACAACACATAATATGACATATAAAATGACTAGAATATGACATATAAAATAAGCTGACTTCAAAGTCCAGGATTTCCATTTAAGGCCAATATTGCTCTAAAAAAGAAGCTATTTTTGAGACGGTTTGTTCTTGCCCTCAGTACTCTATATCTCCGTCCCGATGGCAGCAACTTGAAGAGGCGATGACCAGGATGTGATGGATCTCTTAATATACAGTGGCACCTGGTAGTATAAATTTGTTCTAGGGTGGGGAGTGAACAGCCCACAATACTCTCTGCAGTTCTTATGATTCTGTGCAACACTGTCTTATCCTGGTGGGTACAACTTCCATACCACACACATAACCCGTAAGTAAGCACACTCTCAATTGCACAATGATAGAAGGCCAGCAGCAGCTTTTGTGGAAGATGGTTTTTCCCTTAAAGTTCTCAAGAAAAATAGCCTCTGCTGAGCCTTCTTTGCAAGCCCCTTTGTGTTGACACTCCAGGACAGATCCTCCTGTAACTCAAAGCCCAAAAATCTAAAACCTGTAACCCTCTCCACACCAGTCCCATCAATCACCAGTGGTTGAATATCACTTTTCTGCCTCCTAAAGTCTACCACAAGCTCCTTTGTTTTCTTTATAGTTAGGTGCAAATTATTTATTCTGCACCACTTGGTCAACCTCTCCACTTATTATAACATTACCGATCTGCTTTAGCAATGACCTTCCATGGTTTCAAGTGGGAGGGGCTCCCAGTTCAACCTGTCGATAAACAGGACTGAGGCTGGAACCTTTGGGATGTCACTCCAACAGGCCGCTGTTTTTCAAAACTACAGTAATATCTCTTAAGCCGAATTTTATTCGAAGAGTCATTTCATTTCATGAAAAATTCATCTTGTGAAACACAGTTTACCATATGAATTTATTTTTTTGATATTTTTTTAAAAAAAATTGTAACGTTTTTTCATCTTGCGAGGCACCCCATAGGGAATTTTCATTATGCGAAGCAACTCTATTCCTGGAAATTTTTTTTTTCATCTTACACATTTTTCATCTTACGTGGCATTCATCTTAAGAGGTACTGCTGTAGTTTAAAACAGGCTGTAAAGTAGCTTTTTCAACTCTTTTAAAAATGTTTTTATTTTATGGTGCCGCACTTTTGGTGCCCTGGCGAAGAGAAAAGCAATGTTGAAAAAGAGAGAAGCCATTTTACATTACTGGATGACACAAGTAGACATGGAAAGACGAAATATGTTCTGCAAGATAAGCAGACATTTATGTTCTGCCAGATAAGCAGAAAGATTTTATAAGACTTTAATGAAATAATTGTAATGAACTGTATTTTTAATCATTCCACAACCACACCAGCAGCAGCGTTGTAACTCCTTAGTTGATATCAGGCAAAAAAGGTTTAAAAGAAACAACGTAATCCTTGCAGGCAGAGGGACATCACTTGCTGTGTTTCGGCTTTGCTGCAATGTTGCCAATACACCGCCTTTCCAAAATTTATTGCTTGCTGATTTGTATCATTAATTAATACATAAACCTGGCCTCAGTGAGCAGCAGCAGTTCTCTAGAGGAACAGGATAGCAGAGTAGACCTGTCATTTTAATCTCCCACAGTTCTTCCAACATAGCATTGCTCCAGATAATTATGCAAAATTTAAATGAAGGCTAGAATCAGCTTCCTGGCACTGCTAACAGTGCCAGTGCTGGGCAAGGGAAAACAAATCAACAGAGGACCTTCTGGGGGTCAGTCGGCAATCCAAGCCCAGAAGCTCCTGATCTTATCCTTGCACTGTTTTATTCTCTGTTGTTTTTATTAGCTACTTAGGAACCACATCTTTTCACAGCAGGAAAAAAAACCCTTATAAATACAACTAAATAAATTTGTTAATAAATACATATATATTCAAAGTGGCCACTAGCTACTGAAATAGAACAAACATGCACAAAGCATTAGGTATCAAATTAGTTAGCAAAAGAGAGAAATATTGCAGGAGAGCAACAGAGAATGGAATATGACATTAAAAGAAACAGGATGATTGGGAACTAGAGATGGGCACGACACAGAAAAAAATTTTCGTTTTCGTTTTCGGCTAGGGTCCGTTTCATTTCGTTTCCGTTTTCGTGAGCTAATTTTCAAAATTTTTCATTTTCGTTTCGTTACGTAACGAAAACGAAAACCGAAAACGAAAACGAAAAATTTTTCGTTTCTCCCCATTTAGCTCCATTGAGTGCTTTTCCAGTAACGAAAAACGAAAACTGGATCAAAATTAGTAGTTTCGTTTCCGTTTTCGGTCCATATTTGAACCGTTTTTCATTTTCGTTTCGTTACGTAACAAAAACGATAAAACAAAAACAAAAACGAAAATACCGCTAAGTCGTGCCCATCTCTATTGGGAACAAGTGTCAGCATAAATTAATCAGATATTCTCAATTCTCCTTCTTGTTCAGTTACAAAACAGAGAATGGACACTTTACAGAGCACAATTTGCCATTCTGCATTCACAATATGTTTTACGGCCAGAAGGGACTTTTTTTCAACCCAGAAAATAACCGGCTGGTTTCTTCTCATGCGATGGGGGTGGGGAAAGTTCCTGAAAAATTAAAAGAAGCAATAATGGAGGAAAGGCTCAAAATGCCCAAATGTACCTCCCAGAGGACACATGGAGCCATTTTAGGCCAAAACCACCCCATTCTCTGTTTTGTAATAGAAGAAGAAGAAGAAGAAGAAGAAGAAGAAGAAGAAGAAGAAGAAGAAGAAGAAGAAGAAGAAGAAGAAGAAGAAGAAGAAGAAGAAGAAGAAGAAGAAGAAGAAGAAGAAGAAGAAGTAGTGATGGTTTCAAGAATGTGGGGAATAGCTAGAGATTGGGGGGTGCCCCTTCAAGGTGCTATGAGTGCCAAATGCAGTTTCCAGGGTTCTGGAAGTTATCTGCACCAGTTATTAGAGCTCTGCAGATGACAAAAATGCTTATAGGGAACAGGGGAATACAGATGCATAAGACACTGTGGAATACAAACTCTGCATTCTCAGTATGTACTCCCCTACCCAAAAAAGAATTTGGCCCCCTCTCTCTACAAGAGTGGGACGTTTAACAGTATGTGTTGGATGTCGCGAAAGGGTGAGTTAAAGGATGGATACATTGCACTGATCACGTAACATTTCTGCATAACCTCAATAAGCATGCTACTTTCTACTACTTTTCTGCATAACCTCAATAAGCAGGTTACTTTCAAGATGCTACAGCAAAACAGACATTAAAATATATGAGGGTTGTTAACGGAATGCATGTTGTGAAAACAGTTCCCTAAACTGCCAAATATGGAGGCTGAGGATTTATCACTATGCAGCAGGAAGTGGTACAGAATCCCAATGAGAACATTTTCAGGCACAGAGGTTGATGGAGGGGAAACAATGATCTCCAAAATGGTTGACAACCATGTGAAGAATAGCTTAATGCATGTTGGGGAGGGAAGGAACCCAAGTGATCTGTTACTCTGGCTGTAAGAAAGAAACTCTCTTGAGATCTATGTTTCAAGATATTATGTCATAAAATCATGAGGAAGCACATAAACTTATCCTGTCTCAGGCAAACTACAGGCTAAGTTATGGTTACCGTCTACTGAGTATTGAATAATATTTATAACCAAGACAAGACAAAACCAGCAGTTAGAATTTGTAATGTGTAGTGGCACACCAAAAACAATTATTTAATTTGCATCATACTGGTATGTTGATTTACATGTTGTGAGGGTGGTTTAAGTGCTTTACAGTTTTTTGTTCTACGCTGTCTTTTAAAGCAGTAAGCTGAGTGAAGATGAACCAAGGATGTGAAGAAATCGGTAGATATAGTTTAGGATGCTTCGTAGCCCCATGATTCCCCTTAACACACATACATATTATTCACATCAACAACTTTATAGGAAAGATATAACAGGGCATATAAAATGCCCAAACAATCAGAAGCACTTCATACGTTCACAGCTAACAACATAGACTTAATGGGTGTTGGGAAGGGTTGCTGAGGTGGGACTTTCACGCACCTCAGGCCATTGTACATTTAATGAGCCTATTCAGGCCACTGTTCATCTAACAAGCCTATTTGGGCCAATGTCCAACTTATGAGTCTATTTCAGACCAGGATGACACGAGGTCAAAGTGAACTAAAAATCGGAGGCCTTGCCACTAACTTTCCTCAGACTGACGAAGCTGCTTGGATGAGTAGAGAAATGTTTCAGTCTCGCAAGAAAAGAAATCCAGTTTCCATGATTCAACTTCCAGATAACCTCACCTGATTATCTTCAAAGATAGGGCATATAAACAAGCCACTGCTTGGATTGGCTACAGCAGCTTATCACTGGCACAGCATGAAGAGCAAATCCTTAGCTCACATGACCCATCCACCATTCCAGATCAACCATCCCATTGCTTTAGGGGTAATGAGGGTGGCTGCTTCATCAAGGAGTATGACCCTCCCCTGGGTGAGATTATACAAGGGGAAAGAGAGAGAGAGAGAGAGAGACCTCTTGTTCCAACTGTAGAGAGATATGGCAGCCCTCCCAACCTGAGCATACCCCTGATTGGTTCATCCCGTATCAGTGTCTCCCCAGTCCACACAGTTACAATAGATCTTATTCCAAATTCTGCCTAATTACGTGCAGCCAAGTTTCATTTAAGGTCCATGCGCACACACATACACACACACACACACCTCCACCCTCTCTGTGCAGGGCTTTCCCATCCCCATGCACCCATTGTGACTGTTTTTGTTATGGTTTCAGTGGAACCCATGGTGGCGGTACATAAGAACATAAGAAGAGCCATGATGGATCAGGCCAAAGGCCCATCTAGTCCAACTTCCTGTATCTCACAGTGGCCCCACCAGATGCGTTTGGGAGCGCATGAGACTAGATGCCTGTCTCCTGATACCACTCCCCTGCATCTGGCCCTTGCAGTACCCCGGTTTTAAGCCTGGAGATTACACATCTCCATCATGGTTTCTAACCTGTGATGGACTTTTCCTCCAGGAATCTGTCCAATCCCCTTTTGAAGGCATCCAGGCCAGATGCCATCACCACATCCTGTGGCAGGGAGTTCCATAGACTAACAATGTGCTGGATGAAAAAATATTTTCTTTTGTCTGTTCTTACTCTCCCAGCCCTCAATTTGAGTGTATGTCCCCTAGTTCTGGTATTTTGGGAGAGGGAGAAGAGCTTCCCTCTATCCACTTTACTCATGTCCTGCATTATTTTCTACGTCTCAATCATATCCCCCCTCAGGTGCCTTTTTTCCAGACTAAAGAGCCCGAAATGTATTAGCCTTTCCTCATAAGGGAGTAATAAGCCCAGTAATCATTTTAGTCGCTCTCTTCTGCACCTTTTCCAGTTCCACTATGTCTTTCTTGAGATGCGAAGACCAGAATTGTACACAATACTCCAGGTGGGGCCTTACTATTGTTTTGTATAATGGCATTATAATGTTGGCTGTTTTATTTTCAATCCCCCTTTTTGATAATCCCTAGCATGGAGTTGACCTTCTTCACCGCTGCGACAAATTGGGGAGACACCTTCATGGAGCTGTCCACCAACACACCAAGATCTCTTTCCTGATCCGTCATGGATAACTCAGAGCCCATGAGTTGACAGATAAAGTTTGGATTTTTTGCCCCAATATGCATTACTTTACATTTGGCTACATTAAAACGCATTTGCCATTTCGTAGCCCATTCCCCCAGTTTGGAGAGATCCTTCTGGAGCTCTTCACAGTCTTCTCTGGTTTTTACCACACAGAAAAGTTTTGTGTCATCTGCAAACTTGGCCACCTCACTGCTTATCCCAGTCTCCAGGTCATTTATGAACAGATTGAAAAGCACCAGTCCCAGGACAGATCCCTGGGGCACACCACTTTTCATCTCTCTCCATTGTGAAAATTTCCCATTGACACCTACTCTTTGTTTCCTGGATTACAACCAGTTCTCAATCCCTAAGAGGACCTGCCCTCTTATCCCCCGACTGTGCAATTTTCTCAGCAGGCTTTGGTGAGAGACTGTGTCAAAAGCCTTTTGAAAATCCAGATAGACTATATCCACCAGTTCACCCAAATCTATATGCCTGTTGACCTTTTCAAAAAATTCTAAAAGATTTGTCAGATAAGACTTACCCTTGCAGAAGCCATGCTGATTTTCTCTCAGCAAAGTTTGTTCTTCTATGTGTTTTAAGATTTTCTCTTGGATGAGGCTTTCCACTATCTTCCCTGGGACAGATGTAAGGCTAACTGGCCTGTAGTTTCCCGGGTCCCCCCTCCTTCCTTTTTTAAAAATTGGTGTGACATCTGCTATCCTCCAGTCCCCTGGCACTGTGGCCATTTTAAGAGACAAGTTGCATATTACCGTTAAGAGATCTGCAATTTCATTTCTCAGTTCCCTGATAACCCTTGGGTGGATGCCATCTGGTCCCAGTGATTTGTTAATCTTCAATTTATCAATTAGTCCTAAAACATCCTCTCTTTAAACCTAAAACATCCTCTCTTTTAACCTGTATTTGATTTAATTCTTTAGTCAAGAGGGGCCGTTTGAGCAGCGGAATCTGCTCAAGGTATTCTATCGTGAAGACAGATGCAAAGAACTTCGAGCATTGGCGTAGAAGCACCTGTACAGTGGGTTCTGCAACAACAGCTGCTGCTTTGTTCTCCCCCCCCCCACAGCTATTAGTTTCAGTAGACAAACTATCACATGCCATTATTCTCCCAGTACTAATACCTGCCATGTCATCTCTATGTGATTTTCTACCTTTTCCAACCTCTTTCCCTGCGGATGACGTGTTCCGAACTAGATGTCACTCAGCTCCTGTCGGCTGTCCCCCAGTTATCTGTTTAAAAGCTGCTCTGCAGCCTTTTTGAGGTTGAGTGCCAGCAATCTGGTCCCATCATGATTCAAGTGCAACCCGTGCCTCCTGAACAGGTTTGGCTTGTCCCAAAATGTTCTCCAGTTCCAGACAAATCTAAAGCCCTCCTCTCGACACCATCGCCTCATCCACGCATTGAGGCTTCTGAGCTCTGCCTGCCTGGCGGGTCCTGCACAAGGAACATGTAGTACTTCTGAAAATGCTACCTTGGAAGTCCTGGACTTCAATTTTCTTCCTAACAACCTGAACTTGGCTTCCAAGACAGACCGCTTGGCCTTCCCGTCATCATTGGTACCAACGTGTACCATGACCACTGGCTCCTTCCCGGTTCTCTCTAACATGCTATCTAGATTTCTTGTGATGTCTGGAACCTTTGCACCTGGCAGACAAGTGACCATACGGTTATCATGGTGGTAGCGGTGGTGGTGGGGAGTTTCATGCATGTGTGTGCACATTGCAAGCATACACCTGCACAAAAAAAGACACCGCACAGTTGGGACAAAAATTAGATGGCACATTGCCTGCAACATCCTATTTGTTATTGACTGTTGTCACTATATGATTGTTGCTGCTGCCGTTGATTTCTAGATTGCCCCATAGTGGTAGAACATCTCTGGGAGGTTTACATTGTAACTATGGAAGGAACACTTTTTCATCCATCTCGCCAAACTTGTTTTAAAACCCATTGGTTTTCAGTAAATATAACCTGTTTGCTGTTCTGTAATCAATATAAATGTATGGTATGTTATGCTTACACATTGACTTGAATATTAATGTAGTGTTCCAATTAAACTGTAAAGAGGTACAACTGTATGTGATGGCGGGAATTTTAGTTTACCATCTTTATAGTTTACAGACTGGCTAATGGATAGTAAGGCCGCACCTGGAGTATTGTGTACAATTCTGGTCACCGCATCTCAAAAAAGACATAGTAGAACTGGAAAGGGCTGCAGAAGAGAGTAACTAAAATAATTACTGGGCTGGGGGACCTCCCTTATGAGGAAAGGCTAAATCATTTGGGGCTCTTTAGTCTGGAAAAAGGGCACCTGATGGGGGATATAATTGAGACGTACAAAATAATGCAGGAGATGAGTAAAGTGGATAAAGGGATGCTCTTCTCCCTCTCACAAAATTCCAGAAATAGGGGACATCCACTCAAACTGAGGGTTGGAAGAGTGAGAACAGATGAAAGAAAATATTTATTTTACCCAGCGTGTTGGTTGTCTATGGAACTCCCTACCACGGATGTGGTGATGGCATCTGGCCTGGATGCCTTCAAAAGGGGATTGAACAGATTCTTGGAGGAAAAATCCATCACAGATTACAAGACATGATGGAGATGTGTAATCTCGAGGCTTAAAACCAGGGTACATCAAGGGCCAGATGCAGGGAAGTAGTATCAGGAGACAGATATTTAGTCTTGTGTGCTACCAGACACATTTGGTGGGTCCACTGTGAGATACAGGAAGCTGGACTAGATGGGCCTTTGGCCTGATCCAGCATGACTCTTCTTATGTTCTTATGAAGTCCTGGGTCTAGAGATCTGGTTGGCCCCACCTCTTCTCTAATGATCTTCTGTTGTTCCATGGCACCTCCCAAAGCACATGGCCCATGCCCCACAGTACTTGCCTTGCTCTGGGTGCTGCCCATCCACATTATACCCATTTGACTGGCAATTATGGAAAAAAGAAAGATATTCATAACTTTATCTGTTTCAAAATTATATTTCAAAAAAACAGAATTTGCTATGCCATACTTCTGCAGACATTTCTTCAAGGTTCTCTTTACAAATATATTACATTTTGTAAATTTAATGTATATTATTTCTGCAGGAATAGTATTCAAGGTGCTTAAATGCCATTAAAACATTAAAATCGGGAGAAAAATATAGTTAAACCATACTAGCAGTATTGAACTATTTGATGTCTGACCTCGATAACGGACTGGATGAGAGCCATCAAACTGAAAGTGAATACAGATAAGACAGATATTCTAATGTTTCACGGATCATTGGGCCAGTTAGAAGGAAGTTTAGCAAGTCATTTATGGGATTATACTCCCCCTATAAAATTGAATTCAAAGCTTGGGAGTGATCCAGCTCTCTCAATAGAGGCACAAGTAGCTGCTATGACCAAGAGAGCCTTTATCAGCTTCAGATGATCATCCAGCTGGACAAGAAATACTGAACCTGGACAAGAAATACTGCACAATTGCAGTTCATGCACTGATAAATTCTAAATCAGACTACTATAATTCAGTCTACACAGGGCTGATTCCAAATGCAGTTACCAAGCAGATTACAGGTGCCAGTAGATATGAAGAATTTCCCCAGTCTTATATTTTGTATCAGTGTTTACATTATATTATAGTACTGTACTGTATTTTTAAATGCTGGATGCCTAACCTAAGCAACTCATTATGTATCAGCTCTGCATGTTAAGTATTAAGGAACTTACAAGTAGAATATCGTGACCTTTAAATGCAGTTAAAGTTTACTGTGAATGGAATGCGCCAATCACACGGGGAAAATGGGAAAACGGGAAAAGGCTGTCACATGAGGCAAAACGATACAGTCAAGGAGATAAGTAAAACAACATATTGTAAGACAGGAGACCAAGATTGAAGGAAAATGGAAAGATACCAGTCTGGAGAGAGTGATCAGTGATATATGACTAGCTAGGTACATAGGAGGTACAGCATGTTTGTGTATTTTGTAGGACATTCCATTGGACAATAGTTCCACATGTGCTCCAATTCTTCATTTTAAAAATGATAGAATATATTTTCTTGCTGGTGTTCTCTTTCTCTTCCACCTTGTAGGAGATTGTGTCTGACCTGCCAAGGTGCACAGCATTTTTGCAACACTCATTCAAGGAACCACACTTTCTTACTTGTGTCCCTTCCCTCTGAAACATGTTTCCTGCAGAGTTTGATCAGCAGTATCCCTCTCAGCTTTTTTGGAGTTGATTAAACTAGAATGCTACAAAGCTGCTTCTCTGTGTGTGTGTGTGTGTGTGTGTTGTTACAGTCATGACCAACTCTTCATGACTCCATGTCCATGGAGTTTTCTTGGCAGGAGTTCTGGAGTGGCTTGCCAGTTGCTACCCCAGGCGCCTACAGTACCTGGTATTCCCTGGTGGTTTCCCATCCAAGTACTAACCAGGGCCGATCTGCTTAGCTTCCGAAAGCAGGCAAGATTGGATGTGCTTAGGGCATCTAGGCAGCTTTACCAGTGCTTAATTAAATGACCTGAGATGTTACTTTTGTTTAATTTGGCTTAACTGCACTCAAATGCAGGTTTTATCAATTTAGCTAGTGACAGAATTTTTACAGCATGTGTTGCATAATATGTTTTGTGTGGTTCATCACTGTGTCATCAAATGGGTTGCAAACTGCCAAGAAAGTGATCACATTAATGGGACAGAAGTCAAAATAATAAAATAAATGAATAAATAAACTACTGAAATCTGTCCCAAGACCAATCCAACTTAAATGCGGAAGATGTATCTGAGTGCACACAGTTTTGCCTGCTGTCAGAAAGAGACAGAGGCACAATCAGGGAGTTCAGAAGTCCAGAAGCAGCCACCGAGGCGGGGGGGGGGGGACTCCACCAAATGTATTTCTAACGGCAGTAGGATTGAAAGAATGGTCTGAAGGCCTGAACACTTCACCTGAATAGGAGAATAGGGCTTTATGGCCACTTTCTCCAAATGATATTCGAGGATTTGTCCTAACAAGAATGGCCATCTGAGCCCACAGGCAGGCAGGCAGACAGACAGGCAGGCAGGCAGACAGACAGGCAGGCAGGCAAGCAGAGACAGGGAAGAAGTTGTAGCAAAGGAGTCACGTCTTCCCTGGTCAACAGACTGATCACAACATCCCTAACCCATGATGTTTACAAATGTTTTTTAAAAGTAAATCCATGAATATCATATGGCAAAACAACCAACAACAACAACAACACTCATTGTTTCCTACTTTGCCAGGCAAGGGACCTCTTCTACATTACAAGTGTCTCATTATTTTTAGGTCAGCCAAGCAGCCTTCTTTGACTTCAGACTCTCGGTGAACTTTGTATAATTTATGGGGATTAAAAAGAGCAGAATATTTAAGCATAAATCAAATTAATGTTCACAGTCATAAGAGATTATTAACGCAGGGATGTTGAAGGCATCCAGAACAATAATTAAAATATAAATTTTCTCAGCATTTCAAGACTGTGTAACAAATACAGTTAAACAATACTAAACTATTAAAACAATAGCTTTCCATTAAAGTCACCCCGCAGTAATTAGTTTTAGCACATAATTGCTAATTGAATTTGCCCTTTGGAATTACTGCAAAGGTTACCCAAGCCATTCTGTGCTGAGAGGATACAGAACAGGACACCACCACCCTGAATTAAATATTCTCCCATCTCACAAAACAGATTGCAAAGTACTATTCTCTAAGAGTATATTTTATGCCAAAGTAATTTGGGGGAACTATAGATTTAGATTCATTGTGAGAAGAAAACACCTTCTGAAACCACAGCTAACTACACCTTTTCACAACACTGATAATATTTGTGCACAAGGCTCACCACCACAACAGCATAAAATGTGCCTTGCCATCCTCATCTAAGAGTAATAAGATACTCTTGCAACCTATTTAACCTATTTAACTTTTATTATTGTAATTCATATCTATATACCCAGCCTTCCATGGGAGCAGCTACACAATATCTGATATACAAAAATATCTATAAGACTTTTCTACAAAGTGAAGCAAGGTTGCAACTTACTATTTTCCTGAACATTGTATTATAATTGCTAAGCAAACCAAGGAAATACATGCTTTTTGGTTAAGAGCCCTCTGACTAGTCTTTTTATTATTGCCCCATTTCTCCAGTTGTTGCAGGGCTTGACTACACAAAATCATACTCATCACACTAGCACTATATGGTTAATAAGAACAATAAAGTAACTATGTGGCCATATCCCAAACAAGTACAGTACTGGCTTGAAAACAGGCAGTGCCCACATCATAGAATCATGGAATCATAGAATCATAGAATCATAGAATCATAGAATAGAAATGTTCAAATGGAATCTCTTTTCCTGTAGTTTGAAACCATTGCCCCGAGTCCTAGTCTCTAAAGCCATGGAAAACAAACCTGTTCCCTCTTCAATATGCCATCCTTTCAAATATTTAAACATAGCTATCATATTCCCCCCTCAGCCTTCTTTTTGGAAGGCTAAACATTCCCTGTTCCCTAAGCCGTTCCTCATAAGACATTTCTTCTAGACCTTCAACCATCTTGGTCGCCCTCCTCTGTGCATTTTGCTTTCTCCTGCTTTTTCCCTTTAACAACTATAAATTAACTACAGTTCCAAACAAACCAAGACTTGAAAGCAAACTTGCAACCATGCTTTAAAATTCTTCAAGCGTCCCACTGTAATCCCTAGATAGAACTGGAACACACAATTAAATGCAGCTTTGTGGCTTGTTCTGCCCTTCACGTGAACACAAGAGCACAATGGCACCTACATAAGTAGGGAATGTAGGCATTTCGTGGCATATTAAGGAAGAACATAGTGTCAGAACTGTCTATCATATTATTTCCTTCCCCTGCAGACATTCACATCCAGAATATAGTATGGAAAACAGCTGGTCATGGGGAAAAAACAATGTTAAACAAACTAGTCTACTAGTTGCATTTCTCTGAGCAGGCATGGTCTTGGGATGGATGCATATGAATATTTTTATAGGACTGTGTCAACTGCCACAGGGTACCATATAAATATGTGCCACATAAAGGAAAGAAGGCTGAATAATTAATAAGCAAAATAATAAGAATGACCTTTAGATGTGTCAGAAAATCAATAGCTAACAGCACAATGCCATATACAATCACAGCATTCTACACTACACAGTTACAGCAGTTTGTTGTAACTTTGGTTGTTATGCCATCATCTTATTGGTGGTATATTTGGACTGCACTACTAGGGAGCTTTAGTGACCACCCTTGGATTACATTAAAGCTGGTTTTGAAAATAATTCTGAAGGGGGTGGTGGAATCATTTGGTATTCTCTGAATGGCAACATTGAGAAGGAACTGCAGATATTTCTTCTTCTTCTCGGTAATGGAGTTTCCATTATCATCAGGGCTGAATTTATGTATCGGCTGTGTAAGCTGAAGCCTAGGGCCTCAGAATCTAGGGGGGGCTCCACAGCCCTGTCCCCCCCCCAAAAAAACAGGAAGTCTCCCCTCTCCCAAAATTGCAAACCTAAGACTTCATGTGAGGGCAGGGCAACTCAGGCCCAGCAACCATGAGAATCAGGACAGCTGGTTATTTTTGGCTGTTGGCTCTTTTAAATGGATAGTCTGCTGGGATTATTAGATGAAAAATTATAGTTAATTATTAACCAATGTTTTGATATCCTTTTCAAGTCTCCTAATTGCATGTGTCTTGGTGAAAATGATTTTGGATCCTTTTGGCAATTTTGGGAGTTGATAAGCTTTTGAAAAGTTTTAGATTGGAAAATGATGTTGTGCTATAGGGCTGGCTTGTTGGATGTGACAGAATATACTCCATCTTGTGTTTGCTTTAATTTGCTTCCCACTCTGGGAAGTAGGACAAAACTCCAGGGTCAGCCAGGGTTTGCCTCTATGGCCAAAAAGGTGTATAGAAGCCAGGGGGCAGAGTCAGAAGATATATAAATGCTCCAGCCAGCGGGGGGGGGGGGGGGTCATCCTGCAACCGTCAGAGGCCAGGAGGCTGTTGCTGCAGATTGCCTACAGGCAGAGGGCAGCCTTGGGGATCAGGGAAGGAAGCAGTGGCAAGCGACCCTCGGACGGATCCAGAACTACCTGTAGAAGGCATAAGGCCAGTCTGCAGGTTGATAACTGAACCTTAACCTGAACAAGTCCAAAAATGTGCAGGTGCCAGCCCTCCAGGGGAAACCCACAGATAGGGGTTTTCTTCTCCAAACCCCAGGAGTCAGCCAGAGTAGTTTAAGAGGTACATGACCACTTCATTTTCCTATAAATTAATGCTTATTCCAAAGTTCACTGTAGTTCAGTTATTGCAAAAGTTTTTCATTGTTATGCAATTTTTCAATCCCTATGGTATTTAACAATAACATCCTTTAGAACAGAAATTGTGACTTGCAGAACTTTAAATACCCACCACCATCATTGGCTCCACTCAATATTGTTAATAACACTGCCATTTTCTTCTACTTGTGAGGGTGGGGGATCGGGAGGGGCCTCACAAGTGGAGTAGCCTAGGGCCTCTCCTTCATCTAAATCCTGCCCTGATTATCATCATCTTAGAATGATGGGGCTATGGATCATTAAGTCCTGTCAAGGAGGCACTGTGGGGATTCCAATTCCCAATCTCTGGCTCCACAGAGAGATACCTAAATCAGTGAGCTGTCCATCAGTTTGTAAGACAAAAGACAGAAGTGGCAAGGGAGGGTTATGTGTGAAAGTTCTTGTGAAGTTCCATGAATAAGGCAAGTTGATGGCCGGATAGAAAGACGTTAGAAAACACCCTGAATTGCTGCCAAATATAGCATTATTCTACTCTACTTAGTTAAGGCAGCTTGCTGCTACTTCAACTGTGATGGATGATGAAGAACTTCATGACAGCTGGAGCTGTTTAGCAGTGGGATATGCTGCCACAAAGGGTGGTGGAGTCTCCTTCCTTGGAGGTTTTTAAGCAGAGGCTGGATGGCCATCTGTCAGAAATCCTGTAATGGGGGTTCCTGCATGGCAGGGGGTTCGACTAGATGGCCCTTGAGCGCTCTCTCTCTCTCTCTCTCTCTCTCTCTCTCTCTCTCTGTGTGTGTGTGTGTGTGTGTGTGTGTGTGTGTGTGTGTGTGTGAGAGAGAGAGAGAGAGAGAGAGAGAGAGAGAGAGAGACAGCAAGAGGGACAGAGAGACAGAGAAATGTTCTTATGTAGGGAACCTACATGGATCTAATAGCCTTCCCCATTCATACTGTTTGTTTGATGTGTTGAAAGAGACAATGGAAAGTGGCAGGCTCACTTATATATTACATTGCAGTTATGGCAATATATTACAGCTCTACAAGTCCCAGAAATTGGTAAGCAACTAAAGTTGTTTCAAATATGGATGTGAAAGAATACTCACTAGGTATCTCGACACACTGAGTTATGTCAGTAGAAAATTCCCAAGACTCATGAGTTACCACAACCCCAGACCGAGGGGGGGCAATGAGTGCTTCTTTTCTACATCAGACATTGTACATAATGGATGAGATCCTATTCTAGAGTTACATAATAGGACAACCCTATTGTAAGTTATCTCAGTATGCATTATCTGCTGCATGTCAAGCGGAAACATCTACTGAGATTTCTTAGTATGTGAGAAGTCATCTCTAACAGTTACACCAATTATTTTACTCTACAACACAATTTCAGCCAATGTCTCTGTGGTAGATGCAGCAAGGAAATCCACAAAGAGCACCAAACCTGTTAGGTAACAGCACCACAAATATCTCATCCAACAGGATGAACTTTCTGCAAATCCTTGCCTGAGGTGACAAGAGCAGCATAGATTCACATCCGTCCCATCAGATAGATATAGCTGTGCTGTGAAAATACTGTAATCCTATTTAGAATCATAGAGTTGGAAGAGACCTCAAGGACCATCCAGTCCAACCCCCTGCCATACAGGAACCCCCATTACAGGAATCCCAACAGATGGACATCGAGCCTCTGCTTAAAAACCTCCAAAGAAGGAGACTCCACCATGCTCCATGGCAGCATATTCCACTGCCGAACAGCTCTAGCTGTCATGAAGTGCTTCCCAATGTTCAAATGGAATCTTTCTTGTAGTTTGAAACCATTACCCTGTGTCCTTGTCTCTGAAGCCATGTAAAACCCTCCTCTACTTTCTGGACCATGAGATTATCTGCAAGGGCAGTAATTGCATTCTTAGCTGAGTTGAACTGCCAACATATATCAGGATAGTTAAAATCTCCCATTAGTACTAAATCTCTCCATTTTTGACTGTGTGGCCATCTGCTTCAAGAAGGCATCATCCCACACCTCTGGCTGGCTTGGGGGTCTATAATATACCCCTACAGTGACATCCCTCCCAATTTTCTCCCGCCTGATTTTCATCCAACTACTCTCAACATGTTTTCCCTGCTGTTTATCATGTATTTCTTCAGCAGTATAAATGTCCTTAATATATAAAGCTACACCCCCTCCTTTTTTACTAGGCCTGTTCCTTTGAAACCGGTTATATCATCTAATAACTACATTCCAATCATAAGTCTCATCCTACCAAGTTTCAGTGATGCCAATTATGTTATATTTATTTTGCTGTATTAGGAGTTCCAACTCCTCTTGTTTGTTCCCCATGCTCTCCGCATTGGTGTATGTAGAGACATTTGAGGCTGCATGTGCTTCTTGCATGCCCTTTGCTTAACCTATTTTTCCTTGCACAGATGGTCTGCACTACTCCTTGTCCTTCTCCATTACATGACTTGTTAACAATTAAAACAAAATCCTGCAGCATCTATATTCCTTCCCCTCCTCAAATAGAAGAAGTCTTTCTGGTGCTTAAATCATTCACATACAGTCTTGAAAAACAATAATTTTATCACATAAATATGGCATACACTACTAGACACAGCTGAACAATATAATCAAAAAGTACTAGTTAGTAAAAGTTGATGCAAATCAAATATTGATGTACCTTATTCTTTCTCACAGAGGACTCAATCTGAAATCTATATTCAAAACTTAACTACAAAGTACTATTTAAAGTAGCACTGAACTCCTTTTAGTATAGAAAAGATTGTCTTATGTAGCTGGCTTTTTTCAGAAATCCAAGGGAGAAACCATACATCATCTTGTTGCCTATGTTGTTTTAAAAGACCTTAGGAGGAATACAAGAGATCAAGAAGCCTTGCTTTTTGGCACATGAAACATAAAAGAGACAGATTTAATTAAAGGCTGCAGATGCTTTGCAGGTGACTGTCAGAGATGAGAAAACAATTCTAGACACACTTGTATAGAATTTTCTAAACATACAATTCTTCATAAATACATAGAAGTGTGCAGATACCTACAGCAAAAGGCACAATATTATCCCTTGATCAGAGCTAGGAAAAATTGCATTTCAGAGTTTAGAACTCCAGTATTTCATCCCCAGCCAGCATGGCCTCTTCATTATTTCAAAAGAATTGAGGTCCACAAATACAGTATGAGATAGTAGCCATATAATTAGGTGATAACATCATATCATATCGGAGCTGCTGTTTTCTGCAGCTGCCATGTTTGCGAAATCAACACACAACTAAAACGTAATGTTTGTTTCTGAAGCCAACATACAACTAAAACTCCTCTGCAATGACTAATCATCAAAGGAAAGCAAGCTGATTTGAAACTGGCCAAGTTACAAAGCAAAGATGGGGCATAAGATGTGTGTAGGAAGCTCAATTTGAGGTTCAGGCACCCTGGCAACCCCAAGGGATTTGACAGTGCTGAGAAAGCCATTAGCCCCTGGGCGTACAGTCCACAGCACAGCAGGGACCTAGCATGGAAGCCAGGGTCATAGTGAACTCTAGATGACCCCAAGTGCAGGCAAAAGTCAGCCTCCAGCAGGGATGACTCTAGAGGAAAGCCACAGAAGAAACAGGTTTGCCACCAACAGATTAGGCACAGAGGGTGCCACCAGTCTGGAAGCAGACATGACCAAAGACCCTTCCTCTCGCTTCCCTACTGTCTATGATTTATGACTCAGCCTTGTTTACTGTACCAAATAAAAAACTTTGAGCCTCTTGGGAGGGAAGACTCAGAAACATTCTACTTCAACCCAATCAATGTATTGCATATTGACTGCAAAACATGTGCTCTGCTTCCTACAGCCCTGACTTTCTGGACCAGGTTAAGCAGCAAAAACAGTAACAGTTCAAAATGTATACCTGGTCCCTTGGATGCCCAAATGAAGTACTAGATGGAAATCCGGCCAGGTGAACCATAATATCCATCTTTTCAAACAAGCACATCTGTAGCCTCTATAGAAGCTAAGCCAGTTACATCTGTTTTGTCTCTCTAAGTGTTGCGTTTCAGAGCAGTACAAAAAAAAATCTTACTTCATGTCTGTTGCGCAACAGCTGAAATTTGTCTCGACCACACTCCTGGAACGGGTGCTAAGCAAGACAAATATGTACCTGGCTCTGGGGTAGGGAATTTCCTTGTCCCGGTTTGTTCCTGGTCTCTGTTCTGAGACAAGACACCGTGAGGTAACAACTGTCACTCAACAAAACATTTATTTCTCTCAGAAAACTGTGTCCCAGGTACTGGGTTGGATATTACATTCAAAGTGATGATCACTACCCCCTTGCCCTCCTCCGTTAAATATCAATAAAATAAACCAAACTTCAAAGCCAGGCAAGAGGGACACCAGACAGACAATTAATTAACAAGGAAAAGGAATAAAGAACAAAGAAAGCCTGAAGGCTATCACCCAGAGCATTCCATTGCGGCCACGTGGAGAAAGTGAAAACTAGCCAGACGAGCCGCAGACTCCTTCCCTGCCTGGAAAGAATTTGACTTTTCAGAAGCAAAATTTCAAAAAAGAATTTTGTTCCCCCCCCCCAAAAAAAATGAAAAAGCTAGACAAATTCAGTGTTTGTCACGGTACAAGACCGTGAAGTAAAACTTGTCACGACAAGTTATCACAACCATGGTTACACTGAAACAGGGACAAAACCATTTGATCGCGACCAATGCTGTCACAGTACAAAACTAGTCGCAGAACAAAAACCACCTAACATACACAATATGGCTTTTCCTTTTTGTAAGCAATTAGCAAGAACTCATCACTCACTGTTTTCAGCCACTGGATGAAATCACAGCCTTGGGTAACCCAGGTATTCTTGGACTGCAACTCCGATAAGCTCTCGCAAACACATTGACTAGTGAAAGCTTCTGGGAATCGCAGCCCTAGAGCATCTGGATTACCCAAGATTAGGAACCACTGGTTTCTCTTATCCCATTTTCATTCTATGGAATCTAATTAAAATTGAGTGTCCACGCATCTGAGTGTACAAGTACATATGCTCACATATCTAAGCTTTTTTTCTCAAAAGAACAGGGACTTCACATGCTTTCCTAATTGCATGTCTGGACAGACTTCAAGCTTGCAAGAGCTATTTCTGAGTATGTTTTGTAAAATAGAACCCTTCTGCCACAGAGCCTAAGGAAAACAACATACAGTAGGTCCCACATATGCGTTGCCTTGCCATCCGTGGATTCACTTATTCACAGATGGCGAGCGGTGCCCCCCTACTATCTCGCCCCACCACCAGTGACAGCTAGAGGCCAGCCACAGGAGGGTCGTAAGGGCCGAAAGAAAAGCAAGGCAAAGCCACCCCTCTAGCTTCCAAGACTGTCCTGCCTGCAGGAGGGGTCATGGGGTGGGCGGTCTGGCCAGCCGAGCAGAGAGGAGGAAGAAGAGGACCAGCCCGGGGCCCGAGGCACCTCCAAGCCAGCCAGCCTGATCGCCCTATTTGCTGTGCTCCTTGTTTGTTTGCCTGCTTGTTTGTCTGGCTGGTGGCAAGGCTCTGTGCATGCTGTGCAACTCTGAGGGTGCATCTTTGCTGCTTCGGTGGCTCTTTGTGTGTGTGTGTGTGTGTGTGTGTGTGTGTGTGTGTGTGTGTAGGCGGGAGTGAGGGGGGCAAATTGAGGTCCGAGGATGCTGGAGTTGTTCTTGTGCTGCTGATCCTAAGTCTCATTCTCTCTCCCTGTTTTTCCTGCTGCATGCGCGGAGCCTCATCGCTGGCCTGGAAGGACTCTTCTCCTCACTGTCTCCTTTGCACATCTATCCTAGCTGGCTAGGAAGGCCAGCCCAGCACCTCCAAGCCAGCCCAATTCCACCACCACCCCACCCACTACACTCCTTGCCTGTTTGCCTGCCTGCTTGTCTGGTGAGTAACGAGGCTCTGTGCGTGAAGTAGAAAAAACAGGGAGAACGAGCAAGTGACTGGAGGAACTCCCAGTGGCCTTGGCCCCCAGTGCTCCCTCCTCCCCCTCCAGCAAAGCCGCCACTGCTGCTGCTTGGGTTCCAAATCTGCCTGCATCACCAGTGCCCGTGGGGAGGATGCTCCCTTGTCTGTGCAGCATGCACGGAGCATCATTGCCAGACACACAGGTGGGTAGGTGGACAGGCGGGGGTGCAGCGAGTGGGGAAATCAGGATGGTTGCTTGGAGGTGCTTCAATGTTGAGGGCTCCAGGCCTTCCTACCTCATCCTCCTTTGCTCGGCCAGGTGGGCTGGGTGCATGGGGGAGGCAGTGGGGGGAGGAGGTGGCCTGACTCCTCTACATGTCTGCCCAGTGGCTCCTTCTTGGACAGGATGGTCATGTGACAGGACTGCTTTCTCCCCTGCCACCCCACTGTTGCTGTTGCCTCCCCTTATCCATAAATAAGAGTGCTTGCTCTTATCCGTGGATTTCCATATCTGCTGGGTGGTCCAGAACCAATCCCCGTGGATATGGGGGTCCTATGAAATCATTCGAGTAATAGCAACTGAACATTGCTCATGGATCTTCTACACTACTTCTCTATATGTCAGATAACTTAGGTTGACAATAGGATAGACATTCCTGGGTTGGTATTATTAAACTGTTCAGATCCTTTTTAAAATCTTTTATCTATTATTATCATGGGAAGGACAAGCCAGGAATTTATCATGTTAAGATCTCTCTTCTGCCCATTTCTGCCTTATGGGATGGGAGAAATTGTAGCCACAAACAACACCAGAAGTTTTACTCATTTGTAATTATTTATGACAATTGATCTTCCTAACTAAAAATTTCAAAGCTGTTGTTAAATAATTATATTAGGGACAGAATTACTATGACTCTCTGGAGATGGACGTGAACTGCTGATTCCGTGGTTCATGCTGATTCATACTGTGCTTCTAAGCCCAGCCTCCTCCAAGTGGAAGCCCACTTAGAAAGTTACTTCATGTCCTTCCTCGTTCCGAGATTATATTCGTTTCATGATAACAGCGTGCGGGCTTATGGTCTTGTCCCGGTTCTGTCCCGGTTTCCATTTACCCACGGGCGTGATTGATGGTATCATGCTGTTACTTCACGTCCTTATTTCATGACATCTGTACTTCCCTGCCTTCATTTCCCTTTTTTTTTTTTGGTCTGACCTTCCGTTTTTCAATATTTCGATTCTCCGTAACGCTGCCTTTCATGCATTAAGCAGCAAAGTTTGAGGTTTTACGCCTCCTTCCCTCTCTGCGATGCATTGTTTACACCACTGGGATTGTACTGGAGAATGCAACTTTGCTCTCCTGCCACTAGATGGAGAATGTGCACGTTGTGTGACAAGCCTTACTTCACAGGCACTTGTCTTGAAACAGGAACTGGGACAAGAGAATTCCCAAGGTCAGGGAGAGGTATGGCTCATCACGCTTAAATCCCAGTTCAGGGGGGGTGGTCAGGACAAGATTCTGCCATCATGCAATGGATGTGGAGTAACATTTTCTCGTACCGGTCTCAAGCAGAACCGCGAACTGCGATAAGAGGGATGTGAAGTAACCATCTTAGAGGCAGTATTCCAGGTTCCATACCCCACCCTCTCCAGGTACTGCCTCTGAGTGGACACCCACCAGAGGAGGTGGAGCAGCAAAGTGCCAAACATCTGTTCAGCTAAAGTATGAACTGGCATGAACTGCTGAACGAACAGTTTGTGTCCATCTATAGTCTTCACTTTACTGATTCAATCATCAGCCTGCAGTGGGCACACAACCCAAAAATGGCCTATATCTTGTGATAACCAAAGCATACCAGGTTTCTTGTGCTAGCAGTGCCACAGTTCTTAAGTTACATGTTTAGGCACCGGCTGTTAAAAGGTCAGTTTCCTTTACATGAAGAGCCCATTTTCCAGTAGAGCTGATAAACAATAAATTTTCAACACATGCATTAAAAATGGAAGAGATAGTTATGAAGTGAAAGAGATAAAATCCTTGTTATAACTGTAGTTTATCACTCCCATAACATGTTCTTACTCTTTGTTTGAAATAAGTTGGCCATAAATCAGATTTTACTATTATTATTATTATTATTTATTAATCATATTACACTCTTAAAGTACACAACACTTTATAACTGTCCAGCTCTGTGCTGTGTTTCGTTACAACCATAAATTGTTTATTGTAAATTGTTTCTACAAAGCATTTATATTAGAAATTTTAATCTAATATATCCCCTGTAAAATATTAGCAGATTTAAAAAGTGGAGGTTTTGCCAGTAGAGTATTTCCCCCAATCTCCCTCTTTTTCTTTCTTTTAATTCTCAGGGTTGTTTGGTAGAGCAACTAAAAAAGTCTGCATATAACTTCTATGCATGCAGTTGTGAACTAGGAAGCTCATAACTGTGTAACATTATTTTGCTCTAGAGTCTAACATCTCTAGAGTTAATGAATATCTGCACCTGTGCATTGCTCTACCACATTGCGAATGCGATGCGGGAGCCATTTTGCCCACCCACCCCAATGGGGGCAATGATGGAGAGGCTCAATGGTGGCCCGATCGGGCCAGAATGGGAGCTTACCTTAAAAGGGAGCTCCCAATGGTTGTGTGGCCTCCCCATCACTGATTGCCGCCTGGGAAGCTGCTCGCTGTGAGGACGCGACCAGTTTCATTTTTGCAACCACCGCATGGCTTGCACGAGTGGGAGGACAGCGCGCTCGAAAAGGAGCTAGTGGGGGGGTGCAGCCAGCCGCACCCCCCTGAGATTCATTGGCAAGGCAGAGTTAGGGGGTCTAGGAGGGAGCCGCAGGGCAAGGCAGGGGGTGCAGTGGTGGGAAGTTAATAGGGGATTTATTTTAAAAAAATAGAATAAAATAAAATAATATTTGACTTAAAATTGCTTAAATTTAGACTGAATTATTATAGAGATGGCTGATTGGTGGCTGAAGGAGGGGAGTGGAAGTTTGAGCTGGGGGAAGACTCAAGGACCTGGGATGTTTTTCTACCCCAACCCAACCCCATTGTTGGAAGAGCCATTCAGGACCTCCGGGCACATTCATCACCCCCCCATTAGTTCAATCTATTGCTGGTGCCTGATACCTTTGCTACCCCTGCCACCCCCACCCTCTTTTTGCCTGGTCTGCTCTTTCTGCAGAGTTGGTGGGCATTGGCTGGGTTGCCCTGATTTTCTGGCTTGTTGCATGGCTTCTAACCCCTTGCTTCCTGAACCTGATAGTGGGTGGCTGGCATTGCTTGGCAGTGTATTGGGAGGCTGTTAGATTGATCAAGCAGGCACAATGGGACCAAAGAAAGGGCAGGGCAATAACACAGGGAAGCTGACAGGGAAGAGGAGAACTATTGCATTTCACCCTCCTCTTCTGATGAGGACTGGATAGATTTTTGTCCGATTTCAGCTAAATTGAGCCTCTTGGAACAGGAGAAAGCTAGGGCCAGGGTGGCCAAAGCAGCGCCCCCTGCTGGGGTGTGGCTATCTAGTAGGGAGTCAAAAACTCACAAGCTAGCAGAATTGAAGGAGATAGCTAATGCTATGATGTCTTGGCTTGCTGCCTTGGAGGCTGATAAGTCTGGTGGCGTTATAGGTGAGACAGTGATGGAGGAAGACACATGAGCCTCTGTGTCCTCTGAGGTTGAAGTGAGCTGTGAGGTCTTGTCCAGTGATGCTCCAATGGCAGTTTCCGAGGCACAGGGTGGCATGACTGGTTCAGGAGAGGTGGCGGCAGTCCAGATGGAAGTTCAAGTGGTCCCTCAGGTGGCAGCAAGTAGCAGTCAGGTCACGTCAGCTTCAGGCAGTGGCACTGGGGCTTTGGTGCCCGCAAGAGTACCAGGTGAATCATCCACCACACATGACATCACACAAAGACGGGATTTGGCCGTGGGGGCCAACAATGCCTCCAAGACGTAAGGGAGCTGCTAGTTTCTGGGGGGGCAGCGGGGGCCCTGCACAGGTGGCATTTGGAGTGAGCAATTGGGCGAGTGGATCTAGTGCAGGCAGTGCATGGGTGGCACCATATCCCCACTTACCAGCGTATAGCTACGTTCCTACCGGGGCTGAGGCAGGCCATTGCTGGTGATCCCTAACACCAGATTTAATTCAGCACACAGGGATGCGATGCCTGAGGGTGATGAATCCCTGGCCATAGGGGATAATTTATTACCAGCTACCATAGAGAATATCTGGAGGGGTGAGTACATTGACATCTTCAATCGATTGAATAGGAAAGTGAAGCCCAAAGGATGGAAGAGGGAAAGGAGTGGGTAAAGCTGGCTAAAAAACACTGGACAGGTGTTAAGTGAATCGGCTACCAGGCTTCATAACTTATGCGGGGACGGTAGTTCGCACTCAACCCGAGGGGGCATTCTTGTTCTTTCAGTATCTCAATTTAATATTATATTGGGAATACACTGATTTCCTGGGTCATGCATGGCTTTTGTATGACGAGGGATTTAGGATGAGGTTGGCCCTAAAGGGAAATCTGAATTGGGGGGCGGGGGTTCAGCATAACTCACTGTGGCTTCACTACATGACTTCGGTCCACCCGTTACTCAGAGCTTGTTTTGATAGTGGGCATGTAATTCATAAAGCGCCCCAAGTTTCTGCTCCCCATGCTTTAGCACACCAGGTGGTTCAACCCTGCCTAGTCTTCTGGGATTTCAACACAAAGGGGGCATGTTTTCAGAAACCTTGTCAATACCAGCATCAGTATAGTCTGTGCAACAGAACACACCCAGCTTTGCAGTGTGCCAGGGCGAGGGCTGGAGCAGGAAGCGAGAAGGGGCAGGGAGAGGGTGTAAACAACCCCCTAGTCGAACACTTTATGAAAAGGGGCCAAGCCAAATTAGAGTTTCAATTTTAGAGAGGTGGCTGCAGGCTTACCTGAAAAGGGAGGTGGCTTTGTATTTGTTATGGGGTTTTTTCTTGGGTTTTCATATTCTGATGCAAGGAGTCAGGACAACAAAGATTTCTAGGAACTTGAAGTCTGTAGTGGGGATGGAACACATAGTTAGGGAGAAGATCCAGAAGGAGGTCAGGGAAGGCCGGATGTTGGGTCCTTTTGTGGACCCACCAGTGCCAGCATTCAGGGTATCTCCCTTAGATGTAGTTCATAAAAAGGTGGCTGGTGAGTTTCCTTTGATCCACCACCTGTCTTATCCTGAGGGCAATTCTGTCAATGATGGCACCCTGCAGGGATGGTGTAGCGTGTGCTACACTTCATTTGATGAAGCAGTACACATGGTTCGCAGGTGTGGTATTGAGGCACTTTTAGCCAAATGCGACATTAAGTCAGCATTTAAGCTCGACTTCCGGTGCATCTGGGGGACTTCGGTTTGTTGGGATTTTCTTTTGAGGGCACATTCTACATGGATAAGGCTCTCCTTATGGGTTGCTCGATCTCATGCGCCACCTTCGAGTGTTTCAGTACCTTTTTGGAGTGGCAGCTGAAGCAGATATATATATATATATATATATATTTGTTCTGCAGGTGTTTAGGTTCTCACAATGTGAAGTTTTGTTGAGGGAGTTTAAGGAGATGACTCGGGAATTGGGAGTTCCCGTAGCTGAGGATAAGACGAAGGGCCCTAGCTGTTCGTTGTGCTACTTGGGTATTAAACTCAATACTCAGTGGCAATGGAGCTGGTTACTAGAGGAGAAGTTGGTTGTTTTTAGGGAGTGGATTATGGATTTGCTGGCTCAGCGTAAAGTTTCATTGAAGAAGTTACAGGAAATTGTTGGGCATTTGAATTTTGCCTGCAAAGTTGTTGCACCTGGCAGGGCAGTTCTACATAGATTGTGCGATGCTTGTACCAGCATATGGGCTGTCCCTCTACCCAGATCCCATCTGCCATCAATCAACCTCAGCTGCTGAAAGCAGGAATGTGGAGAACATAAGCCCATGTGAATCCTTTATGTCTCTCGGCTTGGCTGTGATAGCTACTTCACTTACCAGAATAACTATTCAACACACACCGTCATTTAAATAAAAATATAAAAGCATTTATTTACTAATAAGAATTACATAAGAATATTCTCTTACTAGAAAATAATAACATGATTTCCCTTCCTAACTTAAAGAAGGCTTAAGAGGCAAAAAGCCGCTATGTCTACATTAAAACTACATTGCTAAGCATTAGTCCATTAGTCCATCTTGCAGAATCCATTCAGGAAAAAAATCTCCTGATCTCTCTCTCTCCTAGCCTGTTCAAAGCATGAGAAAAACATCACATGTCACCTCCTTGACCAATCAGGATTCACTCGCTTCTTAACTGGAATGTGCCTCAGGTAGTTTGGACCTGCAGGGTCCTTCCCTGAATTTATTCCATCTCCTACCTGGGTCTGTTTGGGGGGGGGGAGGCAGTTTCAAACGGATCAGCCTTCCATCCTACTGGTCTCTCCCGCCCCCCCTTCGTATATTGGTTATTGCTGTGTTAATAAAGTGTGGCTCATTTTTCACCCAAAGCTCTCTGTCTTCCCCAATTACTCCGGGCTGGGTGGGCAATACATTCTGTGAAAGATTTAAACATAATATCTCTACAAACATCACTTGGAAGATATTATAAGTTTTGCTAAGATCTAAGTGAGTCCTAGTCTTGGGAGGAAAATAGGATGGAGCTTTGATAGATAGATAGATAGATAGATAGATAGATAGATAGATAGATAGATAGATAGATAGATAGATAGATAGATAGATAGATAGATAGATAGATAGATAGAT
>JAHTLZ010000122.1:8075926-8097290 GCA_023846285.1 Phrynocephalus versicolor
ACACCCTTTTTAAAATCCCTTCCAGTCACGGAGGCAGGTCCTGCCTCGGTGACTGGAAGGGATTTTAACCAGGGTGCACGACTTAGCCCCCACGTGGGCTCGGGAGAAGCCGTGTGCCACTTTTAAACTACTGGCGCTTCTCTCCCAGCTCCCAGTGGGAGGGGGAAGTGACGGGCCGGTGTTTTAAAGGGTCTTCTTTTCAGACACAAAATACCAGAATTAGGGGACATCCACTCAAATTGAGGGCTGGCACAGTGAGAACAGAGAAAAGAAAATATGTTCTTTTACCCTGCGTGTTGTTAGTCTGTGGAACTCCCTGCCATAGGATGTGGTGATGGCATCTGGCCTGGATGCCTTCAAAAGGGAACTGGACAGGTTCCTGGGGGAAAAGTCCATCAGAGGTTACAAACCATGATGGAGATGTATCATATCCAGGCATAAAACCAGGGTACTTCAAGGGCCAGATGCAGGGGAGTGGTACCAGGAGACAGATGGGCTAGATGGGCCTTTGGCCTGATCCAACATGGCTCTTCTTGTATTCTTATGTACTTAGAGAGCTGGCTTGTATCAACTGAATTTCCAACTGAACTCCAGAAACCAGAAGCAATGGGAATGATGTAATCAAAGATCAAACCAAAGAAGAAATATTGGGCACTTCATAAGTTCCATACCACACTCCTAATTAATATATTACAAAATCCCTAAAGCAATTTACTTTTACAAACCGCCTCCTTATTTTATCCTCTGCCTTGTGCCTAGAGAAGAGACTCTTTTTTTCTGTTGCTGAACCTATAAAACCCAGCCCATGAGAAATGAATGCTCACATAATTAAAAGAGTGAGGCACTACACACAAAATGCATAAGTTACAAGCCACTGCTTAAAACGGTACCTAGTTAAATCCAACAAAGATTCAGCAATTAGAGCAGGTGCTGGAATAATAATGCAAAATAGTATTACAGGGACTCTTCTCCAGAGGAAGAAGCAAACAAACCTGGGTAACAGTGATGGGAAGTAAATACATATCAGAGGTGTTGAATAATCAGAAATAATAGAAAAGGAAGCCAATGAAGCTATGAGGGATCCTGGGACGCTGTGGATCAATGGAAGGTGTTATGTTCAAGGATCCAGATCACAAAGTTGGTCCATCCCTTGGAAACTCTGCATTATACAAGAAATTATAAATAATACTGCATCCCTGATGGCTGTCCAGTCTCTGCATGAAAAACAACCAGTGAGTTGGTTTTTTTCCAGGGCTGCTTTCCCCATCAAGGGTTAACACAAAATGTTCCTTCCTGTAACTGACATCCATTTAAATCTTATTAGGCCTCTGTATTTGCACTTAGCTGGAGTTTAGACCATGAAAATATTTGCAATCAGTCTGCGACCTCAAAATGGATTCTATTTTTAGTTCAGCAGACTACATTTTTTAAAAAGGGGGTTTGCAGCAAAATGAAAGAAATCCTAGCTTGATAAACATAGATATCAACTGTGTGTGTTCCAAATTCATGTTTTTTCCCTAAAGTTTATCGGGGATTTGTGGAGACATTTTAATACCAAGGCATATCTGAATAAACAGATTTCAAGCAAGCTGGATAAGCTGCAAACATGACTATTATATCCTAAGTGACAATAGATTCTTATCAACAAAAATACAATTTTAATGGACTCTTCCCTGACAAAATGTAAATTTTCAAAAATAAAACAGGCACTTTTTAAATGTCTTCCTTATAAGTTCTCCATTTGTGCTTGCCACATGCACATCCTATAGCTGTACCCTTCTTCCTGCATTTTGTTATTTGTAGAGAAACACTGTTACTTCTCCCTTCTAGTAGAAATACAAATATAAAGAAGAGTACATTAAGAAATCCAATTGGCATAATCTTCTCCTTTGTTGGAAACTACAGAACAGCACCACAAACCTCTTTGTTTAGTTGTAAATCCTTCCACAGGTGGGCTGAGCCCCTCTTGCTTTAAAAATGTCCATGATACAACAAAGATCAAGTGACTGCAGCACAGCACAACTCAAAGATCATTGGCAAATGGAAATGGGTCTGAACTTTGCTAAAGGAGCTTGGCTGCCCTGCCCTGTAATAAGTTAGGTGTGCAGATGATTCCTGGTTGGGTGCAACTTTAGAAATAATATGATGGTCTTTTATGAGAAAAAATCCCCTGAAAAGTTGGAGGTCAGTTTAGCTGGGATGCACGAAGCAGCTTACGACTAATGTTAGCTAGCAGTCATCAGTCTGCCATGTTTCACCATTAAATTTGTTTCATTCGTGTTTCAGCATAAATTTGCAAATATTATATTTTAAAATCAGCATGAAAATGTATCAGTTTGTTCTTATACACTCCCCCTTTCCTGTAATTTCTTTAACATGTCATCATGATATTCTGCTCCCTTATTATTTGGGGGGGGGGAGGGTGACTTTCTACCCTTCTCCATAGCCTTATTTCTTGCACACATGGATTCTGCATGCACTACTTTTTTGCAACAGTACACACTCTTTTTGTAACACGAAACTTAATTGCAACATTTTGAAGATGTAGATTTCAAAGCTCGATGTTCTCACTTGTACATAAGTTTGGAGAGTATGAGAAACGTAAGCTGAGAAAAGTTCTCCCTCAGACTCAACTATCGTTTAATAAAAAGTGCACTATTCACTGACATACAATCTTAACTTTTAAAAATGAAAATCCAGTTTAAAGCCACTAGAAACCATTGAAAAGATGTGGGGTACGGTTGGGTGATGTGTACAGTCAGTGCCTATACAAACCGGTAGCACCAAACTACCATCAGCAAATTCTGATAGGAATTGATATGCCTCCGTTTTTAACACAATTGGCGAATTTTCACTGTGGTTCAGCCACCTGCATTTCTGTACTGTAGCCACAGATTCACATAACAAATTTTCTTCTAGGTCTTAACATATCACGACTAGGGTTAGAGATTCTTTTATATGGCACATTGCTTTTCTCCATGTAGGAAGAATGTTTTTTTTTTGGGGGGGGGGGGTAAGACTACAATGAGCAATCATTCATCCGTGAGCGGAAGTGGCAGAGGACACAAAACTTTGCTGACCATTTGAGCTGTCTTTCTGTTGCTGGATTAGGGGGGTCAACAGCATGGACAGAATCAAATGCTACTATGCTACAGATCAGGGATACTGACTAGGATGTTGAAAGCGCCAACAGCCAATGAAATGTGTCTTCCTGCAGACCGGAAAACAAAATCATAAATGAAGCCGCAATGTTCCATAACAGCCCACTCCACCACCAGCTACCGCCTTTGAAAGGCCTGCCATGAGTCATGTTGGTTCATCAAAACTCAACAGTTGCTCTCCCCAACGCTGTTGTGCTTATTCATGATAGCTTTATTAATAGCCCAAGCAAGCCCGGCAACACATGCTCACTGATAAGTGGAGGGGGAAGTAATAAATCTTGCCATTCAAAAGTAGACAAGCTGCCAAACCATGGCCCTATCTCTGTCTAACAGCTTGAGGGAGGCAGATGCAGGAGCTGCCTGGTTTCCAGTAGAGCCTGGGGGCCTGAAATTAACACCGACCAAACGGATTGGCACCCGGCTCACAGAAGGGGCTCCTTGATCCAGAGCTGACATGCCTCAAAGTATCTGAAAATGCTTGCTTTGTGCACCCATTGCATTGTGTCTCCTTTGCATTCAGTGTTCTTAACATAACACATGGTGTAAACGCTGTTGCGCTTCCAGTCATAATCAGTCAAGAACCATAGACCTTGGAGCTGCTATGTGCTCCCATACAGTCATCATATAATTGTGTGTACTTCACGTTACAAGAGACAGCCCAGAACAGCTGGATGAGGAACACAGGCCAAGGTTTTCTGCCAATCATGCCAGAACCTATTCAGTAAAATATCTCCAAAACCCTTGCCAGAAAGCACTTGTGCCTTAACATGTATTAGATATTTCAGAGAATCTCTCTCTCCTTCTCTTTTTAAACTTATATATATATGTGTGTTTAAATAGCTGACACAAGACATTCCAAATGGGGTAGACAGCCTTTTGTTGATAAGCAGTTTCTGCTCAGAGTACAGAATTTAACTTCCCAGGTCAGATAAAAGCAATGCAAAACTCAAGTCTTATGGTTCCTTTATGCAAGCAAGCTGCATCAAACGTAGTTGAACAGCGTGCATGGTATGAACTGAATGTAATCTCAGCAAGTCATTCTGAAATGAATCAGTGCCACACACAAGTACCTACTAGGCAGTACGCGTGCTCACTGTATGAATCTTGGCTATCCAGAATCCAATGGCGCATATAGAGCAAGCATACAACAGAAAATGTTCCACACAGAGAATACTGCAAGCTCATCTCCACACCCTTCTACCAATGGTGAGACGTTCTTATCCTCAAAGTAGCAAAAAAAAAAAAATGGCACCAGCATCTCTGAAAGTGTTTGGATTGAACTTAATAAAGCAGGTCCAGATGTTGTTTGTTTGTGTGTGTTTGTATGTGTATGTGTGTGTGTGCTCCTTAAAACAAAACAAAGAAAAGGCCACATAGTCTAAACAATATAGATCAGTGTGATTTTTTAGAAAATATTCTGTTGCCAAGACAGATGTAAAAGCCTCTATACTTAATGTGCTGTGGTGACATGTATTTATGCAAAACATTATTAAATATGCACGGCACACCTTTCCCTGGCTTGCAAACAGGAAACAGGAAACAAAATGTGTTGCATGAACCTGAGCACTGTCCAGTGTCCACTTAACTGGCTCCAAAGAATTCCGAGTGATGCATCACAAGACAGAGATGACTAAAGTGACCCGATAAAATGTTTAACTGTACCTCCTGTCACCATCAGAAGTGTGCTTCCTGGGATTCTAAAAGTGGCAGTGTACTAAAACCACCAGAGGAACCTTCCAGACCTTTGAAACACCACCACACTTTTCAACGTATATCAAGCAATAACATATCACAGTATGCCGTCCTGATAAATCAAACCTAATAAACAGGAATCTCATACCTAATGCTAATCCAATAAATCAAATATAGGCAGACCTATCAAAAAAAGTTACATGCAACATTTAATAAGTTATCCTCGTTTTTTCCTAAACATACAGTATGTTTAAAGTTACGGTAGTGAGCAGGAAAGGAATTATTTTATCCATCTAATAAGCAACATCTTCTAGGTTCTTTTCTAACTTTTTAAACATTCCTTTTCAAAAGGATTTTTTAAAAGTAATGAAATAGTGGCCAAAATCCTGTATCCTAGCACAGTAAAATCCGTCAATACAGGAATCAGAGAGACTATATGAATAGAAACAGAAGTTCTAGCTTCTCTGCAAAAATAAGAAAAACTGAAGACCCTGGTACAGACAGCTAACTCTTGATATCAAGAATTAGAAATAAAACTGAAGGACACTAGAACAGTCATAGCTCCGGAATAAAATTTAAATAACATTCCTGAAGACTTTATGTAACATGCAAAGAATGGATTTGGATTATTAAATTAAACTGCCCATGAACTAGAAGCATTGTGGATTGAAACTAGAGATATGGCAAAGAAGAATACCAAAAGATTACTCCTGTGATGAAAAGACATGATGGATGACTGAGGAAGTTCTTTAAAATGTTGAAGACAGACAAAAAGCAAAATCACTGAGAGAAACAAAGTCAGAATTCTGACTCATACAACTTGTACCGAGGGGCAAAAAAGTAGTAGTGTATTATAAAGAAATAGAACAATGAAAAAGGAAGAATAAACTATCTTTTCTTAAGATCCATGAAATCAAAGGGAAATGTAAACCTAGGTCAGGGATATTGAAAGATCAAGAAGGGGGTATGTTATCTGAATTAACTGGGTAAAAAATAAGTGATGGAAATATACTGAAGAATTCTGCAGAACAAACACAAGGGTGACACAGTCATAAAAAGAAGAATCCTTTGACAAAGGAAGTGAAGTGCTACTCTCAAATGACGTATAAACAATATAGGAACTATAGGAATATTGCATTCCATGAAATCAAATCATACTCTGGATTTTACAACAAAGACATGTGCCATGTATAATGGCACAGAAAACTCCATGTGTACAGACTGGATTTGGAAAAGGAAGTGACACTAAAGAATAAAGATCATTCTGCAAATATATGCTGACTACTAGAGAATACCAACCAGTATGTGTATCATAGCTATGGGCAGCTATGAAGGTAGTAAAAAGATTCATAAGTACTAGGATGCTGATTATACTAAAGAGATGTGAAATCTGGATAATAAAGAAAGTGACAGGAGGAAAACTGATTTGTTTGAAATACAACATTTAAGATACCATGGACCACCAGAAAGAGAAAAAGGTGTGCTACCTAACAAATCAAAGATAAACTGTCACTAGAAAATAACATGACTAATATTAGGCTGTTTAGAAGGTAAGATATCCTACAAAAGCTAGTGATACCAGAAAGAGTGAACAGCAGGAATAAAAGAGGAAGACTTAAAACAAAGCAGGTTGACTCAATAAAGGAGATCACTACCTTTAATATAGAAAACCTGACCAGAACTGCTAATGATAAGAATATTTGCATTTTATTAATTCAAGTCACATAATTTGGAAGTAGCTTGACAGGATAAAGCAACCGCCATGAAAAATAATAATGAGTAACACAACAGATTAGTTTTCCAATATTTAAAAGCAACAATGACAGTTTAATGTTTAAACATCACAAGTGACAAAAACAAGTAGCTTTTGAAAAGTATCCTTCCATATTTTGAACACAGGTTCTGCATTATGTAAGAATCAAATACAGTACTGTACTCTCCTACCCATTGGCAGACACAGGGTGAGATCCTGTTGCTTAATTATGCATGCAGAAGTCAAACAGCAGACTTGTCACTAGGATTCCTGGGGGGGGGGGTGTTGCCCACCTTCTGACTTGTCATATGTTCAGAAGTGATTGGGTACACACTGTTTGCCTTCACATGGGTAATAAAGCAACAGGATTTCAGCCATAATCTCTAAAGAAAACACTCATCTACTCATATTATTCCTGCTGGAGGAAAAGGAAAGGCTTACATGATTTTTCTATTTTTAAAAATGCACTGCAAATCTCTTCCATCTTCTGCCATTCTGAAGGGATGTTTCAATCCCTCATAATTCTGTTTTTGTTGCAGAATTAATCAAGATCTAAACCAGTGATGGTGAACCTTTTAGAGACTGTGATTCAAAACCCATTTATTTTTCGCAAAGTGCGGTCATTTAACCTGAATACAATGGTACCCTGGGTTATAGAGATGGGCATGAATTAAAAAAATGGCATTTCGTTTGTCGTTTGGAGGGTCCGTTTTGGTTTGTTTCCATTTTTCGTGAATTTTTGCAAAAATTCGTTTTCGTTTTTGTTCATTTCGTTACCATTTCGTTACCATTTGTTTCATTTTTTGTGATTTTTTTTTAGGATTTTAAGCAATTCACTCATATTACAGTAACGGAAATGAAACGCACGACAAAATTTCCAGTGTTTCTGTTCATTTCGTTTCATTTTAGAGACAAAATTCGTTTGTCATTTCGTTATGTAACGAAACAAAAAATGGAAACGGAAACGAAAAATTGTTCATTTCGTGCCCATCTCTACTGGGTTACAATGCTCCAGATGTTACCCTTTGGGAAATCAGGGATCGAAGAGCAGGGGTGTTGCCCTTTGAGAAAAAAAGGGATCGAAAACCAGGCTTTTTGGATTTCCCGTGGCCACATTAAGCATTATTAATTCAAAAACCTGCTCTTTGTAGCCCCCGGTTACTCTCCAGCCCTGCCTCTTTTAAGATGTCCAGAGCAACGTGGCTGGAGAATAAAATGGTGCTACGGAGAAGCCCACAAACGGCTGACTCCCCTTTGCCAAGCTCTCTGCACAGAGCCCTTTCAGTGGTCTCGAAACAGCTCCATACAGAGAGCAGGGCAAAGGGGGGGACAGCGGTTTGTTGGCTCATTCGTAGTCCCTGTTTACTCACCAGCCCTGCTGCTTTTGGTATGCCCAGAGCGGCATGGCTGGAGAGTAAACAGGGGCTGCGAATGAGCCCACAAGCTGCTGACGCCATTTCACCTGATTCTCTGCACGAAGCACAGTGGTGTGTTCCGAGTTGAAGGGTAAGTGCCATGGCTGTGATGGGGCAATGTTGTGTGCCCACAGAAAGGGCTCTACATGCCATCTTTGGTACCCGTGCCATAGAGAGGTGTCTGAACTGATTGGTGGGTTTATAGACCAGTAAGAGAGAATCTGGGGAGTGGCCTGAGAGGATTTAAGGCACTGCTCAGCATCGTTTGAGGGAGACAGGGTTAAAGGACAGATACAGTTAGACAGGTACCTACAGAAAGACCTACACTTGGAGAAAGGGAATCTGACAGAGTCTGAGAAAATCAGATCGGGTCTGGAACCGTCTAAGGGAAAGACAGACAGGGTTAAGGAAGAGATAAGATTTTTAGAGTGTCTGTGAAGGAAAAAGGAGTTTGTAAATTTAGGAACTGGGTGTGCATTTATTCAGTTTTATTAGTGATCAAACTTGAGAGGGTTTGAGCTATAATGCTACAGTCCTCATTTTTAATCTCCTACATTGAACTGCTTTGTCTGCCATCTTCACTGCTGCTACACAAGCCAGCCATCTCACCCAGCTCCCCAGAGAGGGAAGATGATGTTAGTTGCTGTTACAGGAGTGCAACAAAAGGGGATATATAATCTTTGTGTGTGTGTGTGTGTGTGTGTGTGTGTGTGTGTGTGTGTGTGTGTGTGTGTGTGTGACAGTGACCGCACAAACCGGTTCATAATGGCAATAGCACAGTAAAACCCTAAGCTTTCCCTGACTCTTTGGCCTCAAACAGCCACTAATCTGGCCCAGTTTGCTAGCTTCCGGCAGCTTCTTAACTGATTGTCCAGTCCCAGCCACAGCTCAGGCTTCTCTGCCCCCTTGGTTGATTAGAGAAAAGGACAGAGCAGAGAAGCATGAGCTGCTGTCAAGAGTGGAGAAATCAATTGAGGAGCTTCCAGAAGTTGGCAAACTGGGCCAGGTTAGAGGGGAACTGGCTTCCTTTACGAACTAAGGCCCCAATCTCACTACAGTTAACTGCGCATCTGATGCGTACTATTTTTGCGGGCAGTCACATGATGGCACACTCAGCCCTGACAACAGGGGAGCATTTTACTTCTCTGTGTCTTTCCCAAATTGCTTACTGCGCATCTTTCCCCTGTTGTTCAAGTTGATTTTCTTCACCTTGTGGCAAAGACCTGCATCGCAGCCAGTTAAAACCAATTGTAATTGCCGGCAGCCAGCCAATAAAAATTGTGTCGGCATGCCAGTATACCACCAATTCAGTAGCACAAACAATTACCAAGGCAGAATGACAGGAAGCGGCAGGAAAGGGGTTACGAACTTATTTGGTGCAAATTTTCAGCAGTTGCAACTCGTTTGCTGCCTTTAAAACTGTGCATCACCAACAGAAGTATTTTAACACAACCCCTAGCAGTGGTACAAAATGCTACGGTTAAAGTGCACTTCCAGGGGCTTGGTCGGCCAGGGTGCCAAAATGCTGCACCTCGGAGTGGAGGCACAATCTTTTGCTGCGCAGTCTTTCACTGCAAAAAGAGCAGCAAAATCGTCGTGAGACCGGGGCCTAAGATGAACCAGTTGATGCCTATTTCTAATAGCATTATTAAAAAGATCTCGTAACTGGTCCTGGTCCTGGAAAGGACAACAAAAAACAAACAAACAAAAAGCCAGTATCATTTCTGAACAGCCATATTCTTTACCCATTGCAGGCACAAAATCCACAGAGGTCTTGAAACTGAAAGATTAAAAAATGGGTTACCGTCTCCCCTCCTCACCAAACAGGAACTTTCCGGATAATTGTGTTCCATATTTTTATCCGGTAGATTAAAGTCCAGTGTCAGGAAGCAAAACTACATTTATCTGTCGAGTGAGTGAAAATACATTGCAGCCACAATTTTAAAAGAAATGCAGCTTTTTACTACATTAAGAGTCCCTCTGAATGCTGTGAGCAATATAAAAAGGCCTCAGGGCAAAGTGGAATTAGGCAATAAACATTTCTGAACATTACTCGCAATCTAAACAAGACTAATATCTATGGTTTGGGAAGGGTGAAAGTGAAAGAAATCAGCACATTGTTAGAACACAGCAGTAAGCATACAAAAAAAATCACTACAGATTTTCAGTGCTGCTAAACTGAACAATTTAATTTTTCCCTATCCACCACCTTGTTAATGGCCCATGACCACAGACAGAAGACAAAACATGTACTGTCCACCTACTTACCGTATTTACATTATCTGACAGGAAAATTCACATATCTTCCTTTCACTTCTCTCTCCACACAAAGAATTTTATTTGTTTTGTTTGGGCTGCCATGTTTAAGGCAAGCCTGTCAAAGACTTAACTTTCCAAACAGGAACTGCCTGTCTCCTTCAGGTAGCAACAGTAGGGCTTCCTCCAGGGTGAGAGAACCTGTCCTTATCCCAAAGTTTACTTGTCAAGATGGACACCAGGCATTCTTCTTGGAAGGCCCGAAGCATGCCTAGCGTCCAACATGCTAAGTAAACTTTTAAGAACTCCCTCCTGGCAAAATACACCCCTTGCCATGCTTGGACTTTTAAACCTGCTTTGAAAAAGAGACCTTGCCCTTAAAAGGTCAGCAATTTTTTGTTATTTTTCTAGCAGCCTATGAAGCTACCACCCATAGTCTAGTCTGGAGTTGAGTCATGGCAACTGGACTTCTTTTTCTTGAGAGACTGAAATGTTTTGCTGCTCATCCAAACAGCTTTGTCAGCCTTCAACTGTTTGGATGAGCAACAAAACGTTTCAATCTCTCAAGAAAAAGAAGTCAACTTCCAGATAAACTCACCTGGATGACTGAGAATCTTCACAGCCATAGACTAGTCTTGCTTTTGTTTTTTTATGGCTGCCAGGCTCCAAACATCCTTTCTTATCCATTAGGTGGCTAGTTGGTAGTGATAACGGTGGCAGCAGCAGAGGCTGGAGAGTGCACTGACAGCAAGAGTGGTGGCAGAGCAGCATCCCTGACCGTCAATGACATCCTCACTGCTACTGTACTCCCCGGCCACCAACATCCAGCCACTGGACAAGCAAACCCTGCAGAGGTGGGCTACTGCACACTGGGTGCCATTTTAAACCTCAGTAGGGTTGCATGATGTGAAGTGATGGAACTCTCTTTCATAGAATCATAGAATTGGAAGAGACCTCAAGGGCCATCCAGTCCAACCTCCTGCCATGCAGCAAACCCCATCACAGTATTCCCAACATATGCCCACCCAGCCTCTGCTTAAAAAGCTCCAAAGAAGGGGACTCCACCACCCTCTGTGGCAGCATATTCCACTGCTGAACAGCTCTAACCATCATGACATTCTTCCTACTGTTTAAATTGAATCTCCTTTCCTGTAGTTTGAAACCATTGCCCCATGTCCTACTCTCTGAAGCCACGGAGAACAAACCAGTCCCCTCTTCAATATGACATCCTTTCAAATGTTTAAATATAGCTATCATATCCCCTCTCAGTCTTCTTTTTGTAAGACTAAACATTCCCAGCTCTCTAAGCCACTCCTCCTAAGACATTTCTTCCAGACTTTCAACCATCTTGGTCAGCCTTCTCTGGACCTGCTCAAGGTTGTCAACATCCTTTTTAAATTGAGGTGTGCAAAACTGGACACAGGACTCCAGGTGGGGTCTGACCAGAGCAGAATAGAGTGGTACTAACACATCCCTTGATCTAGACACTATGCCTCTGTTGATGCAACCCATACCATTAACTTTGGCCCAGCACTCTAATCTGCCAAAGTCGTTTTGGATTTTCATCCTATCCCTTAGGGAATTAGCAACCCCTCCCAATTTGGTACCATCTGCAAATTTGATCAGTCTACTCTCTTCTCTCCAAGCTGAAGAGAAACCATTTATGATCACCCTTTGGATTATTTTGTTGTTATTGTTGTTCAGTCTTTATTTGTGTCCAAGTCTTTGTGCCAGAGTACATCAGGCCGTCTTGTCTTCCACTGCCTCCCAGAGTTTGGTCAAATCCATGTTGGTTGTATCGATGACACCGTCCAACCATCTAATTCTCTGCCATCCCCTTTTCCTTGTGCCTTCAATCTTTCCCAACATCACGGACTTTTCCAAGGAGTCCTCTCTCATGACGGGGCCAAACTACTGCATTCTACCATGTTTTTATCAGGTGTCCAGTTTCAGCCCAACTTCCAAAGAGGGTTACTGCGAACGCTCCCACCTGAACCTGCAGAATGTCCTGGTTTTTCTAATGAAATTGGCAATAAGTGGCATGTCTTCCACTACTCTGAATGAATACAGCACTGGGATCAGGAACCTTTGACCCTACAGATGTTTTGAACTTCAACGCATTTCCAATGCTAATGAATCAGTAGAGGTGTTGGTCAAAACATGTGTTCAAAACAAGATTTGGCGTAGCTTGCAGAGCAAAGCAAAAGCAAAATGTGCTGCTTATGTACTGGCCTATTGTGTTTAAAGCACTCTCTAGTGAGCAGAACCTTTGACTGCCATAGTATAGTTTAACAACTGTACCATGTGGCTGTTCTTGTACAAGAGTACAGTGGTACCTTGTATAACGTAATTAATTCATTCCAAATCAAATTGCGTTATACAAATTCTAATTTCCCATAGGAATGCACTGAAACTGGATTTAACCCGTTCCAATGCGTTCCAATGGCGCTAGTTTTTTTTGGGCGGGGGGGCGGGGGGGGGTGGAGCCCCGTGCAGGTGCCAGGTAAGGGTGCCCCTCCCTGGCTCACCCCCCTCCGTGTCTGCCGCCCCTCCTCTCCCCTCCCTCCTTCCCTCTTTCCCCGGGCGGCCGCAGGTGGTCGGGCGAAGGTGGCTGTGGGGGGGGAGGGAGTGGGGTGCGCTGCTTGTCCTGCGCGCCCCCTCCTCTCCCCTCCCTCCTTCCTTCTTTCCCCGGGCGGCAGGGGGTGGTCGGGTGAAGGTGGCCACGGGGGTGGGGGGGAGGGAGTGGGGTGCGCTGCTTGACCTGCACGCCCCCTCCTCTCCCCTCCCTCCTTCCTTCTTTCCCGGTTGGGCAAAGGTCCTGGGGCGGGGGGCTTGGGCGGGACCGCGCCAGGAATCCCCCCCGCTCACCTGCGCCCAGCGGCTTTGGAGGCAGCGAGGCGCTTGGCTGTCAAGGGGGCACCGGGTGGCCAGCCTTCCTCTCCTGCTCCTCCTGCGGGGCCCGGGTCTGCCCCCACGGTCCCTGCCGCCCGTGCCGCCGCCGCCGCCCCTTCGTGTCCGCGCGGTGCTCGGGGACCGGGGACCGCGTCGGAGGGCTGGCATGCTCCAGGGGGGCCAAGAGGAGGAGGACCGCCGCGGAAGGAGCGCTCCTGCTGCCACCCAAGAACTTCGGGGGTCGGAGGATCCCGAGGCAAGCGGTGGAGCCGAGGGGCTGGCAGGCGTCATGCCGGGCGAGCTCCCTTCTTGCTGCTGCTCGGAGGCCCCGGTCAAAACCAGTGGGACAGGCAGCACGGGTAGCGCCCCTCCCATCCGTCCAGGCTGCGCGCATCCTTCGCTGGCGCCTCGGCCGTGCGAGCACATGTCTCCGCCTGGGTGTGGCTGGGAGGGTGGGTGGGTGGGTGTCGTCGGTGTGTGTGCACTCCCCGCCTCCGCTGCCCACCTTCCCTGATGCTCTGCTGCAAATCCGCCGCCGCCGCCGCCACCACCACCACCCCCTCCGCTTCCGGTAAGGGCCCCCCTCCCTGGCTGGCCCCCCTCCGTGCCTGCTGCCCCTCCTCTCCCCTCCCCTCCCCTCTTTCCCCGACCGCCCCCGTCCTCTTCCCGGGCGGCCGCAGGTGGTGGACAGAGGTGGCGGGGGGGCGGATTTTTTTCCCGTTGTATGGATTTTCCGTTGTACAAACCCTCCGTTATACGAGGGTCTACTGTACTCAGAGTAATGGCAGTCAATGTTATGAGGAAAGCACTCTGATTATTATTAGCACCATGACACTAAATAACCAGTGGACTGCTCACAGTGCTTGCAAAAGTGTTCCTGTGGTACAGAAGAGTTTGGAAACACCACTTTTAAAAACTTCAATTCAAAAACTCTATTTGTCTTATTCAGTTAGTTAGCTAGCTCATTTCATTCATAAGCCAGGGGACATGAAAGGAGCCTCCCTGAATATTGTATTCTTTTAGCAATCGGGCATCCCCTCGGCAATGGTGTTAATCACCAGCTAATCCTTTCAATCCAGAGGCACTTTTCCACAATATACCAGTAATTTGTTGGTGCTTCTGACATGAATGAAGAAAGAATTCATAAGCCACCTTTCTCCCTTTATGAAGGCTCATGGTGGCTCACAAAGACTCTGCTGAATGCAGAAACGTGGCTGTTGTAGTGAGAAAACCAACATTTCTAAACTCTGGGTTGGGAAACAGATTATCCCGGTATCAGTCCTTACATTTTCCTTGGCAGTTCATTTAATATACTGTATATTCTATGAAGCAGAAATCTATTGTGAGGTACCAGACTCTCTCTTCTTCCCTTCCTGTATTTTCCCTCTTCATTTCTTATCTTCTCTTCCCCCCCCCACCTCCTCTATTTTTCTTTAGCATATAATCAGAATAATTCCATGAGAATTACTGACAGACATCACTCCAAAATAAGCAAAGGATTACAGCTACCTGGCTATGGTACTTTTAAGCACTCGGTGCAGATGTTGGCTAACCAGGACCATTAAGGCTTATACAGAAAACAGGATTTTGATTACCAGTTCATTATGACCATTGGGGAGCCCTTAAGCATCAGACTTCTCTATCAGCACAGTATTTTTCCCCATCAGTGTTAACGAGTGAATTTCAAAGCAGACTCTGCTGAACCACTTAACTTGACAATCTTTTCTTTCCAGGCCATAATGGGTTTTGATATGCTTTGAAATGAGGTAGCCAGTTGTGTTTTTCTTGATAGACCATTTCTCTAAGTATCAATTTCCACCACCCAGGGAGGATTCTCTGATGCTAATGAGGCTTTTTGTTATGCAGCCATAGAGTGGTATTTACATCCATGCAAAGGGAAGTAGTATCACCCCTCACTTTGAAGATAAACAGGACAATCATTCAAAGCAAGTCCCCTCCTCCAAGAGTGCATGCTAACGGGGTGCTTGAAAGTGGACTTCTGAGCACAGGACAAACAAATAGCTCTCACCTAATAAAATCTAAGTAGCCTCAGGCTACTTCATGGATCACTGCCTTGTCCCAAAGAACAGACTTGAGCAACTCAGAGAAGCTATGAGCTCTGCCCTAGCTTCTGGCTGGCTGCCCATCCGCACGGCCATCAAGGTCTCTGGCACTGTGTGCACACACAGCTCCTCCACACACAGACACATACCACATCCCCCATACTGGCGATGCAGGCAGCAGAGCCTCGGCCACCTGCCCACCCACCCACTAAGTCCCCCGAGCAACCCCCCTCAAAATGGCAGCGGGTCTGGAGGCGGGTGGGGAACTGGCAGGTGACCTCCGAGGGCCCTGCAGGCTACCAATTGCCTGCGGTCGACAGGTTGTGTAGGCCTGCCATAGATGAAATGGAGCATCCCTCATAGTCGACAAAAGAGTGGGAAAAGCTGTGCTGGGATAACCTCAAAAATGATATAATGATTTCGGTACGATTCCAAGGCAGCCCTTTCATCATCACAGTAATCCAAATTTGTGCACCAAATACCGCTGCTGAAGGGTCTGAGATTGACCAATTCTATGAAGACTTCCAACTTCTTCTAGAACTGACACCAAAGAAAGATGTGCTTCTCATCATAGGGAATTGGAATGCTAAAGTAGGGAGCCAAGTGATAAAAGGAATAAATGGCAACAAAGCAGGGCAAAGGCTAATCGGGTTTTGTCAAGAGAACAAGCTGGTCATTGGAAACCCTCTTTTCCAACAACACAAAAGGAGACTCTACAGATGGACATCACCAGATGGACAATACTGAAATCAGATTGATTATGTTCCATGCAGCCAAAGATGGAGGAGCTCTATAGAGTTAGCAAAAACAAGACCTGGTGCTGACTGTGGCTCAGATCAGCAGCTTCTTATAGCAAAATTCAAACTTAAACTGAAGAAAGTAGACCACTGGGCCAGTCAGGTACAATCTAAGTCAAATCCCTTATGAATACACAGTGAAAGTGAAGAATAGATTTAAGCAACTAGATTTGGTGAACAGAGTACCCAAAGAACTATGGATGGAGGGTTGTAACATTGTACAGGAGGCAGCAAAGAAAACCATCCCAAATAAAAGAAAATGTAAGAAAGCAAAGTGGTTGTCCAATGAGGTCCTATAAATAGCAGAGTAGAGAAGAGATGCAAAATGCAAGGGAGAAAGGGAAAGATACAGAAAATTGAATGCAGACTTGTAGCTTTAATGTAATGTCTATTAATGCTGTAAGGTGTCCCTCATTGAACATGTCTTAATTGTACTGGACTGTATATTATCCCTCATTATTGTAAGCCGCCTTGGGTCCTTTTCCAAGGAGAAAGGTGGGGTAAAAATACTTTGATAGATAAATAAATAAATAAATAAATAAATAAATAAATAAATAAATAAATAAATAAATAAATAAATAAATAAATAATAATAATAATAATTATTATTATTATTATTATTATTATTATTATTATTATTATTATTATTACGGGGGTTTTGGGGACTTGAGATCTTCTTGGGATCTGCCGGGTTAGTGTCACTAGATTAGATGGAGTGGCGGGCATGTTTTTCCATCTTTACCCGCCCCCCTCATTATGACCTTGTTTCTAATCAGCTTCTCTGACCTTTGGCTCTCCTCTTCCGCTCCCAGGTGTTTTCAATTCTAATCTTCTTTGGGCAGTCAGTCTTGTTCCTGGCTTTTAACCATCTTCCTCCTGCCTTAGGCCCTCCAGTTATTTTGTATCATTATATTACTTTGGATTTGTATCTTATTATTTGTTGTTGTTTGTATAGTCATTTTATTTATTTATTTGCATTTTATTTTTTTTTACCACTTATTTTGTGGTGGGGGAGGTTGATTTGTTAGTGTATTTTATTGATTGTATTACTGTAAATTTTGTTGTTATTGTTTATATTAATTAGGTTGCTTTTTTTTTTCCTTCTTTCGCCATGACCGCAGGGACTCATATACCAACTGTGATGGGCCGTGGGCGGTACGCTTGTAGCCGGGGGGTTTGTCAGATTAGAAGACCTCGGGTCAGGCATCTTGTGCCTGTCCCGCGTTCTGACCCCTCGGCTCCCTGCCACGTGTCCGGGAGTCACTTCTCCAGCGCCTCTAGCCTTTCCTGCATTCTGTTGAATGCCAGGTCAGTCCACAATAAAATCCCCGTCATATATGATACCATCCATGACGGACGGGCTGACCTGGCTCTCATTACCGAGACCTGGGTGGGTGCAGAGGGGGGGGCTTCGCTCTCCCTTCTGTGCCCGCCCGGATATCTGGTTCAGGGTGTGGGGAGGCTGGAGGGTCAGAAGGGAGGAGGGGTCGCCATCGTCCATCGGGATTCTCTTTATGTTTGCAGGGCCTCGACATTGGTTAGCCAGGGGTTAGAGTGCCTTCACCTGTTGGTGGGACAGCGGGACAGATTTGGCATTGTGCTGGGTTACCGCGCTCCCCGCAACCCAGCACAATCCCTTCCGGAGCTCTCCGAGTTCATCGGGGCTGCACTTTTGAAGTCCCCGCGCCTTCTGGTCGCGGGTGACTTCAATGTGCATGCCGGCGGTGAACTTTCTGGGGCAGCTCTGGAGTTCATGGAATCCATGGCGTCCATGGGTCTGTCCCAGCATGTTGTATGCCCCACTCACAGGTCTGGCCACACCCTGGATCTGGTCTTTTCCTCCATGTTGGGGATTTCGAGTCTGGAGGTTGGGGGCATTGTCCCCCTTCCTGTGTCATGGTCAGACCATCACCTGCTTACTTTCCCTGTGGCGATCTCGGCCCCTCCTCGCGGGGACCAACGGCCTCCTGTTTTGGCCCGTCCCCGAAGACTCATGGATCCTTCTCGGTTCCAGGAAGTCTTTGGGGCATTTCCTGGAGAACTGACTGGCGCGCCGGCCGAGGCTGTGGCCAACCATTGGTTTGATACAGCTGCCCAGACCATCGACCGGATCGCCCCTAAGCGTCTTCTCCGGTGCCGAGCTCGGTCCTCGCCGTGGTTTACATCCGAGCTCCGAGCGATGAAGCAGGAGAGGAGAAGACTAGAGCGCAGCTGGAGAAGAACCCGGACGGTTATTAGTAAGGCTGCTGTTGTTTCCCAGACTAGACGCTATTCCATCGCGATCAGGGAGGCTCAAAGATCTTTTGTCTCCCTGAGAATTGGTGAGGCCTCGAACCGTCAAGCGGAGCTTTTCCGTGTGGTTCGGGACCTCACCAATCCTAGTCTGGTCGGGCCTCCTCCTACTGAGTTCAGTAGTGAGAATTTTGCAGCCTTTTTTTGTTCTAAGATAGAGGCCATCCGGGCCGGCTTCGACTCCGGTTGCAGTAGCACTGCCCCGGCATCCCCAGTTGCTGGGCCGCCTTCGTCGCCTCGGTTGGATGCGCTTGGGCCTGTTTCCGCTGTCGAGGCCTCTAAGGCTATGGCTCACTGCCGACCGGCGTCCACTCCTTTCGATCCCTGCCCAGCCTGGCTCATAAAATCGGCCAGCGGGACTATGGCCAAATGGGCTTCGGCTATTGCTACCGCCTCCTTCAGCGAGGGGGTCTTTCCCTCTCGTCTGAAGGAGACGGTGGTAAAGCCCATTCTTAAAAAACCTGGCCTTTCCTCGGACGATTTGACCAACTATCGTCCTATTGCCAACGTCCCGTTTATGGGCAAGGTGATCGAGAGGGTGGCGGCGGTTCGGTTGCAGTCATACCTGGAGGATCGGCAGTGCCTCGATCCATGCCAGTCCGGGTTCAGGCCTCGTCGGGGGACCGAAACAGCTTTGGTCGCGCTGCAAGATGACCTAATCCGGGCGGCCGACAGGGGTTGCTCTACCCTGTTGGTTCTCCTGGATTTGTCAGCGGCCTTTGATACCGTCGACCACGGTATCCTGTTGGATCGGCTCTCAGAGGTTGGTATCGGAGGCACTGCTCGCAGTTGGCTCCGATCCTTCCTGGAGGACCGTCCACAGTACGTACTGCATGGGGGGGAGTTGTCGGCTCCTTGGATACTCCCTTGTGGGGTTCCACAGGGGTCGTCGCTGTCCCCTATGCTGTTTAACATCTACGTAAGGCCGCTGGCTGGGGTCATTAGGAGATTTGGAGTCTGCTGTCATCAGTACGCTGATGACACGCAGCTCTATCTCTCCTTTTCCACCTCTGCAGTGGAAGCTGTGAGGATCCTTGATGAGTGCCTGGACGCCGTCCTGACCTGGACCGGGGCGAACAGGCTTAAGCTCAACCCCGAGAAGACGGAGGTCATGTTCTTTGGGAGCTCACCATCTGGGTACGGTGGCCCTCTTCCGCAGCTGGGGGGGTTTCTCTCCAGCCTGTGGAGAGGGTGCGGAATCTGGGCGTGGTTCTGGACCCGGCGCTGGCCATGGAGGCCCAGGTGGCCTCGGTGACCAGGGCCGCTTATTTCCATCTTCGCCAGATCGCCCAGATCCGCCCGTACCTGGATGTTGACTCTCTGAGAACAGTGGTCCAAGCACTGGTGATCTCGAGACTGGACTACTGTAACGCACTCTACATGGGGTTGCCCTTGACTCTTCTCCGGTGCCTGCAGCGGGTGCAGAATGCGGCAGCCAGGCTGGTGGCTGGTGTGCGTCGTTATGACCATATCACCCCAGTCCTGGCTCGTCTGCATTGGCTACCCGTTGCAGCCCGGATTAGATTCAAGGTCTTGGTTTTAGTTTATAAAACCCTCCATGGCTTGGGACCGGACTACCTGTCAGAGCATATCGTCCAGCGATCCACCTCGGCCCGTCCAGTTCGGCAGGTGCGAGCGCACTCGCTTCGGGTTGCCACCCCTCGAGAGGCCCGGAAGACGGTTACCCGAAACCGGGCCTTCTCCGTGGCAGCCCCATCCTTATGGAACGCCATCCCTAGCGAAGTGCGCTCTGCAGAGTCCCTGCAGGCCTTTCGAAAAGCTTTAAAGACCTTTTTATTTCGAGAGGCCTTTGGCGAAATTTAATTTTTTTTTTTTCCTTTTTCCCACCATCGCTGTTTACGATTTTTACCATTATGCCCATTAGTGTCTCCAATTTACTTGCTAGGACTCACGTCATCACGTGCTGGGACGCCTTTGGAGGCTTTAGGTTTTTATGCTTTTAGGATCTGTCGTTTTAATTTGCTATTTTGTGTATCTATTTGTTGTATTTTGGTTTGTTGTTAGCCGCTTAGAGTCCTGTCGGAGATAAGCGGGATACAAATATAAAAATAAATAAATAAATAAATAAAAGTACATGTGTATAATGAATGAGATTAGCTGAGCCTCCCTCAAACACACCTCCCAACACAATGAATCCCACTAACAACCACAAAGCCTTGTTGCACCTTGTGGACTTACTCACATATTCCCCTCTCCCTTTCTTTTCTGTCATTATTGACATAGCCTTCTTCTTTGCTAGCGGCTGTTCAAGAAATTAAATATAAAATCTATGGTGCTACAATTCAGTCCATGCCCATTGCAAACTGAACCATCTGTTCCCTTCTCTTCCAAATTAATGTCAGACAAATATACAAGGAAAGGCCCACAAAGAAGGGTGAAGGCATTCATACTAGCTGTGAAACAAAATGCACAATCCCATGCCTTGATCATGCTTGAGAGGTAACTTGAAATGCATCCTAAGGAGGATTCTCTGATAAAAGCTTTCCTACAAATGGGTGCAATGTTGATGTTATAGATTCTGATTCCACAGGTTGTACTGATGTATAACTTTTGTGCACCTTCTGCTAAGTATTAATTTTGAATTAATAAGGACAACAAGAGGAGCCTCGTGGCGCAGTGGTTAAATGCCTGTACTGCAGGTAAAACTGTGCTCACGACCGGGGTTCAATCCCCGGTAGCAGGCTCAAGGTTCACTCAGCCTTCCATCCTTCCGAGGTCGGTAAAATGAGTACCCAGTTTGCTGGGGGGGCAATGTGTAGCCTGCACACTGTAATTAAAATTGTAAACCGCCCAGAGACCACTTGTAGTGGTATGGGGCGGTATACAGTGGTACCTTGCATAACGTAATTAATTGGTTCCCAATTAAATTACGTTATGCAATTTTTTCGTTAAGCAAATTATCATTTCCCATAGGAATGCATTGGAAGTGGATTTAATCCGTTCCAATGCATTCCTAAAGGCCCCGCCAGCCACCTCACACACACACACACACACACACACACACACACACACACACACACAC
>JAHTLZ010000122.1:8097749-8117738 GCA_023846285.1 Phrynocephalus versicolor
AAATAAATAAATAAATAAATAAATAAATAAATAATAATAATAATAATAATAATAATAATAATAATAATAATAATAATAATAATAATAATAAATTGTCAAAGTACATGTGTACAATGAGATTAGCTGAGCCTCCCTCAAACACACCTCCCAACACAATGAATCCCACCAACAACCACACAGCCTTGTTGCACCTTGTGGACTTACTCACATATTCCCCTCTCCCTTTCTTTTCTGTCATTATTGACATAGCCTTCTTCTTTGCTAGCGGCTGTTCAAGAAATTAAATATAAAATCTATGGTGCTACAATTCAGTCCATGCCCATTGCAAACTGAACCATCTGTTCCCTTCTCTTCCAAATTAATGTCAGACAAATATACAAGGAAAGGCCCACAAAGAAGGGTGAAGGCATTCATACTATCTGTGAAACAAAATGTACAATCCCATGCCTTGATCATGCTTGAGAGGTAACTTGAAATGCATCCTAAGGAGGATTCTCTGATAAAAGCTTTCCTACAAATGGGTGCAATGTTGGTGTTATGGATTCTGATTCCACAGGTTGTACTGATGTATAACTTTTGTGCACCTTCTGCTAACTATTAATTTTGAATTAATAAGGACTGGAGGCTCATTGTGAATGCTTTTATTTCAGTAAAATCAGGGTCCTTTTCTGCTTATTTTATTTGTAGCCTAAGAAAAACACAGTGGCTCAAAAAAAAAAAAACCCCACTGTGGATCAAGGACTAACTTTTTCATTGTGACAATGGCTACTCCATATAAAGAAAACCTTTATCAAATGTTTTGTAGATGGCATATACTGTAACACCAGCAAATTTAGCAAATATGTTCCCTAATATGTAAAATATGTGTTGGGAGTATAAAACTCAAGAAGGAACTTATTATCATGCCTGGTGGACATGTGAGAAAGCAAGGGGATACTGGGTCAAAATTAAGCAAATTTCAAAAGCAATTTTTGCTAGGTTTACTGAAAAACACGGTAGAAAAGGCAAAATCTTGCTTAATATTACATCTTATGACATCAGCTAGATTATGGTGGACCCAGTTTTGGAAATGTGAAAAGCCCCAAAACGATGAGATGATTATTAAGAAAATATTAGAATCTGCAGAAATTGATAGGTTAACAAAGAAATTAAATGGACAACAAGAATTGATATTTTATCGGAGATGGGATATGTTCTATAACTGCTGGAAGACAAAAATATTGTAGTAAAAAGGGGGGAGGATGATAATTGATTGATAATAGAATGTAAATAATGGAAACTCACCAAACGGGATATGTTACATTGCAAAACTGTGTTATATGTTTTTACTCTTTTTCCTTTTTTCCTTTTTCTTTTTATCCTGCTCTTCTTTTTGATGTCTATTTCTTTTATTCTTTTAATTATAATAAAAATAAATTTTTAAAAAGCACTGCTTTTTGCATGAAGAGGGTCACCAAACTCTAACACAGTGGTGCTCAACCTGTGGGTCCCCATATGTTTCTGGACTGCAACTCCCAGAAATCCCTTCCAGCACAGCAAGTGGTTGAGGATTCTGAGAGTTGCAGTCCAGGAACATCTGAGCACCCACAGGTTGAGAACCACTGCTCTAACATCTCTAGTGAAAAGAATCAGGTAAAAAGTGACAGGGGAAGACCTTAGGCTAACACTCAGCATAGCCACTTCCACTTTGAAGAGGGAACCCTGGGTTTGAAGGCACACATTCTGATTGCTTAAAGGCCTAGTTCTGGAAGTAATGTGCTACTTGGGCAAACAGCTTTACAACAGTAAATTCTGGCATATGTAGGAGTTTCATCAAAAGTGTGCATGTAATTGGCATAAACATGAACAATTACATCATAACTCATATGCATGACAAACATTCTTCTACACATCAACAACAGCATTCTCCCAAAGTGTTTCTAAACACGGAAGAAAAATAACACAAATGTGCCTACTATGTCAAAATATGTAGTAGAGACCATTATTTGTTTTTCTTTCCAGGGCATATTGTACAGAGAGAAGAATGGCTATGCTGAGTCTTGGGTATCTTTCTTTTATTAAAACAATCTTTCTTCTTAAATGAAAAGAACAACCAAACACTGTAACATCCAATAAGCAATCACTCTTTGGCTTAATAATACCATTTCTCGGCTCTCTGGTGTGCAGGGAAAAAAATGATCTAATTGTTTTTGTTTGTTTTTAATTCAGAAAGCATGCTCCTCTGATATGTGTTACTGTTATCTTTCTTCCCTAATGATACAAGGTGAAAAGCGTAATTATCAGTATATAATGGAAGGGTCAAAAACACCAAAATGTTAAACAACGGACAATTATAGCCTAATAAAGATTGGGGGAGGCTGGTAGAGACACACAGAGAGGTGGAAAACCTGTTGCTTAGTGCGATAGGCGGCAATAGGCCCATAACATCCCGTGTCACCCAACCACAAATGTGTTACCTGCAGGCAATTCTGAGAGCCGCGGGCAAAAAAAGAAACTTGTTCAAACGCTTAGTCTTGCATTATTTTCTAAGCACTCCAAACCTAGTTATTATCACACTTTCGTTTTCTCTTCATTCAAATCATGCCGCTCATCATGTTACCTGTTGTACCTTAGGTTCCCAGATAAGAAGGAATATTCCATCTGGTTGGTTCAAAACAGCTCTAAATGATTTGTAAATCATCACTAATGTACGATATCACACTTTCAGGCAGCATGGATGGGAGACGCCAAAAGTCAATGAATCACATGAGAGATGTACATGTGCTTTCTACCCAAAACCAGATTTTCATACTTTTCCCCAAGAGAAGGCATAATTAGGACCTAATTATCACATTAGCTGTTATTACTGCATAATAATGATATATCAGCTGCTAAACATATTCAACCATTAGATTCTTAATGGAAGAAAATCCCTGCATTTAAACGGGGATTAGCCTGTACTTCAAAGCCTGCATTTTGACCACCCATTAAAGTGGAGGATACTCAGTTCTGAACAAGGACCAAAGTTAAAGCAAGTGGAAAAACAACCAAAATAAAAATTCTTTAAAAGAGAAAAAGAGCACCATACGGAAGTACTACAGTCCTTTTCCTTACATATAAATAGGCCAATGAAACAAACACTCATGTGGGTGGAAGTTAACTTGCTTCAATTGTTCGCCAAGTGCTAATGTAAATAAACCTAGTCCATTCAGCTACACTAAGGGCCTCTTCACTCATGATAGGGGGGTTGCCATTACATTGAATCCAACAGATATTTGCCCTCTTAGTCATTTAAAGCAACAGAGCAGAGCAATTTATTAACCCCTCTTAGACCACCAGTCATTAAGGAAAAGACTGCCTGAAGAGAAAGGTCTTTGCCTGTTTGTGGAAAGACATCAACATTCAACATCTATATATTGTACATCATTTGTTCATCTGATATCCACCTTGGGTCCTTTTTAGAAGAAATACACTGTATAAATATTTTAAATAGATAAATTAAAATGAATCAATCAATAAATAAAAAGTGTCCAATTGTAGTGTCAAAACAAAACTGAAAATAGGAAAGGGGGCTAATTGCTTGCATATAACACATCGCCAGAGTAGGCTACACATGGAGATGTCAGCTGGCCATTTTCTGACGTGAAAGATGCTTTTGGATGCATGTTATATGAATACAGTTCCTAAAATATAGTGGTCTTATCTTAGTGGTACTTTTCATCCATAAATGTCTGTGGTGTTCACTGTCTCACTCCTTTCCTATGTGTTCCACTCTCTCTAAGAAATGTCTCACAGAAAATCTCCCTCAGAATCTTCTGCGACAGCAATTACCAAAAATCATACTCTAAACATCCCAAACACTGCTAAGCTTGCACAGTTACATAAACTGAAGGGCAATCTCTTCCGTTCCCACAACCATATGGACATTTATTTCTCCCAGCTGTAACTGTATATTTCAGCCGTCTTAAGGCATTATTGAATCCAGACACTCTTGTGGGTGGCTCATATCACAGAATCATAGAATAATGGAGTTGGAAAGGGCCTACAAGGCCATTGAGTCCAAACCGCTGCTCAGTGCAGGAGTCCAAACCAAATTATATTTGACAGATAGTTGTTGAATGTTCTCTTTAATGCCTCCAGCCCTGACACACTCACCAGCTTCCAAAATAATTGGTTCCATTGTCAAAGAAGTTTTTCCTCATACTCAACGGAACTCTTTCTTCCGAACTTGAGCCCATTATTAAGTGTCCTGCACTCTGTAATAATCAAGAACAGATCTTGTCCCTCCTCAGTCATGACAATCTTTCAAGCGTTTGAAACGTGTTATCAGAGCTCCCCTCACTTTTCTTTCCTGAAGGCATTTACTGTATTTCCGTCTTTCCTCATAGGTCTTGGTTTCCAGTCCCCTCAGCATTCGTGTTGCTCTCCTCTGAACTTTTTCCAGTTTGCCCGCATCTTCTTAATAGGAAGTGTCCAGAACTGGACACCGTACTCCAGATGAGGTCGAATTAGCAATGGGCATGAACCACAGTTCAGTGGTTTGACTGCACAGCTGTTTCATGGAGACACACAGACACCGGCTTCCCAGTCCTGATTCCTCTGGCAAGTACTGCTGCTGAGTTGGTGCCTGCTGGAGGAGAAGCTGGGGTGCCCAGGGAACAGCTGTGTGGCTGAATCACACGCCATCCAGAACTGCAGTTTATGCTCATCTCTAGGCCCAATCAATGCTGAATAGAGTGGAAGTAGTACTTAGCAGACTTAGAGGCCGTACATCTGTTCGTGCAATCTAAAACAGCATTTGCCTTTTTTGTTTTTGCAGCCGCATTGCACGGTTTACTCATAATCAGCTTGTCATCTACATAAGAGATGGGCATCAATCCCTGGTTCAGCAGTTCATACCTGTTTGTCTTTTGGTGTCCAGCGGTTCCCAGCTCCAGCTCCTCTGTCAGGCATCCACTCGGAGGCAGTGCCCTGGCTTCCCTGCCAACTTCCTCTTGTCAAAATGGATGCCTACCAGAGGAGGCAGAGCTGTAAACTGCTGAGCGCCCATTGGTCCAAAGGATGAACCAGAATAAATTCCTTCATGTCCCTCTCTAATCTACTCCAATTCCAAGATTTTTCTTGCTGAGCCAGGTATTCCCCATAGAGAAATAACTTTGGCTGCATCCATATTAAATTTTATGTTGTTGCTTTCAGCCCAGTGCTCAAGCTTATCTAGAGATCTATTTGATCTCCCATGTTTTAGCCATTCCAGCTATTTCATCAACAATTTGATAAGCTTTCCACTGCACCCCCTCATCCAAGTTCTGCTGAACAGAACCAGGCCCTCCTCCCAGTTTGAGACGGAGCCACTGATCAGCATTCTCTGAATGAAATTCTATAACCTATTGGGCATCCACCTGACAGATCACACCTGGTTAGCACACTAATCATAATATCACAGGACACTTATTCAAAAGCTTTTGATGAAGTCAAGATATACTACGTCTACAACATTCCCTCTTTCTATCAAGGAAGTTCTCTAGTAAAAAAAATGGCATCAGATTAGTCTGGCAGGATTTGTTCTTGACAAATCTATGCCGGCTTCTAGTTATTACTCCATTAATTTCTAGGTGCTTGCGTAGTGACTGTTTTATACCCTGTTCCAGGCCCCTTCACCCACCCATTCAAGAAAATAATAGACAGTGGTTCTTATAGTCCTTCAATACTCTTGGGTGTACTGTAGTTCAACAGTCCTTAGAAATCTGAACTCCTTCAAAGTAACAAGGCATTCCAAGACTGTTCTTTGAACAGTTTTAAACTGACTGCGCTGTTTGACTCTCATAAAGGGGAAAGCCTATCCGATTCCTACCCTGTTATTTATTTGCTTTTAGGAGTATCAAGGAGCTTGAAGAATAGCATTTCCATACAGACTAAAATCCTGTGAGACTGGGGATCTTATTCCCAGGAAGAACCCATACATGAGCAGATATCTCTTCAGATTTTCCAATGATTATGTGATAAAATCAGAGTTCAGCGTTTGCCTCTAAGCATGTTCAAATCCCCAGGTCTAAGAATATCTAATTAGGGTTTACTTCTTCACATTGGGCTAAGAATTTGATTAAATAAGAACTGTGTATGTGGCTTTATGCTGAGGGCGAACATGTAGACAAATTCTCATAAGTGAATGTCTTTACATTCATTTCTCTCTTTTACGTTTTATTACACACTTAAAGGTTAAAAAAAGGTAAAGGTTCCCCCTGCACATGCGTACTAGTCATGTCTGACTCTAGGGGCAGCACTCGACTCCATACTCAAGCCAAAGAGCCAGTGTTGTGCAAGACCGTGGCCATGTGGCTGGCATGGCTGCATGTACTGCAGGATCTATTTATCTACTTGCATTTACATGCTTTTGAACTGCTAGATTGACATGAGCTGGGGCTAACAGCAAGAGCTTACTCCACTGTGTGGCACCCAGTTTTCAGTACTCTAGTCCACTGAGCCACCACATCCCTTTAGGATTATGTTAATAGTCCTGGAATTCAGAATCATTTTATTTCAAATGTTTTTATTGCCTTTTATTGTGTCTGCCACCCAGACTAATAACTTCACTACTAGTTGGGCAGGATGAATAAATAAATAAATAAATAAATAAATAAATAAATAAATAAATAAATAAATAAATAAATATGCTCTGAGACACTGGCTGTAGTCCTACTGGGCATGAAAGGTATACAAATTTCATCACATTTGGGGTTCCTCCACTAAAGCTGCAACATTCCAGTAAAAAAGTTTATTTTTGTACCCCAGTATATAATGGACACTGCATATTCAGATACTGTCTCATTACAGCCCATGGAAAAACTTTCCAACTACTTTTATTTCAAATAATGTCCCATCTGTGCCATTTTTAGATAGCAAAGATGAAACACTTCCCTCAAAGCCCTTTGAAAATATTAGAACACTGTGCATAAATTAAGCACATGTCCTAGAACTGCATTTAACAATAGTATTTCCATGCAGTGGTATCAAGGAATTCATAAAAGTGTGTGTGTGTGTGTGTGTGTGTGTGTGTGTGTGTGTGTGTGTGTGTGTGTGTGTGTGTGTGTGTGTGTGTGTGTGTGTGTGTGTGTGTGTGTGTGTGTGTGTGTGTGTGTTCAGTGGAGGAAAGAGATAATTTTAGCCCATTGTTTCCTAAACTGTGCACCTTAGCCTCTTGGTGCAGTAGTTAAACTGCTGTGCTGCAGCCAAAACTATGCTCATGACCCAAAGTTCAATCCCAAGTAGCTGGTTTAAGGTTTACTCAGCCTTCCGTCATTACAAGGTCAGTAAGGTGAGCAGCACCCAGCTTGCTGGGATGGTGTGGCAATTGGTAGCTAGCTTGCATAATTACTTGTAAACTGCCCAGAGAGTGCTTTAAAAGCACTATGGGTGGTATAAAAGTGGTACGTGTTTGCTTTTGGCTTTGCTTAGGTCCATGAGTCACTGAGTAATTCATTCTGGAGCACCAAGGAATCCTCTCACACGTCCCCCTCCCTTCCTCCCTTCACCCATAGTATGGTACGCAACTTACTTGCAAGATAGTAGGGACACATTATTTTGTGTTGAGAAATGTTAGTTCATTGGAACTGCAAGGGATACTTACTTGCAATTTCTCCGGTGTCTGTGCATGGTGGAGGGAAGGAATCCATGCCCAGGGCTGGGTTTCAGGCCAGATATGTTCAAAATGCAGCCTTCCCTGCTGCCCATCCCTGCCAAAAAAGAAAATGCAACTTCTCCATTTTTCCAGAAGCTGCTTCTCTGAGAAAAGTTAGGCCATAAAGGGCTTTTCATTAAGCCACTTGTATAGCATACTCCCTGGTCCCATCTAGTGGGGATGTCTGGTAACACACCCTGGGAAGGTGTATTCATGCATGTTTTTTAAAAAGTATGTTTTTTTCTTTCAAACAGTGGATAAGTAAAACCGTAGGTACTGATCTCGTGGATATGGCACTCTTAATATATTGAGGAGCCACAACCAGTAAGTAAAGGGAGGCACGAGTCCAAATAGTTTGGGCCCAGGTGCTGTAGTCCCTAACTTTTACCTCAAAAGAATATTAAACACAGTGTCTTCAGGTACACCTGATAAAATGTCTACATTCATCACACCTTTGAAAATATTATTGGCAAGGATTACATGGATCAGCAGGCACAACCTTTATCAATCAAGAAATTTATTTCTTCTGATATCCCACAATCCAGGGCTATGAGAAGAATATTGGCGAAAAGACCATTCACAAGTTTCATTCCAAAATGGAACAGGCTCACCTTGTCCAATGATCTAACATTTCTCAACACAAAATAATATTATGGTCCATCACAGACAAAATCCACCCTATGTGTACTTTGCCTAATGTAGAATGTATTTTATGCAAGGATGCCTTAGTCACTTTCATCTCATAACCATGGCTACATGTATTTGCTTCCTTTAAAAAAGGAGGGATAGTTTATATCTAATTTGTGGACCATTTGATACCGAGTTGACAGATAAAAGATTCAGAAAATAATACTTGGTGACAAAATATGGGATAAAAATATATTATTAAAATTTATCAAGAAAGAAAAGTTCACAGACTTAATTATATTTTGTACTTTGGGGAATGTCAAAACATAGCCATTTTTTGCTCCACAATGTAGATAAGAAGTGTACTTGAATATATCTCAGTACTATATATTCATGTCTATGTTCTTTGTTAGGCTTTCAAGCCTCTTTAGGTTGATCTATACAAAATTGTTTTGCAATTTCTCAAGGAATTGCCTTCCAAGGTGTACAATGTATTTTTTCTGGAGTCCAATACTGTCCATTTGCAATTTTCATATACAAGTTGGGTAGTCCATTATATTAGGGCTGCTTTACTGTGAGTTTCCTATTTCAGTGTGATGTTGGACTCACTTATTGGTGTTGTTTCTAACTGAACAGTTCTATAATTCTGTGTTTCTTTGATCAAGGCAAAGACAGGAAAAATGGGTCCATCCTATCTGTGGTGTATTCAGGGCTGGTCATCTCAGTGTGGACATGACACTTGAAAAAGATACCTCTTACCAAAGTTACTCCTCCATATGATAAATGTGTTTTGGTGTTGGTTTACCATCTTTTAGGGTGAAGTCATGCATGCCAAAAACAAACAAAACAAAAACAAAAAGACTGACAGCCCTGCAGTTATGTTGATTCTGCCATTATTTAAATCATTTTATAGCTTTTTGGTCAGATGATGCACAGATAACTTCAATACATTTGATCAGCTAATTTATTGTTTTTATTTTTTCCCCATCTTACCGGCATGGCCTTTTAAAAATGATCAGATCCCTGTATTGCTTCAATCCTTATTGTTTTGGCTTGTATGAACATTGCAATCAATTCATTTACTTTCCTAGCAGGTCAGGTTTGAGAGCATCATGGCCAATGCATGGCCACCACACTTGCACTATATTCTTTATTTAAAAAAATAGTGATAAATTGCTTTCTTTTTATTTATTTTTATTTTTTTCTCAACAATACTTCACTGATGCATCACTTAGTCCACATCTTCCTATTGTATTCATTGTCCCAACTCTTGTGTGGCTTATAATTACTTTCCCCTGAGCTTTTCAACTATTCAAGTCCCTTCTGATGCCTCCCTACATTTATCTAGTCACGTAGTCCACAAGGTGGTGCATCGGCTGACAGTTGGAAGTGACAGCTTTAATGGCATATACTTTGGTGACATGCATGAGCCCCATGGTACAGTGGTTAATCTGCTGTCCTGCAGCTATAGCTGTGCTCATGATTGGGGGTGCAATTCCAGGTAGCAGGCTGAGAACCAGCTGTGGCTGGCTGTCAGAGTGGTCAGCTTCCCACAGCAGGAGGAAAATTCTCCCGATGTGAAACACCTGGGCCCAAAGAGAGGAGGAGTGCCCGGACCCAGCATTCAAGGCCGGAACAAACCTTGGCAGGGATAGATATAGAGGAAGGTGTGGAAGGCTGGAAGGAGGGAGGGAGGAAGAAGGAAATGCTGACCCTTGGCAGGAAGTGGGGGCATGGAATCTGGGAGGAGGGAAGGATGAGCCTCCCTGTGAGAGAGAAACAAGCTTGCAAGATACTCAAGCCCAAGGGCAAACCAGAGGGGCTGGTAAAAACCTGGAGCTGGTAAGAGAAGTTGCTGAGGAGGTGAAGCCTTGGCCCTGGTTCTTTCCCTTCCTGAGCAGCTTACAGAAGCTAATTTCCTGGTACAGGGGAAAAGCCCATGGGAATGCAGCTGGCTCCTGGGGAACAGGTTGTGGTGTTTACCCCTTGGTGTTGAATAACTTATTAGATGTGTCCATGTAGATTGGTGGTTTGTGGACCAATAAGAAGGTTTTGCAGGAGGAGCCTGAGGGGATTTAAGGCTCAGCTCAGCACTGAATTGGTCAGACAGGGACAGACAGTGTCTAAGGGCCTTTTTACACGACCCCTAAACTCCGCCGCAAATGGCTCCCAGCTCCGGAGCTTAAATTTGTTTACCCACCAGCTCCGGAGTTTACTGAAAATTAAGTGCGGCCATGCCCACCTAAGCGCGTCCCAGCGCACTTTTCTTGTACCTGCTCTCCAAGGGTGAAAAATCTTAATTCGGATGTGCTGGGCTCTCCTCGCTTCTTTTTGTTGTTGTTTTTTGCCTCCGCCCCTTTAAGAGAAGGAACCAGGAAGTCACGGGGCTCCCGGCAGCTTCCACCGGCACCAGGGAGGTAAGTCTTTATTCTTTTGTCCCTTTTTTTCCTCCCTCCCCTCACGCAGCCAGCAGCCAGGACGTGCGGAGGGGGTGGGAACGCACAAAGAGCAACAACCCCCTAAGACGGGGGTCTGCAACCTGCGGCTCCGGAGCCGCATGCGGCTCTTTGGAACATTTGCCGCGGCTCCGGGAGGGTTCAGAAATTTCAATACAAAGGCGCCGAATCTCGCGAGGACAGCCCATCCCACAAGGTGGCGCGAAGCCAAGCGCGGCCACACTCTCAGCGCGCTCCCTCTTCTTCAGAGCAAGAGAGAGAGGGGGGAGGCGTGGTGGAAAGTGCCTGCGGAACGGCAGCCTTTTTTCTTTTCTTTTTTAACTTCAAGAAAACCTCCCAGATCTGAAAAAAAGATGGGAGGAGAAAACCCTCCTTCCTCCCTTCCCCTTCCTTTCTTGCTTGGGTGTTTGGTGGGAGGGGGGAGAAGCGACGTGTGTGTGTGTGTGTGTGTGTGTGTGTGTGTGTGTGTGTGTGTGTGTGTTGTGTGTGTTGTGTGTGTGGGGGGGGCAGCGTTTAGACGGGACGGTTCAACGTGGAGGAAGAGAAAACCCTCCTTCCTTCCCCCCTTCCCCTTCCAAGCATTGCACATGTGCAGTTGGCATCTCTCTCTCTCTCTCTCTCTCTCTCCTTTTACTTCTCTACAGCCCCCCCCCAAAAAACTACGGCTTTGCACTAACTTGCTGGGATGAAGCGGAGAGGCGAGAAGCAACGGAGGAAGTCAGCTTTTCTTTTTCCTGTGCGAGATCAACTTGGCAGTCGAGGGACGCGGCGTGACAGCTAGTTCGAGCCTGCCCCTCCCCGGCCTGAGGAGGGGTCTCTCTTATTAGACTTCCAGCGGCTCCCTCCTGGAGTCAGCCAGTTTCGGTGGCAGGGTTGGGGCGCCGGGCTCAAGTTGTTCAGGGGCCCCTGGCCGCCCGGGGAGGCCAACGGCGTGCCACCTGGCTCGAGAAGCTGAGCCGAGTGGAGCGGAGCGCCTGTGCGCCTGCCTGCTTGTCTCGCTCGCTCTCGCTCTCTCCGAAAGCCCGCCAGCAGCTGCCTTCCGCTCCATTCCAACACAGAGAACGTGCCTCCTGCGCGCCCCCACCCCCCCAGCCCGGCCCTCCCCGAGGCTGGCGGACATGCAGCCGCCCCAGTTGCGCACGCGGGAGAACTTGAGGCAGGTGCACGCCTTGATGGAAACCCTCGGGGACAGGGTGGGGGGGAGGCGGCGGTGGCTGGGGCTCGCCCGCTTGCTCGCTCTCCCGGCGCCCGAAGTGCCGAAGAAGCAACTTTCATTGGCTTCCTTCTCAGAAGCCTTTCGGGGGTGCCTGGAGGAGCTGCAGCCGCCCGGCGCTCCTTCCCACCCCACCCGAGCCCGGTGCCGGGACGCAGCGTGTCCGAGGAGCGCGCGAGGGAGTGTGTTGCTTACGAGCGCCCAAAAAGCCAGGAGCGAGGGGAGAGGAAAATATATTTGCAGTGTTATATTTGTTTTAAATGTCGCAATGGTTTTGCGGCTCCCAGTTTTTTTTTTTCCGTCGGAAATGGGTCCAAGTGGCTCTTTATGTCTTAAAGGTTGCAGATCCCTGCTGGTTCGAATTAAAGTGACCAGCGGATCTTAGGGGTCGTGTAAAAGTGCCCTAAGAGAAGGTCAGCAACAAATAACAGCAACAATATGCTCAAGACAAGACAACTTTTTCCCCAATGTGGTGGCCTCCCAATGTTTGAAGGACAATTCCTTCATCCCTGGCACTAACCGTGCTGCTGGGGATGACTATTCTTAGTGCAGGACATCTAAAAAGACTGTTGGGAAGAATGAGATTGGAAATCAAGTACTTCCATGTACCCAGCTTACCACAGAGAAGCCATTTCACAAAGCTTTTCACAGACCTACAAAAAAGTATAATTTCCTCTTTCTAGGGGAAAACACCTTAAAACTGATCAAATAAAATCCAGTCTTTAAAAACCTGATTATACAGAATGATGTAGAGTAGACCTTCATCTCCTGAACACCTACATCCTTGACAACAGCAATAATGAAATATCAGTTGATAATGTGATCCGGTTACACCTGGTGACAAATGTTAGCAATCTATTCCAAGAGAGTCTTGTCTGCAAATATGGTGCTATATAGATTTCAGTATGTGTAAATGCAATCGCGTTTCATTTATTTTCCTTAACAGTTTCCAAGACAGGTCACTTTTTCCACACATTTTACAGCACTGTATTGGTGACTTATCTGTCTGATCATAAATTTCATGTTGAGAGGCTTGGGACTCTTAGAAATAAGGGTAAGAATTTGTGTTAAACTTAGATGTATTACTTGTGTATTTTGCATCATTCCTCTTACAAAGCCACATGCAGATTCCTACTCATGCTCTTTGTCTCTGTCTTCACTGTAAAAATTCCACATACCCTAATGGGTTTGTGCAAGTTCTGGAGTTGACCAGGACCTAATTATTCCAGGACATTCTGAAATCCCAGTTTGACTTAGGGAAAGGATCTGCCACCAACACTATATTTCTTCTAAAGGAAGCAGCATTCATTTGAAGCATAGAGGAAAACATACAAGGCAAGGCAGGTGTAAAAGCCACTTCCGGTAAGTCACCCAGTAAATTCATGGGGAACAGTTAAAAGTGTGTATTCTGTTGAACGGGCAATGACTTGGCAATGCTTCCAGGGTGCTGATACCCAAACCCCCTCCCCACACACACACTGATAACTAGTCAAGACAAGAGCTGGTTTTAGTGGCACAAATCCTTTTAGGCCACAGTCCTACCAGCATTTTCTGCGTAGTTTCCCGGCAGCAAACTGCGTAGTAAAAGATTGTGTGCTAACCAGGAAGATAGGTAAATTCTGGTCCTGGCCGACCACACTCCTGGAACAGCAGTTTCAGTGAAGTTACCCAAACCACCGCCAGGGGCTAGATTTAGAAACTTTGCTCAAAAATGCTTACTTATTTGCTTCTGTAACCATGACAGGACCCTGAAAATACGCAGTAAAATCAGTTGTTCCCCTTTAACACCACAGAGGCTTGGAAACTAGAGCTGGAAAGAAGGACAAAATGCAAAGTAGACAGGTAGAGACCGAACCAGAATACGGAAATATGATGCAGAAGGGAGGACACTAACTGCACATTAAAAACCACGTGACCACCCAGAAAAAAAATATGCAAGAAAATTATATATGCAGAAAACTCTGGTAAGACCGCAGCCTTAGTCAAAAACCCATAGAGCTAGTTAGAGTGATTTTGATATTTTATTAAAGATAGAAGGACAAAAAGACAACAGATTTCAAAGTAATTTGGGGGGATACAGTTGAGGGAGAGCAAAGGCAATCAAGAGAATATATCAGAAAATAACGCAGCTAAACTAATCTATGTAATATTTGCATATTAGCATAACAGAGTCGGTGTAGATCTGAAGTATAAACTGAGCATATTCTTCCAGGTAAGGTATAGCTGTACAATGACTACATAGCATCTCCTAAGATATAAACTAATTAAAGTAACTTCTTAACACCCTTTTATACATTAAACATCCCATTCTAGACCTTTCCAGATGGCCCACCACTCAGGCTTTGAGTTCCCTTGAAGGTCCACAAAGCCCAGAACATGCTCTGCCCTCCCCCTTCGTGCAGCTGAAGTCATCTCCCAATTAGAGATGAGCTCTTTATATTTTGTTCCAGGGAGTTCAAATATGAAGCACGCCAGCTATCCCTACCCCCCTGAACCAGCCAGGTCCACTCCTAGTGGTGCACAATGCCTGCTGCACATGACACTGCATCAACCACAGGAGTAGCCCAGTCGCCTCTTTCTCGCCTCTCCTGCCTGCTGACCACTCAGCAATTGAGTGGGGAGACTCTTAACATCCCGCCTCCCCATTGGAGTAGTCACCTGCCAGGAGAGGTGGGGAAGAGCCAATCAGGCTACTCCTGTGATTGGCATGATATCATGCAAGATGGACACATGCACCATGTGGAGCCTTGGAGACGGGGCTGGTTTAGGGCTAGTGGTGATAAATGAACCACCAGGGCACCTCTACTGGTCTAGATCCCTTGGATCTGTATGGATTTGTATGAGGAAAATAAAAAGGAACACAAACTCTGGCAAAAGAAATGTAAGAAGATGATAAGAGAGGCAAAGAAAGATTTTGAGGAACGCATGGCTAGCAATATAAAGGGTAATACTAAAAGCTTCTTTAAATATGTTAGAAGTAGAAAACCTGCCAGAGAACCAGTTGGCCCTCTGGATGGTGAGGGAGGAAAAGGGGAGATTAAGGAGGACTTGGACATTGCAGAGAAATTAAATGAGTTCTTTGCATCTGTCTTCACGACAGAAGACCTTGAGCAGATTCCGCTGCCTGAACGGCCCCTCTTGACTAAAGAATTAAATCAAATACAGGTTAAAAGAGAGGATGTTTTAGGACTAATTGATAATATAAAGATTAACAAGTCACCGGGCCCAGATGGCATCCACCCAAGGGTTATTAGGGAACTGAGAAATGAAATTGCAGATCTCTTAACGGTAATATGCAATTTGTCTCTTAAAACGGCCACAGTGCCAGGGGACTGGAGGATAGCAGATGTCACACCAATTTTTAAAAAAGGAAGGAGGGGGGACCCGGGAAACTACAGGCCAGTTAGCCTTACATCTGTCCCAGGGAAGATGGTGGAAAGCCTCATCCAAGAGAAAATCTTAAAACACATAGAAGAACAAACCTTGCTGAGAGAAAATCAGCATGGCTTCTGCAAGGGAAAGACTTGTCTGACAAATCTTTTAGAATTTTTTGAAAAGGTCAACAGGCATGTAGATTTGGGTGAACCGATGGATATAGTCTATCTGGATTTTCAAAAGGCTTTTGACACAGTCCTTCACTCACCCCACAGTCAGGGGATAAGAGGACAGGTCCTCCAAATGTAAAGTAATGCATATTGGGGCAAAAAATCCAAACTTCATCTATCAACTCATGGGCTCTGAGTTATCTGTGACCGATCAGGAAAGAGATCTTGGTGTGTTGGTGGACAGCTCCATGAAGGTGTCTCCCCAATGTGTGGCAGCGGTGAAGAAGGCCAATTCTATGCTAGGAATTATAAAAAAAGGGGATTGAAAATAAAACAGCCAATATAATAATGCCATTATACAAAACAATAGTAAGGCCGCACCTGGAGTATTGTGTACAATTCTGGTCACCGCATCTCAAGAAAGACATAGTGGAACTGGAAAAGGTGCAGAAGAGAGCGACTAAAATGATTACCGGGCTGGGGCACCTCCCTTATGAAGAAAGGCTAAAACATTTGGGCCTCTTTAGTCTGGGAAAAAGGCACCTGAGGGAGCATATGATTGAAACATACAAAAAAATGCAGGGCATGAGTCAAGTGGATAGAGGGAATCTCTTCTCCCTCTCACAAAATACCAGAACTAGGGGACATCCACTCAAATTGAGGGCTGGGAGAGTAAGAACAGAAAAAAGAAATTATTTTTTAACCCAGCACATTGTTAGTCTATGGAACTCCCTGCCACAGGATGTGGTGATGGCATCTGGTCTGGATGCCTTCAAAAGGGGATTGGACAGATTCCTGGAGGAAAAGTCCATCACAGGTTACAAACCATGAGGGAGATGTGTAATCTCCAGGCTTAAAACTGGGGTACTTCAAGGGCCAGATACAGGGGAGTGGTATCAGGAGACATATCTAGTCTCATGCGCTCCCAAACGCATCTGGTGGGGCCACTGTGTGATACAGGAAGCTGGACTAGATGGGCCTTTGGCCTGAACCAGCATGGCTCTTCTTATGTTCTTATGTTCTTATGTTCTTAAAGAGTCCATCACTATTCCCAATTGTCGCAGTATGAGGGAACCAACCAACATTGCCTTAAGGGCCTCTCTCACAAAATAAATGCTTCAGATGTCACTCTCTCCTTATTACTGGGAAGACACTGACTGCTACATTTTCAGCCAGCTTTTCCCAGGCACTCACAGTATTTGATTTCCCAAGATGGATTCCATGTTCCACATGCCCCAATTTCTAAGTGTTTTCACAGTTACAATTTTCCTGTTGCAGCAACAGAGACACTACTCATATTCTACTACAGCATAGACATTTTACTCTTACTATCCTTATAAGATTATATGTACTTCCTCAGCAACAGAAAACAGCTTATTTGAAAGAAAATGATGCATAACAGCCTTGAGAAAACGGTGTGCCAGGAAGGGGGGAGGAACCTAAATAAATCTGTTCTGTCCTCATAGAGGTACTTTCCTCAAAGCATTTCTAGTGTTAACCTTCTAGCTAGTTGTTCTTACGATAAAAAGGAACACACAGTAAATTATCCAGAAATGATTTTCCAACTTCAGTGAGAATTCTAATTTAAATAAAGCTGACATAAAGGTGAAAAGGAATTGGTTGACTTCAAGGGTGCTGAAATCGTTTTGTAGCATTTATAGTTATCCAGATAATTTAAATTAGATTTAAACAAAGTCATCTTAAGTTACAAGCCAATATTTATTAGCAGCCTCTCTTAAGGGAAAAAAAGCAGGTTCTCTGAGGCAGGATATTGATTTCTTCAACTGCTACTCAAACTCAACCTTGTGTCTCGATAATGCAATTCCAAACGAGAATGAGTCAGAGCTGTCGAAAAGGCCTACTTGGAACAAGCATTGACAGGTTTCTTGATATGCTGCTGCACGTGCTTGGGAAGCAATGAAGTGTGACATTTTGTGCATTAAGGCTGGCTGCACGTTTCCTGAGAAATATAATCAAAATAGTTGTGTGTCGTCCCCCCCCATTCTCCCCTAGGGGGTGATGGGAGTTTGTTTTAATTTTGATCTACCCTTTCAAATACAAGGCCCTGTGAAGCACTTTGAAATGAAATACATTGAACGCTGTTCTTCCAAATCAGTAAAATACCACTTTATGAAAGTGTCCAAACTACTGGAAGCAATATGCTATGCATGCTAGCTTCCTCTTTAGCCTCTTCCCTCCCTCCCTCCCTTGTTTGTTTGTTTGTTTGTTTGTTTGTTTGTTTGTTTGTTTGTTTGTTTGTTTGTTTGTTTGTTTGTTTGTTTGTTTGTTTGTTTGTTTGTTTGTTTTAGAGAGCATTTTTACCTTGCCTTTCTCCTTGGAAAAGGACCCAAGGCTGTTTACAGTAATGTGGGATAATATACAGTCCAGTACAATTAAGACATGTTCAAGTATTTGAGAACAAGGAATTGAGGGACATCTTACAGCATTGTGTGTGTGTGTGTGCGTGTGCGTGTGTGTGCGTATGTGCATCATTAGTGATAACACATGGTTAGTAAGGCTTCAATGCTGAGGAGTTTGCAAGGCAACAGAGGAGCTTTGAATCTGATTCTGCCTCATCTTGCTCCTTGAATGCCTTGTCTAACGTGTAGTGATTTTGTGCTGTACTTCTCTGCACGGGTTTGTATTTGCTTGCATGGCAAATGGCTGGAGTTGATTAACAACTATCTTTCAGATGTGTGCCAGGAGCGACTGTTATAACAGTTGAAAAGTGTAAAAACAATGTTTATGAAAGAAACTCAGAGCTGATTGGTCTCTGTGGTTCCTGGGTGGAAAAAAATCTGTTTGTGCTCCAGAGGACGTGTGTGATAGAATTAGTCAGGAATTTTAATTAGAATGTGAGAGTGGGGAAGAGGAAATGAGTGTAGTCCCTTTTGAGAAAAGGTTGTGTATAAAATTTGGCCTTATTAGTCGGTGTATCAAACCATCTAGCTATAGTGAAAATGTTTTAAAGGGCAAGGGGAGAAAAGTAGAGGCTTGTGGTTGTATGCTCAAGAAACAGCAGCTTGTAACACTGTCCCTACATTTAATTTTTATCTGAACCTGTTTTTTCCTTTGTATTGTTTTTTTAAAATAAAACTCTCTTTTTGGGTGGTCTATAATCACTTTTCATTTCTTTATAGGGAGCAGTCATAAGATATGATGCCGTAGTGCTGGTCAGTTCTGTGGCACACATTTTATGTAGTGTCACCAAAGGACAGCACCTGTATATAAAACTGTGTTTCACTTGAAATATTTTATCTTGGTTAGCTATGGGGATGATCCAAGAGATGAATTCCTTCACCACAAGTTTAAATGGCAAGCCCAAAATCAATGTAGTTGTTTGGGGCCACTTGTCATCAAGGCTGTGATGCAGACAGGTAGGGGAAGTATAAGAGCAGCACATGGGCCTCTCCAGCTGAAGCTCACTAGCTAAGCTTCCAAAGCTATGAGCACATTCCCCACTGTGACATAGCAAAATGGGTGCATACGCACAGTGGTCCACTACAGGGATAATTCTACCCAGTCTTAATTTTCCCCAGCAAGCAACATCTAAAATAGCGTTTCCCAATCTTTTTTTTTTTTCAAATTGCCCAAACAAACAGTGCCCCCGCCACATTTGCATAAAAATGGGTGGGGGATCCTGATTCATGAGCACTGCATCCTTATTGACACCAACAAATGCCTTTGACTCCACCAGAACTCACACTATTGAATATGGGATGGAATCAAAATAAAATTCCCCTGGCAAATGCTGGCCAGAACTGCTGCACTTTCTTCACCAATGCCAAAGCTGATCAGCAGCCCAGAAAACATAGAAAACATTTCCATCTTGCATGAAAAGATACAGTGGAAGAAGGGAAGATTAGAGCAGTGGCTCACATGCCATCACCTTCAACCCTCCTGGCTGAGAATAAACAACTTTTAACTCAATGGGCCATAATTCTAAGTGGACACATATGGGGATCACTTTAAAACAGCAATGCAAAGTCCTCTCAGAGGGGGAGGAGAGCCTACAGATCAAATACTTCCAACTTTAAAAAATCCAACAGCAACCCCTCAGAAAACACTTGGCAATCCCCTTCGGCGTCGCAATCCACAGATTTGGGAACACTTGAGGTAAAGGACAACGTCAGTACTGTTAGTTATAGTCTATGCAAAGCACAGAAGTAAAAAGTAGCCATTCTCTATGATTGTTCTGAGCCCTTACTAGCTTTTTGGGTACATTTTTAATTCTTCCCAGTCTCATCATATCAGTAATGTCCACCTGTTAATACTGCTACTGCAAAGGCATACTGTACACAAATGTTTCATTTTAATGGTCTAAGATGCCTATCCTAATTCCCTGTTCTTAACTTGAATATCTCTTAAATGTTCTGGGCTGTATATTGTCCCTCATTATTGTAAGCCACCTTGGGTCCTTTTCCAAGGGGAAATGTGGGGTAAATAAATAAATAAATAAATAAATAAATAAATAAATAAATAAATAAATAAATA